>BDSL01000052.1:0-637500 GCA_003116995.1 Yamagishiella unicocca
ATGCCAAATCACTACCGTGCTGTCCCGGGTTGTGTGCCACTGGCAAAACAGAGGGGGAAACCACCGCACCATTGCCATATCCGCACCACACACTGTGCCGTGTCAGTCAATGTATGACTTGTACTCTTACCCAGGCCTGTGAGGTGTGCAGCCAGCAACGGCAGGAATGGGGCTCAGTGGTGTAGGAAACAGACCAAGGATGGGGGCTCTGATGCCCTCCCACACCAACCCCCAGTGGGAAGCCATGATGTGAAAGCTCAGCGAGCGTGTATGGCCTAGAGGTGCATGCAGGTGGATCCGGCAGATTAATAGTTCAACGTGCTGCAGTGTTTGGTCAGATGACCCGCTCGCTCTTTTTGTTTTTGGTTTGGGCCCGCTGTAACAAGAACTCCTTTGTTCTGGTGCACATCGGTCTCTGTCTTCTCCTGTCTTCCTCAGTGGCTGGTGATGTGCCTGATGGTTATACCTTTTGCCGTATGTTTTATGCGACATTGCTGTAAGAGCTGGCCGAAGCATAGCTTAAAATGAAATGGAGTTTAGGCCCCCGACGCAACCCCTGGCACCCACCACACCCTATTTAATGCCATCCCCACTCGTTGCCCTCCCTCAAACCTAAGACTTCCAGGGTCTGAAGATCCCTGCCGTGAAGCTATTGCCGTAATGCATGGCCTCGACAGGAGTGGTCCTGTCCTTCACCTTGCCTGGCTGCACATACATGTGCAGGCGAGGGGGTCCAATCATCCACCGAGCCGGCAACCCGGCTCCCATCCCTACACGCTGCCTTCCCTTGAGAATAAGGCTCCAGCCCCACTCATTGCCATCCCTCGAAACCTAAGGCTTCCAGGGTATTGAAGCCCCGCCGTGAAGCCCCAGTGCATGGCCTCGACAGTGGTCCTGTCCTTCACCTTGCCCAACTGCGATGCACATACATGTGCAGGCGAGGGGTCCAGCCATCCACCTTGCCAGCTCCCATCCCTACTCGCTGCCGTCCCTCAGTAAAACTCCATTCCCACTCGTCGCCCTCCCTCAAACCTAAGGCTTCCAGGGACCAAAAAGCCCCGCTGCGAAGCCCTTGTGCATGGCCTCGACAGGAGTGGTCCTGTCCTTCACCTTGCCTGGCTGCACATACATGTGCAGGCGAGGGGTCCAGCCATCCACCTTGCCGGCATCCCCTGCATGCACGGCGTTGCCGTGCAAAAACAGGGCCTGTCCTGGCTGGACCATCAGCCTGCAGATTTTGTGGGTGGGCAGGGTCGCATCACGCTTGCAGCAAAATCGTCATCGAGTGCACCATCATCACCAGAGCCATCCTCACCATTGGATGACTCGGATGCACTGTCGCTGCTGTCCCCTCCTGCCCCGTCGTCTGCCCCGCCACCCACACCAGCAGCAGTGCTGCCGCCCACACCACCATCAACATCAACACCCACACGAGCAGCAGCTGCACCACCCACGCCGCGCCAGACCGAGCACCACCGCCAGCAGAGCCGTCGCCTGTGCTGCCAGCAGTAGTGCCACGCCAGCAGAAGTGCCAGCTTCGCCTCCATCTGCCACCTTGCGGAAGTTTTAGTAATCTGCTCCACGCAATGATGGTAACGTGGCTGCCGTAGGGTGCAACCAGCAGACCGGTGTCCCTCACCAGTGGAAGCAGCACGACGAACGCGTCCTCGTTCCCAGGGTGCACATCCACGTGAAGGGCCTGCGCCTCGGCCGGCGGGTCGCTGGGCCTGGTGCCCAGGAGTACCCTCTTACGAATGCGCAGTTTGGGTGCGGGCTTCTGTGCTTGTATCAGGTCGATGACCCGTTTAACTATCGCCTCTCCACGCCTCTGGATGGTGATCAATGGCCCTGGGGCTGTCGAAGACCGAACCCGGGCCTGCAGACGCTCACCACCCGACCCTGTAAGGTAGGGCCTCCCTCCTCTGAGCTTGCGATGTCACCTTCTGCATCCCGCAGGACATGCTGGAAAATGGGGCGACCGGCCTTCTGGATGAATGCTGTGGCTGCTGATGCGGCCTCATCTGAGGCCAGGAGCCCCAGCTCATCATCCTTGACGACCGCCAACCCACGCAGCCTCAGAGTCGCCGGTACATCCTCCACATCGCAGAGGAAGAGGCTGCTGTCCACCCTCTCAAGTGGCTCCAAGAGCCGCCAGTGGGAGCCCTGCTCCATCCTTGACTGCTGCTGTTTGCGACGCTTAACACTGGCTCTGCAGGAAAAAGACTTCAATCCGCGGCCTGCCAGCGTGTATTCGACCTGAGGGACCCAGGTTGATATGGCAATGACACATAGTAAGCTGCATAAATAGTTTGCGAGGGATCACACACAGATGACCATCGACGGAAATACGATGGAGTCTGTATATGGGCCCATCCGTACCTACCGTTGGCCTAAACCTTTTCCTGTTGTCACCTTCTTGATTGCATCGCCCTCCAGCCGTGGACGGCAGCCCCTCACTGGTGGTCACTAGCATGGCGCCGTGGACGGAGGTCCCTCACTGATGGCCGCCTGGTGGAATCGAGCAAGGGTGGAAGGCACGCAGGATGATTGAGGCCAGACGCGCCAGTGCCAAGCGACCAAGGCTCACACGGAGGCAGGCGGATGGCGTGGGCCTGTTGCATGTACCCCGCCCCACGTGCACCACGCCAGTCGTTGCACCCACCTGCGATGCTGCCAGCTGCGTCGGGTCTACTGCCGCCGCCACAGGGGCTTGCAACACCGCCAGCGGCACGGCGCCCGTGGACGGAGGTCCCCCACTGATGGCCGCCTGGTGGAATCGAGCAAGGGTGGAAGGCACGCAGGATGATTGAGGCCAGAGGCGCCAGTGCCAAGCAACCAAGGCTCACACGGAGGCATGCGGATGGCGTGGGCCTCTTGCATGTCCCCCGCCCCATGTGCACCATGCCAGTCGTTGCACCCACCTGCGATGCTGCCAGCTGCGTCGGGTCTACTGCCGCTGCCACAGGGGCTTGCAACACCGCCAGCGGCACGGCGCCCGTGGACGGAGGTCCCCCACTGATGGCCGCCTGGTGGAATCGAGCAAGGGTGGAAGGCACGCAGGATGATTGAGGCCAGAGGCGCCAGTGCCAAGCAACCAAGGCTCACACGGAGGCATGCGGATGGCGTGGGCCTCTTGCATGTACCCCGCCCCGTGTGCACCATGCCAGTCGTTGCACCCACCTGCGATGCTGCCAACTGGTCTACTGCCGCTGCCACAGGGGCTTGCAACACCGCCAGCGGCACGGCGCCCGTGGACGGAGGTCCCCACTTATGGCCGCCTGGTGGAATCGAGCAAGGGTGGAAGGCACGCAGGATGATTGAGGCCAGAGGCGCCAGTGCCAAGCAACCAAGGCCCACACGGAGGCAGGCGGATGGCGTGGGCCTCTTGCATGTACCCCGCCCCATGTGCACCACGCCAGTCGTTGCACCCACCTGCGATGCTGCCAGCTGCGTCGGGTCTACTGCCGCTGCCACAGGGGCTTGCAACACCGCCAGCGGCACGGCGCCCGTGGACGGAGGTCCCCCACTTATGGCCGCCTGGTGGAATCGAGCAAGGGTGGAAGGCACGCAGGATGATTGAGGCCAGACGCGCCAGTGCCAAGCAACCAAGGCCCACACGGAGGCAGGCGGATGGCGTGGGCCTCTTGCATGTACCCCGCCCCATGTGCACCACGCCAGTCGTTGCACCCACCTGCGATGCTGCCAGCTGCGTCGGGTCTACTGCCGCTGCCACAGGGGCTTGCAACACCGCCAGCGGCACGGCGCCCGTGGACGGAGGTCCCCCACTGATGGCCGCCTGGTGGAATCGAGCAAGGGTGGAAGGCACGCAGGATGATTGAGGCCAGACGCGCCAGTGCCAAGCAACCAAGGCCCACACGGAGGCAGGCGGATGGCGTGGGCCTGTTGCATGTACCCCGCCCCATGTGCACCACGCCAGTCGTTGCACCCACCTGCGATGCTGCCAGCTGCGTCGGGTCTACTGCCGCTGCCACAGGGGCTTGCAACACCGCCAGCGGCACGGCGCCCGTGGACGGAGGTCCCCCACTTATGGCCGCCTGGTGGAATCGAGCAAGGGTGGAAGGCACGCAGGATGATTGAGGCCAGACGCGCCAGTGCCAAGCAACCAAGGCCCACACGGAGGCAGGCGGATGGCGTGGGCCTCTTGCATGTACCCCGCCCCATGTGCACCACGCCAGTCGTTGCACCCACCTGCGATGCTGCCAGCTGCGTCGGGTCTACTTCCGCCGCCACAGGGGCTTGCAACACCGCCAGCGGCACGGCGCCCGTGGACGGAGGTCCCCCACTTATGGCCGCCTGGTGGAATCGAGCAAGGGTGGAAGGCACGCAGGATGATTGAGGCCAGAGGCGCCAGTGCCAAGCAACCAAGGCTCACACGGAGGCATGCGGATGGCGTGGGCCTCTTGCATGTACCCCGCCCCATGTGCACCACGCCAGTCGTTGCACCCACCTGCGATGCTGCCAACTGCGTCGGGTCTACTTCCGCCGCCACAGGGGCTTGCAACACCGCCAGCGGCACGGCGCCCGTGGACGGAGGTCCCCCACTGATGGCCGCCTGGTGGAATCGAGCAAGGGTGGAAGGCACGCAGGATGATTGAGGCCAGACGCGCCAGTGCCAAGCAACCAAGGCCCACACAGAGGCAGGCGGATGGCGTGGGCCTGTTGCATGTACCCCGCCCCATGTGCACCACGCCAGTCGTTGCACCCACCTGCGATGCTGCCAGCTGCGTCGGGTCTACTGCCGCTGCCACAGGGGCTTGCAACACCGCCAGCGGCACGGCGCCCGTGGACGGAGGTCCCCCACTGATGGCCGCCTGGTGGAATCGAGCAAGGGTGGAAGGCACGCAGGATGATTGAGGCCAGAGGCGCCAGTGCCAAGCAACCAAGGCTCACACGGAGGCATGCGGATGGCGTGGGCCTCTTGCATGTCCCCCGCCCCATGTGCACCACGCCAGTCGTTGCACCCACCTGCGATGCTGCCAGCTGTGTCGGGTCTACTGCCGCTGCCACAGGGGCTTGCAACACCGCCAGCGGCACGGCGCCCGTGGACGGAGGTCCCCCACTTATGGCCGCCTGGTGGAATCGAGCAAGGGTGGAAGGCACGCAGGATGATTGAGGCCAGACACGCCAGTGCCAAGCAACCAAGGCCCACACAGAGGCAGGCGGATGGCATGGGCCTGTTGCATGTACCCCGCCCCATGTGCACCACGCCAGTCGTTGCACCCACCTGCGATGCTGCCAGCTGCGTCGGGACTCCCGTGTTGCAGCATGACGGGGAGCCGCCCTGGAAGGTGGACGCAGGGGAGGCAGCCCGAGAGCCACAGGCCTCATGCCGGCTGCTCGTTGTGGTGTACAGGACACCACCAGAGGGCCCAGCATCGAGGTGGCGCTGCCTTTCCAGTTGTTCCTTGTAGTGGAAGAGGGCGGGGGGGACGGGGGGCACAACTGTGGCTGGGGTGCACAGTCGTCCTAGCAGGATTGCTGATCTTGTTTGTTTACCTTCCATAACTCGAACCATGCAATTTGGCGCCAGTGGTACTTGGGCAGCAACCGGCTATCTCCGGGAAGCATATTCTTGCTGAAACCGACAGCACCAATCAGTCCATCCCCTGGCCAGCTTTCCTCTGCCATCCTGAGAGCTGCCTCGGCGGCATCCTCGGGCGAGTCCATGTCATGGCCAATAAACTGCAGCTCCTTGCGGGCCCATTTCTTTGCGCCACTGTACAAGAATTTCCGAACATCGCCGGTAAGGTTGAGGATGTCCTTGAGGGTCTGTGTCTGCAAAAGTAGTTAATGCGGGTCAGACACTGTTGGGAGACGACTGCTGGACTATGCGCTTGCCTTCAAACTGTGTCCCGAAAATGTCATCGCGAATATGTCCGCTGGAGAAGCCTCTGCTGGGGCCAAAGCCGAGCGGCCGTCACTCAGCTTGACCTGCGCGCCAATTCTCAATTCGGAGATGTAGCGGGCGATCTCAAACAGTGCTTCATCTCGTAAGGCTTTGCTTTTTAACGTTTGTTTAATGGAATTCTGAGCCGCGCAAACTATCTCAGAGAATTGCGCACTCATGCCTGCTAGAAGCTAAAGCCGCATTTACTTCAGTGGTTGGATTGAAGGAAAGCAAAATATGTAACACTCTACCATATACAGCAGTCAGCAATATGGACAATCGTGTTGCGAAGAGGTGCCGTATAGAGAAAATTCTTTGTACGACAGCGCTTGCCCTGCAAGCGGGAAAGCCAACTGGTTCCATATAAAGGTCTCCTACAAGTTACCGCTCACAGAGTATTGAGACACCTGTAAGTCCGGCTATCAAAACTATCTACCATTGGCAGGAAATCCATGACCAGATTTGAATCTGTTTGAAGCCACCTTACTTGGCCAGTCGCCTGCTACGATAACCACGCCAATCACTGGCTACATTATAGTACTTTTCCCCGATTGATGTCTCCATTTCTTCTGTAATGGCGCGACCTCTCACTAAGCCGGAGGCGGGAACAAGCGTTTCACCAGTCGTCCTGCTAGTGGTGGTTCTGTTCATCGTCGCCACTGCCATATTTGGTGTGACACGTGCTGGCCCGAGCAGCAACAGCGTCTATTGCTTGTGCAACAGTTGTGTCCAACATGTAGTGGATGGTGGTCAACTACAGCTCATCTCCAGACGAACATCACGCCAGCACCGTTCAGCATGGGGTTCCTCCTCGGCTGAGGGATACATGACCTCGGATTCCTCAGAAGAATATGTGCATGCAACATATCGCCAGGCCTGGCATTTACACCAAGGTACGCGCTTCAGAGAGGGTGTCTGGCCAGGCACTCGCTCGGGAGAACACAACACAACGCGCAAAACTGTGCAGGAGCCAACACGAACAATACCAATGCCCCAAGCAACACTGCTAGTGGAATTGTCTCCGGTGAAGCTAGGGACACGACCGAAGATATGGACAGTGCCTCCTACACAAGTGAACTCCCACCTATGGACAACTACCCTCCAGATACTGACCAGGCTGGATCGGCTGACTTCATGGAGTTTTCTCCTCGCTCAGACACCTTTAGCGACAGCAGCGAGTACATCCCGGGCGATGGCGACGGGGGAACTGTGCGTCGCTGTTTCCAGCGGTGTCATCTCCCAGATGTTGACTGGCACATCAAGTCCCCTAGCTATGAGACACTGTGTGGCGACCTGCTAGACTTGTTGCTCATGAAGTCAAAGCACAAGCTTACACAGAGTGCTTGTGAGGATATCATGCTTTTTAAGTACAAGTCATATGTGGTCCCAGAGAATGAGCGGCCTGTGAAGTTTTATCAGTTTCTTACCTTCCTCGAGGATCAGGGTCGACTCATGGACTGCCACTTTGTGGAGTACGAGTACTGCAAGAAGTGTGGTACACTCTACAGTGGCGAGGACCATGCCAGCCCCATCTGTCTCAACCCCTCATGTGCGGAGATGCGACATGGAAACACCAGCAAATTCAATTACCGGTAGGCATGGCTGAGTGTGGGCTTGGACCAAATGATTTGGTTGCTTATTAACCTCTAGCTGTGTCATGCAGGCCTGTGCGGGATTACGCCAAACGAATGTATGCATCTGAGCCACATGCCAAGGCGCTTCGTCAGCATGTGGATGCAACCCAGGAACAGGGTGTTGCAGATGGGTTCCTCTGTGATATCACCGATGGGCAGGCATACACAGCCATCAGGAATTCATTGCAGGACACCCGCCCACTGCAAGACACCGACATGCTACTGGGTGTTTTCAGTGATGGAGTCCTGGCCTTCAAGGATGACAATAGCTACTCTGTCTATCCGGTTGCCATCACCTGCTACAACTTTGGGCGTGACATCCGGCAAGTTCCTGTGAGAGCTGCTTACTTGCGTGCGACCACTGCCCTCACATCTGCATCACCTGTCTCCATGTAGGTACAAACCTGGTCTCACGACCATCGTGGGTATCTTACCGGGTACACGTAAGAAGGATGAGAAGGAGCGACCCAGGATTGCATCTGTCCTAAACTTGCTGAGCAGGGAGCTCCAAAGCCTGGGTACTCATGGTGTTGACGTTTTTGATGCAGCTACCGGTGGCTACATCAATGTCCGTGTCTTCGCAATAACAGCTGGGGCAGATTACCGTGGGTTGGAGGACATGCTTGGCATCACCGGTGCACCCTGCATGACATATGGCTGCTATCGGTGCTGGCTCGAGGGGTCAAAGGGGCCGCACAAGATTCTGTATGGTGGTGCCTATCGTTGGCTCCATAACGGAGACAGCTTGCGTGTCAAGGCATGCTGTCTCAACAACAAAATTGCACCAGTAGCTCAAGATAAAACAAAGGATCAGCCACCCACAGCCCAGCAGCGGAATGCAGGTACTAACACCACAGCTCCTACCACTGTTGTTGTACAGCCCACTTCTATTCAGCGGAACCCAGGTGACATGCCACCTGCTCCCCGGACAAAGGCTGACCTCCTCGCCAAATCTAAGGTGACTGTGCTGTCCTCTCTGTGTTGCAGTCCCCAGACCTGCTTCATTAAACCTAATCTTGTTTGCTTGACGCAGGCACCCCTTGAGCCTGGCAGCATAGCACCAGGCCCGGTAAGGTATCACAGTATATTGCTGCTTGCTTGCCTGCTTGGCAACTGGTACTACGTGTACCATGTGATGTGCCCCTAAATGCAGGCCCTGCATCACTGTGCGCTTCTTGACCTGGAGGAGTTTAGTGTACAGCATGGCCTGCACTATGATCCGATGCACACCATCGCAAATACAACCAGGGATTTGTTTAAGCTGGCAACGTCTGGGCAGCGTGTGACACCTGCTGTCCTGCTGTAAGTGCCCTGGGGGGTTTCTCTTTATGGATAGAGTTATTGGGCCTTGGAATTTCCTTGAAAACACAAGCCCATGGCCATCCTGCATCGCATGCAGGCATGATGAGGTTGTCAACAACCGTACTTGGGTCAACATGCCATGGGTGGTCACTACTGATGGACATGCCAAAATCAAGTCAGCTGTAGCATCATTTGCGGTGATACTGCCTGCTCGTGATGGTGGTGGTTCCAGACTGCTCAGCGTGTTCAAGAAGGGCAAGGGTGTCAAGATGCACACATGGTGCTTGTTGACAAGTCCTTATGGTGCCTACCTTTTTGCCCATGGGACGGGTATCGATCCACTACAACTCCAGACTATGCAGCAGCTTTTATGCAGCGTATCCTTCCTTCTGGACAAAGCCGTGCCCCGTGAAGACTGTCCACTCATTCTAGATGGAATAGCACGTGCAGTTACCCTGGTCGAGCTGCATCTGCCCTGCTGTGAGATGGACATGAAGCTACACCAGCTTATACACCTTGCAGAGCGGCTCGATCACTTGGGACCCAGCTACACCACTGCAATGTGGGGGTATGAGGCCCTCTGGCACCACTTGGTCCTGCTCATGAAGAAAAAAGACACACCAGAGACCACTTGCGTGTTCAGCTGGATGCAGATGGAGTCCGCCATGCTGGCAAGCGAAGTACAGCCAGATCAGTGCATCTTCTCTGAGCCAATGCCAGAGCCTGGATCTGCTGGCACCCTCACCTCTCAGCAGCAACAATACTGGATGGTTGACAACAGCTGTGAGCCCGAGGTGCAGATGGAGGAGATGGCTTCATTAGTGGGTTTCAAGCGGTCACATCGTGCCCTGTTGTCTGATGCAGCGTTCTACGAGTTGCACATGATGTACATGCAGCACTGTGCGGGTTATGAATCACAGTTCCACGAGTTCATGGTGTGGCTATGGGACCAGTGGTCAACCGACAGATCCCCCTCAGAGTACATTGTCGGTATCCTGGTTGGTCTAAAAGTTACATCCAAGTCCAGCCAGTGGCGTGGCAAGTTACTCTCCAAGAATGGCAACTCCTTTGCCTTTAAACACCAGGTGAGGGCCTCTACACTTGTGCTTTATGCATATGAATGTGTGTAAACACCCTGGTACATGAGACTCCATTGTTGCCTTGGTGCATTCGTGCAGGGGCTTGCAACCTACTGTGTGCGCAACATTTGGCCTACACGTTCGTGGGTAATTCCAGGGCAGGGTGTTACCGGCGGAATGAATTTCCAGGGCACTGGTCTTCGCCCCATGTTTGAGGAGAAGCTGAAGGGCATTCAGCTTAACCAAAGTGTTGGGTTCGTTGCATTTGATGCCGACAAGCCCAAGTCCCAGCGCAATTGCTGGTTTATCACACGGAGGTGCAAAGCCAGTGGGGATTGCATGTGGGCTGGAAAAATCCTAGGAATCTACCGCCACAAGTCACCATTGGAGGTCGGGCACTTTGAAGCAGTGCTTGAGGTGGAATGGCACGCCCCAGTTGTGGATGCGCATGGCCGGCTGTTGCTAGAGCCAGGAATGAATGTGCCCCTTGTACGTGCGGGTCGTGCTGCCACCGCTGATGCTGCCTCAAGGTACTACCTTGCCAGCGACGTGGCCCCCTGCCGGGTGCATGTGCTGCCCCACCCCACGAATGCAGCAGTCATGTGCGTTTTGTCCAGGAGCTACTCCTTCATGAGGGTTGCTGGATGGGAACCTCTCCAGCCAATCACTCCCTCGGCACGCAGTATGCAGTGATTACATGCAATCTTTTAACCCGCCACCATGCCAGTTGCTGGGAACTAGTGTTTTCGGATCCTATTGGTGATACATGGCAGGGTAGTTTGTAGAAGTCGCTTGCACGGTGGGTGTGCTTGCTTGGGTACTGCTGCGGGGAGACCAAACAACGTGCCGATTATTTATCATAGTCGTATTTGTTGATAATGTGATTTGCCAGTGGTCGCTGCCCTCCTGGTGTAAAATACAAGCTCTTGCAAGCGGGCTGCATCTCATTTGCCTTCTTACCTAGTTTTAGGCATCATTCTAAAAATAAGGAAGCATACAACTAAATTTAAGGATTACTTAGCTTTCTTAAACATCGAGCCTTCTTACCGAATATTTAGTTTCCTTAGCCCTCCTTACACCCTTCTTATACGCCTTCTAATTTGGTAGGGATAGGCGCATTGGCGGCACCACACCACATAGGCAACATCGCACCGCATAGGCGCATAGGCGGCACCGCACCACATAGGCGCATAGGTGACATCGCACCGCATAGCTGATGTCACACCGCATAAGCACATACGTGTACATAGCACCACGCACATAAGTGTAAATGGCACATACGCCACACACAACCACTCCAGCACCACATGGCCATGTAGGTGACACACATAACCACATACAGCAACATCATCGATCATCGCCACCGCACTTAGTAACTGACAGTTAGTAACAGCAGTTAGTAACTGACAGTTAGTAACCCGCACTTACTAACTGACAGTTGGTAACCGGCAGTTAGTAACCGACTGTTAGTAACCGTCAGTTACCGGTTGATGGATACTAGTTGGCCGTTCCAACTCACACCCTGCAATCCGCAATTCCTGCAAGCATAGGCCTGCAAGTATACTCCTGCAAGCATATGCCTGCAAGTATATACTGTGCCAATTGAAGCCACATTCCTTCTGCAATGCGCCCTAAATGAATGGCCGCACAACCTATCAACATCACAGCGCCCACCACGCGCGCGCCCACTTGACACACAGTGTGACCCACTGGCACATGCAGCACAGTGCCCTGACGGCTGCCCCCGGCCCCGGCGGGGGAGGTAAGCCCACTCGCGCAGCCCCTGCGCAGCTTGTATGAAGGTGACCAATGTCCCCGCAGCCCCTAGCCTTGCGACTTGCATGAGTACCGATGCCAATGCCAATTTGCCATGCCACTGCGCAGCGCGTGCGGGGCGCCGCTATGCACCTGCGCGAAAAAGCGAGAGGTCGCCGGTTCGAAACCCGGCGACCGCAATTTTTGCATTTGGCGCGCACATGCGAAAAATAGCGCGATAGCGATAGCCGACGCCTGATACTGATAGCCGACGCCTGATAGGTCACGCCCGATAGCACGATAGCCCCATAGCTGACACCTGCCGCCTGCACAGCGGGCGGCCGCGCGCCCAACGCTGCCCGCTGCTGCCTGCCGCCTTGCAGCCCCCGCCAGCGGCCGCCCACTGTGCCAATTGAAGCCATTCCTTTTGCAATGCGCCCTAAATGAATGGCCGCACAACCTATCAGCATCAGAGCAACCTATCAGCATCACAGCGCCCACCAGGCGCGCGCCCACTTCACACACAGTGTGACCCACTGGCACATGCAGCACAGTGCCAGCACCCGCCCACTGAGCTGATTGATGCCATTCCTTTTCCAATGCACCATAAATGAATAGCCACACAACCTATCAGCATCACAGCAGCCACCCAGCTGACACCCAGTGCAGGAAGACACACAGTGTCACCCACCCAGCACACACCCAAAGCCCATCAGCACATAGCTCATAGGCCAACAGCAGACACCAGACGTGCGCCCAGCTGACACATAGCCATATAGCCAGTAGCCAGCACCAAGATGCTTACCTCCCCCCGAATGTATCAGCATCAGAGTGGAAATAAGAATAGTGGGCGGACTGCCACGAGCTCCCAAAACACGCCCTCAGTAGCCGGCAGCAGTAGGTAGCTGCAACTTGGTGCGAGCACACCGCATAGGCACATAGGCGACAGCACACCGCATAGCTAACGTCGCACCACATAGGCGGCACCACACCGCATAGGCGCATAGGCGGCACCACACCACATAGGCGCCATCGCACCGCATGGGCGCATAGGCGGCACTGCACCGTACACGCGACATCGCATCGCATAGGCGCATAGGCGGCACCGCACCGCATACGTGACATCGCACCGCATAGGCGCATACGTGGCAACACACCGCATAGCTCACGTCGCACCGCACACGCGCATAGGTGGCAACACACCGCATAGGCAACATCGCACCGCATAGGCGCATAGGCGGCACCGCACCGCATAGCTGACATCACACCGCATAGGCGCATACGTGGCACCACACCGCATAGCTGACGTCGCACCGCACCGCATAGGTAGCATCGCACCACATAAGCGCATACGTGGCACCACACCGCATAGGCACATAGGCATCGCACCGCATAGGCGCATACGTGGCACCACACCGCATAGCTGACGTCGCACCGCACCGCATAGGTAGCATCGCACCACATAAGCGCATATGTGGCACCACACCGCATACGCACATAGGCAGCAGTGCACCGCATAGGCGGCATAGGCAGCAGTGCACCGCATAGGCGCATAGGCTACACGAGCACGTAGCTAGCACTGCACCTCATAAGCACGTAGATGGCCCCGCACCACACCACATAGGCGCCATCGCACCGCATGGGCGCATAGACGGCACTGCACCGTACACGCCACATCGCATCGCATAGGCGCATAGGTAGCATCGCACCACATAAGCGCATACGTGGCACCACACCGCATAGGCACATAGGCATCGCACCGCATAGGCGCATACGTGGCACCACACCGCATAGCTGACGTCGCACCGCACCGCATAGGTAGCATCGCACCACATAACCGCATATGTGGCACCACACCGCATACGCACATAGGCAGCAGTGCACCGCATAGGCGGCATAAGCAGCAGTGCACCGCATAGGCGCATAGGCAGCACCGCACCGCATAGCTGACGTCGCACCGCATAGGCGCATAAGCGGCACCACTACACGAGCACGTACCTAGCACTGCACCTCATAAGCACGTAGATGGCCCCGCATAAGTGACATAGCACCGCATAGGCGCATAGGCGGCACCGCACCACATAGGCGCCATCGCACCGCATGGACGCATAGGCGGCACCGCACCGTACACGTCACATCGCACCGCATAAGCGCATAGGCGGCACCGCACCACATACGTGACATCGCACGGCATAGGCGCATAGGTGGCAACACACCGCATAGGCAACATCGCACCGCATAGGCGCATAGATGGCACTGCACCGCATACCTGACATCGCACCGCACCGCATAGATAGGATCGCACCGCATAGGTGCATACGTGGCACCACACCGCATAGGCACATAGGCGGCAGCGCACCGCATAGCTGACGTCGCACCGCATAAGTGCACAGCTGGCACCGCACCGCATAGGCAACATCGCACCGCATAGGCACATAGGCGGCAGTGCACCGCATAGGCAACATCACACCGCATCGGCGCATAGGCGGCACCGCACCGCATAGCTGACACCGCACCGCATACGCGCATACAGTGAGTAGCACACTCCACCACCTAGCATGTACGTGGCACTGCACCGCATAGGCGACATTGCAGCTCATAGGCGCATAGGCGGCACCGCACAGGCGCATAGGCGACACCGCACCACATAGGTGACATCTATCGCAGCGCATAGGCACATAGGCAGCACCGCACCGCATAGGCGCATAAGCGGCACCGCACCGCATAGCTGACATCGCACCACATAGGCACATAGGCGCCACCCATACCGCATAAGCACCACATGGCCCCACATACGTGCGTACATGGTACTACATAAGCACGTACATGGCACCGCACTGCATAGCACATAGCTAGCACCACATAGGCGCATAGGCGGCAGTACCACCTAGCATCTAGCAGCACCCAGGTGACACTACGTAGGCACCCATGAGCACCCGCATCACATAGGCGGGCGGCACCGCACCACACCGCATAGGCGCATAGGCATCACGCACAGGTACATAGGTGGCACCGCATAGGCGCATAGGTAGGCGCATAGGCGGCACCGCACCGCATAGGCGGCACCGCACCGCATAGGCGCATAGGTGGCACCGCACCGCATAGGTAACATTGCACCGCATAGGCGCATACGTGGCACCACACCGCATACGCACATAGGCGGCAGCGCACCGCATAGCTGACGTCGCACTCCATAGATGCATAGGTGGCACCGCATAGGCGCATAGGTGGCACCGCATAGGCGCATAGGCGGCACTGCATAGCCACATACGTGGCACCGCACCTCACCGTACAGGCAACATCGCACCGCATAGGCGCATAGGCGGCACCGCACCGCATAGGCGGCACCGCACCGCAGAGGCGCATAGGTGGCACCACACCGCATAGGCAACATCGCACCACATAGCCGCATAGGCGGCACCGCACCGCATACGCACATAGGCGGCAGCGCACCGCATAGCTGACGTCGCACTCCATAGATGCATAGGTGGCACCGCATAGGCGCATAGGTGGCACCGCACCGCATAGGTGACATCGCACCACATAGCCTCATAGGCGGCACCGCACCACATAGGTGACATCGCACCGCATACGCGCATAGGTGGCACCGCACCGCATAACTCACATCGCAGCACATACGCCTCCGACCCGTGCGCCTCCGACCCGTGGGCCTCCGACCCGTGCGACACCTCCGACCCGTGGGCCACTGACCCGTGGGCCTCCGACCCATGGGCCTACTCCTGCAAGCATAGCTCTGCAAGCATAGCTCTGCAAGCATAGCTCTGCAAGCATACCTCTGCAAGCATAGCCCTGCAAGCATAGCCCTGCAAGCATAGCCCTGCAAGCATAAGCCTGCAAGCGTATACGCCCATTGCGGCCCGCCCGCATGTGACGGCTGCCCCCCGCCCCGGCGGGGGAGGTAAGCCCACTCGCGCAACCCCTGCGCAGCTTGTGGTTACTTCAAACCACGGAAGGGTTAACGACTGCGAATTGTGTTGTCATTGACCTTGCTGCTTAAATAGCATAACCAGGGAGTTTGGTCTAGTGGTATGATTCTCGCTTAGGGTGCGAGAGGTCGTGGGTTCAATTCCCGCAACTCCCCGGGAGTTTGGTCTAGTGGTATGATTCTCGCTTCGGGTGCGAGAGGTCGTGGGTTCGATTCCCGCAACTCCCCACAAATTTTATTAATACTAGGACGAAGTGTCTATCTAATTTTTACGTCATTTCGCCGGGCAAGTTTCGGGGTGTTTTTGGGTTTTGCCAGACAAGTTCCGGGGTGTTTTTGGGTTTCGCCCTGCCGGACAAGTTTCGGGGCGTTTCTTGGATTGTTTTCTTGCCTTTTGGAGTTGGAGTTCGTCGGAGGTACTCATGGTAAATTTATTGATTTGCTCCAGGCATGGCGGTAGCCACGCTGCGGGAGCGGACATACGCTCGCTGCCTGGAATGCGGAGGCAGCTGCGTTTGTCTCTGCCTGATTAGTTCCTGCGTCTCTTTCAGTGTCAGGCTATGCGCCCGATGGCTCGAACAGGGAGTGGATGGCGTGGATTGAAACAGCGAGGACATAATTGCAGTCAGTACCGGAATTTTATTCAGGTCGAGTAGCCAAGTAGCCCACTGTAACGGACTCTTTCAAGTTGGTGAGCCATCTGAAATCTTCTGAAAGTGATGGTACCGGAAGTTGCCTGATGAGCATGCAACATCGTGTGCTGTATGGGAAGTAAAGCTTTACATTGGATGCGATGAATAGGCGCAGACATCATATCCACGCAGTGCACAAACTACTGCAGCATATGGATTTTCGTTGGGGCATGACTTGTGTTGTATCGTCCTGGCAACGTCGCCCTTTTATCCTGATCGGCCATCAGGGGAACAAGGTCAACGCCCAAAGTTCCCACTGGGTAATGCAAAGCTCTGTCCAGTTGCCAAACATACACCCTGATAGCTATCAAACAGATACCATGTACAACATGATGACGGAATTTGTGAAGTATGGAAAGCACCTGTCCGTGATTAACTTCCCATCTTGTAATCTTCATCATTACAATCATCTGTACCATACATTTTGGCATGAAAACCATACTCTATATTCAGCATGCTGACGACAGCTCCCTAGTAGCCCATTGAACACTGTCCGCGTCCACCCAGTGTCAGAGGTAGAGTCAACGAACATATGAAGCGCCTGCAGCAAATCTCATCGAATGCCTCGGCACGGGGCCCCTCGTTTTCATACAATGAACGTCCGTTACGTGACTGTGGTGAGGGGCCACACCATGCCGAGCCACATTAACCAGGTGCTGATGCTTGGAGCGGATCTGCATCAAACTTACTAGCCACCAGATTTATGACAAGGGCCTTACACATCGCCCGGACACACCAAAGCCCCGTAGCTTATGTGAAGCCTTGCCACCCACTCGGTGTTTAGTTCATGAAGACCAGGCCGCCCAGAGAGCGCGCGCCCTGGTGCTGTCCGCGCAGGTCACGCAGACCGTTGCCGATCCCCAGCATGAAGTACTGCAGGGGCAAACATGCGAGTTTTAGTAACTGAAGTCAGCGTTTGGGACATGTTGCGAACTCCATATCAGGCTAGACGACTACGTCTTCGTTTCCCTTCCTCTCCCTTCTCCCCCTTCTCCCCGCCAATCCCGTGATGGACATGGGATCCTCACCTTGATGCCCCAGGCTGCACCTGTGCAACGCGGCAACTACCGTACCTCCAGGGTGCTCCCAATACCCAACGCCCGCACGCCCCGCCACCGTCGTCCGGCCCACCCCAAAGTCCCTACCCTCAACCTGTGTCCCTGCCAAACCCTAAACCGTAGCTTACCTTTTTCGTCTGCACCCGTTCCCCGTCCCGTGCAGCGAAGCCTGTGCCACCTGTCTGAAGCTCAATCACATCCTTGTCTCGGATCCGCTTCCCGCCGTACGAACCCTCTGACTTGACGCACTTCTCGTACGTCTCCTTGAGCATTACGTCACTGGGCGGCAGCACACGCAAAAGGGTAAGGATGCACGGCACTGTACACATGGCCACCACTGTCCTCGTGTTATCGGCGGTAAGCCTGTCGTGAAGTGCTGGAGTGTACTGCATTGCTCAGCGAAGATGCAAACGTACGCGTGGCCGGGAGCTTCAGAGACGGCCAAGTCAATCCCGATGTGGTGGGCGACCTGACCGCCTGACCCACATCCCACAAGTAGGGCCCCCGCTCGCGTCACCAAAGCTGATGTCGCCTCGACTGCTGAGACCATCTTGCCCATCGAACCCTTAATAAAGGTACACTGCCCGGTACACTGCCCGTTACCCAACCTTTGCGTCACCTTCGTAGCTTCCCAGTTTCCTCACCACTTGCTGCAGAGACGGTTACACTTGCACATCAATACACCCGACCCGACCCATGGTTTTGACCTACCCGGTGGTTGCGAGTACCACCAGCTTCGAAGTGTTGGTGAAGGTCTCCTTGGTGATCGGGTCCATGTGCTTGCCAGACTCGTCGCCGGGCACGGGAGTCCAGCGGACAGCGATAAGGTCCTGCGCCAGTCGGGAACCAGCAGGGCGTGGGGGTGAGCACCATAAGCATGTATTGTAGCACGGGAGGATCGGATCAGACCGTCAGGAGGCAGTCCACCACGCGCTGAGGGAGCTATGGGGCTACGACCTACGGTTCGCACCTTCATTCGCAGCTTGTTGCCACTGGCGGGGCACCGCGTCTCAGCGTCAGGCTTCTCCACTTTGGCCTCCGCCCCCGGCGTCAACGCGGGCATCCAGAAGGCCTGTAATAAGAGGGGTGAATGGTGATAGGTGGTGGAAGATGGGCTCACTCGCGGCAAGCACGGTTGTCAAACTACGCAGACGGACGACCAGCATGATTCCTTCCCAGTTCAGGACACACAGACGAGTCTCCGCCCGTCACCAATCCGGCCTACACAGTCGTACGGTGGCAGGATTTCCGCGTCCCACTCGCAGATCTCCCACCTTCGATTCCCTTGCCCGGTTCTCGTTGTCCTTTATGGCAATCACCGACTTTGCGCCTCCCGCCTCATGCGGGTTGCGCAACGCCTCCGCCTCCTTCACAATGGCTGCCTCTAGCCTGCGATGACGGACACGGATGTGGTAAGAGTGGTGAAGAAACAGCCGTTGGAAAGCGAGAAAGGGTTTCTCCCAGGGCACGACACATGTGCAGCGGGGATGAGTGCCAGAACACGATGAGGTCGGGAACTCATCGTCGGATGGCGCGGTGTCCTTTGAAACGAATAGCCAAAACTCCCAGCCCATATCTGCGGGTGCCCATGGCCTTACCTGGCCGCCACTCCCTCGCTGACCCCCAGGTGGTTCCGCCGGTCGAAGGCAATCAGCGCCGCCTCGTGGGCTATGGCCTGCTTCTCCAGCTCCTGTCGACAACAGGGGACACCAGGCGACAACAGGCAACCACAGAACACGGGAAACCAGGTAGGAAGGTAAGCGGCATATCCGCATAATCCATTCCCTTAGGTGGAAGTGGGATGCTCCAAGTGGTGTATGGTGGGCAAGGAGGTGATGCGCGCCCAGAGAGACCGCCTCGCTTCTCCTCATCCCGAAGGCCATGCGTCGTCCCCGCTCGATGCCTTACCACGCAGAGCCATGCGCAAGCATAGCGTTGTGCTGACACCCTCTTATGGACAGTGCGGCTGACAACTCAGCGCGCCTGGTTCAACGCACCTTCTGCTGGTCTTGTTGCTGAGCCGCCTCGTATGCCTCCAGGTTCCGCTTTATGGCCTTCTTTTGAGCTAGCAAGTTTTCCAGAATTGATTCTTTGCTGTACAAGTATCCGTTGGGGGTCACCACCGGGTCCTGTTGCGGGTTTCGGGGCAGAACGATCCCGCCAGGGTCTAATATGAAATGGCCTTGGGGCTAAAGGAGGGGTTGTATCAAGGTAGCATGCACACCACAGCTTGTAATTGGAGCGTGGCCGTGGGCTATGGTGAGGAGAAATGGGCTAGACAAAAAGCGTGGGGTTCACCTTTGCCTCCATCAGCGTCAGGCAGCAGTCGTCGTAGTTTCCAAGAGAGTCCTGCGCGGCGGCAAATTATGGTCCGTGGGCCTGCGTGTACTCCAGCTTACGTGCTCGCGCCGGCTGGCAAAGTAGGTTTCCTCCGAATTACCTTGCCCAGACGCTCCTTCACAGTCCCGAATCCTAACGCTTTCCGCTCAGCATACGATAAGGACTCGGCGCCCATGACGCCTGCATTTTTGCTGTGGCGCTGGCCTCCCATCTTGTACCTTAATAGACGCTACGTCTTTTAAGTGAAGAGATTTGTACTCCAGGTCTGTAAATTTAATAGATTTCGCGTTGCCCAACCTGTGAATGAGCACCCTTCGCAAGTCTAATAGAAGCGAAGACACCAGAAAAGTATGTTAACTGCAGTTCCTCTAAAGTAAGAAGGCATATTAGGTCAGCTAACGGCTGTGCGCTTCAGGCGCTTGGCATCATGACTTGCCGTACGTGTTGTCGTTGATACAGCGGCTTCAAACCCAAACAGCGTACATCTCACCGGGAAAGTATTGCAGAACAGTCGAAACCTCAACCCGTCGTGTGCTTACGCCTCAGCGGCGGTGAGGAGCGGATATATACCTTGCGTTCGTATCTTGGCTGTATTGGTCTTAGCTGGGGCATTAAAAAACTAGATGATTATAACACAGAAGCTCCACTTTCCCTTTATAGCGCCCGTCTAAGTCCCGTGGGTTCTGTAAGTGAGAGGTACACACCGTCTGCTTGCAGTAAGCCATTTATTGTTAACATATATCTAGCCGATATTGCTAGCCTAGGGGTATAACCGGCGTGAATTCGTCGCTGCTTAGTACATGGCCTAGCTGCTTGGAGCCCCGCGCGGGAGCCTTGAGCCAGGACGATGGAAGCTGAGGCCTCTGCAGCTTCTGGACAGAATGCTGTGGAAGCTGGGGAGGATGTGGACTTTGCTAAGACACTCCTCCCACCCATCGGCAGCCGTGGAAGCCGACGGATGGACTTCAACCAGAACCCCCAGGAGGTGGATAAGTTCTCTAAGGCGATGGATAGGTAAGAAATTCAGGGGGGCCTTCTGTTGAGACTGCTGGCGTTCACGGTACCCTGGTCCCTCCCATCCCCTGTGGGTTCGAAACTTCCGCCTCCAACATGAAATTCAGGAGGGATGACTTGCTCCGATTGCGTTTACATTACGGACACGGATCGCGGGGATAAAACACACCGATTCTTTGACACACACACCGGTTTATGCTCCACCGACACCCATATCGTTTATGCCGCGGAAACAGGAAGCATCCCGACCGTCGCGATGCACCGTTGCGTCTCCCTGCATACCTTCTCTGTCACCGCTACACACTGCTGTGAGCCTCTTCTGTCACTAATGGTCGCACAGATGCCACCAGTAGTAGTACTTAACACCGCGCAATGCTGTGGCTATTTTGATTCCGTTGAGCACCTTCGTTGAGTACGGTTATCGCCAAGGACACGCAAACATAATGGACCGGGAGGCAGTGGCCAAGGACGCGTGCTCACGTGTGATGCAAGGCCGCAATCCCAAGGGCGAGGGTGTCATTCTGTACCGGGCTGGCAGGACGGTGGTGGCAGTGGGCCGGTGTTATTGGGGATCACTCTTGGCCCGGAGGTAGTTGGGTTGCTGTTGGAGTGCCGTACCCAGGTCATGGACCAGGGGACATGTGCCGACCATGCGAGGCATTGCAAACTGGGAGTTCCTGTCCAGGGACTAGGAGCCAGCAGCCATAGCCACCGTTGAGTGGGCAAGAGTAAGATCAGGATAACGTAAGCCTGTACCCCAACCCGGAAACCGGAAGCATAGTCGCTGGGAACGATATGCGTCTGCAACTCATCACCTGTCTTGTGCAAGGTTCGGCCATTCTCGACCGAGGGGTCTACTTACACCAAGAAAGGGAAGTGTGGGTGAAGGCGCATGGCTTTTTGAGCACGAAGGATCCTCATAAAAAGTTATTTTTTGCTCAATGCTTGGTTTGCTCCGCTGGGTCGCTGATCCATCGGTTAGTGTCCACGGCACGCGGTGCCTTGCGTGACCTCTGCATAAAACACCTTCAATAACCAATTCCTACCCCGATGAACTTTCCGCTTTGCCGATCTTCAGGGTTTTGGCAGAGCGCGCGATGGCGAACGAAACTGTTGGAGAGGAGAACGCGTCCAGTCACGTTATAGCGAGGGGGGAGAACCAAATGACAGCGAAACATGGAATATCCAAGGTAAGGCCACGGTATCAGGAGCTGGGGTGTGTGTAACAAGCTGATAGCTGTCAGGAAAATTCCATGTTTGATGGGACGGGGCTGGGCTCTTTTGATATATGCATGGCTGTACGGCCAGCTAGGACCGGCGATAGTTGGGGAACGTTGCATTGGGTTAAGGGCTTTGCTGTCCCTCAAATTAAGACTTTGATATATACATCAGGAATGAAGGCAAACCGGGAACCCTCGGTCACTATTGCAGATCCTGCGTTATGCCACGCCGTTTGTTCCAAGGGTTACGAAACCCTAAGCCTAGTCGAACTGACGCTTTTTAGGTGCCAAGAACGTATCGTATTATCCCACGATAACGCGATGCCTGCGTGGTTGAAGAGAGTTTAGTAGTACGACGTGGCCAACGGCGCGATCGCGCGAACTGCTACGTAGCTTCTCCGATGGTAAACTCGCATTCACCAAAGTCATGTACACCACTTATTGTAACATGTGCATTATAACGATCTTATTATATTCACATAGGCGAAATCTATGACTATTCCTTGTGATGCCTGGACAAGGCGGCTCCGGTCCGTGGGGCACCGACATGCAACCGTCACTGTTATCACCACGTGTCAATTCAATGAAGGACCAGTTAGAGGAGCTTAAGGATGGCACGCTACGCACCGCCGTACTGCCCAAACTCCCAGCTGGTGGCAAGGGCAGCATCAAAAGGCTAATAAGCACCTTGTCACGCGACGAGGTCAGCCAAAAATTTAACCGGATCGCCGTCTTCCGGCCGCGTGCTCGGCTCGTCAGCTTCGCAGCATAAGTTTCCGCGTATCCGGCCATAGTGTCACTGCGTAAGGGCCATAGTATAGCTGCGTACATAGGACGCCGAGAAACTGCTTGTACGCCTTTTGTACGCCTTTCGCCTGGGGAAGGTACTGATATGGTCTAGCTGGCTGCGGTTTGAAACCATGTGCTGCCTTCGCCCTACGTGTCATCAATGTGATGCGGCGCCCCGCGCAAACAGCGGTGCGTGTACCTCTCCAGTGTAACCGTCTCCTCTGTGAGCCCTCGTACACCACTTCGGTTCCCGGCTCAGTCACTGCAGGACAGGTTCCCAAACCCGTTGCGCGGCGTTGATCTCTTACCTCCCTCTGCCTTGCCCGCGGTCGAAATCCTCCAACCCCACAATCTTCCAACACGCTTCTGCCCTTCCCGTTCGCCACCAGGTCGGCAAGGGTGTGGTGGAGAAGTTCCACGCCGCCCGCCACAACACGGCCATCATGTCAGCTATGGGTCACCCTGGGCTGGAGAAGCTGGTGGCGAAGGAGGAGGAGGAGAAGAGGAAGCGGAAAGCGAGGCTGAGGGTAGGAGGAGAAGCTGCAACGGGGAAGGGATGACCTTTTCTCGGCTGCGGCAGGTTACGCTAGCATGACTCGCTGTTTCCTCCGTAAGGTGGAGCTTCCTTCAAACAGGACGCGTTTTCGCTGACTTCGTCTATTTCCATAGACTCCTTTGTGTGTCCAACTTTTCTGCTATCCCAAATCCAAGCTCCCTTGCCAATCAGGCAGCACTGGCGTGTTCCCGCATATCGTCTTTTGCCCCCCCCCCCGCCGCGGCGTCTGAACCTATCGTACTGCGTGGTGGCCTCGATCCCTTAACCCGTTCCAAAGCCGTTGCTACGTGTTTCGGATAACCGGTCCCAACGCGCTCACATCGGTAACCCTGCCGTGCACCTGCAACCAGCTGTAACCCCTTCGCCCCACCCGCGAACTGCCGAGGCAGGAGATTACGGCCCAACGGGTTAGCGTGAATGGACGTCACAATGTTCGGAGTCCTCGCGACGGGTACGTTGCGGAATTGGATGGTTGGCAAAGGTGCATACTGCATAAACGGCTGCCGTGGAGAAGATATGTAGGGACTCAACAGCTGGAGAGACGATTGAGCTCTGAGGGGATGTTCTGAGCACCGTATAGTGGATAGTGCCAGGGACAGACGGGGGCGTGGTTGGTTCATAAAGTCATCTGGAATGGGAAGCTGGAGCCACGAGTACGTGCTTCTGATGCCACTGTCGCGCATCCCAGCCATTCTAACCGCAATCCCGCCTTCCGCCAGTCATTTCGGCCGTCTTGCCTGCCCGCCTTCGCCTACCTAACAACCTCTCCTCCAACTGTTGCCCAATCCCCCTGGCTCATGGCAGCACCTTCAACCAGGAGCCCTCCTCTCCCGATCTGCCCAACGTGTACGCGTCCCTGGCGCAGTCCATCCCCACTTCCAGGCCCGTCTCCACCCTGACCACGGCCCCGTCGACAGCCCTGCCGCCAGCGCAGCAGCCTCACCCGCACCTTTCTAGCGCGGCTGGAGGTGCAGCAGCAGGTACCGGCGTGCGGCAAGGTGAGGCCTGAGGCGAGCGCTGTCGTGGGGCGAGTGAGCGCCGAATCGTGTCAGGCCCTTGCTTCTTGGGCTTCTGTGGGAATGTGATACAGCCGGGGGCGCTGTGCTCTGGGTAGTCGGCGACCGCGACAGGTGTTTAGGGAGTAATGTGTGGTCCTGTAATGATAATGAAGGGGTCGTCGTCCGATAATGCCAGATGCGGGATTGAGGAACAACGGGGCCAACGACCGACGACCAACGACGCAACGACCTTGTTTTGTATTACCTCTATACGGTTGGCTATTGCCAAAGGACAGGCGGAGCCCTCAGGGACGCTATGGCCGGCTGCCTGAGTGGACCC
Source organism: Yamagishiella unicocca (assembly GCA_003116995.1). Classification (NCBI taxonomy): domain Eukaryota; kingdom Viridiplantae; phylum Chlorophyta; class Chlorophyceae; order Chlamydomonadales; family Volvocaceae; genus Yamagishiella; species Yamagishiella unicocca. The sequence continues at coordinate 24,632 of BDSL01000052.1, forward strand.
ACCACGGACTGCCCAGCGAGCTCTTTGCCCCGCGTCCTGCCCACTCATACCCGTCACAGTGTTACCCGCCGTTGCTTGCCCTGCGTGTGATCCCAGGCGCCAGCAAAGGAGCAGCGGTATCTCCCACCGCGGCACTGTCCCGCTCTGTTCCCAGCAACCTCAGTGCGCTGCGGCCTGTAGGTGGGGGCGCAGGTGAGGATGGGGAGCGAGTGGCTGCAGGGCCGTGTTGCGGGTTCACCTCCATTGCTGACCCGCGTTTGGACTGCCGTCGGGACGGCCAAGAGCCCCGAAACCGCGCTACAGTACGGCAAAAACGGCTTGTGCGGCTTGTGTCTGGCTGCGCAAATAGTCGTGTACCTTATAGGAGCAATCGCCGCTTTTTTGCATACCGGTAAAATCCAAAACGTCAGCGCTCAGCCTTGGCCCCGAATGAAGGTGCCTTGGCTTTACAAAGGAGGCTGTTGTCTTCATCCACGTGTTTGCTCTGTACTGTTGCTTTTATGCAGGCGCTGTAGGTGGAGCTAGCGGTGAATGGGACCCGCAGCCGCACTCCCCGTCGCTGCGGGCGATGGGCAACGGACGACGGACGATCCAGGGGGGCCGCTGGCGTAGAAGGTGCGTCCGGAGAAACGCGGGGTTGTCGTGGAAGCGACGAGGGGTTGCTTTCACAGGAGAGGCGACGTTTTCAGCAGGCTCGCTAAGCTGGGGGGTCGGGGGAAAAGGAGGGGCTTGGGAATCCTGACGGGCCGGAGGGCGCCGTCATCCAACGCGCACAGCCTCAGAGGGCACACCAACCCGTCCGACTGGTGTCGGGCAAAGAAACGGAACGTCTTTCTTCTCCTGCCCAGGTCGCAGACCGCCAACCCCAAGTCCACCCACAACGGCGACCTGGTGATCCGCGCCAACAGCCGCGTGGGCCGCATTTTGGCGGAGTTCGGCGGTCAAAGCGACTGGTGTTCCGTGACGGTCATGCGGCACAGCTTGGCAACAGTGCTGCAGGTGTGTCACCTTCCTTGCAGCTTGCAAACGCGAGGAACACTCCTGGAAACTAGCAAGCGGTTCCTTACTCGCCTTGTCAGTTAAAGGCCAGATGCCGCATGCGTTGCTTTGGGAGGACGGGGTGGCTCAGGGGGAAGGGCGGCGTACGCAAGGCAGGGGGAGGGGTTTAAGGCATGAGACGGGCACCGAGGATGGATGGGCAGCGGAGACGCTGGGTGCCAGGGGGAGGGGGAAGGGCGGCCTGATTGAGGATGTTCGAGGAAGTGCGAGAGCGGCTGGGCTGAGTGTCAGCCTGGCAGGTCAGGGACGGGCACGAGTCATTTAGCATCACGCCGTCTGTCCACTGCTTCGACGTCTTAGTTCACCGACCACCGACCCCCTGCCCTCCAACGCCCCTTCAGGCGAATATCCGAGGTTGGCTGATTCGCAAGAAGTGGCTGGCGAACCCGCACGCAGTGGTGGAGGCGACCAAGGCATCCCTGGAAGTGAGCGCACAGTCGTTCCGCGTACGGGGGCTGTGGGCAGGCAGCGTTCCGCCTATCCACGGAGCTTTGAGTCCCGAGCAGCGCGTGTTCGGACGCACGAGGGTGTATAAAAACCGTTTCGAACGCACGGGGGGGGCGGGTCAGGCTTCCGCGACTCGTGGAATCCCAACCCATGCCTGCGGGAAATATCGTACTGGAAAAGAGCGCGGGGCGCTCGGTATCTCTGGTGTGCGCCTACGCGCTTGTAGCTCGCATCGCACCTTCCCAGTCCAATACGACGCTGCTCGGTGCCCCCCCCCTCAGACCGAGCGACTACAGGCGGAGCGGCGGGCTGGATTGAAGGCGGAGCTGGAGCGGCGAGCCCTCACGCGGAAACAGAAAGAGAAGGCCGCCAACGTGTTGCAGATGCTCTTTCCCCAGGTTAGCCGCTGAAGGGTGAACCGAAGGCAGTCCAGCGCCTGACCGCCGCCGCCGCCCTGCAGTAACTGTATCACCCACGCCGCGCCTCTGCATGCTGCCGTGTGGCACGCCGTTCCCATGTTCTGCAAACCGTGGGCAGCGTTGAGCGCGCCCTGCGGCAGCCCTTGACGCCCTTGCTTGCGCCGCTGATGATGGCCTCGCAGAAGAGCATCGTGGGTGCTGCCGTCGCCTCCATGCACGGCGGCCCGGTGGGCCGGGGCGGTAGCGGCGACAGCATGACGAGCGCCATGGGCGTCGCTGCTCGTGCCAAGTGGACCCGCCTGAATAAAAACATGGACATTGCCAAGGAGTGAGTGGGGGTTACGGAGCATTGTCCGGCGGCCGGCCGCGCTGCCCTCCAGCCTCGGTGCCTGCGTGCCCATGAGGGCTAGATGATGGCAGCCCTCGCTCAGTGCCGTTGATGCACGGCACATTCTGCGTGAAGGACCTCGCAACTACGGTCACTACGTCAGGGCCCACCTAGCCTACACCTCATGGTTGGGGCCAAACCCTCGTGCCATCCGCTGCTCTGTTCGTCAGCAACTGCCCCGCGCCCAACCCTCCAACGGCTCCCGCGCCCCGCTGTTGCAACGGCTCGCAGGCAGGAGGACCGTGACGAAGCTGGCGACTTCCTGGACGACAGCGACAGCGACATGTCGGACCTGGGGGTGGAGGACATGGCCATGGTCAAGATGCGGGCGCGGACGCCGCCGTGGCAGAAGGTGGGACAGCGGGGCGACAGCGCGCATCATGGGGCACGTCGTTGTTGTGGGAGGGCGGAAGAGCGCATGATGGCTGCCGGGCAGCCAACCGGATGAGATGTGCCATACCTGAAGCGGCTGCAATAACTTGCCTGGCGGTGTCGCGCCGGAGCCACAGTGCAGCAGCCGAACCGCAGACGGCGTGCTCGTGTGTTGCAGCGACGCTTCAAAGGACGGGTCCGTCGTGGACTCCTGGTAGAACCGGTTTTTCGCGCTTGCATGGCTTGGCGCGTGGGCGGTGTGCCTAAACGCGTTCCTGGCTCCCTGGTCGTGCCCCTGGTTTGCTAATTACCGCGGTAATGCATTTCTCTCTCGCACCGCTACAGGCAGAGCAGAGTCAATGGGAGGGCCAGTGGGCAAAGCTGAACACGCGAGCGGGCCGGGGCAACCTGGACGTGGTGTGGGACCTGACGGACACATCGTCGCGTGTGCAGGTAGGAGGAAGGGGCGGGAAGGCGGAGGAAGGCGCTGGGGTTGCTGTGGCGGGCCGACGGACGGGCTTCCTGGTTTATCGCGGCAGCCGCCGGAATCTCGCGTCGGAGGCGACGTAGAGAAATTGCAGCTGTGCGCTGCCCGTGCAATGCGTTTGCGCCTGCTTCCTGCGCCCCATGAGGGCACGCTTCTGTACCTGTTGTTTACCATCTTTTTCTCCTTGGCTGCTGCAGGCCGTTCAGCTGAGGCGCGCCGAGCGCACCGTCGCCTCCACACCCACCAACACCGCCGCGGCCATGGACGCGCTGCCGTACGACCCCGCCTCGCAGCTGCTGCCCGCCTCCGTCGTCAACGACTTGCTGGTACACCGCTACATCGAGAAGTACTCCAGACTGGGCCTTATGGATCACCTGCCGCTGCGGTGTGCCGCCGAGGCTGCGATGCAACACCAGCACCAGCAGCAGCTACTCCACGAGCAGCTGCAGCTGCAGCTGCAGCTGCAGCAGCAACAGCAGCTGCAACAACAGCAGCACTTGCAGCACATTCAGCAACACCACCAACAACAGCAGGCAGCAGCAGCGGCTGCGACGCCGCCGGTGGTGGCTGCCGGTGCAGACACATGAGCTGGCTCAGCGTGCGCGGGGGCGGGTTAAGTGGATGTGTGATGTTATTACTTGTGAAATAGCCAAACCGGCGCCCCTGTAACACGTGGCACCGGAGGAGGACATTCGTAGGACGCTAACTGTTCGTTTTATTCCCAGTGAATTCCACCGAGTCAGGTGGGTCCATCTGTGGTTTTGGCGCAACCTCTCGCACACAGAATGTGTGTGTATGTGCGTAGTTGCTGAGTCGTGTGCGAATAATGTACGAGTATGGAGGGAAGGGCATCGGCTTGCGCTTTCCTTGTACGGGGAGGGCGGCGGGATTTGGCAGGCCACACGCACGAAGTGGTTCACTGAGGGATGGGGGGCGCAGCTCGTCGGGAAAAGTAGAGGACCGTATTCAAACGGGCACCGCGCTAGCAGGCCTGACCTGTGGGCATGACGTAAGGGACTGACGGTGGCCAAAGTGTCATAAGGCGTCCTTGCCAGGGCGCTGCAACAAGTGACTTGTTGGCACCTGTTTCTACAGATGATCCGGCACACATTTACTGGATCGGGGTGGGCGTGATGTTGGCGCCAAGTTTAGTATGCATTCTTGTTGGGGTACGAAATCAAGTGCTTCCATTGCGCTCGTTGCATGCAGAAGATCGTGGAACGGTTCGGTATATGGAGTTAGGTTCCTTTGTAAACCGTTTTGGAACTTACAGTGATCGCCTTGCCGAGTGATCGTCTCAGCTGTAATCCGCACACGCGCGTCACGGAATGACACCACCTGTGCATCTATACTTGCCTTTTGGCTGTTCCGTGGCGAACTGTCCGAGCAGCGCGACCGCCATACGTTTAATGGAAAACATTGACGTGCATACCGGTAACTCTGTGACAGCATCGTTAAGTTAACAATGTTCGTCTGAGATAATCGACGACCCCTGCAGTTGCCGTGGAAAGACTCCAACCCGTGTACCTCGTAAGTAGCTTTGGCGCGTCGTTTGACCATCTTCCCTCCCAACCAATCCTTTTTCTAGTTCCAGGTGTTCCAGGCAGTGAATGGCAACCCGTGCCGCGACAGCCTACACCGCAATAACATCACGGACTTCGCTGCGATTAAATGAAGCTCTCGATTACATACAGAAGGGTACATTGGGACACCAAGCGCAATCCTAAACCTATCAAACAGTTCAGCCGCGAACGTGGACAACACCAGCACTCTTCCATAGGCAAACTGCCAGGCGACATTGCTCCCCAATACAGATTGCGACGTCCCTGCGTGTTCGCTTGTTTGCGCTCCCTTGGCGGCCGCGGGGTACGCATCCTCTCCGGCAGTGCGCAGCCTCTATGTACTGGCGGCAAAATATCTGGTTTGACTGCAAACGAGGCCTGCAGGCAACCGTTCACACCACTGGCAGGCACAGAGCCCCACCTCCATTAAGGAACAAAACAATGGCTACTTACGATGCGCCCCAACAGAAACTCTCCTCTCCGCTAATCACACCACCATGGCCCTGGCTCTCAGCTACATGTGGGCCCCGGACACCATCGGTCCTGGTACTACCAAATGAATTCATGAGCATCACAGGGTCCAAGCAGAATAACACAAGAACTAGGCTTGCTACAATGGGGTTACACGTTCCATGCTTAGCAGCCGCAAGGGCTACTTACTTGCGCTTGCCAGTCGCGCTGCCGCCTTTCTTGCCGCACGCTTCACCTGCGGACCCCACTGCCGGAGCACCCTTGGCGCCGCCATCGGCCTTTCCGGCAGCGCCCTTCGCAGCCGCACCCTTCCCAGCGCCCTCCCCCGCGGCAACAGCGCCCTTCGCAGCCGTACCCTTCCCAGCGCCCTCCCCCGCGGCAACAGCGCCCTTCGCAGCCGTACCCTTCCCAGCGCCCTCCCCCGCGGCAACAGCGCCCTTCGCAGCCGTACCCTTCCCAGCGCCGCCCTTGGGAGCAGTGCCCTTCGCGCTGCGACTGCCTCCTGCTCCTGCTACCCCCTCCACCGCCAGCTGGAATATCTTCCGTACGCCGGAGCTCAAGCCCAGTCCCGGACCCTCGATCTGCTGCCGGCTAGCCCACATGACAGCCGGTACATACGCCTCCTCCTCTGCCCCATCCGACCGCCCTCCCGCCGCCACTGCTGGCGCCTTACCGCTCCCCTGCCCCCGCTTGCCGCCACCGACACCTCCCTTTGGACCAGCCTTGGCTTGGCGCCTACCGCTGCCGCCGCCGCGCGGCTCTGCCCGGCCACCCTCCTTCTTCGCTTCAGCCTCCATTTCCCCCGCCTCATTCTCGTGTCCGTCTTCCTCGATAACCACGGCGTCGTCCGAATCGCTGTCCGAACCGTCCGGCTTATCAGCCGTTCCAGCACCGGTAGCACGCAGCGCGTTCGTTGTGCGGTCGGGGCCCGCCGCACCGCCGCCGCCTTTGCTACCACTGAAGAGCTGAGGCTCCCCTCCAGGCTCTCCCGTTGGGGCGGCGCCAGCCGAGGACCCCTCGACCAGCACGGTGGTGGCAGCAGCGGTAAGACGTTCCAAGGCGGCGAGGTCGCCTTGGAACACAGCCGTTACGCGCTGAACGTAGTTGGTCTGGCGGATATGACTGAAGACGTGCACATAGGTGCCCATCTCGTGGCGCCCCAGGACGCGCAGCGTCTGCGCCCCTGGTGATGCCGTCGGGGCTGTGCCCTTAGGGGCTGCCTCCTTCTCTGCCGCCACAGTGGCTCCGGGCACGGCTGCCCTGGGCAGGGCAATACCCTCACCCAGTAACCGGCTGAGCAGTGCATCGGATGCCTTCTGGCGCTCGGCCGTAGAGGTGGCAGCCGTGGATTGGGCCGAGGCCTCTGCTTCCACCTCCACCTCCGAGGCCGAGCCCGCCTCGGCGCCTGGTGCTACGTCCCGCATCACCACCCCTGAATCGGCAGTGGCAGTAGCACGAGTCGTGCGCATGAAGACGCCCCAACACGTAGATGTGCGGGCACGGGCAAGGCACGGGCACTAAAGTCGTGGAAACATTGCAATTTGTCCTGATTCAACAGGTTTGCCAGCATAGTTAATGGAATGCCAGGAGGCAGTTATTCCATGCACATCGCCACACGCAAACTCCTACCCACTAAGTCAACACGCACGTTTTACGGGTTCCCTCGCCTGCTACTAGACGCTCGAGCATTATCGGATCCGAATCGGTTTGTTTTGTCCGTGGTTCGTGCGACCCAGTTCCATCAGCGCGCCTGCGCCTTGTCTGTTCCGAGGCCCCCTCACCCTGACCCTCACCTGGCAACTCCCACAGCCCGGCCAGCAGCCCGCCCTGCCGGAAGCACGAGGGCCAGGGTGGGACAGGCAGTCGTGCCAAGTCAGGTGCAGCGCAAGCGAGCTGGTGATGCGCGCGTGCGATCGAGGGCGGTCCCTCACGCGAGGGCAAACATTCTAGAAGCAAGACAGCCAGCTCTGCCAGCTCATCGTTGCAGTGTCCCTCCCAACAAACTCTGCGTCTCCCTGAAATATGCTCGTGCAGTCGCACGCGGAGGTTCGTTCATGGCTCAGAAAGTAGCATCCACTACCTATTCCGCGAGCCAATACGCTTCCGGTTGGGTTCAGCGGCAGCGCTACACCACAACCTGTGGTCGCATGACGAGCAGGTAGTGCCGGACGCCGCGAGCTACCAGCGCCTCCAGGTCGACAGCTCCTCCCTGCTCCGAAACCGTCCGTGCACCGCCGCCTGCCGGTGTGGAGCTCTCCGCAGGAGCAACGCCTGCTGCGCCGGCCTCGCCCGCCGCCACCTCATTTTGCTGCTGCCGCTGCTGCTTCCTGGCAGCAGCAGCAAGCGCGAAATCCTGCATCGTCCGCTGCCGTTTGCGCGGTGGCAGCTGCGCCGATGCTCCCGCGCCCGGAGTGGTGCCTGCTGCGCCCGCAGCACCTCCCTCCTGCTGCTGCTGCTGGGTGCAGATTACCTCGAGGACAGTTACGGCCACCGCCTGCTCCCGCTTGCCCTTGACCGCCTTGCGCCCGGGATACTGCGCAGGGCGAGGGCGCCAGCAAAGACGTTGCCGTTGGCATCAGGAAACCAACACGTTGGCGGTGACCTGGTTACGGCAGCTGCGGTGATGGTGGAGGCGCGTCAACACTTCCTGTCCTCGTCTACAAGCAGCACATCGCCACGCCGACCTAAGCCCTCCTCTTCCTCGTCGCGGAGCAGCGGAGCTCGCTTTCAGTCGTACAAACGGCGGCGCCCGCGCCGCCGCCCGGCCGGCCGCGGGACACCCACCTGCGTCACTCGGGGGGCGTCTTCCACGTCCGGGGCACCGCCCGAAGCCAGGTACGCATCCCACTCCGCCGCCGCCCGACACACGGACCGCGCGGGGCAGCCTGCGCAGTCGGGGTTAACAGGTCGACACACTGTGGCGCCCAGCTCCATCAGCGCCTGCGCCGCCGCCAGGATTAGGCCCCACGGGTACGCTGTGGGTTGGCACCTCGATATGGGATTGAGGCCAATGCTCCATCAGGCGTGTTGTAAATTGTTTGCGGATGACCGGGGTTGCACTGCGTTCATCCGCAAGCGCAAGCGCAAGCTTGGCGAACCCTACCGCTTCGGAGCTTGCACCCCAAGCCCAGGACACGTCCCGACAGCACCCTCTTGAGCATGATGAGGGGACGGAAGCAGAGGTGCGCGTCCACGGACCTGGTTGTAGCACCCGGGCCGCTCCTGGTCGAGCAGCTCCGAAGCCATGGCTGCATGCGTGGCCGCCAGCTTGGTAGGGTCGCCGGGCAGGGCACGCAGGCGGCTGACCACGCGGATTACGTTGCCATCCACGGCCGCTGCAGGCGAGCCGAAGGCGATGGACGCGACGGCGGCGCTGGTATATGGCCCCACGCCTTGGGGGACCATAGAGGCCGCGGATAGCAATCGGAGGGTTAAGGGAATCTCGTGTTGCCTCCGGAGTTGGTGGCACATTGAAAGGAAAGCACTGAACGAGCGGCAGTGGTGCAGGTGGAATGCACATGAAGGGATGCGGATTGTGAGGTGGGTGAGGCTAGGTTGGCGAGTGGATCGAGGGAAGCTTGTAAAAACAAGGAGGGTATGGACTACCCGTATCGGTAAAGAGGACGGCCTGGCTCGCAGCCGATTCCAGCCGGCCAGGTTGTTGGTGTCCTGCCCTGCCCGCCCTTCACCCTGCCCGCCCTTCACGAGTTTTCCTTACAGCCCTTCACCCTGGCCGCCTTTCCATGGGCAGCATCGCGCACTGACGGGCAGGATGCCGCGCCCCTCAGCCCATAACCGCCGCCAAGACATCAGCGCCCACTATCTGCGCTTCCGCACCCGGGATTTTGACCAGCTCCTGCGCTGTGGTCGGAAACTTGCCGCCCAGCTGGTCCACCACGTAGCGAGCTCCGTCCAGGAGGTAGCGGGCCCTGCGAGGAGCGACCGCTGGGTCAGAGAGCAACCAAAGCTGACGACCAGGCAGGCGGGCCAGTCGGTTCCAAACGCGTACGTGACCGACCGCACTCCGAGGGTTAGTGCACAAGGCCCACATGCAGCCATGGTGCGGTAAAATAGTAGTGGGTCGAAGCTGGGACCCTCGTGGGTACTTGCTGCGGACGTGGTGGTGCGCGTAGGTTGGCAGGTTGAGGGTTTCGGTGGTGCACGGCGGTGTAGAAGCGCGTCGGGCGGAGCCCTTGCTGGAGGAAACCGCAAGTCGCGGCCGCTGGGCCAGAGAGTACACCCGCAGGTAGGGACGCTTCGCACCACTTGTACTGCAGCACTCATCCCCCGCCATGCCGTGGCAACTGCAAAGCAATGCGCACAATGCACTGGCGCCAAGACCCAGTTGCAGCCAGCGTGATACAGAAAGCGCACCGACGACCACCGACAGCCACCACCCCACCCCCCCAACCCGCCGCACCTGCGGTAGTAGCCCAGTCCTGCCCAAAGCGCGTTGACGGTGTCGATGTCCGCAGCCGCCAGTTCAGCCACCGTGGCCCACTTGGCCACCCAGCGCTTGAAGTACGGTATCACGGTAGCTACCTGGACGAGCCAGCCGCCATGGCACACCACCAGTCATCCTAACGGCGACGGGGGAACGGCCTTGAAATGACAGAATAATGACGATCAGGCAGTGCGGAATGAACATAACACGTAACCAATTGGTGCACCCGTACTCTCACAGACGGCAGCAGGCTTTGTTCGCCCGGGAGTATCTGATTTGTTCAGTCGGCACCCGCCTTCTCACACCCCTAACGTCCGCGGGATTCACCTGTGTCTGCTGGAGCATGATCTCGCTCACCCACACCCAGTACGCGAACTGTTGCTGTGGGAGTTCAGCGGGCGCAGGGCCCACGACGTCCTCATCGTCGCCGCCGGCCTTTTGCGCAGAGGCCGTGGTGGGCGCCGTGCCCGCCGCGCTTGCCTTCTTGGAATGCGGCGTACGGCGCCAGGGCAGCACACGGTGACCGTGGTCGTACCAGTTAAGTAGCTCGCGCCGGTACTGTAGCAACGTAACGGTGGTTGGCAAAAGGTTGCAAGACTTACAAGGAGCTGGGCTGTGCGGTCAGTAAAGGGTACCGGTGCTCGCATACGTGACGTTCGCAAGGGTAGGTACGATACACACCCATGCGACAAATCCCGCGGATCCCAACCACTTGAACGCCCTGTTCTAGATCCATTACCACATTAACCCTTCCAGGTGCTCCATTATCATAATGAAACTACAGAAGTCCCCAGCCGCCGCCGCCTCGCCTCGCCTGTATCTGCTCCTCTTCACTGAACCAAGGGCCTCCTGGACCAGTCGCACATGGCGCGGCAATGACTGGCTTCTTTTCAGAGCCCCTGGCCGCGACGACTACCTTCTTGTCAGAGCTGTCGGCTCCCACAACGATGCCGCTATCCGCTGCAATCACTACTGGCGAATCGGCGTCGCGGTGGGTGCCCTCCATCTTGGCACCTGCAAACCGCGGCAGGGCTGAGCCGCATGAGAAGCTGCACCACGCAACTCGTGTACTCTTGTTGTGTCAAGGGTAAGGGCATACGAGGCGCGAGATTGTCGATCGGAAGCAGGGCTCTGCGGCAGGGCAAAATCCTAGTCGGTACGTGGTATGGATATTCATGGGCTTGCCTTTAGCTTTGGGCACTGCTTTGGGTGCAGCAGCTGCCCCAGTACCACTTTGGCCTCGTCCAGCTCGCATCAAACGCAGCTCTCCAGGGCGGCGATGCCACGTTTCGCAGACGGAGAGACGTCGGCAGATGGAAGCCCCAGACGCTGGCGTTAAACACTCGTATCGTCCTAATAACACTTACGTGAAGTCAACACTTGTAATTTGTCATTAGATGGAGAATGCAGCACTGGCGTGTATAGCTTTTTGGCGCGCACTTGACTGTCGTCCATGTCGTATCGTTGTACGTATGATGCGCACACACCACAAACCGCGACAGCTTTCCGCATCACCCGCATGTAGTAACGACATTCGCAGCCTTTCGAGGAAACGTTTGCTTAGGCAGCTTTCGATAGTCGTTAACTGGACGAGATGTTGCAACCGGTTCTGCCTTAAGTCAGCCAAGTCCATGCGTGACATGTAGTATCGGTCGCATGTTTAAAAGCTTACATAGGTTATGCGTGACTGGCCAACTTTGTTTGTGCGTTTCGTAAGATACCCGACGCGATGCATCTAACAGCCTCATTTGATTGGTACCGGGCTCCAGCAGGTGACCAGGGCGACTCGGGGTGGCTCGGATTAACGTAACGGCGCCCCGCTTGGCAGGACGCAAACTGTGTGCAGATCATCATCAGCACGTCAGCCCCCATAAAACTGTTGGTCGTGCTCATGCACGAAACTGTGTCAGCCCCATCCCTGATGGGGTAGGCGATTTCCACCATGCCGTGCACGATCCACATCAAAAACAGTAGGCACCGTGATTCGCCGGCAGTAGCCACCTTGACTCGCTCACGTCAGGTGCTGCGCGTATGTGTTGCCCAAGCAAGCTCTGTGGCACGAGGGAAACCTCCCGCCCGACCGGAAGCTCGGAGGAAGCAAGCATGCAGCAGCGAGCGTGATCAAGGGAGCCAAAGCAAGCGACGTGCACCGAGGCGGGGCAGCGGAGCTCCCAAGCAAGGCAGGTAGGGTGAGCCCAAGCCAGCATTTGGGCCCACCCTTGGTGCCATACAGCGTGTTGCGGCGTGCAGATTGTCAGCTGGCCAAAGCACCCGCTAGGGGGCTGCTAGCAACGGCATTGAATGGCGCCAAGTTCCAGCAGGTGACACGGCCGTGTTGTCGGGCGTTACATTCCACTACTGGCAGTTCCGAGCATGCAAACCGGACATGCACATCATTGGCTCTCGTAAGACTTCGGTAACCGGCAATCCTTCAATGCTTTGGCTGATGTATAGTTATGTGCCATTACGGGTACCCTTGGGTACTCAAGAGTCCAGACCACCACCGGCAATAGGCGCATTGATTTGCTTTGAGGCGAAACTGGTTGCGTCAAAATTTCCCCCACGAAGGCCATTAACCAAGTTTCAATCACACGTGGGTCCCGGGGTCCGGTTCGGCGCGACACTCAGTTGACCGTTTTCCGGAGTCGTACAATTGACAGGACGCGCAGAACTTTTGAAACAGGGCAGTCACTGCTATTATTAGTGATGGGAAGCAGACAAAGTTCGACCAACCTTAAGTACCGGTGGTGTTCTTACCGTATACAATTGGATCCTTGGGACTGGGGTTTCATCCAACTCCATATCACAAGGTTCTAGTTGCTGACCTGCTCAAAACTAACCTTGGTGGTATATAGCTCTGTAGCGTGAACGATGTCGTCGCTGGCCGCTGCCAGGGCAGACAACTTTTATTATCCGCCGGATTTTGACCCGCAGAAGCACCAGACGCTAAACAAGGTTAGTTTGAAATATATATGTAACTGCGATTCTGGGCCTGTGTTCTAGTTCGCCTGCGCATCCCTGAGTTAGGACTTCGTTGCTCTGCAGCATGAGCTCCAGAAAATCTTCTTTCTTTAATGCATAACGACATGGCAATTATGAACGTGTGCTTCTGTTCTGCGCATGAACCTGTGTGTAGTACAATGGCCAACACCCACTGCGCGAGCGTGCGGCAAAGTTGGATCAAGGCATCCTGGTCATCAGGTGCGTCGTCGAGTATTGCGTATTCCTCGTACCGTGGTGTTGCAGTGGGCGGCCACTGCCGCTTTGAGGGGTTAGGGGCGTGGACGATTGGGGCGTGCGGGGTTGGGGCGTGCGGCAGCCAGCGGCATGGGAGGCTTGGGTGTCTGGCTGTAAGAGCATCGACTGACTTGCACCCCATGCATGACGCACTCGCATATCACCAAGCTGGTGGTGTACTTTCGCACCGCTGACATTATAATGCTGCATCGTCCTTTGAACGGAACGTCTTTCCTTACCTTACGTGTACACGGCGGTGGACGACGCGTACGGAACCCCGTATGCCAGTTGTCCTTCCGGCCAACACACCTAGCAATTCACCAAACGGCGTTGGGTTGCCCTCCTGCTGGCAAATGCTAAGTACTCCGGTCTGCATCGCGCAATGTGTCCCAGTCCACGCAGCGATTCAAAGCTTTGCAGAGCCGCTGCCGAATAGACGTTGTGAATCCCCGCACGGGGAACCTGCATGGCCGTTCAAGTTTGCCTGCGCCCCCTTAACAGTTTGTCCAATCCGGCAGCCCTCGTTCCTCAGCCCCAACGTCCCACGTTTCCCCAAGGTTATCCCTTCTCCCTAACACTCGCGCCATCCCATCCTATCACCCTTGACGCGCGTCCTGGATATCAGGTTTGAAGTCCCTTTCAACATCTGGTGCGACAAATGTGGCGAGCACATTGCCAAGGGCGAGCGCTTCAATGCCGAGAAGAAGGCCATCGGGCAATACCACTCCACCAAGATCCTCCAGTTCACCATGTCCCACCACTGCGGATGCAAGATAACCATCCAGACTGACCCCAAACGTGCTGAATACCTTGTAGTGGAGGGGGCCCGCAAAAAGGTAGGCACAAGCGGGGTGAGGGGCACCTGTGGGGCCGGCGGCTGCCTGACGTTGCTTCCAGATGCCTCCACTGGTGCGCAATCAACCGTAGCTCAGGATCTTGGGGAGGTGATTTTATGGCGGTTGCCCGGGCTTAGGCTAGGTTGAGCCAAGGCGGCTGCCCGATGCCTGGCTCAACCCATCCACCGGTGTGGCGGGCCGCACCATGGACCGTCGCATCACCGAACGCGCTACACCGCCCACTCGCGCAACGATACCGTCCCCGCAGGAGGAGAGCTACACCGCAGCGGACGCGGAAGTCATCGAGCTTCCGGATGAGGAGGAGCGCGAGCGCCGCGAGCGAGACCCGCTGTACCGCCTGGAGTACCAGCAGGTACGGAGTACCAGCGTCGTGCGTGACAGCCCTCATGCTGCTTGCCTGGCTGCTGCGCGAGCGGTGACTGGCCTTCTGCCTCTTTCACTCCTTACCAGCCTGCTGTTGAAGGACTGGCAGAGGGCAAGATAAGGTCTTGAGGGCTGTCTGTGCGCGCAGTGCAGTAGCACCTGTTATTCCTGAAGCGCTGATACCGTCCGCTGATCGTCCTGAAGCGCTGATACCGTCCGCTGATCGTTCCTGAAGCGCTGATACCGTCTGCTGTGACACACAGGGCGCCAAGGCCAAAGCGCTCAGCGCCGCAGAGCGCCTGGCGGCCATCCACGACGCCGTCGACGAGCGGGCAGCTGACCCCTTCTCCCTCAACCGGACCATGCGGGCGGCGCTGCGTGGCGAAAAGCGGGCGGCCGCGGCGCTGGACGCGCGGCGGTCCGCGCTGGGGCTGCCTGAGGCGGTGCCACTGCTGCCTGCGGCCGAGAGCGACGGCCTTGCGGCACAGGTGGCCTTCCTCACGAGCTCTGCTCGCGCGGAGGCGGGCGCCGAGACGCGCCGCAAGAGGATTTTAGAACAAGACATTTTTGCTGCAGCTGCGGGAGGCGGCTGCAGGACAGTGGACGTGACACAGGCGGCAGCCAAACGGCAGGCGGTTGCTGTGTCTGTGGTGGCCGCCCGGGCGGTGGCCGCGAGCCGGCCGGCCTCCATGCTGCTGCCGCCGGAGAGAGACGGGCGTGGTGGCGCGTGGGGAAGTGGTGGAGCAGGGAGAAGTAGTGGCGCCGGTGGAAGTGGTGGTGAGGTCGTCGGTTCCATGGGGGCAGCCGTCAAGCAGCGACATCCAACGGCTGTGCGAGAGGCTGGCGAGCAGCATCCAAGGGCTGCCAATGCTGCAGGCAGCGATGCTGCCGGCGGGCGCGCGCGAGAGACGCCTCCTGCAGCCGTGCCGGCGGCTTGCAAGGCGCTCCACGGCGCAGGTAAAAGCGGCTCGGGAGGTGCAATGGGGGCAGCCATGGCGCCCGGCCCCCGGGCGCCTCCGGGGGCGGCGGCGCTGGCGGCGGCTGCCGCCGCTCGCGCTGGGAGGTCGTTCTTGCAGCCATCTCCCAGCAGCAGGGTGCCAGGAGGCAGTGGGGTGGGTGTCCGGCCTGGCGGGGTCAAGGCTGCTGGAAACCCGCCGGCAACCGTAATGGCATCGGGCGGAGCGGGGGGCACTGCAGGTGGCGTTAAGCGGTCCATTAGCGAGCGCGCGGCGGAGCTACAAAAGCGGCGGCAGGGCCCTGGGGGGGTTGGGCTGGCAGTGCGCAGGGCGGAGTCGTAGGTACGGTGCTGTTCGGATTGTTCGGATTGCTGGCCTCCACTTTTGTAATCGGTGTGCGTGTGTTTTTATTTTCCGCTACATGGATACGTGTGGGAATGACACAGGGTGTCGCTCGGCGTTGGGACGAAATTCGGCGCTGGAAAGCGGTGGTAAGGCTCGGGAAGTGTTTAAGCTGACCTACCGTACATCTGTTGGACAAATTGGACCCGGTGTACGTGATTGCCGTCCGTAAGTTATTGGCTTACTGAGTAATAGAGACAAACTACTGACCAAGCCGGGTTGCACTCCCAACTTGCACGTCTTGGTAACAAGGATGCGGAGGTGGAGCTGACGGAGGAAGCCGCGTTTGTTGTGCGCTGGTTGCCTTAACGACGGACGTCCTTTGGACTGCGGTGAAATGAGCGCGGCGGCACCGATGTGAACTCGTCTTGGATGCCCCCCCGGTCGTCTGAGACGTGTCATGTCGCGCGGTTTGCGGCAGTCTGATTCTAGGGACACAGTGTCAGTTAAAAGGTGCGACGAGACGCGGCGCAGCCGTGAGCCCCTGCAACGGCAGGGACGGCTGTGTACCAGAGATATGGATTTGCCAACCGGTCCATTCCAAAATGTTGCACGCTCTCATATTAGCATGAAGAGGAAGCTGTACAGAAGCCTCCCGTACCAAAAGGACAATCCTATATGTCGTCGCCCAGACAGAACCCGTAAGACGCAAGAGCCCGGGAAAGCCCTCGCTTGGCGATGCCGGGGTCGCCTCGTGACGCGCCACCCTCGTCTCCCCCAGCAGCAGATCAACGTCCGTTTTTGGGTTGACGATATCACCTCGAAACCTACCTACCGAAATGCAATCGAGCTGCCTCCGATCAATACTAAGGCCCGCAGGCGTTGCTGATGCGGAGACTGCAAGCATTCCCCTAGATAGTGCTTAGATGCCCTAGATAGCGTAACGCGCGACTGCTTGCCGCCATATGCACATGATAATATGGCGACCAACACCGTGCCATAGCACCGGCCGTCTTCATTCCTTTATTGAAACAGTCCAGTCCATTGCGTCCGTATCCTTCCGTATGCAAATCCCCAACGACGGCGCACCGAGCTAATGCCGGAGAGAAGCACAGATATGACCACAACAAATCGCAGGTCCAGCCCAGAAACCGTTTAACCCTAAACCACACGCACAGGGAGCTCGGCGCCGGCGTGCAGTTGCTCGCCCTACCTCAGATGCCACCCGGAGTCCTCAAAAGCGCACTAGACCGACGCCGCCGCCTCGAATTGCGCGGGCAGCATTGCGTTACCAGCGGAAAGTACTTCAGGCCACTGCAAAGAATATTCCAGCCTGCCGCGAGCCGCACGCGTCCCGCCTTGATCACCTGCCGTTGCCTCCTGAAGCCGCTGTCAGGCAGATCTGGGCTCTCCCACGATTCCGAGCGCCGCCTATGTACGGCACGGCACAACTCTTCAGCTCCTTAACCTTGCTTCCAGTCTAAAAGGCGGAAAGGCGGCCGACGACGTTGCCTCGATTATAGCAGGTAAGGGCATGCACGCCTTGCTTCCCTTCAGTCCATAGAAATACCGGTACCCGCAGCCGCGCTGACGGATGCCACATGCCATGCCATGATGCCCGCAGCCACAAAGATGGGCATCGATCTACTTGATGTTTGCACCTCACCACGCCGCCGCATGCAGCCAATTCCCGCATTTCTACACGCGCCAATGAGGCAATTATCTTTTTGATAAGTATTAAACCCCGTAGATCAATAGCGGTACCGTAAGACTGCAACAACTACATCCGCATTCACATAACACTTCCAGCAAGACCCAGTTAATGCCTGCGGAAACTGTAGGCCATCATTCTCTCCACAATGTCGCTACTTGGCTCCTGACACCCCACACCAAGATTCTAAACATGGATTGGACACAAGCCATCACGACATGGCACCGTCCCGCCAGCACGAGCGGTGCCTAATGCAACACGGTAGCCCGGCGATTCCATGCAGGCAGACTTGGCGCCGCGCTTATGCATTCCCACATTTCCAGCCTTTTCAAGTGGGGGGCCGCACGGGTCCTGCCTCCGGAGCTTCACGGCCCACGACGCACCTATAACAGCTCCGAAGCCGGCCTTCCTCCGCACGTGTGTCCCGTCTCACCATGCTCGTGTAAACTTTATGGGTGCTAAAATGCATTTCCTAGTACAACGTTTCCGCTATATTACACCGAATATTTATTTATATACCCTGCTTCTGCCCCGTCGCGCCGATCACCTATCGCCTGCGCTCTTGATCCTCACATGCGGTTGAGCAGCTGGCCGATGGCCGCCACCAGCTCTGACGACCGCGGCCGATCGCCAGGATCCGCGGCCCAACACCGCTGGGACAAGGACCTGTGGGGCACCGCGTGGGAGGCTCCAGTCGCTGCCGGAACCACCACACAAGCGAAGCATGCCGTGGCGGGCGTCCTGTCGCAGCCAGAAATTTATGACTTGGGCCAAGACGGGGGCACAGGACCACTCCAGAGCGCCTCGCGGCAAGGCTGTGTTTGCTGCTTTACAACCCGGTAGCCTTTCCAGGCCCAGCGGGGTGCGCTGCGTTTGCTTCACCGGTACCACCACGCCTCCACATGTAGACGGATGCCCCCAGCTTTAAGACGGACTTAGGCGGACGCCACACACACTCTTCGCCGGACAGATATACCCTCCTCCTTATCCAAACCCTCCACCCGTCCGTCCGTCCGTTTGCTTCTTTGCTTTCCAGCGTTCTGAGTAGCGCGCGGGGATGCACGGCACCGTGGCGTGGGGTGCTTGGCTAGGGCGCCAGCGTAGTTAACGGACGGTTAGCAGCAGCAAAGATACATGCAAAAGGTGATACCGTATCCCGCCAGGTCGGCGCCACATGTAAGCCAGCTGGGCGCCTTCCCTACTCATGCAACAGCAAGGATTCCTTGCATCCCGTTGTTCCCTCCCCACCGGGATTACGTGTAGGTTCATGGCGTGGCATTGCCCCTACCTGTACTGCACAGGCACGGTGTCCTCGAAGATGGGCCGCAGCCCCCGCCGTACCCCACGCGCAATGTTGTTGGGTTGGACCTGCGCCAGACGTGGGGAGGGGCTCGCTCGGCTCGCAAGCAACGTGCTAGGCGGCGAATCCACGCATCGATCCAGGGAAGGAGCAGACATATGCGCGCCCACCTCTCTCCCTCAAGGCCAATGCCTACCTCCGGATATGGCCGTGTGCCGCAGGCGGTAAGCTCCCTGGATATGCCGCGAAATTGAGCAGCGAGCGAGGGCAGGGAGGGGGGGTAAGAAACCCGCGTAATGGCATGACAGGGCACTCGTTTGGGACGTACAATGCTACCAGACATTGGAGACGCACCCAAACCAGTGTTCTCTTGTCAATCCCCCCGCGTACAACCAATTATGTTCGTAGTTATATTCCAGTCCATGTGACTTTGTCTCGGCCACTTACCACATCAGGATGCCAAAGCTGGGAAATTGGGAGGCGGTGCGCGGCAGTGCGCGGGTAGGAAGGAGGCACCGCGGCACAACGTTGTTATGGGGGTTAACTGGTTAACTGGTTATGGCGCAAGATGATGTCACGCCTCATGCACAAACAGACACGAAATGGCAACAGGCAACGTCTAAGAGGCAGTACCGTGACGCAGACGTATGAATCAGTTGGCGTATGCGACTTATGCATTTCGTGTACCTCAAACGACTGCAGGACTAGAACTAATACGAGGATGAGGCGGCCGAGGCCGAGGCCGTGGGATCCCCCCACCTGTAAACGTCGCTGCTGGCATCCAGGCGCGCAGCTGCATGTTCAATGGGGTTGTCACGTGGCGATAGAATTTGGTAACACGTCGTCGACGTCATTTGAAAGGGCAGACCCTCGCTCGGTGTCACGCGGGTAACAGGAACAACGGGCGAAGCGGTAGCGCTGTGCGGTGCACATCGCCTCAGTAACTCCGCACACGGACGACAGAGCCAGCAGTCCCCGCCCGCACAGTGCCAGCGATTCTCGAGACAACGGTCCCAACGCAAGGGGCTGTGGCAAGGCGCGACAACAACTCACGCTTCAGCCAGGACTCGGGAGCCATGTGGGTCACCCTGAAGAGCGTTCATCCATTGGGCGGGTCAATGCATGGCATCGATGAGGTCACACGCAGGGCAAGGGTGGGCCGCACAGTAACGTCACTTGCGGGAGGCGTGACTGGCGGATTGGTAAAGCCGCACGGCTTGCTGTGCAATATTATCGCCTAACAGGGGGGTGCGCGCAACGGTAACCGTGCCGCGGTGCTGCGCGCTGCGAGCAGAGCCTGACACAAAATAACACGTATCGAAGCGCAGGTTCGAACAGGGTTCGCACGTCAAGTTTCCATGCCTCATGCCAAAGCCAGGCTGCTATAATGGCGGAGCATTTGGCCCTAGCCCGATGCACAGGAGCTTACGCAGAAGCAGCGCAGGCACAGTTTTCCATATCACAACTCCCAAGGTCGCGTAATGCGGCGATGTCCCCAGGACAGCGTAGGGCGGCCGCTAGCCGCACGTGCGCATTTCGAGGCGCTGTGTGCGCCAGGCGGATGGCCCAATCACAATGCGCGCATGGGACAATGACTCAGGTCTCCGGCCAAGGTGAGAACATACTCACGTGCCGCAGGTCTCGTCCATGAACGCAAAGGGCTCTCCGCCACTGCTCTCATCTCCCGGCTGCGGTGACACGCAAAAGACGGCGTCGGGCAACGGTTGCGAGCTGCCGTACTGTTCAACAGGCTATCGCGGGCAGCAGCTCAGCGTGGTGTCGGCGGGCCTGGTGCCGCTGTTGCGGGGAAAGACAACACACACTTGCAAGCATGGCAAAAACCAGACCCCGTGCAGCAGTCGCGGCTGTCGCGCCTCGAAAGGGTTGCATACCTGGTTCAACAGCGTGACAAATCCGAAATCTGCGCGCAAGGTGTCGTCGGCAGGAAGTGGGGCAAGTTCGGCGGCTATACAACTGGCGGTAGAACACACGTTACGACGGCCGGAAGGGCACCAAAACAGTACGCGAAAGCGGAATATTGCCGAAATGCCGAAACGTGTTTCCGCGGGCTCGGCCGTCGGCCATCGCAATAGGCACCGATGGCCGTCAAGGAGGCGCAGCTGGGACGGCTGCAACACTGCACAAGGAGGACAAGTCCGAAGCCGGCAGGAAGAAGCCGCAAGGACAGAACGAGCGCGCCGATAATCGACTGCGGATTACAATCGAAAGGCGGGACGTGTACGTACCTGCCAGCTTGGCGGTGAAACCGCGCGGGTCCAATGTATTGGTCTTGAGCAACACGTTGGCCGGCTTGAGGTCTACAGAATTGCCAAGCGGGCGGAAGCGACATGGAACCACGTTGGTGGTTCAGCAGAGAGCATCTTTAGAATCCCGATGAGTCCAAAAGGAGAGGTTTATGCGGGCGCCAGAATTACACCGAATGTCTGTCACGCAAGCAAGCCCACCATCCACTTTAGTCACCTATTCCGTCCTTACTGCAACAATTCGCGTACCGCGGTGGATGACGTTGTTGGCGTGGAGATGGCGCAGGGCCATTGCCACGTCCAGAAGCGTCATCAGGATACCCTGCATGTTATGGAAAAGACAACCTGTAACGGACTGGACCCTACATCAGGCCAAACCGATCGAGGGGCTTATGTAAGGCATTTCGACCTCTGCCGCCCTCACCTTGAAGTCCAAAACGTGCGAAGGCTTGGCGGCGACGGAAGGGAGGTGCAAAGACCTCTTGTCGCTCACTGGGACCATCGTCGGGAAGGTGTGTTTCTGTAGGGCGCTCCCCAGGCACCCCTTGTCACACCACTCGCATACGATGGCCACGCATATGGGCGGCGCGTCGGCTGCAGGAAGCGAGAGCAGCAGCGCGCGGATGGGCGCAGAAGCCGGGGCAGGCAAAGCATGGTTACGGTATAGGAAAGGGAGGCTCCCTCAGGACCAGAGGGCTGTTCACGAGGGACCAGACCGTCTTTTCCAGAGCCGGCGGCGCACACCTCCGGCCTAGACCAACCGACCCGCGGTTTAGCTTGCCAAGCGACCGACGAAGACGACAGGAGACGGGATTCGCGCGGGCGTGAACCAGCTCGTGCACGCAAAAGACAGCGCACCAACTACCTTACAACCCGGTGTTGACAGGGACACTGCACGCCGCTCACCGGCGTCCGTCTCGGTATGATCCAATGGCCTCAGGAAGAA
Source organism: Yamagishiella unicocca (assembly GCA_003116995.1). Taxonomy (NCBI): domain Eukaryota; kingdom Viridiplantae; phylum Chlorophyta; class Chlorophyceae; order Chlamydomonadales; family Volvocaceae; genus Yamagishiella; species Yamagishiella unicocca. The sequence continues at coordinate 46,257 of BDSL01000052.1, forward strand.
GCGCTCGGTGCCGTCCGGCTGTGCCCTGCGCCCAAGCGTGATGTTGCTGAAGGTGCTGTACACCTGCGACGTGGACAGGCACGAGGGGCTCTCGAACGGTTGAGAAGGAAATGAGGGAGTTTGAGACAAGAAAGTTCGAGATCAGTACTGCTGATAACGCCGCACTTCCAGCCTTCGACAGGCGGGGCGGCGACCTTGGAAATGGAAGCCTCAGACGATCCGCCGGCCGGCAGAAGACGCAGCCGTCTAGGAACACGCTAGGACCCGCGCTCAGCATCAAGGCAGTGACGTCATGCCGACTAGCAGACAGCAGCCCAGCAGAAATCATCGCCCGTCAACGTCGTGGACTGGCAAGGACGCCATCCGTTGACGAGACAGCGCGAGAATCTAATCTTGCTCTTGGAACAAGCCTGAAGCCGGTAACGCAAGGTGCAGGACTTGCCTGCATGATGTTGGGGTGGCTGATGCTCGTCATCGCAGCGAGCTCCATCGCGTTACGCAGGAGCGCCCGACGCGCGGCCAGCTGCTTGCCAACGAGCCTACCGTCGGGTTGGTCTTTGTCGGTGGAATCCCCGTCCTCGCTCGGTTGGTCGGCGTCGATCGCGACCTTGACTGTGCTGTCGGTTTCGTCGACATCATCGACCTGCGAGGGGTACGGTATCCGTCGCGAATGACGAAACCCTCGCCGCTAACTGATCACAGCACGCAGTAACAAATTTGCAAAGGACGCATCACCGCCCGCGCTATCACGCCCGCGGGCTTCCTCTCTACCCCGTATCGAGCCCGACAGCACACAAGTTTGCCAAGTGCTACATGGCCCTCGCTCTCACGTCCGGCATCTCCATCAACTGCGCCGCGTGATGAGGACAGGGGCCACCGGGCCGAGGACGTGGCAGCAAACGCCGCCCGGCAGCAGCACATCGGCATCGGATGGGAGGCAGGGAGAAGGGCAAGGGAAGGGGCAGAGGGAGGTGCATATAGACGATCAGGGCGCCTCAATGTGCAAGCATGGCTGCGTGCCCGAATACGGGGCTTATGCAATAACGGCCGCTCAGCCACGGCACCGCACGTCCGCAACCCCCCACACCACACGTCTGTTAAAAACGGTTTTTTCACGCATCCACGGGTCTTCCTCGAAACCCACACCACGCAGCACAGCGCACCGCAGCGCAATCCCCTGGTTCCGCCGGCCTGGCTCGCACCTTGATCGCGCAGTCCAGCGTCCCCATGGTGCCCTTGAAAACCACGGCGCAGCCCCCGTGCCCCAGCTGGCTATGCAGCTCCAGCTGCGCCAGGTCGCTCTGGTCTGCCGTGAGGTTGGAGAAGTTGTGGGAGGACGCTGTGCACGTTTTGGCCCCCCTGCATATGTCGACAGAATCGAAGAGGAGCGGTGTTACTGTAACATGGACAGTCTCCAGCACGCACGAGGTATCCCTCGTTTTCGGCTGCGGCTGAGTGACCTCCGTCGGTTTTAGCCGCGGCTGAGCGGCCTCCCGCGGTTTCAGGCCACCTAGGTGTGCATGGCCACCCAGGTTTGTGCATGGTGCCTGCCCCTCTCCCCCGCCCCAGCAACGCGCATCCAGATCGCACCTGTTATAGCTGGCTGCGGCTGCAGCTGCGGCTACGGCCGCGTCCGCGCGGGCGTTGCTGATGCTGTTCTGCATGCTTGCGACCAGCAGAGGCATCTGCGCCCGCAGGGTGTTGTGCGCTGCAGCCAGGGGAATGGGTCGGGACGGGATTCGATACAGGGTTTGCACCACACAGCACGTCACGGTTCGTCCGCCGCAGATCCGTAGGCAAAACGCGGCAGGTCCCCCTCCGCCCCGCACACAGCTGCAACTGCAGTGGAGAGCCGCTTTGGCCTGGCGCCATGCACCCCGGGCCCGGGTCACCTTGGTCGAGCTCCTCCATGTGGATCACGTTTGTGCTGCGACTGTAGCAGTCGCCGCCCGTCGCAAGCGCAGGGTGGTTGGAGCCCGCCAAGGCGCTGTAGCGGCCGGACATCAGTGACGTCATCGCCGCCGTGTTTTCGGCCATGCCGTGTGGGCTGGCCGCCGTGTCCATCAGGTTCATCGACCTCATCTGCGCCACCCCGCCGCTGCCCACGTTGCCTCCCGCGATGATCCCGCTGCCCGTCCCGCTGCCCCGCGCGCAGCCGCCGTGGCTGTCGTACAAAAAAGGCGGGCCGAGCGGGCTGAACATGGGCACCAACCGCTCGGCGACGTCCTCCGGGATCACCACCTTGCTGTCCGTCGGTCGCAAGGGAAGGTCGCAACCGACTAGGACGTTGGCCGGCGAGGTGGTGCACTCATGGTCCTCGGGGCCTTCGACTACAACGTACGAACCCGGGGCAGCGGTCGCGAGGGTTTCTAGCTCCACTGACAGTTCGTTTGTGAGCTTCCGGGTAATGATGGACGAGGCCACCTGCGGGGATGGGGGCACAACCGGACGCACCGGTGCGTTCCGGTGGGCGTCAATCGAGCCAGTGATTGCGATCGCGCAGCTGGATGTTTAGCTCGCAAGCCTTCGAGCAGGACGCGTGGACGCCCGGGACTAATGAGCATAGCCATGTGTATTGCCCTTGCAAGGACCTCCCGAACCGCAAGCAGCAAGTGCCGAACGGGAGGCTGAGTTGTATTCGCGGTGCCGCGGCACACCGTCCCCAGGCCGGGTCAACACTGACAGTGCCGTATCAGTGCCGTACCGGTGCCGTACCCCACGCCCACCTCGACGATCTCCAGCAGGTTGCTGCGCGCCTCCCGCAGCAGCTGCTGGGGCAGCTGCTGCGGAAACGTGACGTACAGGCCCAGCATCCCCTTGCCGTCGCCAGCCGGCAGCACCAGCAGCACCAGCGAGCAGACACCGCGTCGGCCCAAGGTGAAGCTGCCGCTGTTGCCGCCTGGTGACCCGAAGACGCCTGAGCCCGGACTCCCCATGCGGTCGTTGGGCGTTGCCGAGAGGTTCCCGGTCGCGCCGGTGTTCGTCAGCAGCAGCAAGACATCACGGGAGGGCTTCTTGGGGTCTTGCACGTGTACGGCGCAGTCCTCCACCTCCACAGCGTGCGCCCGGGTCGCCCCGGGGGGACCCGCGGCGCCCGCGAAGGCGCTGGCCTTGCGGATGAGGTGGCGCAAGAGGGTCTGTGCCAGGGGAAACGGCCTGACGCGTAGTGGGACGAGGCTGCCCGAGGCGGTTGCGCCCGTGGTGTCGATAGCGGCCACGTCGGTTTGGGTGAGCGCTACCACGCGCGGCGAGGGGGTCAGCTTGGCGGGGCGCTGGCCGTCGCGGTCCAATAAGGCCCCGCCCACGTGGCGTCGGACGTTACGCGGCGCAGTGTCAGAGTGCGCACGACCCACGAAGGCCGCCGCCTCCTTAGATACGAGCGCAGCCACAGGGCCAGCGACACGCGTGCCTTGAGCCCCGCCCTCCGCGGCTTCACGGAAGCCGTCGCTCGAGCCCACCCCCATGTACCCCGGAGTCATGGACGTCGTCGCGCGGGTGAGCTTCGAGTGCGGCCTCGACCCGACAGACGGCGTGATGACAGGGGCCCGGTCAGCGCTGCCCCAGCTGAACAGGAGGCCCACCGCCGAGGCCGGCTCCGGAACCAGCGCTGCAATGACCCGTGGGTATAGCAGAAACTTCTGGCGCACGCGGTGCGCTACCGCGTCGCACAGACCCCCCACGAGCTGTTGCATGCTGGTGGAAGCGGCGAGCTGGTGCAGGCTGTCGCACAGCGCACGAAGGTACGGAAAATCGGCGCCCAGTAGACACATGGAGACGCTGAGGCCGAGCTGCTGCAGCCCCTGCGGGCTGGTGAGCAGTGAGGGCCAAGGCGCAGACGCCGCCGCTGTTGGCGTCCCTGCGCGCCCGCCGGGGCTGCTCGCCGCGCCGCCCGTAGCGCCGCCAGAGCTAGCAGCTGCTGCGCTGGGCGGTACTGGCGGCCTGGCCGCCTGGGGTGTCTGCCTCGCCTTCGCTGCGCTGTGAGCGGATCGCGCCACGTACAGCGCCCCCGCGATGCAGTCGCCGATGGTCAGCGGGACCAGCGCCACCACGAGGTCGTTGGAGTCAGAGGGGAGGGCGGCAGCTTTGACGGCGCTGTTCCTGCTGAAGCGCTGGGAGTTGGCGCGAAGCACAGCTCCCGAAGGCACGCTCTGCGTGACTGGAGCCTGGCTCAATGAGGGGAACCGGCAAATACATCCGTTAGGGGATGAACTGCACTTCACAAATTACGAACACTCGACACAGGTGCATAGCTTTACCACGCTGTTTAGATTCCGCTAACTACGAAAGCTGCAAAAAATATTCCCTGTAGGGAAGGAAGACCTCATCAGGGCTGCAGGCATCAGGGACAAGAGGTAAGCTGTGCAGCTAGGCCGGCCCGAGTTGGTTAGGAGAGGCGGCCAGGCTACCACGTGCCGGCGCAGGCAGTGGAGCGTGCGCTCGACGTCTCAAGTTGGTAGGCTGGGGTGTCTCTCATCGGTCCAAGCAAAGCCATCGAAATGCCCCGTTGCCAACCCTCGCGTATCCCTGTCCAACGGCTATGGAAGCTAACGTGTGATGGCGCCTGCGGCTGTTTGCCAGCCCTGCCCCGTGCACCTTCCTGTCCCCTCGACTCCTCGGATCCGATGAAACCTACCTGGTCGGCCAACATGCTGTCCAGCATAGGCGGCAGCAGGTCCGTCTGCAGCTGCCAAGTGGACGCTAGCTGGTTGTAGACCGACGGAAGCATGTCCTGGATGTGGGCATCCGGCAGCGACCCACCAGCCCTCGGGCCTGCGCTGGCAGGCCAGACCTGGTCCCCAGGCGAGGGGGGGCAGCACAACTGGCCATCCGATGGCGATGCGACACCATCCATCGCGGTGGCCAGCAGTATGAATGAAGTCACGGGGCCCTCCGTGTCCGCGCGAGTGGCACCGTAGAACCTGCAGCGGGCCACCACAGCGTGGCAATGCGCTCGTCACGATGTGCGTATCAGTGCTTGCAGCGCGGCTACACGCAGTCTTGCAGGCGGTGTTTCACCGTCGTCCGCAGCGTCGCAACGACGATGATTCCTTACCGCACGTCCGATGCACCCACGAATGCAGCTATGCTCGACAACACGCCGCGCGCACGAGCGAGCCAGTTTCCTTGCAAGGCTCCCAGCTCACGCTGGAGCTGCAGCAAAGCCAGTGCCTCAGCAGCCTGTAGTTCAATCATTCGCGAAGACGGAAGGGTCAAAACCGTCGCCGTCTAAAGCAGGGTATTACGCAACGGTGGCGCTGACTAGCTAGCCGACGCACCTCGCGGCGCTGATTCTGTACGTGGACATCGTCCTCTTCCAATGTAGGTCTGACGCCCTGCACTGTTTGCGGCGAGGGCTTGCACTCCGGCTCACTTGGAAAGCTCTGCTCGCTGCCTCCGCAGAGACAAGCGAAAAGAGAAGTACCACCCTTCATAGTACCCTGTCCTATCTTCCATACATAGATGCTGTCTTTCCTACACTTGTGCAGCCAAAGAGCTAGACAAATGGAAATGTTTTTGCCGTATCAGACGATGACTTCAGCACTCCAGGGTTTATAATTTTAATTTAATTCGCAAGCAAGCAGCTTCCGCAAATCGCGTAGGGCGTGTATAAGATGGCTGTAGGCCTCACGCGTACTGTACAATACCGGTATAGCCGTCCTGGATAAAAGGTGTCGTGGTTGTGTCGTGGTTTGGCCCATCGGGCCCGCCTGGTTGCGCTTCCGCGCTTGTAGCCGTTCTGGCTCCCTTGTAATACTCGCATTCTGGATAAAAATACCTTCTGGAGCTGTACGTCAATTGCTTTTATGTAATCGTGCGTCTATTGTGATTTTTCGAGGCTTGCCTGTGCCCTTGGGGGCGTCTGCAGGGTTCAGCCCCGGCTGTCTAGGGGTGAGGCCCGGCATGGGTCCTTCTTCTTGTCCTGGGTTCGCCCGGGCTTGAGGACATTGTAAACTGTTAGTTTATTATTCCAAACGAATCTTCGGCCGATCCATAGCATACATACGGATGTTACAGTGTCCTCAAGCTCGGGCGAACCCGGGACAAGAAGAGGGGCGATATACCGGTACTGCCCATTTGCTCTGTTCCCCTGACCTACGATTCGCTGCGTAATGAATAAGTGCAGCGCACAGATAAGCGGCTTGGTATATTACGAGAAGCGTTCTGCTATATATAAAACTGCGGACCATAGAACGGTAACCGCTTTAGGAAACGTTTTTCCCGTCCTAGACGTTCGAGGCAGTACCGCTGTGGTCTCAGAGGGCTATCATAAACCGCACGCGGCTGCATGCGCATTTCTTGGTATTTTGCTGTTGTCAGGCGGAAGCATTTTCACGCGACTCGGTAGCCACATTTCGCCCGTCCTGGACGTTCGAGGCAGTACGGTCTCGTTTGAAGGCCATAGCTGCGGAATTAAGGGTGCGTAGGCAGAATTGGCGGTACACAGGTATCTATCCAGCGATCCTCGCTCCTCTTATACGAGGACTACTCATGTGTTCGCAAGGACCATTACACTCTGAATACACAGTCAACTTCTGATGATGAGACTATGATGATGAGTCAACTTATGTTGGGTATTCCCACAACGTTTATGGTTGCTGGCCAGGCTCCGCACATCGCCGCACACGACTCAAGAGTCCTGTCTGCTAGCTCGCTGTACCGGCGTGCTGAGGAGGGGTTACTAAATGGCGCCGATGGGAATGCAGTTGTCGTTGAAGGGTTCAGAATCACTCCGTAGCTATCTGATGGGCGATTCGGGTTTCGGTTTTCAAAGCTGGTTGCTGACATCATATGATCAATAACTATATGACCTTTAAACGAGAAGCAATAAGTACCTGCGTGTTGTACCTGCGGTCGTAGCCTGATAAATACAGTGCTGGGTGCGTGTACACCCCGTAACGAAGGTGCTGTGTCCAGCGTTCGGCGGCCACGCCGTGTCCAGCGAGGGCGCCATAGGGAACCAATAGTGGCTGCAGTCTCTGCCAGTGCCATGTGCTGGTATTGATCATGTCGTCACACAGTGCGTGATCGACACAGTGTAGTCACTTAGCTGTAGTCACTGTTCTAAGTGCGTCGACTGCAGTGTCTGAGCGGATCCGTTACTGTCGTACAAGCGATGCATGCGATGCGCTGGCGGTAAGGGACCGTGTGGTACCAGGCAGTCCGCGACTGCCTGGAATCAAACCCACAGTTGTGTAACGAATTCAGTGAGCTACTTCTCGTGAAGTTGTGTACGAACCTACTTTTGAGTACATGCGCTGTCCCATAGCGCCCTTGCTAAGGATGCTCAGGGTGTGCTGGATGCGGGCCACAGGTACGAGAGAGGGAGAGATGAGAGGGAGAGATGAGAGGGAGAGATGAGAGGGAGAGATGAGAGGGAGAGATGAGAGGGAGGAGATCTCTCTCCCTCTCATTGCGATCCAGCATCGCAATATCCATCACAGCTGTACATCAAACTCTATAGCTGCCAAGCTCTGGCCACGGAGGGCCACGTATTGCGCAGTAAGGCAGTCAGGCCAGCCCAGGGACCGAACTCAAAACAATACCCGTGGGAAGGTGGTGTTGCATCAAAACGCTCACCTGGCTAAACTAGATCGAGCGGCGAATGCATGGAGATCCTTGAACAGCTAGTGCAACCTCGAACTGCCATTGGCGGACGCCAATATCATGACCCGCAGTCTTTGCACAACAAGAATTGATGAACTCGCCCGCCCCTGCTGCCAGGTAAGCCCTCCCGTCACCACTTGCCATGACGCCTCCAAAAAGACACGGCATTGCCCAACGAACACATATCTCCAGACCGTTTCCTGCAAGCACTCGCGGTGATCCACCCATCCCATCTAATGTCTTGTTGCTCGCAATCGTACCAAAATTGGCCCGATGCAAGTATGCGATACGTCCAACGCGCTGTCGAGACTGAGCAGCACACCTGCGTACCAGTAGTTTGCCCCAGCACCTTGCCACGGCAGCAGCGATCAACAACTGATCGCAGCCGTCAGCGACCCTGTCCCCCGTCATCCACCATCCGCACCGCCACTGCGGGACCTGCGGGCCCGGTGCTCACGTACCGTACGCTCGCCGTCTGGAGCGCTGCACGATGCCGGCCAACCCCCCTCCCTGGATCCAGCCTGGCAGCCCACCCAGACCTGTCCATTGCCAACTCGGCGCCGCCTACAGGCTTCACCCTCACACCATGGGTTTGAAGGGTGCCAGCTCCGACTCGTTGAACACCAGGAAGCCAATCTTGCTGCGGTTGTCGTTGTAGCACGGAATGTCGTCCTTGGCGCACAAGTTGCACGCGCCGCACGACTTGCGGCATACGCCTGGTGAGACCGCGTTCACGATCATGAAGTCGTGGTTCTGCGGGCAGGGCGCACGGTCCGCACGGGGGGGGGGGTTGGCGGCGAGGAAACCGTTGGCCGCGACACAGGGAGGCGAGGGAACAAACTACTCCGAGGGAAAACGGGGGCGGGGCAGGTTGCGCGAAGCGCACCGGGCATCCGTGCCCCACGAGAGCGACGTCCGCTTCCAGAGCCCCCCGCATATACTCACGCACGCCCCCCGGCGCTCCCCACCTGGCCCGTCCCCAACCGGGGTGCCCACGCCCAGGCCTAACAGGGTGCCCTTCCCCCATGATGCAGCGCCCGACCTTCTCGCAGTCGCCGCGCGCCGCCCAGTCTGCACACGCCGGGTTCTCGTCGTAGCAGACCCCCGGGTCGTTCACGTAGGGCTCCTGAGTTCGGCTCGCCGCCATCTCATGGGGTCGGAAGGGGCGCGCGTGGATCCACTTGGTGGCGGTCCACTTGACGCCCGCCAGCACGGGGCAGCCGGTGTGCGAGGCGTGCGTGTCCTCAGTGGAGCCGTCGGGGCTGATGCTCCAGAACAGCAGCGCGTCGCCGCGCTTGGGCGCGAAGGCCACGTGGTTCTTTGCGCAGGCGGAGAAGTTGCTGCCCAGCCTGGGGATGTGGGTGTGTGGGTGGGCCGGCGGCGGGCCGGGCGGGTATGAGAGGGAAACCGTAGGTTGGCACAGAAGAAGAGAATCGAGTAGGAAACGTTTGGTACACTTGCTTGGACTTGCCTGCCGGAGAACTTGGTCGGAGCGGCGACCGTGCCGCCCCGTGACCCCACAAATGAGCCCCTGAGCCCCTGGGGCCGCCTAGGCGTTGATACTCTTACTACTCTTCCGGCAGGGAACTGTGCCAAATGCTGTTCCTCCTGGGTTTCCTCGTCGCTCCCGTCCGCCCCCCATCCTATGCTCTCCAGTTCTCCAGCATCCAAGTTCACCAGCATGCATTTCGAAACGTCTGTCCTAAACGGTTTTTCTCGCATGCACGGGCCTTCCTCGTAACCCATCCTATGTTTTCCTTCGCCTACGACGCCCGCGGACGCACCGGCTGGCAGTCCAAACTTACTTTTGCGTCAGCGAAGGGTTCACCCATTCGCTGTTGGGAAAGGCCGTCTCGCCGCCCTCCTCCGGCTCGTTCAAGTAGATGAGCACCTTCAGCGGCGCACAGTCAACAGCAGCAGTCGCGAGAGGGTGAGCCCGCCAGGACCGTCGGCAGTGTGCCACAATGTGCGCTCGGGCCGCGGAGGTCGCGACATCGACCCCGAGGTTCATCGCTGTCGATAAGAAGCGCGCAATCAGGCACTGAGGCCTGCCTCGGGTCCGCACCACACAAGTGCAGCACCTCAGGAACTCACACTGCGCAGGAGCGACTGGCTCGTGGGCAGCGCAAAGCGCACAGCAATTGGCGCTTCCACCCTGCCCTTATCTAACCAGGTGAACAAGGGCGGGGAACGTCACAGCAGCCTGGCCTGGCCCGACCCGCAACGAGCGGTCGAACCCGACGTACCGTGGCCACCCGCAACAAGGGGTCGAACCCGACGTACCGTGGCCACCCGCACGCCCGCCTCGTCATCCACGAGCGTGTCCGCGTGGACCTTGTATTGCTGACCTAGGCCGTACCGGAGGATCTGCCGCACAGCAACAGAGGACAGCACACGGGGTGGGGCCAGGGGACACGCAACAATGGTCAGTACGCGCGACGGCGACGGCAGGCTGGCCACCGCGTGCTGGACCCAACCCATGGCTGTGCGCCCGCGGCGCAAAGCACCTGGGGCCTTACGATATACCGAGGGCTGGGGAGTCCGGGTGCGGCTACCTGCCTTCAGGGCTTTAAGGCTTTAGGGGTTTTACAGTTAAACCGAAAACCCGCTGTCGTACCTGTGTGTCCTCCTGGTGCACAACAGGGATTTGTGTCCAGGCAGCGACACGGTTCTCTATCCGCTCCACAATCCCGTCCTGGTAGCTGAGAAAGTGGTGGGAAAGAGGGGTGGGAAGGAACGCATACGGGCCGAGGGCGATGTTATCGGCAGGCGCAACGGTCGGCGAGGCGTCGCGGTGTATGGTTTGGAGCGGATTGTGACGGGGAGGTTGGATGCCGGCTCCGTGCTATCGTACCAACGCAGTTGTGTCCGCTGATGCAAGCGGCGGGGTCGGACAGCCCCAGCTGCACTTCCATCAGTGCTGAACCCAAGTCCGATGGAAGCAACGCCGCCATCACCCTGAAACCCACGGATGATGAGACACTGCATCCCCACCCCGCCTGCACCGGTTCCTCACGCCGGTTTCTCACTACCCCCCGCCTGCATCCCCAAGCCCAGTCATTGCCACACGACGGGTCAGCACCGCGCGACACCTGCAGCTCACCGCTTGAGGAAGGTTCCGTAGCTCTAGATGGAAGGACGCCATACCCGAGCAGGCGGGCGGCAGGCGAAACAGGGACACGGCCGTAAGTCAGGTGGGCGCGTAGGAACGTGAGTGGACGGCACCTGCAGCCTACGCTACAATCCAACATTGTGTTAGTCTCCGAAACCATGCTCCATCACAAAAGAGGCATGCGTGGAGAACATCGAAGCCATCGCTGTTTTCAACGTATCAGTTCGGAAGAAAGGGCGCACTAATAAACACGTTCTGACGTCCCAGTCGGCTAGGCGTCCCCTACGCGTCCGGCCGAGCGACCACCCAGTCCGCGGTACGGCACTAACCGTACGGTAGTTGTCCTCCACGCTTCTGCCGCCGGCACCCACGACTGTGGAGCGCTTCATCTGCAGGCGCGATCACCACAACACAGGGGTACGTCCCTTGAGGCAGCTGCAGCCGCAGCAGTGGCTGGTGGCGGCATCGGAAGCAGCAGTCCCGGTCGTAGCGACCGGCGCTGTCGAATCCGCACTTCATTCATTGTGAACACACATGCGTTTAAAATGTCCTGCAGCCGCCGTACCGCCGTACCACGTGCAGGGCGCCTGGTTTGGCTCTGGCCTATACCAGCCCGCACGCGTCAGACACTCCGTCAGGGCCTTCCTTCGCGTCGAAGCTGCCGGCAGATGCAACTGGAGGTACGAATCGGCCTCGGGCAGCTTATCGCCTTTAGGACCCTGAGCCCCGGACAAAGGGCATGCTCGCACCGCTCAGCGGGCAGCTCATACTCCGCGTGGACTGTCCATCCTACCCAGGCCCAAGCTCGCAACGCCTCCTGGTGCCTGCACGGTCCTGAACGCTAGCCTATGTGCTGAAAGCCTCCCACCAGACGAGGAAACACGAGTGTCCCAATCTTCTCCTGTCCAGTTTTACTTCATCTCTGAAGTACCGACCTACGGGTTTCCTCTCAACCCCCACCCCTTCGTGCGACCAACACGTGTTTCTCCGCTACCCCACCTGTGGTGCTGCGAGTTCGATGAGGTGCTTGGCCTCAGTATCCGTAATGAAGTTGTGGTAGATGAACACTCGCGGCTTCCAGGCAACGTGCTCAATCCACGACTTGGACGCTGCGAACGCGGCGGGTAGGGCGGGGGCGTGATTGGTACGTACTTGGAGAAGGGAAACGCTGACGTTAACGGGCAGGATGGTACGTTTGTGAGGAGGCCGAGCATATGGTAGGATCATGAGGGATCTGAACGAGGGCGCAAGCCTCAGGTCGGCGCAAGTGCGTGATGCTGCAATTGTAGGATGGGTTGGGTGCTGAACGGGTTGAGGCAAAAGCAGGGCTAGATGGCCGGCTAACCACACGCCGTTGTAAATGAGCTGAGCCGAAACAGCGCATGTCCAGGGGCACCTCAGGGCCGTTGTGTCCTCCAGGCATTACAAGCTGGAGTTATTGAGCGACCGAGGAGCCAGCGATGCGTGTAGGTGAGGTGGGGCAACTTGCGTGCAAGCCATCAGGCCGTACACAATCCCAGGCGCTCATGAAGAAGGCCATACGCTCGGCCATATGTGTGGCTTAGGGGTGCATCCTAGTGGTAAATCAGTACACACGAGCGACACGGCGGCGTGGACTCAAAGAAAACCCCAGGCAGGTGAAGCATCTTAGGAGACAGTTTTCCCCTCGCCCCTTATTTTGAGGTCTGAATGGTGTGTTCCACAAAGTACATAGCATACGGGAACGGCCTTTATCAATGGTGACGAACATGGCTTGCCGAATTGGAAGCGGGCCTCCGCCTGTCATGGAAGCGGGCCTCCAAGACATGCGTACACACAGGTGCGCCAGCTGCTATCACGAAGGCACCTGGAAGGGGAATGTCGTCCTTTGGCTCGTGCTTCAACGGATCCCAGAGAGCCTCCACGTTGTAAGTTTCGCCCCTCCAGCCGATCAACTTCTCTTCCTGCATTCCATAGCAGACCGCCAGCAGCCAGAAACCAGCTAGTGTCGAAAACCAAATGCGCGTGGCGACCATCGTCCGAAACTGCTTCGTCAACAGGTCACACGTAAATCCTAAAAGCACAAGCAAAACGTCGAACGAGCTATGCAGACTACAAATGGGGCCAGTTAATCATCCTATCCGCTGCTATCTGTTTCCTGGACGGTACGCCCTGTGAACTAGGAAACAAACCCTGCTGGTAAGCTGTGTACGTGAAATTGCGTGTAAGGGAGCTGTGCAGGTGAATTTGCGTGCACAGACCCTCCGAATGTACAGCGCGCATTGGAGGGCAGATGTTGCACAAGGTCATGAACTCATGATCATAATCCCTCATAGCTATCTTTCAACCACACTGTCCAAATCACGTATCACATTATAAACGATCGTCTTCCAAAGTTCCACGAAGTGGAAAGCAGTTTACGGTCAAATAGTGTTTCGATCATCTTATGCTTCTGCGGTTGCGTTCAGTGGGGTTATTCTAGATCATCATGCTTTAACTGATTCTGCAAATAATACACTGGATCAGCTAAGATGAGCCGGCGAGGAGCTTGGGCGCTGCTTTTGGCGCTGGCGGCACTTTTGCAATCTATGCTTCCAGCTTGCAACGGCAATAGCTCAGCCAAGCTGATGATGGTCGAAGTAAGCGATCTTTCAGGATCAGTTTACGGGTTTTCAGCCTGAGTACAACGTATATCAACCAAAATGCACCAGGCTGGCGTCCTGCTTATATACATACATATTTTATATACAACAGTGTGTTCCTCTCTTTCTCGGCTGTTCCAGGAGCTCCGGACCGCGCCAGCTGACAGAGACGTGCTGGCGCGCGTGCCGAAGTCGCAACGGCACATGTGGGAGTACCACGATGGGCGTACCATTAATGAGACATTGCAGTCGTTCATAGACATCCCGGTGGACGTCTGGGTGGCCATTAAGCTCGTCGGGTTCGACGGAGACGGGTACGTACCCAGACGACGGGGGAAGCGTGTTTTTATTACACGCGAGGTTGTTGCCGGGGGTTTGCGAGCTCGGTGCAGATGAAGTCGTGTTGTGTACGCCCAGCACGGCCAAAGCCACGAGGATGAAAAGTAAGCTAATGAACCGACACTGACGGCGGTGGCTACCAGCGCTTGTGTAGCGTGAGGTTCCCCCGGCCCTGCGCCCCCTTCTCTCCCCTACAAACAAACATGTACGACCACGGCACGCCGTACCCCAAATCTTCCGGAGTGGCATCGGTTGGAGTTGTGCCTGCGGGTTCCATTTCACCCGCTCCTCCATAACAGCTAGAGCAGTTCCGACCACCCATCCCTGCGGTCTGTCCTTTGTGTGCTGCTGCCTCGCCCTCGTTCGTCGCGCACCGGCCATCCACTCTCACCCCGTGGCGTCCAGCGAATGCAACCCCACCCCCCACCCTCGAAGCGTCTGTTCTAAACGGTTTTCCTTTCGTGCACGGGTCTTCCTCGCACCGCGCCCCCCACTTCCGCTGCTATCTCTCAGGATCAACCACATAAAGGTCGCCGAGATAGACTTCCTCCGCTACCTGCGGGGGCTGCATCTGGACGTGCAGACTGCGGTGCTGGAGCCGGAGCTGAGGTCGCTGGTGCGTTTCTGCGATGCCTGGAGCCGCGGGACGTGTGCGCTTGTCGCTCGGCCGCACCTGTGCCTGAGGGGCCTGAGGGGTCACTCTGGGCCCCATACAGTGAAGTGCCATCGAGATAAAATCGGGGCAAAGTGGTGGGAGAAAGGGGGCAGCGATCTGCGTGTCAGGTTCAGAGTGGGGGTTGCGCGGTGGCCAGTGTGCGTTTCAGTCATAGGCAGTGTCAGGCGCTAGGGCGCAGGGAGCAAAGGAGCGCTGTATCAGACCCGTTGGGTGTGTGCCGAAGGGGGCCACGCGGCGATTGCGGCGCTTTGTGGTATCCGGCGCACGTGCGGTGCGCACCAGCCCCCGGATGGGAGCTGATGCCTCGCCTCGGCGCAGTGCAGCGCCACGCCATCCCACGGCACGGAACCCGCTGGTGTCCCCCCTGCCAGCAAAGCCCGCCGGTGCGGGCCCCCTCTCCGACGCTACCCTCCCTCTCCCTCCGCCCGGTTTCCCTCGAACCCTCTCCCTCCGCCCGGCTCCCCTCCGCGCAGTCCGTGCGACCCCGACTACACTTCCAGGTTTCCAAGGTCCCGGCCGCACTTACGCAGAAGCTGGCGGGGGTGATGACGTCAGCCGTCTTCGCGGAGCAGCAGGGTGGGACAGCAGGGCCGGGGCCCATGGACGGGGGTCTGGGCGGGGACAGGGTGGGACAGCAGGGCCGGGGCCCATGGACGGGGGTCTGGGCGGGGACAGGGTGGGACAGCAGGGCCGGGGCCCATGGACGGGGGTCTGGGCGGAGCAGCAGGGTGGGACAGCAGGGCCGGGGCCCATGGACGGGGGTCTGGGCGGGGACAGGGTGGGACAGCAGGGCCGGGGCCCATGGACGGGGGTCTGGGCGGGGACAGGGTGGGACAGCAGGGCCGGGGCCCATGGATGGGGTTCTGGGCGGGGACAGGGTGGGACAGCAGGGCCGGGGCCCATGGACGGGGGTCTGGGCGGGGACAGGGTGGGACAGCAGGGCCGGGGCCCATGGACGGGGGTCTGGGCGGGGACAGGGTGGGACAGCAGGGCCGGGGCCCATGGACGGGGGTCTGGGCGGGGACAGGGTGGGACAGCAGGGCCGGGGCCCATGGACGGGGGTCTGGGCGGAGCAGCAGGGTGGGACAGCAGGGCCGGGGCCCATGGACGGGGGTCTGGGCGGGGACAGGGTGGGACAGCAGGGCCGGGGCCCATGGACGGGGGTCTGGGCGGGGACAGGGTGGGACAGCAGGGCCGGGGCCCATGGACGGGGGTCTGGGCGGGGACAGGGTGGGACAGCAGGGCCGGGGCCCATGGACGGGGGTCTGGGCGGGGACAGGGTGGGACAGCAGGGCCGGGGCCCATGGACGGGGGTCTGGGCGGAGCAGCAGGGTGGGACAGCAGGGCCGGGGCCCATGGACGGGGGTCTGGGCGGGGACAGGGTGGGACAGCAGGGCCGGGGCCCATGGACGGGGATCTGGGCGGGGACAGGGTGGCTGTATGAACGGGCGAGTGCGATGCGGGATAGGTAGGGCACATCCGCGGAGATGGGCTATGGTGGGCTATCTCCCACTTGGGGAGGATCTAGCAAGGCGCCTTGGGCTAGGGTGAGGTGGGGTACGATGATTGATGGTTGGCAGGGCCCATGGGAGGGTGAGGGCATTAGGGCGGAGTAGTCAGATCCTCCCGCGGGCCCGCTTCTCAAAGCCCTGAGAGGCGCCGCCTGCGCACCTGCGATGCTCGGAAAGCGCGTGTCCATCAAGCTCTTTCCCCGGCCCTCGCCGCCCACTGCCGCTGCAGGGTCCAAGAACTCCCACATAAACCTCTACCTGCCGCACACTGTGGTGGACAAGGTCCTCGCGGCGGAAGAGCGCGCACTGCTCGAGCGCCAGGGCCCCGGCCACCACGGCACCACGCCGATGCCCTCCCTCACGCTCTACATGCTCAATCTGGATCCGCCCAGCGGCACTGATTACATGTACACGTACAAAGAGGATCCGGAGCTGCAGTCGAGCGGCAACTGGTGGGCAGCAGGAAGAATGGGATGGATCGGTTGGGGTCGCTGGCAGGGGCGCGGGGTCTACGGGCCTTACGGAGTTGCCGGCGGGGTTGGGTGCGTCTATGGACTACGCAATGCTGCCCTGAACACACGTTCTAGGTGTTCGGAAAAACACATTTAGGCGCTCACCGAACATGGGTGAGTCCCTTGTCACAATGACGGTGTAATGTACGGCCGCCGCCGCCTCACGCCGCTGCTGGCACAGGTCGATGTTTCGGAGCTGCCCCGGCGCACTGTACGCGTCGGAGCAGCGGACCAGCGGAGCGGGGTTCGCCTGGGTGGACCTGGCGGCCGCACCGCACTCGTACGGCCCGCTGCGCGGGGCTCACGGCCAGGTGCGTGCGGAGGACACACCATTGCACACGATTGCACCATGCTTGGGCTGGAGTTCGAGGGTGGGGACGCATTGAAAAAAACGCGTGCCTGTCGCATGAGACGAAGGGCGAGGGCTGGGGGGGGGGATGGAGCTGGAGCTGGGGTGCGAGGTGTGACAAGGTTCGCACGGGGGTGATGGTGGGCGGAGAGCAGGGTCGTTACGGAACGGTGAGGACGCAGGGCCGTGCTGCGCATGAGAAATGAGGGGGCACCTGAGGGAGAAGGCAGAACGAACAGGGAGGGGCCGTGGGATGAAAAGCTGGAGGGCGCGCGCGGTCTATCGAGGGCTTGAGGCCCATGGTTGCAGGGCGCGGAGAGTAGGATGTGGTAGGCCTGGCCCAGGGGTGTGGGCCCTATGCAGCTAGGGGCACCGGCGGAACGGGCGCCCTCCCTCCCTCGCCCATGTTATTCCATTGCATCGACGTGCCTCAAGGCAGCGTGAGTCCTGCCTTGGACTCGCCGACCCGCCTTTGCCTACCCATTACCTGTCTCACCTCCCATGTCCCCACCTGCCAACCTGCCCGGTCCCCAGCGGATCGCCGGGCTCCACACTGCTTGCTCCATAGCTGACCCCGCTAAGTAATCTCTCGCCGACGGGCACCCAACGACCCCACTCCACCAGGTATTCCCGCACAGCCTGCCCCACGCCACCTCCTTCCAGCCCTCCGTCGTCAACACCGGTATGCTGCCTGAGCTGGCGGCGCTGGCGGCCTCCGCAGTGCAGCACCTGGTGTGGCCGCCGCTGCAGCACTCCAAGATGGCGCTGCCGCGGCCTGGTGGTGGCGACTTTCTGGTGGTGCAGGTGCGGTTGAGTGGGGTTCCGGAGCCAGAGGGCGGGAGGCCAACGGGGAGGCCAACGGGGGGGAGGGGCAGGGTTCGAGGAAGACCCGTGGATGCCCGGAAAAACCGTTTAGGACAGACGTTTTTGAGATGCATGCTGGAGAACTGGGTTGGGGAGTTCGAGGGAAACCCGTGGATGTCCGAAAAAACGTTTAAAACAGAAGTTTTGAGATGCATGCTGGAGAACTGGGTTGGGGATACGAAAGCCGAAGGTCGTAATAGGACCTTTGGCGGCTAAGCTATATCGGCTACGGCGAGACGCACGGGAGCGAGGACCCCACGCGACGCACGTAAAGTTTTCGCAGAATCGGTTTTGGGCGCTAGTAGGAGAACTGTGGGAGTTGGGGCGCTATGGGAGAGCGGCCATCGCGGTCCGGTCCCAGTCCCGGTCCTAGTCGGAGGCCCCGGCCCGACCCGCCCGAATACCGACCAGATGTGTGAGGAAGCTGTCATTACCAGAGGAGGTCCGCGGTCGTCCAGGAGAGCAGGCCGAAGCCGCGCCGCGCCGCCATGGGGGATGCGAAAGCCCAGACGCAGGTCCCGACGCCCGCAGACAAGAACGCAACGACTAGCAAAAAACTACCAGAACAGAGGCCCAACCCAGTGGCGGAACTCACCTGGCCAGGGCCCAGAGCGGGTGGGGAAAGCGGTAGACGCGAAGCATGCGGGCAGGGGGCAGCAGGGGGCGTTAGAAACAATATCCAGGCGCTAAGCGGGTGGACAGGGGTCAAAGCAACGAAGAGGCCCCAGCGGCGCGGCGAAAGAGGCGGAGTCAGGAAAGGTGAGGACGGATATACGGGGAGTCGGGTACGACGCGGGCTGGTACGGCGGCGTACGGCGTTGGACGGCGGAGGCCTGTACGACGGAAGGAGGAAGTGAGAAAATATGGGGCGTGAAGATGCGGGACAGGTGGCAAGGCTAGCAGGGGGACGAGGGGTGGATGGATGGAGCCAGCCGGAGGGAGGGGGCGAGGTGAGGGGTGTGGGGTTGTTGCGCCCTTCAGGTACTCTCTATGCTGCGGTCTGCGCTGCCTTACGGCCCGATGGCGTGGCCTGGTGCCATTCCTGCATGCTACGGGAGCAGACCAAGGTTGGGAAGGCGCCGGCCGACGCCGTCGACAATCGCCCTGCTCTGACCCGCACCCCTCCTCCCCCGCCGCCTGCTTCCGCGGACCCTTACCAGCATCTCTGCTCTGCTTTCCCACTCCTCGTCACCCCATCCCACCTGCACCCCCCCCCAGGTTGTCCACATCCACGACACACTGACCATTCCGCCGCGCAGCGTCAAGTTGGACGTGATCCAGGTGCGCCAGCGGAAACGTAAAACCCCGAGGAGGTTTCCGCACATTTCCGACAGGGCGGCCGCAGCCGCGGCGCCGGTGATGTGAGCTGTGCGCCGCTCTGTTCCGCTCTGCTGTGCCGCGCAGGCTGAGCTGTCGTCCGCGCTGGCCGGCAGCACCCTGCGTGTGGAGGTGCGGGAGTCGTACCTCAGCTTCTCCACGTGCGACCTGTGTGTCAACGCGTACACCAAGTAGGTTTGCCGAGTGGGCGCCGCCAAGGTGGCGCGCATCCACTGCCTGGGTGCGCACCTGGGTTGATGTGGGGTGGGGCGTCGGTGTTCGTCAGCCACCACACAATACGCCGGCACGCACCCACGCGACCGCACGCCCCGTCCTCTCCCTCTTCTGGGACCCCCATCGTCATCGCCCTTGGTTTGCCGGCTGTGGATTCGCGGATTCCGTTGAATCCCTCACCCCCGTCCTCCCCCCCTCACCCTCCGCCCCTCGCCCCCGCCAACCCCCGCCCACGCAGTGCGCTGCGCGTGCGCACCCAGCGGCAGGAGGGCAGCAACGTGGTTGCCTCCGCGGGGCAGATCCTGGACCGCCTAGTGCTGCACCAGACAATGACCCAGTACGGCGACGTGAGTGCGGGCCAGCGGTTGTGGTACATGGCTGGCCCGCGTACGGACGTAACACATGCCATGCCGGAAAAGCGGCGACAGGAGTGCCGGGGATGGCTGCTGTCCCGCCCCTGCGGATGAAATGCTGTCCCGCCCCTGCGAATGAAGTGCTGTCCCGCCCCTGCGAATGAAGTGCTGTGCCGGCACGCATGGGCGGTGATACAGCAACCTCGCGGGCCGGTGTACGCTCTGCAGCCGGGTTGCTGCACGGGTGGGTTACAGGCGCAGCTGGGTCGGTTGGAAGTCCGATGCCAACGTTCTTGGGAAGTGGGGCTGCGGTTGCGGAGCAGCGCCCCACGGCGTCATCCCCCCCCTGGGAGCCAGCACCCGACCGCACAGCACCCCTGTGGGGAGTCCTTGCATGCTCGCTGAGCCCCACAACGCCCCCTCCCTGGAGCTCAACTGCCACACCACCTGAGGCGTCCTCTCCTCTGGCGCCCTCCCTGGACCTGCTGCCTCACGCGCTGCAGGTCATCATGGCATACGCGGGGGTGCACGACACGCACGACGTGCTGCCGGTGTTCGTGTTTGACCTGTCCATGAGAGACGAGGCACTGTTGCTGGACGGGGCGCTGCAGGTGAGGCAGGGCTCGAGGAAGACCCGTGGATGCCCGAAAAAACCGTTTAGAACAGACGTTTTGAGATGCATGCTGGAGAACTGGGTTGGGGAGGCAGGGCGGGACGGCGGCAATGGCGGCGGCAATAGGGGCAGCAGA
This sequence comes from Yamagishiella unicocca, assembly GCA_003116995.1. Classification (NCBI taxonomy): domain Eukaryota; kingdom Viridiplantae; phylum Chlorophyta; class Chlorophyceae; order Chlamydomonadales; family Volvocaceae; genus Yamagishiella; species Yamagishiella unicocca. The sequence continues at coordinate 66,499 of BDSL01000052.1, forward strand.
GGGGCGGCAATAGGGGCAGCAATAGGGGCAGCAGAGGGGCGGCAATGAAGGCAGCAGAGAGGCGGCAATGAAGGCAGCAGAGGGCGAGAGCGCACCACTCGCGGCCGGACACGTTCCTTGCATTGCTGCTGTGCCGGCTTGCGGATAACATGGGCTGCCTCCACGCACCGCCACCAACGCCTGGTGGGCTCCGCTTGCCTAGTCAACCCCCACCCCACCCGCGTCGAGTAACCGGTTTTTTTCCTGTAAACCCCCTCCGCACCATGCCTACCCACCGCAGGCCGCGGCCTTCCCCGACATGGTGCTGGCGGTGGCCACGCGGGTCGACTCGGTGCACACCCGCTTCAGCTGCGGCCACATGACGGTGTCGGTGAAGCCCACGGACGTCACGCGGGAGGTGCTGGGCGGCATCCTGCAGTCGGGTGAGGACGGACTGGCGCACGGCTGCATGAGCGCGCGCGCATCACTGCTTGGGGCTCTCCGCACGGAACGCGCCCACACCCCGTCAATCGCCCTGTACCGACTTGAACCTCCCAACCCCAACGCCAACCCCCAACCCGCCCCTGCCCCTGCCCCCCTTCAGAAGCGTGCTCAACGTATCTCTCTCTCCTGTTAGTTGTACGGCACCACTTGCCCCCCCTTGTCCGTCCACTTACTGAACCCCCCCCCCCCGCCGCCTCCTGCCCTCACGCCCCGCAGGCTTCGGCGCCCCACACATCGCGCTGCGCTACCACCCCGTCTCAGGCGCCGGCTGGAACCACCTGTGGGCGCTAGGCGCCACCCCCTTCGGCCCGCTGTCGGCACTGACCTCGCTCAGCGCCGCCACGGCCAGCTTGGTGGGGCGCAACCTGGCGCTGGTGGAGCTGGACCGGCAGGCGGCCAGGGTTGCGGCGGTGCTGCAGGTGCGGGGCAGCGACGGACGACGGAGGCGGCGGCGGCGGAAGCGGCGGCGGGGTTCGTTGTTTGCACATGCTAGCTGTATGCCACGCCCGCACATAACCCATAAGGTCAAGAATCTGGCCCCAGTTCGCCGGTTCGTCGGCTGTCCTTTCCATCCGCCTCGTGTGCTGCCTGACTGTCACCCGCGAAGCCTCCGCCATACCTCGCCTTCCACCGCTCGCTACCCCCTGCCCCGGTGATCCCCTCCCCCCGCGCGCCCGCTCCCCCCCGCGCCATCCCAGGGCATGTCCCGCCTCGCCCCCAAAGGCAACTGGAACGCGGCCGTGCCGGGCAAGGACCAGCGCAACCGGCTGCACGCCCGCCTCAACGTGGCGGCGATCAAGTTGGAGCTGGCGGCCATGGCGCTGTCGCAAGGCCGCAACGCGGGTGGGTGCACCAAATGCGGGCCGGGCAGGGGTTCTGAGCGCTGCACGCCTGCGGCCTAGCCCCCCTATGCCCGCCGGAGCCTCTCTAGTGGCGGTGCGGCCTCCCCGGCGGCAGCCGCACCCCATGCTGGCCCATTGCTGTGCACCCGGGTGGTCGCGGTGGTGGTGGTGGTGGTGGTGAGGAAACCGCAGGACACGACATCGGGCACCCGGGGATAAGGAGGCGCGAGCGCCAGCAATTGCCTGCGGCCCTAGGCAGACATCCCCGCTTTGTAGCTGCGCCGTCTGTGCCCCGACTCGCTTCCTGCGCCTTGCTATCACCACCCGCTTCCCATCCTCCTACAACCATCGCGCCCCCGGCTTGACCCCTGACCCCCCGCTTGACCCCTGACCCCCCGCTTGACCCCTGACCCCCCGCTTGACCCCTGACCCCCCGCTTGACCCCTGACCCCCCGCTTGACCCCTGACCCCCCGCTTGACCCCTGACCCCCCGCTTGACCCCTGACCCCCCGCCAGACGCGCTGCGGATGGCCCGCCTGCTGGCCCACGACGCCGCCGCCGTAGAGCGCCTGGCGCTGCACCTGGAGGCGGCGCTGCTGGCGAAGCTCGAGTGCCGTGGTGGCACCGATTGGATGGTGCTGCTGTGGCCGCCGGCGGGCAGCCTGCTGGCAGTAGGGGCGGCGGCCTGGTGGCGGGGCAGAGGCGCGCGGCTGCGGGCGGATGCGCGGTACGATAAGATCTACTGATTCGCTACCTAGATCCGATTTTTGAACACGTGGACATGCTCGAGGGGTCCGCGCGCGATCCGGGGGCAGGCGCGGGGGGGGGTTGTGTATGTGCTACGGCGGGGCGCCACTGCGTGCTTTGGGGGGGCGGGTGTGTGAGGAAAACCCGTGTGGGCTGCTGGCGCTGTGTGGGCTGTGTAGGAGTACCGGTATTAATTGGAGATATTGGGTATGTGCGGAGGCAGGGGGAGCGTGTCCTGAGACCAGCACGCGCGTGGCTAGGTGGAGTGTGTCATAAGTCGGAACTCGTAACTCGAGGTTGGCGGCGGTTTGGGGCAAGGAGTTGTCACTTGTATGTGTGCTGCAGGGGCACGCGGGCCGCTGGGTTGGGGGTGAGCTGGCGCTCTGGTAGGGTGCCAAGTTTTGCGGCTCGCCAGGTGTACGGCAGGCCAGGGCGCGAAGGGCCGAGCTACCGGTATCCTTAAAAGGAAGTCCTTGGTTGCACACATAGCTTGATCCGGGGCACCGCAGCTAGGCGTCAAGTCGCGTCGTGCGGGGGCCGTCGATCGTTGGGGCGGGGCCATCAACTGCAGAACACGTGCAGCAACAGACGCCAAGATCCGTGCCGTTTTGCTTGGTGGTCGTTTACGGGATTCCGATACTGGCTGTGAGAGCTCCGCCTACGTAGAATAAACGCTCGCGGCCCGGCCCTGTGCGCCACTGTAATGACGTTCATGTATTCAGCATACACCGGCAGGTAGGCAGGTAGGTAGATAGGTGGGTCTCACGTGTTCAGGTACGCAACTCAGCGGCTACCATGTGTCTAGCAGCCGCATGACGCGTGGTGAGCTCTGTAAGTAGCTTCGGGTCGCTGGTAACAGAAAGGCGGGGGATCCCATGCCGGCAACGTGTACACTATCCACACCAGAAATCCTCGCATCTGCCTCAAGGGAGCGTCCAGCTTATCAGCCCGCGTGTGCTGTAGTATATGGAGCCGGCGAAATAAGTGGGTGCTGGCGCCCGCTGACCAGTACTGGCCGTGTGGGCTTTGCTGGCCAGTAATAGTATTCGTTGCAGTTAGCTCCTGAGCGCCTTTTTAAGGTAGGACAAATGCTGCCACTGCCTGTCAGGCATTGCGTGTCGTTACGCGACAAAGGGGCTGGCATTAGCATGACTGACTCTGATGCACTTGTTGGGTATTGATGTTTCGGATGAATGGGCGGAAGGAGGTGCTAGGCTTTGTCGTGAGGTTTGCTTCTTTGGCCGGACGAAAGCTCAAACTATGTATTGCTGTGCGGGACGGCGGTGCAACGTATGGCGACCGGGAGTGCCGACGGAAGTGGCAGGACAGAAAACCCTTCGAGCGCGCAAAACACGTTGAAGGCGGCACGGCAACCTTAGCTTAAACTGCTTCCCTCTGCAGCGCATTCATCATACAAACAACTCGCAATGTGCCACACAGTGCGTCATTGCAACACTACTGGAGGTTTTTGTTCCGGAAGCATGACAGGCTCCCCTACCCATAAATTGCGCGCCAATTGGCGTGTCACATTTGGTAAGTGAAGAGGAAAAAGGCGCTTGACAGCGCGTCTAGGCAAAATCAACAGTAATAAAAGGAGCGCGTTTTCCGCGCCTCCAGGCGCAGTTCAGGAATGCGAAGACACGCGCTCCACCAATAAGCCATTAAAGCGGCACGTACCGCTCAAGCAGGTAGCAAGAGAGCGGCGTGCTTTGCCGACGTGAAGAAACAGTTTGGTCTAGGGTGATGAGGCTAGGTGCACGCGCACGCACAATGATGTTCGGGCACAGTTCTTCTCAGTGCATTTGCACGCAATGCGACAGGCACGGGTCACTTCACACCGTAGCACCAAGGCAACTGCCGCACTCATGATGGAGAACCGCGAGCGAGTGTGGTGGCGCTGTGTAACCAGGCCGACATCGCAACCATTCAGATTCAATGGCGGCGACGACACTCATCCGCACTCCAGCACACACCGCGCTTCACATCGACCCATGGGTCAGTCTCCGCATGCCTCAACCACCGACCACGCCATGCATGCCGTGGCTGTCTACCGCTTCGGCGCAGCCGTGTCCGGTGGGATCAGAGGCAGGACGCACTCTACGTGGAATACCTCGTACCGAAGCCAGCTTAGAACAAATGCATCCACCAGAAGTCCATCGAGGAGCTCCCACTGCAGTAGGTGTCGTCAAACTAAGTTCAGGTGTTTATGCCAATGGCATGCGTATCTATCAGGTTAAATCCCTGTCTGTAACATCACATATGGCTCATGTACCGGTATATGTCGTCGACAGCGGCCGCGACCTCGCATGTGCGATGGTGCCACGCAAGCGCGGCACGATCGAGGGCCTTCGACACCATGTACACCGAGCCCAGATCACTAGGTTCCCTCCGTGCCGCTCCTTCCATCATAAATATCCTACTAAACCATTTCTTCGCTTCCGCAGCCGCTCCGTCGCGAGCTTTTCCAGGCAACGCACGCACGATTCCCAGAACAAAGGCCGCTCGCGCTCGGCCTTTCCATCGTTTTTTAATGCCACTCTGTCGCAACAACGTTCCGGACGTAAGCGCGGCTCTCCTGCTGGTGCACCCCTCACCAGTTCAGTCCGTTTACTGGTCTCCTCTCGACCCCAGCACGAAGCCTCTTGGCGGCAGCGGTCTCACGCGTGACGCGGCGTCAGGGGCCGCAGCAAGTTCGCGCGGCGGGACGGAACTGCACGGAGAGCAGCAAGGGGCTCCGCAGCGGCCGGTGTGGCGGCAGCCTCCGCCGCCTCAGGCGCCATGACGCTAATGGTGCGTTGCAGCTCTGCCGCCGCAGCCGTGGGGCCCGCCGGTGTCTCAACCAATCCCTCCGACACCGCCGACGGCTTCCGCGGCTGCCGGAAAGCTCCGGCGCCAGCTTCGGCGCCAGCTTCGGCGCCAGCTCCAGCTCCAGCGGCGGCGGCATCGCCGCCGTCATTGCGGCTGAGCGGCGCCTCGCCTTCGGCCTTGCCGTCCGCCGAGGCCGTCCGCTTGCCCTTGCTGACGCTGCCCACTGCGCCGCCCTCCATCTCCTCGATGATAGCGTGGCTGGAACGGCGCTTGTCCTTGTTGCGGTCGCGCCACGTCTCCCAAGCGGCCTTGATGAGCAGCCACAACCGACGCAGCTCGTACAGAATGATCACCACGGAAATGGTGAAGAAGGCAACTGCGGCGGCGGCGTCAGGCGGGGGGGTTGATAAGAGAATCCGCGAATCCACGTCAGGCAGGGGGGACCGGAGAGGGTAAGGTGTTGCATGTCCAACAGACCAGGCAGCCGGGCGGCTGCGAGCACTGCCCACCGCAAGGCCCCACTGCTTCTGGCCGCTCACCTATCATAACCCAAGTGGTGGCTGCCCGGTTGTCCGGCTGCGCGTTGAGCAGCGCCACTGCGCAGGCCAGCAGTCCAAGCTCTAGAATGTGGCACACCAGCTCCACTGCCAGCAACTGCCACTCCACGAACGGCCGCCACAGCGCCAGGTAGCCGATCATGGGAACCTGCAGGCCCACCAGCAGCGCCAGCTGAGCCACGCTGCGGTCGCGCAGGCCGAAGGCTCCAAAGGCGGCGGCGAGGAGCGCCTTTTGCGTGAAATTGATGGCGGTGGCGGACAGGATGGTCTTGGTCTCGCGGCCAATCTGTTCGCGGCCCTCCTGCGAAGGCCGGAGGAAACAGGGCGGTCGGAGCGAGGGAGCGCGTGCGTGGTGGTCTGGATCAGGGGTTGAGCAGCGAAGGGCACCGAGCCCCATGCTGGCGTGATGGAGGCAAGTGGGTGGCGCCATGCCCAGCAGCTGGGCTCAGGGACGTCTGCCCCTCTTCCGCTGTCGTCCCCCGTTCCTCATCCCCTCCCCCCGTCTCTTACTCACCCCGACTGCGTCCTCAAACAGGAACTCGAAGCGCGCCAGGAAGTGCACGGGCGGTGTAATGCGCAGCCGCAGCGGCCAGCAGCCGGCCCGGTAGTGCAGCCGGTACAACGGCACGTCCTTGCCTGTAGGCACGAGGGGCGGACGGGGGGCGGTTCACGGAAGGGTGATGACGCTGTCAGTCGCGTGTGGAGGGCAGGGAGCATCACGCTGCGACATGAGACACGCAATGAGAGGACGGTGCGAAAACGCAGCAGCCAGCTCACAAGAGGAGCCTTGGCGCTGCCTTTTGATCCTAGTGCTGACGGCTCTTACGCTCAATCCTTCCCCCATTATTTTTCCACGGGTCACTGCCGCCTTTCGGGCCGCAACATGCTATCCATATCCGTCTTTCCTTCCGTTGGTGCCTCCCCACTAGCCAGGTGCACACCACCTGTATTAAGCCCGTTTCGGTTACCCAGTCGTTATGCCATACGCGGGCTGCCGCACCTGGGTACAGGGTCATCAGCCTCTTGTCGACGTTGGGCGGAGCGGGAGCTGCCGAGATGCCCGGCCCCGCGTCCAGCTCGTCATGCTTGAGCTCTGACTCGCGGCCCTCGGCCAAGGGCCAGGCCGACAGCCGCTGCTCATCAGCCGCCGCCAATCGCATCACAGGCGACCCCAGCCGCCCATCACGGCTGCCTTCATAGCTACCTGCCGTGGCAGGAGTTTCTCGGCGGCTGCCCATCGACGTGCCGACCAGCGGCCGTGAGCCCTCCGGCCGCACGCTCCAGGGGCGTGGACTATGCGGCGTGTACGACATGGGTACGGCGTCGAGGGCCGTGGGCGTCGAGGGCGCTGCCAACCCGTTGTAACGCATGCTGTGTCCTCCCATGCCATTGACGCCTTCGTCGTCGACGTGTGGTTTGAAGCGCAGCGGTGACAGCGGCACGATGGGGCTGTGGGGCGCATCCCTGATGAGGCAGGGGTCGGTGGTCTCACGCCTGGTGTCTTCGTCGCTGCCCCCCATCTCGGTTGCCTCCGCGATGGGGCCCGCCGCCACACCTCCGTTGTCGCTGTCGTCATCGGCGTCCAGGAACCCTTTGCGCTGTCGGCGGACAGGCCAGGCCGGCCCGGTCGGCGCCGGCATGATCAAAATGCTGGGCTGCGGCGAGCGACGGCCCCTCACGGTCTTAGGCCGCGGTGATTGATCGTTGCCAGCCAAGCCCGTCGGCGGCAAGGGTAAGCCAACAGGCGGCGGCACCTTCAGCAGCGGTGCGCTTGCTGCCATGCTCGTCCCTGGCCGACGGGACGTACGCGATGGCGACGCGGTCCTGCCCCAGGCCAGCTGGCGGCTCGACGGGGGCAGAGGAGAGGCGGGCGCAGAGTCGGTGGTGCTACTGTTGGCGGTGGCGATGGCAACAACGTTGTTCTTGGGGATGACACGGTTGCTGGGGGGCAGAGGATCTTGCATTTCAACAGGGTTGGTGGGGCTCCGACGGGCCTGGGGAGGAGTGGATGTTACGAGCGGGGAGCAGGGGGGTTTGCGCTTCAGGGTGGAATGCGTAGGCATTGGGGCTGAAGGTTGGAGGGGTCTAGCTTGTTTCAGGCGGTACTGGTTGGCATGTGGGACCGTTGTCCCGCTGTGTGCCCCATAACGTGCCAGGACATGTATTGGCTACACGTGGGCCACAGCTGACAGCACGCTCCCGAGTGTCGCAGCCTGGCCACACAGCCCCTCCGCTGACCTTTCCCCAACACAGCCCCCCCATGCAATCGTCCCCTCCAGGTACGCGGCTGACCGGTCAGCTCAGAGCAAACTGCGCTGCGCCACTCACTTTGTGCGGCGGCGGCATTCCGACGGGCGCATTGTTGTTCATGGAGCCAGGGGGCCGCGTCCGCAGCTGTGTTACTGACGACACTGGCTGCAACACGGCTGCCGTCGCACCTGCGACGTTTATGACATCCGGAAACTCCGGCGACGAGGAGTTGGCAGACGGGGCGAGGTTGCGTGGACGCGGGATGCTGAGCTCCTGTTCAATGCATGCGACTACGAGGGATCCGGTGGCGCCTTGCGACCGAGCCATTGGGTGCAGCATCCGGCTGAGGTCACGGCCCTGGTCACGGCCATGGGCCGCCGAGGCAGTGCCGGCCTCGCCACCGGCAACCATCACCGGCTTGGTGCCTGCGTAGGGTGCCCACAGGTGTAGTAATAACTGTTACAGTGGGCCCAGGACCATGTGGTAGAGCCATAGGGCGCATCGCCACCGCCCCCGAAAGAGATGCAGGAAGAAGAACATACAAGTCGACCGAGACATTGCAAACCACCAGAAACCCTGACACAGACATGTTCAGTACAACAAGCTTCTGACCTTATCACGCGGCTCACAGTTCAAACCCAACTGACTCCATGGACGCCACGCTACCCTCAAGCAGTTACCGCGATCCTGCTCTAGTCGTCTCTCCAGCCCTGCCTGAACCCACTCACCCGGGTTCTGAATGCCGCCGTCTGCAACATCTGGACGATTCAGCACTGACGCGCGCGGCACCATCATGGGGCTCAGCGCCATGGCCTCCTCAACCACCGGCGCGCGCTTCTTCTTCAACTCCTGTGGCTCGCGCGGGGGGCTCTGGGAATCCTCCACGGGGGACAGGCTGTCCCTCCGGCGCCGGTTGCGGCCGGCGGTCATCAGGTTGTAGGTGGAGTAATCGTCGGTGGTGACAGGCACGGGCTTGCAGGTCACAACGGAAATGTTCGGCGAGAGTGGCGACACCTCGGTCTCCAACACTTCTCTCCGTGCAGGATGATAGCCACCCCCGGTCATGGCGTTGTCGCCATAGCCCGCTTCGGGCAGTGTCTGTGGCCTCGGCACATCGACGCTGCACTCGCCGGCATCGAATCCGACCTCCCGACGCGGGCCGGCTCGGGTATTGCCGGCCGTGAAGGCGTTGTGGCCCATGCCATCGTCGTCGGGCCTGTTCCGAGCCTGCGCACTATCATCGCCAGCGTCGCCACTGTCGTTGTTGTCCCACTGGCGCCCTTTGCGCGCGACGCCCGACGTGAAGGCGTTGGCGTCTTCGGCCGCTGTCACGCCGCCACGAGCTTTGCGCGCCACCGGTCCGCTGCCGTCATCAACCTCCTCACCGTCGCTCCCGGCTTGACCTCCAGGGCCCCTCCGCCGGCCCCAGCGAGCTTCCCCTGCGACGTCGGCACAGTCCTCCCAAGGCGAACGCTGCACTCCTGCAGATCTGTCGCCTTCAGCACCCTCGGGGGCGCCTCGGCCGGGCCGGAAGCTTCCTCCCACGGAGGGTCCAACATCCGGTCGTAGTGACCGCCGTGCCATGGCCGCCTCTTCACCCCCGGCGCCCTCCTCGTCCACACAACGAAGCCCACGGCCTGGTCGGAAGCCTCCATCAACCGAGGGCCCGCTGTCGTTGGCACAGTCCTCCCACGTGGACTGCACTCCTGCAGACCTGTCGCCTTCAGCACCCCCGCGGGCGCCTCGGCCGGGCCGGAAGCTTCCTCCCACGGAGGGTCCAACATCCGGTCGTAGTGGTCGCCGTGCCATGGCCGCCTCTGCACCCCCGGCGCCCTCTTCGTCCACACAACGAAGCCCACGGCCTGGTCGGAAGCCTCCATCAACCGAGGGCCCGCTGTCGTTGGCACAGTCCTCCCACGTGGACTGCACTCCTGCAGACCTGTCGCCTTCAGCACCCCCGCGGGCGCCTCGGCCGGGCCGGAAGCTTCCTCCCACGGAGGGTCCAACATCCGGTCGTAGTGGTCGCCGTGCCATGGCCGCCTCTGCACCCCCGGCGCCCTCCACGCTCACACAACGAAGCCCACGGCCGGGTCGGAAGCCTCCACCAAACGAGGGCCTGCTGTCGTTGTCAGAAGCCATGTCGCGTGTCGTGCCATCCGTTGAGTGTGCGCCGTTCCGCGGGAGCCCTCTGCCGGGCCGGAAGCTGCCTCCAACGTCGCCTGCATCGGCGCCCCTGTCACCCATCGTGACATCAGCGTGCGCGCCAGAGTCGCTGGGCGGCCCCCTTCCGCGCCGGAAGTTGCTGTCGACATCCGTGCCAGTGAAGCCACCGCCAACATTGCCATTCGCACCGCCGACACTCCTAGGCCGCCTCGACCCCCAGCCGCTGCCGCTACCACTGCCGGCTTGGTTGCTCGTGCGGTCCTTCCTAGAGCCGAACTGGTGCTGCTCTGCGCCGAAGTCGCCACCTTCGCCTGGCATGATGGACTCTGGGGGTGGAAAGCGGCAACAAGAAAGCAGCGCTTGTCAACATGGCTGTGCCATAAAGGCTTGGGCTCATATAGCTCTACTTCTTGACAACCAACACCGTTTTTACTTCAGTGATGCCCCCCATCTAACCAAGGAACGCACGTCACACATGAACGTCACGCGCATACCTGTCGGTGCCAGCGCCCAATGGGGCCCCATCGTGGTATCTACTTCTGCTCCAAGCGCGTCGTTCCAGGCGGTCCCACCATCGCTGTCCCGCCTCAGTGCGCCCTTGGACACTGTCACGCCCCCACCATCGCCGTCAGGCGACAGAGGAGGTCCGGGCAGTGCACCAAAGAACTCCTGCCAGTGTGGACCCAGCATGAAGAGGTCGAACGGCTGTGCAGTCGATTGTCGAATGTCAGGTGCCGCAGCGGCACACAAATGGGACGAATGGGAGGCAAAAGCGAGGGCCGGTGAGAAGGCGAAAGAGGCGGAGGTGCGGTTACCAAGGGACGACCGGTGACAAGTGCGGGCTCTGGGAGTGCGATGCAGGCGCGCTGAAAGGCGAGACGGTTGGGTGTGCGACCTCGAGCTCGCCGATGGATTGTAGACGGTTGCGGAAGGCAAGGCCCTTGCGTCTCCAAGCTGCACAAGACGAGTAACACACCGTATGCCGCAGCCCGTGCAGCGCCCCCTGCCTCCCCATGGCCCCGCCCACCCCCCAACCGGCCGGAGCCGCCCCGCCCCGCCCCGCCCCGCCCCGCCCCGCCCCGCCCCGCCCCGCCCCGCCCCGCCCCGCCCCGCCCCGCCCCGCCCCGCCCCGCCCCGCCCCGCCCCGCCCCGCCCCGCCCCGCCCCGCCCCGCCCCGCCCCGCCCCGCCCCGCCCCGCCCCGCCCCGCCCCGCCCCGCCCCGCCCCGCCCCGCCCCGCCCCGCCCCGCCCCGCCCCGCCCCGCCCCGCCCCGCCCCGCCCCGCCCCGCCCCGCCCCGCCCCGCCCCGCCCCGCCCCGCCCCGCCCCGCCCCTCAGAGCCCTCACCAGCTCCTCAAGGTACCAGCGGCAGAACGTCAGCCACCACAGGAGTGCGAAGTAGGGCACTACCAGAAGGCACAGCACCAGCAGAGCGGGGATGCGGCTCTGCTGCCACTCGGCGATGGGGCCGCCCAGCGCCATGCTCGCGTAGAAAGTGATGGCGACGAGCAGCAGCCCTTCGCACGGGGCCCAGGCAGCGGGGGTTAAGAGTCAGGGTCGGGTTTCGAGGAAGGCCCGTGGATGCGAGGAAAAACCGTCTAGAACAGACATTTTGAGATGCATGCTGGGGAACTGGGTTGAGGGTCGGGTTGGGGGTCGCTTGTGGACGAGCGCTGTCCCTGGGGTCAGCGGGTAGCAGCTAAGGCGGGGTAGGGGCAGTGCTCATGCAGGAGCCAGCTCTGTATACACGAGCTGGAGCGAATGCGTATATGGTCTGGTAGTTGATGAGCCGCACGCCGGTGTGCCCAAGGTCATCGGTCGGCAAAAGACGCCTCCACACTACTACGGTGCCACGCAGGTGGCTTCCGCACCTGTCAATGCGACCTCCACGCGGGGGAAGCGCAGCACTGGGTGCACGTCGGGTCCGACGAACCGCTTGTACAGCACAATGGCGACGATGTGGCAAACCACCAGCACTGACATGATCAGCGCGGCAATGGCGAGCGTGTAGAGCAGGTCCTGCATGTCCGTCACAAACGTCGGCTCGGAGGAGGCGTCGGAGTCCTCCACCTCGGGAGCCGTTACGAGCGCCAGCGGCGGCGGCGGCGGCGGGAGCGAGGCATAAAAGCCAGTGCCGTCGTTGATCGATAGGTAGCCGTCGGCGCCGACCTTCACATCACCGCGGCTGTCGGCGGCCGCGCCCCCGATGACGTATGTGCTGCTGTTGCCGCCTGCATCCGCCACAGCTCCGATACTCTGAAGCCAGGAAACCAGCGCGTCAACTGTCTGCACTGATGGAGTCGGCGGAGGAACCGGTGCTGGAGCCGCAGGCTCTCCGGCGACCGTGGTGGACGCCGCCGGCAGGTCCGGCGTCGTCGTCTCCGCCAAAGCGCGGCCTCGCCGCCGACCATCCAGTGCCGGCGACGGCGACTCCGCCGCCTCCATAAACGCCTGCGCGCCAGTCACGGGTCGCGGTGGCCGCGACGGCTCGGGTTGTGACGGCGGCGGCGGCATCGCAACCGAGCCATTTCCGTTGTTCAGTTCCAGGTGCAGGTCCAGCTGCTTGTTTGCCTCTTCCCCCACGTTGACCTCCGTTTGTGTGTTGGTGAATGTGCTGTCAAGCAGGGGGATGTTGCCCTTGATGCCCACGACCGACCAGCGGAGGTAGCGGGCGATCCGACGGTATGCGGGGCTGACGCCCGGTGAAGCCAGGTTGGCACTCATCGCCAGGATCTGTGGGCGGCGGGCAGGGTGGCGGTGGCGATCGTGGTGGTGGTGGTGGCGGTGGTGGTGGTGGCGGTGGTAGTGGTGGTGGTGGCGGTGGTGGTGGTGGTGGTGGTGGTGGTGATGGTCGTTATGTTTCGACGTGCAGCAGCCTCGGCACCTCAAAATAAGCAGCAGCTTCGGCACCACACAGCTCGGTGGGGTGCAAGGTTGCGCAGCACCGGACGGTAACGGCAGGTAGGGTGGTAGCGGATAGACTGACACCCTCGCGCGTACTTCCCTACACCGAGCGATGCTGCCCATCGACATGCTCCTCTTCGTCAGAAATCAGCTATGCGATGAGGCCTTCCAGCTCGTGCGTACACGACCGGCACATGCGGGCGCAAAGCGGCAAGGCAGCCAAGATATGCGTCGTACCTGGATGTGGTAGGCGCTCTGCAGCATCGAGGACCGGGTGGAGAAGGCTGAAAGGAAAGAGGCGGAGGCCGAGGCGAACGCCGCACTTGCGAAGACGCCGCCCACGACTGCGGAAGCGGGACCAGCGATGTTTTCGGCTAGGGGGATCATCTGGTCGACCAGCTGCGTGTCCACAGTGAACGGCCTGGGGATTCGTAGGGAAGGGGGCCGAAGGTGGGCCACGTCAGGCTCTGTGTACCTCTGTGTACGGGAACGGAGATGGCGCACTTATAACCCGAGATTTCTTCTATGACAAAATGCATAGTGGGAGTGCACTCCGCAGGTAATCCCACAATGGGTGGGCGGGTGGGTGGGTGGGTGCTGTTTCCGGTTCCCAGCGGCACCAAGATGGTGAGGCTGTGAGGCTGCGGGTTGGTTACGGCCAGTGCGACCGACCGCACGGCAATGTACGAGGCCAGGCTCGAGAGCACCGCCTGGCCGACCTCCCCCACGGCATGTGCATGCACCCGTCTCCCGCCTTCCCCCGGTGGGATCTATGCGCAGACCCACTTGGGACACCCGGCGTGGTGGGGTGCTCTCTGCGAGCCCGCCCGCCGGCCCCATCGCATCACCGCATCATTCAGCACCTTACCGCACCACACCGCATCACACCGCGTCACGTCGCACTTGCACGCCTGCCTGTGGCCGCTGTACTGCACGCTGCATTGCATGCACTTATACCACTTCTTCGCGTTTATCCTCATTTCTTTTACTAACAATGCCTTACTAAACCACTCTTCCGTAGCCGCGGCGCGTTCACGTGTGTCCCTGCCTTTTCATCCGCCCCGCATGTCTCCTTCGCTCTTCAACCTAACGCTAACCTTCTGCTGCTTCGCCTGGTCCTTCTTCCTCTCCTTCCCAGGTCAGTTTCCTCGCATTTGGCATGGGCTGGGATTCCTGTGCTGGGCACTCTGTCTGTTACTGGCATTGCACGCGATGTTGTTACATATACCCCTGCTTTGCGCACTAGGATAGGTTACTAGGTACTTAGGCTTAGTCGTTGTCGGAGCTTCGCGCCAAGCCTACGCCGCCGCAGCGCGGCGTCGGTTGTTCGGGTCGCTACTGGAGCTCAGCCGCCCGCCACCGTCCTTCTGGTTGCCGGAGCGCTGCGCGGACAGCGTCTACATAATCGGAATTCTGGCTGCTCGTGGACACACTCTGGGCTTCTTTCGGTAACTATTGACGCCTCGCCTTGCCTCCGGATTCCTTGGTCTCTTTGCGCTCCGTCTCCTTCGCGGCTCAGCTCAGCATTTATAAAACACACACATGCACGCAGCCGTGGAGTCCTTCGGTGCGCCCGTGATCGCTGCTGGCGTGCCCGCTGGCCCCTCCACTCACGTGGTGCTGGGGTTGCCCATGAGGTCCACGATGGCTCCCGCTGGGAGGGTGACCGAGGGGCTGGTGCCGTCCACCGCGTACAGGACCGCCACGCACGACTGAACGTAGGGCTGACCGGACGCGATGGCAGCGTCCACACTGCTGCCCGGCAGCTCCTGGCTCCCGGCCGGCTCCTGCGCCGCTTGCTGCACGGCCGCCGGCGCCGACACCGCAGTGCCGGTTGCCGCCGCCGCCACCGCCGCCGCAGCAGTTGCGGACTCGTAGCACTTCGCGACTATAAAGTTCGCGCCGCCGCTGAGCTGTATGACACTCTTCAGGTCGAACACCTGCACGGGCTCCGACATGGTGAACTGCACCAGCAGGTACCGCAGCGATTGCGCGCTAAGCCCCTCGCCTGCTGTCGCCGGCTCGGAGACGAGGCTGGCTGCGCTTGATACCACGATGGAGCCGGAGACCTGGGGTGGGTCCAAGTCAACCATCACCCAACGCCACCAATCGCGGCCGGGTACCTGGGCGCAGAGGCATTGCAGTGCATTGGGTTGGGTTGGGTTGGTTGGGTTGGGTTGGGTTGGGTTGAGGTTGGGTGCCCGCTTTGTCGCTTGCCTGGAGGCAATCCCTTGAACACAGTCAGGTAACGTAGAGCGAACGGCGACGCAGCGCACGCTCGGATTGGCTGGGCGCTGTCGGAGGGCGCTAGCTGCCGTGGTCAGCCAGGGATGGTAGCCTACCTGGATGCGGACGAGGTAATCTCCGTTGGATCCCGGATCCAGCCGCCACGCCGCGCTCAGCCCCGGCGCTGCATCGACGGTGGTGCTGGCGGTGCGAGTGCCACTTCCACCGGGAGTGCCGTTGGTGCCGTTTCCGCTGCCGGACGTCTGACGGCTGGTGACCGCGACGTCTACCTCCTGGAAAAATAAACGACGTTTGGAGCGCACGAGGGGGAGGGGCCCGGGCAGGAGGGACCGAAACGGGGTCGTCCGCCATACAACGTAGTAAACGGCGACGCGGGGTCGCAACATGTATGGATCCAACCTGATGCCCCGCGGCGTCTGGATCCAACTTGATGCCCCGCTTCGACTGGATCCAACCTAATGCCCCGCGGCGACTGGATCCAACCTGATGCCCAGCGGCGGCCGCAAGTCCGTGCATCTGTGGATCCACAGTGCGACTACCGTATCCTACGTTTGCCACGCTGACTCGAGCCCCCGCGCACCCTTTCCGCTCAGTAGGGCTCAAGCGACCCCACGCACCCGCAACCCAAGCAACCCACGCACCTGCAACCCAAGCAACCCCACGCACCTGCAACCGCCCGCTGCTTGTTGCGGTCCCAGAGCCCATCGCAAACAACTCCTCCAGGGGGGGCAGCGTGCCAGCTGTAGTCGGGGCCCGAGCCAGCAGCCGGCGCCCCCCCGAGCTATCGCCGCCGCTGCTGTCGGCCAGGACTACTTCCCGGGCGGTGCTGCCGACGCCTGCGCCTCCGCCAGCAGTTGTCTGAGATCCTGTTGTTGAGTAAAGCCCTGAAACGCCCCTTCCTAGCACGGCATAAGACACGCCGCACCCGCAGGTCTTGCAGTATGTCGGTGAGGATTCGGGGATTGTGATTGCGATGTAAAAAGGACCACGAGAGGTCGCGGGGATTGCGAAGCTAACTTGAGTGGCAGCGGCGACGCAGTCCAGAGGACGCGGCGGAGCCTCCGAGGCGCCGCCTAAGGGTTGCGAGCTAGGCGGTGACGGTGACGGCGGCGGTGGCGGGGACGGTCCCGGTGGCGGGGACGGCGGCGGGGGCGGCGGCGGGGGCGGCGGCGGGGACGGTGGAGCAATTGGGCCGGTTCTGGGCGGGGCCCGAGCTTTCGATGGTGGGTGCATCGGGCGTGGAGAAAATGGCGGGCTGAGTTGCAGATGCGGCGACATTGGCGCTGGCGTTGAGGGCTGAGGCTGGGGCGCGGGGAGGAACGGAGTCGGGGGCACAAGAGGGCTAGGACTGGGTGGTTGTGGGAGCATGGGGACCGGACTTGGGGGCCGCTGTTCAACCGGCTGCGGCGACGGCAGGTTCATTCGCTCCGGGCTGTGAGGAGTTGGACTGGAAGGATGGGGTCTGGGAGGATGGGGGCTGGGAGGTAGGGGGCTGGGGGCCAAAGGTGATGGAGGTGGACGCACGTGAGGGGCCGGTGGTGGAGAGCTGGATGGTGGTGGAGGGAATGGCGGGGAGGTTGGGGATAAGCGTGGTTGTGGAGGTGTTGGAGGACGAGGAACCGGCGGACGTGGGGGCAGGGGGCTGGGCAATGGCCTGGCAGGTGTGGCTGGCTGAGGGGCCGCCTGAGGAGGCGACCACTGAGGATGGAAGGGCGAAGGAGGCGGAGGAGGCCTGGGGCGTGGTGGGCTAGGCGGCGCAGGTTGTGGCGACTCTGGTGGCTCAGGTGGCTGCGGAAGAGGGGGCCTGGGCGGCGATGTAGTAGGTGTTGGCGATGGTGGGCTAGGGAGCGGAGGCAGTGGTATCGGGGGGGATGGGGGAAGGGTAAAAGGTGTAGGTAGTGGAAAGCCGGGCGGTGGCGGGGAAAGTGGTATTGGGCTTGGGAAAGGGAATGCCGGGAACGGCGAGGGAGGCGATGGTTGTGGGGGAGATGGTGGAGGTAGGAGAGAAGGAGGCGACTTCGGCTCCGGCGAGCTAGGAGAGGGTGGCGGGTATTGTGAAGGTGGCGGTGGGCTGGGCGGTAGGGTAGGAAGTGGGCTGGTGGTCGGGCCGAGCGGTGGCGGAGATGGATTGAGAGGTGGTGGGCCGTGGGGAGGTAGAGGCAGCGGCGGTGGCACTGGCGGTGGAGGAGGAGGAGGAGGTTGTGGCGGCAATGGAGGTGGCGGCATCGGTGGTGATGGTAGCGGTGGTGGTAGATATGGAGGCAGCTGCGGCGGTGGGCTAGAAGATGGCGGAAATGGAGGGGGTGGCGTCGTTGGTAGCGGTGGCGGAGACGCCGGCTGCAGGGAAGGAGGCGTTGGAGGCAGCCGCTGCGGCGGCGGAGATGCTGGCGGCGGCGGATACGGCGGCGGCGGCGACGGTAGAGGTGGCGATGGCAGCGGTGATGGTGGTGGCGGTGATGGTGGTGGAGGTGATGGCGGAGGCGGATTAGGAGGAGGTGGCCGTAGCGGCGGCGGCGGCGGTGATAGCGACAGCGGAGGCGGCGGTAGGCTAAGGGGGAGAGGTGCCGGCGGCAGCTGTGGTGGAGGTAACTGTGGTGATGGAGACTGCGGTGGCGGGGCAGGAGGCGGCGGCGGTGGAGGGGGCGGCGGCAGTTGTGGTGGAGGTGGCGGCGGTGATGGAGGTGGCGGATAAGGAGGAGTTGGTGGTGATGGCGGAGGAGGTGAAGGCGGAGGCGATGGCGGGGAGGACAATGGCGATGGCGGCGGTGGTAGATGCAGTGGCAGCATCGGCGGTGGAGAAGGTGGCGGTGATAGCGGCGGTGGCGACGGCGGCGGCGGTGGAGGCGGTGAGGGAGGTGGTGGCAGCAGCGGTGGTGGTGGTGATGGCGATGGCGGCGGCGGCGAAGGACGAAGTGGTGGTGGTGGCAGAGGGGGAGGCGGCGGCGGTAATGATGGGGATGGCGGCGGCGGAGAAGGAGGAAGTGGTGGTGGTATCGGCGGCGGTGGCGGAGGAGGCGACGGCGGTAATGATGGGGATGGCGGCGGCGGAGAAGGAGGAAGTGGTGGTGGTATCGGCGGCGGTGGCGGAGAAGGCGACGGCGGGGTTGGCAATGGCGGAGGGGGCGGCGGCGGTGAAGGTGGTGGCGGCATGGGCGGTGGTGACGGCGATGGCGGCGGCGGAGAAGGAGTAGGTTGTGGTGGTGGTGATGGAAGGAGGGGCGGAGGAGGTGACAGTGGCGGTGGTAGCGGCGGTGGCGGTGAGGGAGGCGGTGGCAGCAGCGGTGGTGGTGGTGGTGATGGTGATGGCGGCGGCGGCGAAGGACGAAGTGGTGGTGGTGGCAGAGGGGGAGGCGGCGGCGGTAATGATGGGGATGGCGGCGGCGGAGACGGAGGAAGTGGTGGTGGTAACGGCGGCGGTAGCGGAGGAGGCGACGGCGGGGTTGGCAATGGCGGAGGGGGCGGCGGCGGTGAAGGTGGTGGCGGCATGGGCGGTGGTGGTGACGGCGATGGCGGCGGCGGAGAAGGAGTAGGTTGTGGTGGTGGTGATGGAAGGATGGGCGAAGGAGGTGACAGTGGCGGTGGTAGCGGCGGTGGCGGTGGAGGCGGTGAGGGAGGCGGTGGCAGCAGCGGTGGTGGTGGTGGTGATGGTGATGGCGGCGGCGGCGAAGGACGAAGTGGTGGTGGTGGCAGAGGGGGAGGCGGCGGTAATGATGGGGATGGCGGTGGTGGAGAAGGAGGCGGCGGTGGTAGCGGCGGCAGTGGCGGAGGAGGCGACGGTGGTGGTGGCAATAGCGGCGGCGGCGGCGGTGAAGGTGGTGGCGGCATGGGCGGTGGTGGTGACGGCGATGGCGGCGGCGGAGAAGGAGGTGGTGGTGGTGGTGGAGTGACGGGCGGAGGAGGTGATGGCGGGGGTGATACAGGCGGCGGCAATGTTGGAGGTGGTGGCGGCAGCGGCGGTGGCAATAGCTGCGGCGGTAATGGTGATGGCCGCGAAGGAGAAGGACGCGGTGGTGGTGGCGGCGGCGGTGGAGGAGAAGGTGACGGCTGTGGCGGCAATGGCGGCGGTGGTAGCGGCGGTGACGGTGGCGGCTGCAGAGGTGGCCATGGTGACTGCGGTGGCGGCGGCAAAGGAGGTGGCGGCGGTGGAGGTGGAGGAAGCGGAGGAGGAGGTGGAGGTGGCGGTGGAGGAGAAGGAGGTGGAGGCGGCGGGGGAGGAGGAGGTGGAGGGGGAGGCGGAGGAGGAGGTGGAGGAGGAGGTGGAGGTGGAGGTGGAGGTGGAGGAGGAGGCGGTGGTGGTGGCGGCGGTGGCGGAGGAGGCGACGGCGGTGGTGGCAATGGCGGCGGGGGCGGCGGCGGTGGAGGTGGTGGTGGCGGCGGTAACGGTGGTGGCGGCGGCGGTGGATAAGGAGGCGGTGGTGGTGGCGGCGGGGGTGGCGGCGGTGGTGATGGCGGCGGCGGCAATGGCGGTGGTGGCGGCGGCGGTGGAGGTGGTGGCGGCGGGGGAGGGGGCGGAGGCGGCGGAGGCGGGGGGGGCGGGGGCGGCGGGGGCGGCGGCGGTGGAGGTGGTGGTGGCGGCGGTGGAGGTGGTGGCGGCGGTGGTGGAGGTGGCGGCGGCGGTGGAGGTGGTGGCGGCGGTGGTGGAGGTGGTGGCGGCGGTGGTGGAGGTGGCGGCGGCGGTGGTGGAGGTGGCGGCGGCGGTGGAGGTGGTGGCGGCGGCGGTGGAGGAGGCGGCGGCGGTGGAGAAGGTGGTGGTGGCAGCGGCGGTGGCGGCGGCGGTGGAGGTGGTGGTGGCGGTGGTGGCGGCGGCGGTGGAGGTGGTGGCGGCGGTGGTGGAGGTGGCGGCGGTGGTGGAGAAGGTGGTGGTGGCAGCGGCGGTGGTGGAGGTGGCGGCGGTGGTGGAGAAGGTGGTGGTGGTGGCGGCGGTGGCGGAGGCGGAGGTGGCGGAGGTGGTGGAGGTGGTGGCGAGGGAGGCGGCGGCGATGGCGGCGGCGGTGATGGAGGTTTTGGCGGCGGCGGACTCGGAGGCAGCGGGGGCGGTGGTGAGGGTGGTGATGGAGGTGGTGACGGGGGCGGTGGTGATGGAGGCTGAGGCGGTGGTGGGCTCGGTGGCCTCGGTGGCGGTGGTGAGGGTGGCGATGGAGGCGGTGACGGGGGCGGAGGTGATGGAGGCTGAGGCGGTGGTGGGCTTGGTGGCAGTGGTGGCGGTGGTGAGGGTGGCAATGGAGGTGGTGATGGCGGCGGTGGTGATGGAGGCTGAGGCGGTGTCGGGTTGGGAGGTATTGGGGGTGGGGGTGAGGGTGGCAATGGAGGTGGTGACGGGGGCGGTGGTGATGGAGGCTGAGGCGGTGGTGGGCTCGGTGGCCTCGGTGGGGGTGGTGAGGGTGGCGATGGAGGTGGTGATGGGGGCGGAGGTGATGGAGGTTTAGGCGGTGGTGGGCTCGGTGGCCTCGGTGGGGGTGGTGAGGGTGGCGATGGAGGCGGTGACGGGGGCGGAGGTGATGGAGGCTGAGGCGGTGGTGGGCTTGGTGGCAGTGGTGGCGGTGGTGAGGGTGGCAATGGAGGTGGTGACGGGGGCGGAGGCGATGGAGGCTGAGGCGGTGGTGGGCTCGGTGGCAGTGGTGGCGGTGGTGAAGGTGGCGATGGAGGTGGTGATGCGAGCGGAGGTGATGGAGGCTGAGGCGGTGGTGGGCTCGGTGGCCTCGGTGGCGGCGGTGAGGGTGGCGATGGAGGTGGTGACGGGGGCGGAGGTAATGGAGGCTGAGGCGGTGGTGGGCTCGGTGGCCTCGGTGGCGGTGGTGAGGGTGGTGATGGAGATGGTGACGGAGGGGAAGGCGATGGAGGCTGAGGCGGTGGTGGGCTCGGTGGCCTCGGTGGAGGCGACGAGGGTGGCGATGGAGGCGGTGACGGGGGTGGAGGAGATGGAGGCTGAGGCGGTGGTGGGCTTGGTGGCAATGGTGGCGGTGGTGAAGGTGGTGATGGAGGTGGTGATGGCGGCGGTGGTGATGGAGGCTGAGGTGGTGGTGGGCTCGGCGGCCTCGGTAGTGGTGGTGAGGGTGGCGATGGAGGCCGTGGCGGAGGCGGTGGCGATGGAGGCTGAGGCGGTGGTGGGCTCGGTGGCAGTGGTGGCGGTGGTGATGGAGGTGGTGATGGCGGCGGTGGTGATGGAGGCTGAGGTGGTGGTGGGCTCGGCGGCCTCGGTGGTGATGGTGAGGGTGGCGATGGAGGTGGTGACGGGGGCGGAGGTGACGGAGGCTGAGGCGGTGGAGGGCTCGGTGGGCTTGGTGGCGGTGGTGAAGGTGGTGATGGAGGTGGTAACGGTGGCGGTGGTGATGGAGGCTGAGGCGGTGGTGGGCTCGGTGGCCTCGGTGGTGGTGGTGAGGGTGGCGATGGAGGTGGTGACGGTGCCGGTGGCGATGGAGGCTGAGGCGGTGGTGGGCTCGGTGGCCTCGGTGGCGGTGGTGAGGGTGGCGATGGAGGTGGTGATGGGGGCGGTGGTGATGGAGGCTGAGGCGGTGGTGGGCTCGGTGGCCTCGGTGGCGGTGGTGAGGGTGGCGATGGAGGTGGTGACGGCGGCGGTGGTGATGGAGGCTGAGGCGGTGGTGGGCTCGGTGGCCTCGGTGGCGGTGGTGAGGGTGGTGATGGAGGCGGTGACGGAGGCGGAGGTGATGGAGGCTGAGGCGGTGGTGGGCTTGGTGGGCTCGGTGGCGGTGGTGAGGGTGGCGACGGAGGTGGTGATGGCGGCGATGGTGATGGAGGCTGAGGTGGCGGTGGGCTCGGTGGCCTTGGTGGCGGTGGTGACGGTGGTGATGGAGGTGGTGACGGAGGCGGAGGTGATGGAGGCTGAGGCGGTGGTGGGCTCGGTGGCCTCGGTGGCGGTGGTGAGGGTGGTGATGGCGGTGGTGACGGCGGCGGTGGTGATGGAGGCTGAGGTGGCGGTGGGCTCGGTGGCCTTGGTGGCGGTGGTGACGGTGGTGATGGAGGTGGTGACGGAGGCGGAGGTGATGGAGGCTGAGGCGGTGGTGGGCTCGGTGGCCTCGGTGGCGGTGGTGAGGGTGGTGATGGAGGTGGTGACGGGGGCGGTGGCGATGGAGGCTGAGGCGGTGGTGGGCTCGGTGGCCTCGGTGGCGGTGGTGAAGGTGGTGATGGAGGTGGTGACGGGGGCGGAGGTGATGGAGGCTGAGGCGGTGGTGGGCTCGGTGGCCTCGGTGGCGGTGGTGAGGGTGGCGATGGAGGTGGTGACGGGGGAGGAGGTGACGGAGGCTGAGGCGGTGGTGGGCTCGGTGGCCTCGGTGGCGGTGGTGAGGGTGGCGATGGAGGTGGTGACGGGGGTGGAGGAGATGGAGGCTGAGGCGGTGGTGGGCTCGGTGGCCTCGGTGGCGGTGGTGAGGGTGGCGATGGAGGTGGTGACGGGGGCGGAGGTGATGGAGGCTTAGGCGGTGGTGGGCTCGGTGGCCTCGGTGGCGGTGGTGAGGGTGGCGATGGAGGTGGTGACGGGGGTGGAGGAGATGGAGGCTGAGGCGGTGGTGGGCTCGGTGGCCTCGGTGGTGGTGGTGAGGGTGGCGATGGAGGCTGAGGCGGTGGTGGGCTCGGCGGCCTCGGTGGCGGTGGTGAGGGCGGCGATGGAGGCGGTGGAGGGGGCGGAGGTGATGGTGGCCGCGGCGGCGGTGGGCTGGGGGGCGTCGGTGGCGGCGATGGGGGTGGTGGCGATGGCGGGGGTGACGGGGGCGTTGGCGATGGAGGAGGTGACGGGGGCCGTGGTGATGGAGGCAATGGCGGGGGTGGGCGCGGTGGCGGCGGCGATGGTGGTAGAGGGGGGGTTGGAGGAGGGGAAGGGGGAGGTGGTGATGGAGGCTGCGGCGGTTTTGGGCTGGGGGGGCTTGGAGGTGGAGAAGGCGGAGGGGATGGCGGCGATGGAGGCGCCGGCGGGGGTGGCCTAGGCGGCCGGGGCGGTTTAGGGCTAGGGGGCGTCGGGGGTGGTCGGGGTGAGGGAAGCGGCGGACTTGGTCGTGGTGAAGGCCGCGGTGGTGGCATGGGCGGTAACGGTGGACGTGGTGGTGGCGCGGGTGGATTTGGAGGAACTGGCGGTGGGGTCGGCGGCAGTGGAGGTGGTGATGGTGGCGGTGGAGGTCGCGGTGGAGGTGGTCGAGGTGACAGCGTCGGCCGAAACGGCCACGCTCCGGGCCATTTCCCGGGCGCCGTGGGAGGCAGGGGTGGCTGCGGAGGTGCGACACGCAGCGGCGAGGATGGCGGCAACGGCGGGAGGCGCGGAGGCCGGGGCGG
Organism: Yamagishiella unicocca; assembly: GCA_003116995.1. Classification (NCBI taxonomy): domain Eukaryota; kingdom Viridiplantae; phylum Chlorophyta; class Chlorophyceae; order Chlamydomonadales; family Volvocaceae; genus Yamagishiella; species Yamagishiella unicocca. The sequence continues at coordinate 89,777 of BDSL01000052.1, forward strand.
GTTCATCACAGTGCCAGAAGCAGCCGGAGGTAACGGAGGCGCAGATGGTGTATTCGGCGGACTAGCTGACACGGAAACGCTAGGGAGCGGCACGATGGGCGAGCTCATTTCGCAAAACTCCTGGCGCTCGTAAAACACGCCGTAGTAGTCGAATGGACCGTCAATGTCTTTCGGACCCACGATCGTGTAGTTCCGGTCCTTGAGCTGCGAGGAGAACTTGTCCCAGCAGCACTTGCCGTGCGGCGCAATGACGTTCACGTAACCAGCTGCGGGCACGAGCGGACAGCGCATGGCAGGTGTGGAGGAGCCGTAACGGGTTGGGATGGCAGGGCGGCGGGAGCAGTATGCAGGGCGGCGGGGTGCTGCTTGATGCATGTGGGGTGCTACTTGATGCATGTGGGGTGCTACTTGATGCATGTGGGGTGCTGCTTGATGCTTGTGGGGTGCAACTTGATGCATGTAGGGTGCTGTTTGCTAGATGTGGGGTCCTACTTGATGCATGTGGGGTGCAACTTGACGCATGTAAAGGAATGACCTGCGATATCAAGCATCACATAGGTTGCTCTGCGGACGCGTACCTGTGGGTTATCTTAATCCTAGGAGCAATACCGTATCCGTTAGTTGTTGCATGCTGTTGCATGCATGCAACCGTACTGCACTTCACCGCCGAACATCATCCGCCATTTTGCACAAAGATTACTCAGGACTCATTGCAGATAGAGATGGGCCCTCAGGTAAGGCAGAAGCACATGCTACACTCACCGATGTGCCCGATGGTTCTACCTCTTGGTCTGGAACCCACTGTAACCGTTACAACAACTCACCTTCTCCGGTATCGTCGTTGTACCATTGCCACCCGTAGCCGTCAAGGTTGGAAACGGTGATGTTATACTGGAAGGGTTTATTGTCGTAGTGGATAGGGCCGTAATAACGCGACAAAGACCATGATCCAGCAGCTCCTGAAGCTCTGTAGTACTTAATGATCTGGTATGAAACAATCCTGCAAATACAGGGCAGCCAGTTAAAGGAGAGACGTGTGAGCGTCGGTACGCCCGAAGCTACAACGGAGGTGCGTATAGCCTCCTTTGCAGCTAGCGCAAGACGCACGCGTGCGTCTTGGACGACAAGTGCAGAGCGAGCTATGCACGAACTATATTGGTTGCTCTCCTCCCAACCCCATGCAAGTCTTCCCCCCTGTGCGTCGGGGAGCTCTGAAAACACGATAGGCGTCTGAACGTGGAACGGCATACATCGCTTATTACTCTGTACCAATTGTCTTCGAAGGAGATGGACCTTCCCTAGCTCCGTTCAGATGTTAAGTCCCATTCACGCACCTACCTGTGCCAGTCCTTGCAGACGCCTGGATGGCCCGTCAAGTTGCTAGGACGACGGAGGGGGGGAGCGAAGGGCGAAGGACAAGGCAACTCCTTATTTCGTGCAGAGCTGGTACTAGAGAGACGGGGTACGTAGCTGCGGCCGCAGGCTGGTGTATTCCCCAGATAGCAGCGCAACACAGCACGGCAGCAAATAAAGCCCCGGCGCCGGCAGGCGGTGAGGTTAGCCTCCACCCCAAGCCAAGCTTACATGGTCCGAAGCTTGGTCATCATGAGCCAGGTGCTGGGGATGGGGCCAGTAACGAGACCCATTCCGGTCTCATCACTCACATCTCTGCGAGCAGGTGCGATAAATCAGGGACACACGTGAAACGGGGGCCGGGACGGGGATGGATGGAACGTACCGGGACGGGGATGGATGGAACGTACCGCAGATAGAGGCGGATGGGGCAGCAGCCGTAGGTGACATACATACATCAGCAACCCTAGCCCTGCACTCACATGAGCTCGAGGTTGCCGAACAAAGCCCACTCGGCGGGCAGCTGTCCCTCCACCGCAGTGTTGCTGTACCACAGCGGCGCCCCGTGCCGGGCATCTAATGTGCGCTTGAGGGTGATGCGGCGCAAAGTGTCGGGCAGGAACTTCCGAGCAGCCACGGGGTCAGCCACGTTCGGCAGCCAGCCAATGGGCAGGGTCTGGTTGCCTTGGCTCACATATTTCAGCGCCTTACTAAGCGGCTCGCTCCATTCCTCACGCGCCCGACCAGTCCACCTGCGGGCACATACATACAGGCACGAGGTGGGGGTCAGGTGCGCAAGGCAGGAACGCATCGACGGAAGACCGGAGTCATACACGAGTGGGAGGGGCGACGACGCAAACGGCTTGCAACCACGCACATGCATGGGGCAACGTTACTCCCAGCCGGCAGCATGGAGCTGCATCGCACCGCATGAAAGGGGCCAGCCAGGACGATTGCAGCTCGGGGCAGGATTAGCATAAGGGGCTTAGCACTCACCTGATTGCGTTCAGCTCCGAGAAAGGGGTGAACAGGCACGTTTTCATGGCGAAACTGCGGAGCGCCAACCTAGGGTTGAAGCTGGAGGTTTCATTGTCCGCCGACGCCCTGGCGACACCCTTGTCCGCTGTAAACGCAAGGCACACGCAGAGGGAGTGCCGCAGATAGATGTGAGTTACTGCAGGTTGGTGCGATGTGCGCACACAATATGGCTACTCGTTTGTCCGTTGTCAACTGCCAGCGTACTACACCCTTGCACTGGCCCATTGTACACGCCTGGAAGCGCCTTTTTAAGTGAATATTCTGGATATGTCCCGGCGTGATGTGACCTTTCACACATCGCGATGTTTTGCAGCGGCGACGTTGGCGGCCTGAAGACACAGCACTCACATCCGAGTAGGCTGAAGTAACTGCCTGGAATCTCCGTCCCATTCTTGTCTGTCTTGGGATCATACGACCAAGTGGAAGGGTTAAACCTGAGGGTAATAAGCGGCACAACACGCAAGCAACGTAAGGGCACTCGCTCGGTCAAAGCAGGGCTTACATACGCCGGATAGCTAACCGCGCACCGCAAGCGCACAGCAGCAGCAGGGGTGGGCCCCCATGCATGCCCCTCTCACGCCCGCTGCACTTACAGATTCCAAGTAGAGTTGTCAATCCCCCACTGATTCACATGGGTACCCAGCAGCTGGTGCCGTCGGCGGAAAACAACGTCCTCAAAGAAGCTGCAATGTGTGCGGGGAAAAGCCAGGGGAAGAGTAGATAGGCGAGTCAAACAGCAAGGAAGTAGCCCGACAGGTCGATAACCAGCAACTACTGTAACAGTTATTACTATTTGTTGTTGTAACGGTCTGTTGTACTACTGTCTGGAGCCCACTGTCACAATTACTACTACTGTGCGTGACGCGAGTTGCGCTGCCCCTCCAGGGCCCTCTCGCACTTCCGGTCGCCACTTACATTTCCTCCAGCGGCAGGCACACGAGCTCATCTACCATGCTGAAGGAAGGAGGGTCTATGATGTCGATCTCAGGGTGGTGCCAGGCAGCGGTGTGACGGAGCGAGCTGTAGGCCCGAGGGGTGCGCAGTGGCGTGGGGTTGCCGTAAGGGGAGAGGTTGAGGTTAGGCAGCAGCGACATTGCTGAAGGTAAATTTGTAAAACCAATCGCGCGTACATAACATCTGAGTGTTACTTTTGAGGACCAAACGAACAACATGTCATGCGCACGGTAACAAAGCTGGGTTTAGCTTCTGCAGCAGCAGAGTGCGCCAGGGCCGTTAGCGTGTTTTATTTTGGTGCAAAATTTTACTGAAAAGCTCGAATAAATTGTTGTGATAACGAAAGAGTGGAAAAGGTGGGAAAACGACGATGGTTGGACGGGAGTAAGAGTAATCGCGCTGCGCGTACACTGTCACTAGCTGTGTTTGCCTCACTCGGCAGCTAGCGTGATTGTCATCATCCAATTGGCTGCCTGGCTCCCATGCCGGTGGGACGGCAGCCGCAGCAACAGGCCACCACTACTCACAGTCGTGTCACCGAGTTGCGAGGCACGGCCGGCGCCTTCTTCACTTCGTCGTAAAACATGATGCGAGCCGCCGTGTCGTTTCGGTATCGTGTTCCGGTGATAGAGAAGGTTGGGGTATCGGTACTGGTGCATGCGACCGTCAAGTAGGGGTCATCAACACCGAGTGGCGGAATGGCGCCTCGAGCACTGTAGGCGTTGAAATCGCACACGCTGGGGCGTGGGTCGGTACCCCTGTATCCGAGAGGGATGCATGTACAATTGAGCGGCGGAGCAGGAGCACGGATTTATTCACAGGAAAGAAAAGGGATCCAGCCTGCTGGTTAGTTGGCCCGCCAGCAGTTGGTTCGTTTTCATCACGCATAGGAGTCTTGAAAGGAAACGCGCGGCGTACACACAACTAACCCTCACGGCTTGCTTGTATTCAATTATGCTTCATGAAACAGGTGGCTTTAAGCAAGCCCATCATTCATGAGCCTACATGATACGAGCGAATCATGCATGGGTTTGACATCTAAGCGCTAAGCGTTTTCGTTGACGGCATCCCACTTGTGACGTTGCCCACGACGCCGTACGCAGCCTTCCAGCCTACGTCTTTCATGGCTCCTACGTTCCGTTGGTGATCGGGCGGCCAGGACGACTCGCTCGGTGAGCATTTTCGCGCGTGCGGACCCACGTTTCCATATGCAAACGGCTTATAGCTAAGCCGCCGTGGAGCGACAGGTCGATGGATTGCGCCATCAGACCGTACAGGGGCAATGGAAAAGTCCGCGCGCGGCTGAGCGAATACATGCCTATAGCGGTGCAGCAACTAACCGAGCACGTACAGGTACAGCCGGCCTACGGCTTTCTGATACGTTGGGACCCATTCGCCATTCACGCATAGTGCCTTCCAGTACCGCCTACGTCGTCAGACCCACCATTCAGGGTAGATGCTGCACCATTCGGGATCCGTGCTTCTGGGTGGCTGCGTGAAATCGAACGACTGGTCCAGCAAGCTCAGAGCGCAGCACGTGGTGTTCCTCTCACCGAGGGCGGCACCTGCGTTACGAAATGGTTGATTGGGGAATGTTGCACTATAGGGCGGAGCAATATGACGGATGGATCGAGACCCTGGTTTAGGATATATGTCAGGACCGCGTGGGCAGATATGTCCATGGTTAGTTCGTTAGGTGCGACGGTGTTGGTTACAGTGCCCACCTGCGCCCATTCTATCACATAGTAACCACGGCAACAAACGTACATATCGTCCTCACAACACCGTACCTCCCGGCTCGCAGTACGTCTGGGTGGCGCAGTCAGGGGCACACGCCGCTGCCGAGCGGTAGTACTGCGCGCTGCAGCGCTTGATGCAGCGCCAGGGCGCAGTCCCGAAGCCAATGCGGGTAGCCACCTCAGGCCGGCTCCACAAGTTGGTGTCGCCGCTCATGAGAAAGATTAGAAGGGCCTTGTCTGCGCACCGGAAAAGCAGCGAGAGCGAGAAAAGGAAGTTGGATCGCTGCTGGCCTTCTTGCGAAAGAGGACGCACATGTATGCAAGATGGTTAGCGGCGGATTTTTCAGAACGGAGTGATGCGGCCGTTTCCTTGAGGCCTTGGCTTGCTTGCTCAAGTAGGCTCGGCGCGGCCTGCCCAATGCACCTGCCTCGCACAATGTGGCTCGCTGTTTTGCCGATGTGTGCAAGACCTATTACCCCCAGGAGATTGCACGCGGCGCTTTCATGTCACAATTCCGCGTCTGTGCAACCCACAACATCGGGATCGTGTTCGGTCATGGGCAATTATTGGTGCAACTCGACCTTGGATGCATTTGCCATTCCGGGGGGAGGGCAGCCTTCACGTCATTCAGACACAAGTGCAGACATGCAAGGCGCCAATTGGGAGAAGCCATGGAGGGTTGGTCATGTGGGGATGTATGAGGCAAGGTTAGAAAGACCGTTTCCAAACCATGAACGAATGTGGGTCCCAGTAGGTGAACTTGGAAGTGTGGGCAGGACGCTGCTACGCGAATCCCCACGCCGACCCGACCATCGTTATGATCCCTGTGGCGTAGAAGAAAGCCTTACGCTGCTCATTCATGTCGTCAGCGGCATTCCAGGGTCCGTAGGCATTGGCGCTCCGCATAACGGACGCCAGGTAGCAGCCAACGAGCAGCACAGCAAGGAACCTTGCCGGCAGTGTACGAGGTCCGCATCTTTGAAAGGAAGCAACGCCGTATACTGGGTCATGTATCGGCCGTTTGGCAAGCGTCATGCCGCCGGTGCACTGTGATGTGCAGCCGGCGGTTTGCCCCAACCGCACGGAACGTCAGGCCTCTCGGTCGGCTTGGAGGATAGTAGTATATGCTCTGCACGGACGAAGGCAGGAGCAGCTGTGAGGATGCGAAAGCAAACTGTCGACCGGCCGACCGGACGTTCGCGCTGCGGACGCGAATGGCGACGAGTTGGCAGAAAATCTTGGCCCAAAGTAGTTTACCGAAATGCAAAACAACATTTTCGCAAACAAAAATGTCTTGTGACAAGACACGCCTGTCAAGCACCACACCCGCCAAAAGGCCATGCTGATATGCTTACTAGAGACAATTGAGCCGGGTAATCCTCCGCATCAGCTACGATGACTCTCTGTATGGGCAAATATGTCAATGTTTCCTCAGGTTGATTTCGTGAACTATGCAGACCGTTGGCGCGGGCAACCCTGTATGTCGAACTTCCTGCACAAAAAGCGAAAAAACAAAACGGTGTGCAGCGATCGTGTAAAAAAAATGATATAACGTTTGCAATGTGTCCAACCATTGGTTGCCCGGCCGACCGCCAGCCTACCGGTCGGAGTGTCGCTTCGGCAGGGGGGGGGGTAGGGATGACCCCGCGTCTACCTGGGAAGAATTTGAATATAATCAGGCTTATACTTGGATACTTGGATTTAACATGTGGACATCCGGGGCATTCACATTAGCGACCCCAGCGAAACAACGAAAACGCAAGCCAACGCAAGCCGCCACACGCGCGAAGTGAGTACGATAAGAGTAATGTATGCCAGATAAAATCCTCAGGGCGCAAGAGAAAGCAAGAGGAAACCATGCCAACCAACCCGATCCGCCAGCCAAACCTGGCCCAAGCACAGCGCTGCATGGAAAAACACGTGACAACGCTATGAAACCAACCAAGCGACTGAACTCAATCATAAGCGGGCACCTTATTTTCAGACTGGTGCTGCCACGGCGTTATCAACCGACTCCGCCGCGTTCGGCGGCCGCCGCGCCCCACCCAGCTCCGCCGCTGCGACGCCCTCTGCCGCACCGCAATCCATCGCACCGTGAGGGCCCGCGCGTCCTCCCTCCTCCACTCCATTCGACTTCTCCGCGCCTACCGTCACCGCCATCGCCGCCGCTGCCGCATCCCCACCCTCATCTGTTGCCTCGCACGCGCCGCCCGTCGCGTTGCTGTCCTGCCGCACTCGCACTGCGACACCATCCCAGTAGAACGCGCTGTAATGCTGGCCGCCTGTGCAGCGCTCCTGCATTCGATGCGACACATGCGGCCAATCCAGAGAACATGTCAATGACAGAAGGATGCGGCGTTTTGCGGACGGTCTTGAAGCCAACCTTAGAGGCGACGCAAATTATGGCGCTTCACAGGACGGCTTCAGGCGCAAGCTGAAGTGACCCATCCCGGATACTGCACCGCGCGACGCTGTCTAAACAACACCTCCGTCCCAGTCCTTCCAGTGCGGCGGTGTGCGGGGGTGATCGAAAAACCGTACACATGACATAGGAGAAGCCATGGCATGGGCAGAAATTTGGGCAGGTCCAAATAGACACCACTTGTAGGGGACACCCAGGTCGCACCTGGAATGTGGGCTCCCTACCCAGCGCCACCTGTGCCGCGGCGATGCATATGGTTGCGGTCAGGCCCCAGATGTCGAAGTCCTGCAGCTCGGCACCAAACGTGGGGGCGAGCACGGGAGATGTGGGGGGTGGCGTGAAAACTGTTGGCGCGAAAAAGATAGGATATGTGGGGAGGGGGGGTGGCCCCTCGACAGCCAGTGCATCATCGGACCGCAGAGGGCCTTGCGGAGCAATGATCAGCGGCGGCTGGGCGCGTAGTCAGTGGTTAGGGACTGCCAAGCGGCGAAAAAAAGGCAAGATCCGTCGTGGCGGACCCGTCCGGGCAAAACCCTTACCCCATATTGGAACGAGTGTATCCGGTACTGGTGCTCGTCCCAGCTGATATCCCAGAACTGATGTACGGCACTTTGGTACGCGCAGTCCTCGCCAATCGTACGGCCTGCATCACGGCCGGCGTCCACATCCCGACCTGACGCCGATGCCGCGTCCACCGCCGGCCGCCAGGTCAGGGCCGCCGGCCGTCCCGCCCCCACCGCCGCATGCAGCAGCGCCCGCCGCCGAGTCCGCCGACCGGCCCCGTCGCTGCCGTCAGCCGCTAGGGCATCCGGCTGTACGACGTCAGCCGCGGCTGCGTTATCCACACGTGCTTCAGCCAGTTCTCCCAGGAACACGGCCAAGGGCACCGTGAAGGCCGTAGCCACCTCGTGGGGGCTAGGCTGGGGCACAAGGTCGGGCTGTAGCAGCGCTAGCACGGGCGTGACGCTAAGGTGATGCTTGGACAGCACAGGCGGCAGGGAGCAGAGCACGGTGACGCGGGCAGGGTCGATGCCAAGCTGTAGGGTGGGTAGTTGGAACCGGAGAGAGGGTTCGTCCTTGGAAATATAGCTATAGTGGGCGTGGGGAAGGTTGGGGTTGGGGGAGGGACCGGCGCCCGACGAGGGATGCGGATGAGTCAGGGCCTCCGTTGGGTGCTCCATACAGCATTGCGCCCGTTCAGCAGCGCCCGCACTGGCCCATGCGATCAGTCACCCGGCGGCTGCACCCGGGTCCCTCATGCTCCCCAGCTGCAACGTGGCCCGCCCAACGCGCATCGAATGACGTGGCGACTTCCTCTGCCGGGATGAGTCAGTCGGGCATGGCGCCGCATTGAGTCGTACCCAAGGCGCCGCGTTGAGTCGTACCTCCTCGTTCGCCTCGCGTAATGCAGTAGCCACGTCGTCTCGGTCGCCCTCGTCCCGCTTACCTGTGGAGGGTGTTTTGGAGCCCCCGGGCGCTGGCGATCACTGACCCGCACCCCACAAGTCCTCCACTCGGCCTGGGCCTTTCCACCCCAGCCGCGAGGTATCATACTTCAATAGGCACACTTCTAAGGTACGTTTCAGAGCTACTTTTCAGAGCTACGTTTCAGAGCTACGTTTCAGAGCTACTTTTCAGAGCTACGTTTCAGAGCTACGTTCCAGAGCTACGTTTCAGAGCTACGTTTCAGAGCTACGTTTCAGAGCTACGTTTCTGATGACCCTTTTTGAGGTACGGTACACGAGGCCACACCGGCGCTTACCGCCAGGCAGGCACACCTCCCCTCCGTGGCTCGTCAGCCGCGCGGAGCGCTGCGTCAGGAGCACACGCACCACGCCGCTCCGGTCCTCGAACAGCCCCACCAGCACAGCGGCGGCTCGGGATGAGACCTGGCGCGTGGCAGCAGGGCGCAGCCAAAGGCGCCATGACTGGGTACGGTGCGTAAGGCGGTGCGGGGGTTGGCAGCGAGGCTACTGCCCAGCTGGCAGGTGATACCATAGATGGTACCTGCCTCGCGGTCCCTTTTAACACACCGCAAAGATGCCACAACTGCTCCGTCCAGGCACGGCGCCCCAACAGGCTCCCTACCGGCGGGAATTCAGCCCCAGGCCGCGCCCGCAACCTCTCGGCGACCGCGGCAAGTCGTTCCTGATGCGGGGGCCAGGCGCTGCCGCCGTTGCCACGGGGACAGCTACCAGCCTGCTCCAAACTGGACTGCATTCGCGACGCTTGCGCTTCTGACACTGGTCGCAATGCCCGCCCCGCGCTGGCCTGGCGGCTGTGCGTCCCCTTAGCATGCGCCGCCGCAGATTCCGACGCTGAAGCTGCCGCCAAAGCCAGCGGCGGCTTCACTGCTGCTGTTGTTGGGCGTGAGGGCTGGTGTGCGGGGCCGTAGCGTCGGGATGACGTGCGCGTCTCGTAGCAAAGCCAAAATGTGCCCACTGCGGGGTGACAACCCCTGGGAGCCGACACTGCCAGTGGTGTGCACGGCTGCGCTGGTCGACCCAAACCAAACAGCACGGGTGCCGCTGCAGATCCACCTAGCAGCAGGATCCGCCTGGCAGCAGGATCCACGGGCGGTTTGTGCCCTGTACGGGGCGGCGGCGGAGGGCGCGAGGGACGAGCGTTTAAGCAGTGTATTGTATTGCGTTACAGGAGTAAGGCCCCGAAGCCCTTCCCCTAATCCCCATAAACCGAGGTCAAGGGGCGCCAATATAAACGATTTAGAGTAAACAGTACGGGTTTAAGCGACTGTGGCGTGATGCATGGTCATAAGACAGCGTTGGCGACAGCGTCCCAGGCTGATGCGGACCCAGCGGCAGGATGCGAGCGTCGGGGTTGGTGAGCTAAGGGGCGAGAAACGAGGCACGCGAGGGATGCGGGCCCTAGGGAGGTGAAGGCCAGCATGTGGTGAAAAGCCAGCTGCCTGGACATAAGCGCGGACCTTCAGCGCGCACGCGATGGCTGGCCCAAGGAGAGCTGGCCTGTGAAGTGGCGCCGACGGTATGGCTGCGGAACCCCAAGACCCGGAGGTAGAAGACGAGGTCGTAGCCGGGGATGTTGCCACAGCCGTAGAAAAAGCAGGAACGCGATACGGGATGCACGGGGGTGCACGGAGGTCCCCAAGGCTGTGGGCAGTTGGCAAGGATTGTGCGGAGGGGCGGTAGCGAGTAAGGTTTGTTGAAGTCTACGGTACAAGGCGCAGGAAAGTGCGGCGTGTGAACGGGCTGGGCAAGCACCCAGTCGATGCCATAAGCAATGCAACTGCGTGGGGTGCCGTTGTGGGGTTCGTCTCCTGTCGGTTTAGACGCGATGCGATGCGGTTGTGGACCGGACCGGACCTGCAGCGACGAGGTTGTGACGAGGTTGTCAATAATTATACTTTTGGGACGTACAGCGGTCGGGTGTGGTGTCCTCGGCTGCAGGTCGACCCGGGAGGGCTTGGCAGCTGGCGTTACGGCCGACCCCGCCCCCCCCCCCCGGGGTGAACCCCCCGGCACCCAGGAGATTGTCCAAATATCGTGAGTGCCCAACAATACACGTCGGATTCCACGATGAAAAGCGCCACAGCGTGGCTGGGTTCGGACGCAGCGGCTCACCTTTCGTTTTTGCCTTCGAAGTGCGCACATGCGCCGCGTTGGCGCTGTAGGTCGGTATTCTCACGTGACACAGGAAATGAAGACGATACCAGTCATGCTGTTGATTGAGGGATACACGCGTTATACCGGTATTTCGATTCGGCCGATGATGCAGATACACAATGCCGGTAGCAGTGCCAAACTATTGACCCAGCGATTTGCACTTGGACTAGGGTTTATCTGGAGGTGCATGTCTCCTTGGATGGCTTGGAAGCGTTTAATTTCGTGTTTTGGCGTACGACTATGATCCACGTGGGGCCTCATGCACATGTAAATGTTACATTTGCAAAGCATATCGCATGTTAACAATAGCACACTAATTCCTATGCCAAATCTAACTGGTTTCCAGTTCCTCTACGAGCCCACTGTCCACATTCAAACTGCAGCATTACATTCAGAAGGCAACCGTAATAAGTCGTATTCAAAAGCAGATAATAATCAGGACTACACTTAGGGGAGAACCAACTGGTGGGCTGTCGGCGCCCTTGCGTGCCTTGCGTCTGGCAAGCAAGCAACACCTACACCTGATCCCGCACGGAAGGCGATCTTCTGCCTTCCTTACAATTGGGTGGTTCCAAGCAGCTCAGTTTGGACCCAAGGCGCACGGCCGTGCACGATAAAGACATGATACTACAGGGGTATCCCGTGTATTGCGGCCGCTCTGACATAAAGTCTTATTAGCGCGCCAGGAGCCCATAACGAACCCTCGTACCCATTTTTAGGCAGGGTTTCGTGCTCGGTTGCTGGCTTGGGCATTTCACCGGCCTTCTAGCGCTGTCCTGGTGCCCGCAGGCAACTACGCCTAACATGGGGCGCAACAACGGAGTCACGAGAAACGTGCGCGAGGTTACCTCGGCACCTGCAGCAGAAGAGACCTCCGTTGGGAGACCTCCTCTGGGAGACCAGCAGCACTTGCCTTGTTGTCATGGCGAATCCGAGGCTCAAGGGGTGCTGCTGCCTAACTTGGTCTATACCTGTTAAACACCTGACGGCAACCTCGCAGGCTTTGATTTCCTTCCGTGAGTTTTAGGGAACGCCTTCGTCCCCAGCACTCCTTGCACGAGGCCTTGTTGAGGGTGACTGATGATAAAACCTGCCATATTGATTGTATTTAAGGGCACAATATATCGTGTTGCGGATATCTGTTCTCCTCTCCCCTGGTAAAATTGTTATGACGCTGATCTTTTCCGTCCATGGCTTTCCATGCAGGTCTAGTGCAGGCCATGGGGCTTGCATGCTGTGCATGCGGGCTGTGTACACGCTTCTGGCCACAGGCGTCCAGCAGGCAGGTCGTCGTGAACGGGCATGGTGGATCTTATGTTGCATTCACGGTGTATTGCCATATGGCCTGTCAGCACGTAAGGAAGGGCTTGTCGCCAGGATGTGTCAGGTGTTCACTTGATCGTAGCCCAACCGAACACGTCCGGGCAAGAGTCGGACAGGGCTCCCGGGTGCACAGGTGCATATGATGCATATGAGGTTTTTCTGTGCTGGGCGTGTCTGCGGTAGACGGACAAGTCCTCGTAGCCCTGGCCATGTTAGGCGAGCCCCTTGCCGGTACCATGACTCTGCGCCTGACCGTCTCGGCGATTTTCCCCTGTGCAATAAAGAGCCCTATATTGCAAATTGGCTTCCGGCCGATAATCTATCTGTCACATCATTCTTGCCAATGACGTGCTATGCGTCTTCTTTCTTTGTCCTTTCCATTCTCGAATCAGCTCCGAGCGCTCGTTGGCTGGAATTGCGGGTCTAAAAGTAGCATTCATTGCGCCGTTGGAATAATGCTTTGCTGCTGTACATAATCACTTTGAAACGCTCCTGGGCTGCAGTCCCTAACCGCCTACTAAGGCTAGTCCTGGCTAGTTCGTTGGCGCTGTTTTCGATTACCGGTACTTGGCACTAGTGTCCCGCGTAGCAAAACAAACAATCACTGGCGTCTCTTTATCTTATGTGTTTCGGCTCCGGTATGCTTGACTTCTCTCTGCCTGCGAAACGACACTCCGGGCACGTGAAACGTCCGGACGCGTAACCAGCCTATATATGAGCCAATGGCTAGCTTTTTTATACATATTTAAATTCAAGTTTACATATCAAGCGATAAGTAAGACATCATACTTGTGCATCCCTCCTCAAGAGTCGTCCATCAGAACCGTGAGTACCGGTACTTTGCGGCTGGCAAGCGGATAACTTAACGCCTGCATTCTAACATTAAATCCCGACATTGATTCGTGTGTTTACTGAGTTATCTTGGCGCTGTCGATGCAGGACGTATCGGCGGAAAACGGCGCTTCCCGCACAAGCTACGAGAATCTAGTCGGCCACCATTCATATTTTGCTCCATTCTTTTGAATGCAATTTATAGAACGATCTGATTAGCAGTGCGTCAGCACACGGGCTTCATCGCACGCCACGCCGTGCTTATTATTGTCAGCGGTCCTCAACGGTATGAGGCGCCGTTTTGGCAACCATGGTAGCCATTCCCGCTTATCTATGTCCAATCGGCAGCAAGGATGCTTTACAGATGTAAAGGCAGGCATAACGGTTGCGTCATTTGGCAGCACAGTGCAATCCGATGGAAAGCGTCAGCAAGGCTACTGTCATGCGCGAGCGCAGGCCAGCTGCAATGTGCCTCGACGTGGAGCGGTTTGGAAAACCGCATTTGCCGTCGTTCCATCCTTAGCGTTGCTCCTGGTCATCGGGTGCCTGCTGCCCTGCACTATGGCGGAATCCTCGTACGGTCCATTCAACTCAGCTGATGATATCAACGAACAACGTGAGGCCCCCGACAGCACTGTTAGCTCGCTGGCTCTTCAATTATTCTGCCCGATCTTCTAAAGGACCTTCCCGCCTTCCCATTCTTGTGGATTTTTCCGGCGCGCAGACAAGGGCCTCCTCAGCTTTATCCTGAGCGGCAACACCAGCTTCTGGAGCCGGCCTGAGGTGGCTACCCGCATTGGCTTCGGGACTGCACCCTGGCGCTGCATCAGCCGCTGCAGCGCGCAGTACTACAGCTCGGCAGCGGCGTGTGCCCCTGACTGCGCCAACCAGACGTACTGCGAGCCGGGAGGTAGGGTGTTGTGAGGTGATAGGCGGGCGATACGTGTGTTGCCGTCGTTACGATATAATTGGGCGAGGCTGGAACCGTCAACGCCACACATAGCACCTATGTGATTTGAAGCCACATACGCGTACGGGCTAACACATTTCCTTGCTTGGTTCCATGCGTTTCTGTCCGCCATTCCACGACTGAGCAGGTGCCGCCCTCAGTGACGCGAATACCACGTGCTGCGCCCTGAGCTTGCTGGACCAGTCGTACAGCTTCAAGCAGCCACCCCAAGGCACGCAGCCCAGTTGGTGCAGCACCTACCCTGCATGGTGGGTCCGATCTAGCGATCTGCGGTGCGAAAGGAATGATATTGGTTTTTTCGGTTGCCGGCTCTCTTACTTGTCATTGCATCCCTTATTATTTCCCTTGGCGCTCAACGTTTTGTTCCCGTGCCTGCCTGTCGTCATCCATCCTTGCGAGCAGGGGTACCGACCCCCGCCCCAGCGTGTGCGACTTCAACGCCTACAGCGCCCGTGGCGCCTCCCCCCCTGACGGCGCTGATGACCCGTACCTGTCCGTGGCGTGCACGCGCACTCTCACTCCCACCTTTTCGATCACTGGCTCGCAATATCGCAACGACACGGCCGCTCGCGTCATGCACTATGGCGAGGTGAAGCAGGCACCTGACGTGCTGCGCAACACGATCAAGCGCCTGTGAGTTACTCAGTTACTGGAGGTTAGGGCTCAGTGTTAGGGTCTCGTGTAAGGGTCATCTATCTATCTGTGTGTACCATATGTAATCCTAGTATGTTCGTTACCTATCTAGGCTATATCTGCCTTGCATCCCTGCCGTCCTTTCCTTGCCGCTTTCAGCAGACACATAATCCCTCGTCCCTGTATTTATAATTGCAGCTCGCTCCGTCACACCGCTGCCTGGCACCACCCTGATATCGCCATCATTAATCCTCCTGTGTTCAGCCTGGTAGATGAGCTCGTGTGCCTGCCGCTGGAGGAAATGTGAGTGGCAGCAGGTGTTGCGCGGTTTACCAAGTCAAGTCTGATTGGAAAACGATTTATCGATGCGCTCGTGTTCGGGAGCGCTATTCGCATCCTTACGCGCTACACCGCTGAAGAGGACGAGCCAGTGCGCCCAGCGTTATTTGATGCGTATGGGGCTGTCGGTTCGCGTCTTCATGTTTGCGCTTACCTGACCCATCTGCCTGTTGCCTATGGTCCGGCATCATGCCGTCGCTTTTGGTCATCCGTCACCTGATTACATATCTTGCGCTTGACTCTGCCTCTTCGCCTCCCTTTTCCCCGCTCTCCTCTCAGCTACTTCGAGGACGTAACATTCCGCCGAGAGCACTGGGTGCAGGCCACATATGAGGACCAGAGGGGGATCGGTGGTGTCTCTTGGGACCTGTAAGTGCCTTGGGCGTGAAAGCCAACTGGGGGGCATGACGGTCCATTGTTGCTGCCGCTGTGCGCTGTTCACCACCGGCTAGATAGCTAGATAGCTATCCGCTGTTTTTTTGGGTTGAGCGCCTGCAAGCCCCTGGTCACTGTTTACGGCTTGCGGCTTGCATCGCAGGTTCGACTACAAGACTTGGGCCTCCGATCCGAAGCTCAATCAATCCGGCCAGACAGGCGCAGGCAATTACTTCAGCTTAATGCAATGTGAGTGCCATGTCTTCAGGCCGCTAACGTCGCTTGTGCGAACGTGCATGGTGTGCGCGCGTCACGCAACGCGGCCCGGGACCGTGACTGTGTCACCTGAAATGCGTGGGTACTTTCAGAAGTGCCTCAACGCACGGGTGGAGCAAGAGGACAGCACGGTGACGACAACAGTTACCAACGGACATATACGTACATGGGGGCAGTGTTACGCGCACTTCATAACCTTCATTCTGCTGCCGATAACCCCGTGCACGTATCTGGCGCGCCCATGCATTTGCCATGCATGTGCAGCGGACGAGGGTGTCGTGCAGGCGTCGGTGAGGCCTAACACTACCAGCCTCAACCCCAAGCTGGCGCTCCGCAGTCATGCCATGCAAACATGCACGTTCTCCCCTTTCGCGGAGCTCAATGCGATCAGGTGCGCAGTGAGGCCTTTAGGCTCTGTCTGACCCCAGGCACGTCCCTGCTGCCTGCTTGCGCAGCTCATTGCTCGATTGCGTGCAGGTAGGCCGCTTGCGGTCCGCCTTTCTGCGCCAAACCTCCGCGTGTGTGGCCCAAGTATTACGTCGATGCCTTCCGTGTGCACCTGACCCCCACCTCGTGTCTACCTGTATGTACCCGCAGGTGGACTGGTCGGGCGCGCCAGGATTGGAGCGCGGCGCTTCGCAATGCGCTGTCGTCTGTGAGCTACGGCAACCAGACCCTGCCCAGGGGCTGGCTGCCCGACGTGGCTG
The DNA here is from genome assembly GCA_003116995.1 of Yamagishiella unicocca. Lineage (NCBI taxonomy): Eukaryota > Viridiplantae > Chlorophyta > Chlorophyceae > Chlamydomonadales > Volvocaceae > Yamagishiella > Yamagishiella unicocca. The sequence goes on from BDSL01000052.1 coordinate 106,379, forward strand.
ACCCCGTGGCTGCTCGGAAGTTCCTGCCCGACACTTTGCGCCGCATCACCATCAAGCGCACGCACGACTATAAACACGGGGATCCGTGGTGGTACAGCCAACCTGCGATTGACGGCCAGCTGCCCGCCGAGTGGGCTTTGTTTGGCAACCTCGAGCACATGTGAGTATAGTTACAAGGGTGCTGCTTCCCGCTCTTCCCTCCTCAACATCGTGTACGGTACCTATCTTTCACTTACAATTATACTTATGCGTCCAGCTCTTTCCCATGCAGCCCCCTCCCAGTCCCCAATCCACGCTGAAATATGTATCCTGCCAGCCTGTCGGTCACTTAGCCTTGCATGACACGCGTTCCTACGCAGCTGCCTTTTTACGTGTCGCCCTGATCACGCGCACACGCCCGCAGAGACCTGAGTGATGAGATGGGAATGGGCAGGATCGATGGCCCCATCCCCAGCACCTGGCTCATGATGACCAAGCTTCACACAATGTAAGGTGGCGCGCAGGGCGAGGACGGCAGCCCTGTGCGCTATGTATCACCGAATGCTAAAAAAAGGAGCGTGCGTGGAAGCTACTCTTGCTCACTGCGGCCCGTGCCAGCGGATGTGGGATGTACGCACGTTGTGTCGGGCTGTATTAATTGATGCACCTTGATGCACCACGCACGCACGCTTCCGCCGGTAGTGTCGTTTAAAATCCTGCTGATTGGGCTGCCTTCCTTACTGCATTTATCCCCTCCTGCGGTACACAGCAACATGACGGGCCATCCAAACTTCTGCAAGGACTGGCACAGGTGAGTGGAACTGGGATCTATGTCCCAGATACCTGCAGTGGGCTGCGTCGTACTTATTCCGCTTCGGAGTACGATATGCGGCAAGCAGCGACGAAACTGGGGTCGAAGGACGAGGTAGCTCATACGCCGTCTTTCGCACAACTCCTGACTAGCTGAATTGTGGCAAGCTCGACCTACACACAGTGCTGCACATGGTGCAGGCGGCACGCTCCTCGACTGCAGATTGCGAGAGTACCGGTACCCTCATTGCTCTTCGATCCCGACTGGCCGCCTGAATTCGCAGGATTGTTTCATATCAGATCATGAAGTATTACAGAGCATCGGGAGTCGCTGGCACATGGTCATTGACGCGCTACTACGGTCCCATCAACTCCACCGACAAAGCCTTCCAGTATAACGTCACCGTTTCGAACCTTGACGGGTACGGATGGCAGTGGTACGACAACAATACCGGTGAAGGTGAGCCTGGCACGTGCCGTTACCTGGCGTTAGTTGTTGGCATCATAGATAGGTTGTGGTTTGCGGATAATTGTTGGCATCATAGATAGGTTGTGGTTTGCGGATAATTGCAATTGTTACTACATCCCCTACAATCATGCATTTCCCATTGTCCGCTCGCTTACTGATGCCCTCGCTTACTGACGCCCGCAGCTGGTTACGTCAACGTGATTGCGCCGGACGGCAAGTGCTGCTGGGACACGTACTCCTCGCAGTTTAAGAACCGCAACTACACGATTGAGGGTCCGTCCGGCGTGGACGGCCCAGGCGACTACACCGGCGTGTTTTACGAGCGCCAGGAGTTCTGTGAGAAGAGCCCGCCCATCGTGCCGCTCCCGCCGCAGCCCGCGGCAGCTCTTCACCCGCCCGATGCGCCCTCGGCGCCTCCATTCCCTCCCGCTGCTTCTGGCACTGTGATGAACCCGCCCCGGCCTCCACGCCTCCCGCCGTTGCCGCCATCCTCGCCGCTGCGTGTCGCACCTCCGCAGCCACCCCTGCCTCCCACGGCGCCCGGGAAATGGCCCGGAGCGTGGCCTTTCCGGTCACCCCGGCCTCTTCCACCGCAACCTCCATCCCCCCCAAAGCCGCCTCCATCACCAGCACCCCCGCCGCGGTCTTCGAGCCCGCCAACACCGCGGCCCCCACCACCTCGGCCTCCCCCACGCCCCCCATCACCACCACCACCACGGCCTCCATCACCGCCGCGGCCCCCGTCACCCCTGCCATCGCCGCCGCCATCGCCACCCCTGCAATCGCCGCCGCCATCGCCGCCCCCGTCACCCCTGCCACCGCCGCCGCCATCGCCAACACCATCGCCGCCGCCGTCGCCGCTGCCGCCGTCGCCGTCTCCATCGCCGGCGCCGTCGCCGCCGCCGTCGCCGCCGCCGCCGCCGCCGCCGTCGCCGCCGCCAACGCCGCCGTCGCCATCGCCCCCTAGCCCACCCAGTCCGCCGCCGCCACAGCCTCCATCACCAACACCCCCGCCGCGGCCTTCGAGCCCGCCACCACCGCGGCCCCCACCACCGCGGCCTCCGCCACGGCCTCCATCGCCACCACCACTGCGGCCCCCATCACCACCGGCCCCCCCGTCACCCCTGCCATCGCCGCGGCCACCGCCGCCCCCGTCGCCCCTGCCATCGCCGCCGCCCTCACCACCGCCCTCGCCGCCGCCTTCGCCGCCGCCGTCACCGCCGCCATTGGTGCCACCACCAACGCCGCCAACGCCTCCTTCGCCGCCCCCCCCTAGCCCACCCAGTCCGCCTCCACCACGACCTCCATCACCAGCACCCCCGCCGCGGCCTTCGAGCCCGCCACCACCACGGCCCCCACCACCGCGGCCTCCGCCACGACCCGCATCACCACCACCACCGCGGCCCCCATCACCACCGCCGCCCCCGTCGCCCCTGCCATCGCCGCCACCATCACCGCCCCCGTCACCCCTGCCATCGCCGCCGCCATCGCTGCCGCCAACGCCTCCCCCGTCGCCCCTGCCATCGCCGCCGCCATCGCCGCCCCCGTCACCCCTGCCATCGCCGCCGCCATCGCCGCCGCCATCGCCACCGCCGCCATCGCCGCCGCCATCGCCACCGCCGCCATCGCCGCCGCCATCGCCACCGCCGTCGCCGCCGCCGCCATCACCGTCGCCATCGTCACCGCCAGCACCGTCGCCATCGCCGCCGCCAGCACCACCACCACCAGCACCGCCGCCATCGTCGCCTTCGGGCCCCCCCCCTAACCCGTCCAGTCCGCCACCGCCACGGCCTCCATCACCACCGCCTCCGAAACCACCTAGCCCGCCACCGCCGCGGCCTCCATCGCCACCGCCCCCGAAGCCACCCAGCCCGCCACCGCCGCGGCCTCCATCACCACCGCCCCCGAAGCCACCCAGCCCGCCACCGCCGCGGCCTCCATCACCACCACCCCCGAAGCCACCCAGCCCGCCACCGCCGCGGCCTCCATCACCACCGCCCCCCAAGCCACCCAGCCCGCCACCACCGCAGCCTCCATCACCACCGCCCCCCAAGCCACCCAGCCCGCCACCACCGCAGCCTCCATCACCATCGCCACTGCCCCCGTCGCCGACGCCGCCGACGCCAAGCCCAGAGCCTTTATCTTCACCTCCGTCGCCGTTGGAGGCCCAAAACAATTCTCCGCCCGGTCAGGTTGCTACAAACCTGTATGGTCCTTTCTACGCACAGGATGACCTGAACGAACAACGTGAGGCAAATGTGCACGTATGATGCATGTATTAACATCGTTTAATGTACACGTAAAATGATCGATTGCACTTATCTGCCTTGTCAAATCAATTGAATACCGGTAACCTTCAAACTGCCCCATCTCGTCACCAGCGTGTCACGACCTGCCTATCAATCTGCCCGATCTCGTCATCAGCATGTCATGAGCTGCCTACCTATCAAGCTTGCCATACATGAATATGTCATTCGCACTTTTTCCGGTGCGCAGACAAGGGCCTCCTCAGCTTTATCCTGAGCGGCAACACCAGCTTCTGGAGCCGGCCTGAGGTGGCCACCCGCATTGGCTTCGGGACTGCACCCTGGCGCTGCATCAGCCGCTGCAGCGCGCAGTACTACCGCTCGGCAGCGGCGTGTGCCCCCGACTGCGCCAACCAGACGTACTGCGAGCCAGGAGGTACGGTGTTGTGAGGTGCTGATAGGCGGGCGATACGTGTGTTGCCGTCGTTACGATATAATTGGGCGACGCTGGAACCGTCAACGCCACACATAGCACCTTTGTGATTTGAAGCCACATACGCGTACGGGCTAACACATTTCCTTGCTTGGTTCCATGCGTTTCTGTCCGCCATTCCACGACTGCGCAGGTGCCGCCCTCAGTGACGCGAATACCACGTGCTGCGCTCTGAGCTTGCTGGACCAGTCGTACAGCTTCAAGCAGCCACCCCAAGGCACGCAGCCCAGTTGGTGCAGCACCTACCCTGCATGGTGGGTCCGATCTAGCGATCTGCGGTGCGAAAGGAATGATATTGGTCTTTTCGGTTGCCGGCTCTCTTACTTGTCATTGCATTCCTTATTATTTCCCTTGGCGCTCAACTGTTTGTTCCCGTGCCTGGCTGTCGTCATCCATCCTTGCGAGCAGGGGTACCGACCCCCGCCCCAGCGTGTGCGACTTCAACGCCTACAGCGCCCGTGGCGCCTCCCCCCCTGACGGCGCTGATGACCCGTACCTGTCCGTGGCGTGCACGCGCACTCTCACTCCCACCTTTTCGATCACTGGCTCGCAATATCGCAACGACACGGCCGCTCGCGTCATGCACTATGGCGAGGTGAAGCAGGCACCTGACGTGCTGCGCAACTCGATCAAGCGCCTGTGAGTTCAGTTACTGGAGGTTAGGGCTCAGTGTTAGGGTCTCGTGTAAGGGTCATCTATCTATCTGTGTGTACCATATGTAATCCTAGTATGTTCGTTACCTATCTAGGCTATATCTGCCTTGCATCCCTGCCGTCCTTTCCTTGCCGCTATCAGCAGACACATAATCCCTCGTCCCTGTATTTACAATTGCAGCTCGCTCCGTCACACCGCTGCCTGGCACCACCCTGATGTCGCCATCATCGATCCTCCTGTGTTCAGCCTGGTAGATGAGCTCGTGTGCCTGCCGCTGGAGGAAATGTGAGTAGTGGCAGCCCGACGTGGAGCGGGGAGGGCCAGTACGCACAACCCGCACTACGTACTGCTACTTATTACCTGGTGACCTGTATTCTTCATGATTCCCTGCTTGGCTAGAACCACTCGGTCATGTCTGACCGTTCAGCAGGCAACGCAAAACCTGCATTTTACTCAAGACCGTTGGCCTTTCCCCTGCCCGCCTGCCTGGCAGCTACTTCGAGGACATCATCTTCCGCCGTGAGCACCATCAGCTGGCCACTTATGAGGATCAGAAGGGGACCGGCGGCATCTCTTGGGACCTGTAAGTGCCGCGGCCGTGAGCCTAACGAGGGCGACCATGACGGTCCACTGCTGCTGCCGATGTGTGCTCCGCCTGCTAGCTATCCGGCTGAAGTATTGGTTCAAGCGAATGCCGGCCCCTTGCTCATGCTTTGTCATTTGCCGCAGGTTTGATCACAAAACGTGGACCTCCGATCCCAAGAGCAACCCAATTGGCCAGCCCGCAAGCAGCTACTTCAGCTTGATGCAATGTGAGTGACGGGTCAGGCCACGCACATCTAACCCCTATCTGCAATTAAAAGTAATTATTTGCCAACCGATAATCCCACGTCACCTTCGGCGCGCCCATGCATTTGCCATGCGTGTGCAGCGGACGAGGGTGTCGTACAGGCGTCGGTGAGGCCTAACACTACCAGCCTCAACCCCAAGCTGGCGCTCCGCAGTCATGCCATGCAAACATGCACGTTCTCCCCTTTCGCGGAGCTCAATGCGATCAGGTACGCAGTGAGGCCTTTAGGCTCTGTCTGACCCCAGGCACGTCCCTGCTGCCTGCTTGCGCAGCTCATTGCTCGATTGCGTGCAGGTAGGCCGCTTGCGGTCCGCCTTTCTGCGCCAAATCTCCGCGTGTGTGGCCCCCGTATTCCGTCGATGCTTTCCTTGTGCACCTGACCCCCACCTCGTGTCTACCTGTATGTACCCGCAGGTGGACTGGTCGGGCGCGTCAGGATTGGAGCACGGCGCTTCGCAATGCGCTGTCGTCTGTGAGCTACGGCAACCAGACCCTGCCCAGGGGCTGGCTGCCCGACGTGGCTGACCCCGTGGCTGCTCGGAAGTTCCTGCCCGACACTTTGCGCCGCATCACCATCAAGCGCACGCACGATGCCAAACACGGGGATCCGTCGTGGTACAGCCAACCTGCGATGCAAGGACAGCTGCCCGCCGAGTGGGCTTTGTTCGGCAACCTCGAGCACATGTGAGCCAGGAGTGTGATAAACAGGCAGGGTTGTTGATGTACGATAATTGTCTTCTGCTGCCCCATCTCCCTCTATGTGCGGTCAGCTCGCTCCCAAGCATCCGCGTCCCGGCCCCCTGCTCACGTGTCGCCCTGATCTATCACACCTGCTCGCAGAGATCTGAGTGATGAGATGGGAATGGGCAAGATCGATGGCCCCATCCCCAGCACCTGGCTCATGATGACCAAGCTTCGGACCATGTAAGCTTGGCTTGGGGTGGAGGCTAACCTCACCGCCTGCCGGCGCCGGGGCTTTATTTGCTGCCGCGCTCTATGGCTCTGCTGGCGAATACAGCAGCCTGTAGCAGCCACGCCGATTATTTCCCTGTGCTCGGCCATCCCCTAAATGAGTTACCTTGTCCTCGGCCCTTCGTTTCACCCGCCGTGTCGCAGCAACATGACGGGCCATCCAAACTTCTGCAAGGACTGGCACAGGTGAGCGGGTATGCGTGGAACATTCTCTGTGGACTTGCTTACGAGCGATCCGGTTTTCCCGGCTTACATCCGCCTTTGTCTTGGTGGCAACTTGTTATGATACTTCAAACGCGGCGGATCAAACCAGTTATACCTCGATTCCAAGCCAAACAAGCGCAATTTCCTCACAATGCTCACTGCCGTTGACTTGCAGGATTGTTTCATATCAGATCATAAAGTATTACAGAGCATCGGGAGTTGCTGGAACATGGTCTTTGTCGCGCTACTACGGTCCCATCAACTCCACCGATAAAGCCTTCCAGTATAACATCACCGTTTCAAATCTTGATGGGTACGGATGGCAGTGGTACGACAACAGCTCCGGCGAAGGTGAGCCTGGCACGTGCCGTGACCTGGCGTTAGTTGTTGGCATGATGGATAGATTGTTGCTTGTTTGCATATGGTTGTTCCCTACAAAAACACATTTCCAATTGTCCGCTCGCTTACTGATGCCCGCAGCTGGTTACGTCAACGTGATTGCGCCGGACGGCCAGTGCTGCTGGGACACGTACTCCTCGCAGTTTAAGGACCGCAACTACACGATTGAGGGTCCGTCCGGCGTGGACGGCCCAGGCGACTACAACGGCGTGTTTTACGAGCGCCAGGAGTTCTGTGAGAAGAGCCCGCCCATCGTGCCGCTCCCGCGACAGCCCGCGGCAGCTCTTCACCCGCCCGATACGCCCTCGGCGCCTCCATTCCCTCCGGCTGCTTCTGGCACTGCGATGACCCCCCCCCGGCCTCCACGCCTCCCGCCGTTGCCGCCATCCTCGCCGCTGCGCCCCGCCGCACCTCCGCGCCCACCGCTGCCTCCCACCGTGCCGGGGAAATGGCCCGGAGCGTGGCCTTCCCGGGTGCCGTTTCTGACCAGGTCGACACCTCCCATGACGATGACTCCCACGACGATGTCACCACCGATGCCTCCATCACCACCGCCCCCGAAGCCACCCAGCCCGCCACCGCCGCGGCCTCCATCACCACCGCCCCCGAAGCCACCCAGCCCGCCACCGCCGCGGCCTCCATCACCACCGCCCCCGAAGCCACCCAGCCCGCCACCACCGCCGCGGCCTCCATCACCACCGCCGCGGCCTCCATCACCACCGCCGCGGCCTCCATCACCACCGCCCCCCAAGCCACCCAGCCCGCCACCACCGCAGCCTCCATCACCACCGCCCCCCAAGCCACCCAGCCCGCCACCACCGCAGCCTCCATCACCATCGCCACTCCCCCCGTCGCCGACGCCGCCGACGCCAAGCCCAGAGCCTTTATCTTCACCTCCGTCGCCGTTGGAGGCCCAAAACAATTCTCCGCCCGGTCAGGTTGCTACAAACCTGTATGGTCCTTTCTACGCACAGGATGACCTGAACGAACAACGTGAGGCAAATGTGCACGTATGATGCATGTATTAACATCGTTTAATGTACACGTAAAATGATCGATTGCACTTATCTGCCTTGTCAAATCAATTGGATACCGGTAACCTTCAAACTGCCCCATCTCGTCACCAGCGTGTCACGACCTGCCTATCAATCTGCCCGATCTCGTCATCAGCATGTCATGAGCTGCCTATCAAGCTTGCCATACATGAATATGTCATTCGCATTTTTTCCGGTGCGCAGACAAGGGCCTCCTCAGCTTTATCCTGAGCGGCAACACCAGCTTCTGGAGCCGGCCTGAGGTGGCCACCCGCATTGGCTTCGGGACTGCACCCTGGCGCTGCATCAGCCGCTGCAGCGCGCAGTACTACCGCTCGGCAGCGGCGTGTGCCCCCGACTGCGCCAACCAGACGTACTGCGAGCCAGGAGGTACGGTGTTGTGAGGTGATGATAGGCGGGCGATACGTGTGTTGCCGTCGTTACGATATAATTGGGCGACGCTGGAACCGTCAACGCCACACATAGCACCTTTGTGATTTGAAGCCACATACGCGTACGGGCTAACACATTTCCGTGCTTGGTTCCATGCGTTTCTGTCCGCCATTCCACGACTGCGCAGGTGCCGCCCTCAGTGACGCGAATACCACGTGCTGCGCCCTGAGCTTGCTGGACCAGTCGTACAGCTTCAAGCAGCCACCCCAAGGCACGCAGCCCAGTTGGTGCAGCACCTACCCTGCATGGTGGGTCCGATCTAGCGATCTGCGGTGCGAAAGGAATGATATTGGTCTTTTCGGTTGCCGGCTCTCTTACTTGTCATTGCATCCCTTATTATTTCCCTTGGCGCTCAACTGTTTGTTCCCGTGCCTGCCTGTCGTCATCCATCCTTGCGAGCAGGGGTACCGACCCCCGCCCCAGCGTGTGCGACTTCAACGCCTACAGCGCCCGTGGCGCCTCCCCCCCTGACGGCGCTGATGACCCGTACCTGTCCGTGGCGTGCACGCGCACTCTCACTCCCACCTTTTCGATCACTGGCTCGCAATATCGCAACGACACGGCCGCTCGCGTCATGCACTATGGCGAGGTGAAGCAGGCACCTGACGTGCTGCGCAACACGATCACGCGCCTGTGAGTTTCAGTACTGGAGGTTAGGGCTCAGTGTTAGGGTTTCGTGTAAGGGTCATCTATCTATCTGTGTGTACCATATGTAATCCTAGTATGTTCGTTACCTATCTAGGCTATATCTGCCTTGCATCCCTGCCGTCCTTTCCTTGCCGCTATCAGCAGACACATAATCCCTCGTCCCTGTATTTATAATTGCAGCTCGCTCCGTCACACCGCTGCCTGGCACCACCCTGATGTCGCCATCATCGATCCTCCTGTGTTCAGCCTGGTAGATGAGCTCGTGTGCCTGCCGCTGGAGGAAATGTGAGTAGTGGCAGCCCGAAGATGAGCGGGGAGGGCCAGTACGCACAACCCGCACTACGTACTGCTACTTATTACCTGGTGACCTGTATTCTTCATGATTCCCTGCTTGGCTAGAACCACTCGGTCATGTCTGACCGTTCAGCAGGCAACGCAAAACCTGCATTTTACTCAAGACCGTTGGCCTTTCCCCTGCCCGCCTGCCTGGCAGCTACTTCGAGGACATCATCTTCCGCCGTGAGCACCATCAGCTGGCCACTTATGAGGATCAGAAGGGGACCGGCGGCATCTCTTGGGACCTGTAAGTGCCGCGGCCGTGAGCCTAACGTGGGCGACCATGACGGTCCACTGCTGCTGCCGATGTGTGCTCCGCCTGCTAGCTATCCGGCTGAAGTATTGGTTCAAGCGAATGCCGGCCCCTTGCTCATGCTTTGTCATTTGCCGCAGGTTTGATCACAAGACGTGGACCTCCGATCCCAAGAGCAACCCAATTGGCCAGCCCGCAAGCAGCTACTTCAGCTTGATGCAATGTGAGTGACGGATCAGGCAACGCACATCTAACCCCTATCTGCAATTAAAAGTAATTATTTGCCAACCGATAATCCCACGTCACCTTCGGCGCGCCCATGCATTTGCCATGCGTGTGCAGCGGACGAGGGTGTCGTACAGGCGTCGGTGAGGCCTAACACTACCAGCCTCAACCCCAAGCTGGCGCTCCGCAGTCATGCCATGCAAACATGCACGTTCTCCCCTTTCGCGGAGCTCAATGCGATCAGGTACGCAGTGAGGCCTTTAGGCTCTGTCTGACCCCAGGCACGTCCCTGCTGCCTGCTTGCGCAGCTCATTGCTCGATTGCGTGCAGGTAGGCCGCTTGCGGTCCGCCTTTCTGCGCCAAATCTCCGCGTGTGTGGCCCCCGTATTCCGTCGATGCTTTCCTTGTGCACCTGACCCCCACCTCGTGTCTACCTGTATGTACCCGCAGGTGGACTGGTCGGGCGCGTCAGGATTGGAGCACGGCGCTTCGCAATGCGCTGTCGTCTGTGAGCTACGGCAACCAGACCCTGCCCAGGGGCTGGCTGCCCGACGTGGCTGACCCCGTGGCTGCTCGGAAGTTCCTGCCCGACACTTTGCGCCGCATCACCATCAAGCGCACGCACGATGCCAAACACGGGGATCCGTCGTGGTACAGCCAACCTGCGATGCAAGGACAGCTGCCCGCCGAGTGGGCTTTGTTCGGCAACCTCGAGCACATGTGAGCCAGGAGTGTGATAAACAGGCAGGGTTGTTGATGTACGATAATTATCTTCTGCTGCCCCATCTCCCTCTATGTGCGGTCAGCTCGCTCCCAAGCATCCGCGTCCCGGCCCCCTGCTCACGTGTCGCCCTGATCTATCACACCTGCTCGCAGAGATCTGAGTGATGAGATGGGAATGGGCAAGATCGATGGCCCCATCCCCAGCACCTGGCTCATGATGACCAAGCTTCGGACCATGTAAGCTTGGCTTGGGGTGGAGGCTAACCTCACCGCCTGCCGGCGCCGGGGCTTTATTTGCTGCCGCGCTCTATGGCTCTGCTGGGGAATACAGCAGCCTGTAGCAGCCACGCCGATTATTTCCCTGTGCTCGGCCATCCCCTAAATGAGTTACCTTGTCCTCGGCCCTTCGTTTCACCCGCCGTGTCGCAGCAACATGACGGGCCATCCAAACTTTTGCAAGGACTGGCACAGGTGAGCGGGATCCGTGGAACATTCTCTGTGGACTTGCTTACGAGCGATCCGGTTTTCCCGACTTACATCCGCCTTTGTCTTGGTGGCAACTTGTTATGATACTTCAAACGCGGCGGATCAAACCAGTTATACCTCGGTTCCAAGCCAAACAAGCGCAATTTCCTCACAATGTGCTCACTGCCGTTGACTTGCAGGATTGTTTCATATCAGATCATCAAGTATTACAGAGCATCGGGAGTTGCTGGAACATGGTCTTTGTCGCGCTACTACGGTCCCATCAACTCCACCGATAAAGCCTTCCAGTATAACATCACCGTTTCAAATCTTGATGGGTACGGATGGCAGTGGTACGACAACAGCTCCGGCGAAGGTGAGCCTGGCACGTGCCGTGACCTGGCGTTGTTGGCATGATGGATAGATTGTTGCTTGTTTGCATATGGTTGTTCCCTACAAAAACACATTTCCAATTGTCCGCTTGCTTACTGATGCCCGCAGCTGGTTACGTCAACGTGATTGCGCCGGACGGCCAGTGCTGCTGGGACACGTACTCCTCGCAGTTTAAGGACCGCAACTACACGATTGAGGGTCCGTCCGGCGTGGACGGCCCAGGCGACTACAACGGCGTGTTTTACGAGCGCCAGGAGTTCTGTGAGAAGAGCCCGCCCATCGTGCCGCTCCCGCGACAGCCCCAAGCAGCTCTTCACCCGCCCGATACGCCCTCGGCGCCTCCATTCCCTCCGGCTGCTTCTGGCACTGCGATGAACCCGCCCCGGCCTCCACGCCTCCCGCCGTTGCCGCCATCCTCGCCGCTGCGCCCCGCCGCACCTCCGCGCCCACCGCTGCCTCCCACCGTGCCGGGGAAGTGGCCCGGAGCGTGGCCTTCCCGGGTGCCGTTTCTGACCAGGTCGACACCTCCCATGACGATGACTCCCACGACGATGCCACCACCGATGCCTCCATCGCCACCGCCCCCGACGCCACCCAGCCCGCCACCGCCGCGGCCTCCATCACCACCGCCCCCGAAGCCACCCAGCCCGCCACCGCCGCGGCCTCCATCACCACCGCCCCCCAAGCCGCCCAGCCCGCCACCACCGCCGCGGCCTCCATCACCACCGCCGCGGCCTCCATCACCACCGCCGCGGCCTCCATCACCACCGCCCCCCAAGCCACCCAGCCCGCCACCACCGCAGCCTCCATCACCACCGCCCCCCAAGCCACCCAGCCCGCCACCACCGCAGCCTCCATCACCACCGCCACTGCCCCCGTCGCCGACGCCGCCGACGCCAAGCCCAGAGCCTTTATCTTCACCTCCGTCGCCGTTGGAGGCCCAAAACAATTCTCCGCCCGGTCAGGTTGCTACAAACCTGTATGGTCCTTTCTACGCACAGGATGACCTGAACGAACAACGTGAGGCAAATGTGCACGTATGATGCATGTATTAACATCGTTTAATGTACACGTAAAATGATCGATTGCACTTATCTGCCTTGTCAAATCAATTGAATACCGGTAACCTTCAAACTGCCCCATCTCGTCACCAGCGTGTCACGACCTGCCTATCAATCTGCCCGATCTCGTCATCAGTATGTCATGAGCTGCCTATCAAGCTTGCCATACATGAATATGTCATTCGCACTTTTTCCGGTGCGCAGACAAGGGCCTCCTCAGCTTTATCCTGAGCGGCAACACCAGCTTCTGGAGCCGGCCTGAGGTGGCCACCCGCATTGGCTTCGGGACTGCACCCTGGCGCTGCATCAGCCGCTGCAGCGCGCAGTACTACCGCTCGGCAGCGGCGTGTGCCCCCGACTGCGCCAACCAGACGTACTGCGAGCCAGGAGGTACGGTGTTGTGAGGTGCTGATAGGCGGGCGATACGTGTGTTGCCGTCGTTACGATATAATTGGGCGACGCTGGAACCGTCAACGCCACACATAGCACCTTTGTGATTTGAAGCCACATACGCGTACGGGCTAACACATTTCCGTGCTTGGTTCCATGCGTTTCTGTCCGCCATTCCACGACTGCGCAGGTGCCGCCCTCAGTGACGCGAATACCACGTGCTGCGCTCTGAGCTTGCTGGACCAGTCGTACAGCTTCAAGCAGCCACCCCAAGGCACGCAGCCCAGTTGGTGCAGCACCTACCCTGCATGGTGGGTCCGATCTAGCGATCTGCGGTGCGAAAGGAATGATATTGGTCTTTTCGGTTGCCGGCTCTCTTACTTGTCATTGCATCCCTTATTATTTTCCTTGGCGCTCAACTGTTTGTTCCCGTGCCTGGCTGTCGTCATCCATCCTTGCGAGCAGGGGTACCGACCCCCGCCCCAGCGTGTGCGACTTCAACGCCTACAGCGCCCGTGGCGCCTCCCCCCCTGACGGCGCTGATGACCCGTACCTGTCCGTGGCGTGCACGCGCACTCTCACTCCCACCTTTTCGATCACTGGCTCGCAATATCGCAACGACACGGCCGCTCGCGTCATGCACTATGGCGAGGTGAAGCAGGCACCTGACGTGCTGCGCAACTCGATCAAGCGCCTGTGAGTTCAGTTACTGGAGGTTAGGGCTCAGTGTTAGGGTTTCGTGTAAGGGTCATCTATCTATCTGTGTGTACCATATGTAATCCTAGTATGTTCGTTACCTATCTAGGCTATATCTGCCTTGCATCCCTGCCGTCCTTTCCTTGCCGCTATCAGCAGACACATAATCCCTCGTCCCTGTATTTACAATTGCAGCTCGCTCCGTCACACCGCTGCCTGGCACCACCCTGATGTCGCCATCATCGATCCTCCTGTGTTCAGCCTGGTAGATGAGCTCGTGTGCCTGCCGCTGGAGGAAATGTGAGTAGTGGCAGCCCGAAGATGAGCGGGGAGGGCCAGTACGCACAACCCGCACTACGTACTGCTACTTATTACCTGGTGACCTGTATTCTTCATGATTCCCTGCTTGGCTAGAACCACTCGGTCATGTCTGACCGTTCAGCAGGCAACGCAAAACCTGCATTTTACTCAAGACCGTTGGCCTTTCCCCTGCCCGCCTGCCTGGCAGCTACTTCGAGGACATCATCTTCCGCCGTGAGCACCATCAGCTGGCCACTTATGAGGATCAGAAGGGGACCGGCGGCATCTCTTGGGACCTGTAAGTGCCGCGGCCGTGAGCCTGACGAGGGCGACCATGACAGTCCACTGCTGCTGCCGATGTGTGCTCCGCCTGCTAGCTATCCGGCTGAAGTATTGGTTCAAGCGAATGCCTGCCCCTTGCTCATGCTTTGTCATTTGCCGCAGGTTTGATCACAAAACGTGGACCTCCGATCCCAAGAGCAACCCAATTGGCCAGCCCGCAAGCAGCTACTTCAGCTTGATGCAATGTGAGTGACGGGTCAGGCCACGCACATCTAACCCCTATCTGCAATTAAAAGTAATTATTTGCCAACCGATAATCCCACGTCACCTTCGGCGCGCCCATGCATTTGCCATGCGTGTGCAGCGGACGAGGGTGTCGTACAGGCGTCGGTGAGGCCTAACACTACCAGCCTCAACCCCAAGCTGGCGCTCCGCAGTCATGCCATGCAAACATGCACGTTCTCCCCTTTCGCGGAGCTCAATGCGATCAGGTACGCAGTGAGGCCTTTAGGCTTTGTCTGACCCCAGGCACGTCCCTGCTACCTGCTTGCGCAGCTCATTGCTCGATTGCGTGCAGGTAGGCCGCTTGCGGTCCGCCTTTCTGCGCCAAATCTCCGCGTGTGTGGCCCCCGTATTCCGTCGATGCTTTCCTTGTGCACTTGACCCCCACCTCGTGTCTACCTGTATATACCCGCAGGTGGACTGGTCGGGCGCGTCAGGATTGGAGCACGGCGCTTCGCAATGCGCTGTCGTCTGTGAGCTACGGCAACCAGACCCTGCCCAGGGGCTGGCTGCCCGACGTGGCTGACCCCGTGGCTGCTCGGAAGTTCCTGCCCGACACTTTGCGCCGCATCACCATCAAGCGCACGCACGATGCCAAACACGGGGATCCGTCGTGGTACAGCCAACCTGCGATGCAAGGACAGCTGCCCGCCGAGTGGGCTTTGTTCGGCAACCTCGAGCACATGTGAGCCAGGAGTGTGATAAACAGGCAGGGTTGTTGATGTACGATAATTATCTTCTGCTGCCCCATCTCCCTCTTTGTGCGGTCAGCTCGCTCCCAAGCATCCGCGTCCCGGCCCCCTGCTCACGTATCGCCCTGATCTATCACACCTGCTCGCAGAGATCTGAGTGATGAGATGGGAATGGGCAAAATCGATGGCCCCATCCCCAGCACCTGGCTCATGATGACCAAGCTTCGGACCATGTAAGCTTGGCTTGGGCGCAGGTTCGGCTGCCGGCGCCGGGCGTTTGATGACGTGCTCTGTGGCTCTGCTGGGGAATACAGCAGCCTGTAGCAGCCACGCCTATTATTTCCCTGTGCTCGGCCATCCCCTAAATGAGTTACCTTGTCCTCGGCCCTTCGTTTCACCCGCCGTGTCGCAGCAACATGACGGGCCATCCAAACTTCTGCAAAGACTGGCACAGGTGAGCGGATATGCGTGGAACGGGTATGCGTGGAACATTCTCTGTGGACTTGCTTACGAGTGATCCGGTTTTCCCGGCTTACACCTGCCTTTGTCTTGGTGGCAACTTGTTATGATACTTCAAACGCGGCGGATCAGGTGGCAACTTGTTATGATACTTCAAACGCGGCGGATCAAACCAGTTATACCTCGGTTCCAAGCCAAACAAGCGCAATTTCCTCACAATGCTCACTGCCGTTGACTTGCAGGATTGTTTCATATCAGATCATCAAGTACTACAGAGCATCGGGAGTTGCTGGAACATGGTCTTTGTCGCGCTACTACGGTCCCATCAACTCCACCGATAAAGCCTTCCAGTATAACATCACCGTTTCAAATCTTGATGGGTACGGATGGCAGTGGTACGACAACAGCTCCGGCGAAGGTGAGCCTGGCACGTGCCGTGACCTGGCGTTGTTGGCATGATGGAAAGATTGTTGCTTGTTTGCATATGGTTGTTCCCTACAAAAACACATTTCCAATTGTCCGCTCGCTTACTGATGCCCGCAGCTGGTTACGTCAACGTGATTGCGCCGGACGGCCAGTGCTGCTGGGACACGTACTCCTCGCAGTTTAAGGACCGCAACTACACGATTGAGGGTCCGTCCGGCGTGGAAGGCCCAGGCGATTACACCGGCGTGTTTTACGAGCGCCAGGAGTTCTGTGAGAAGAGCCCGCCCATCGTGCCGCTCCCGCGGCAGCCCCAAGCAGCTCTTCACCCGCCCGATACGCCCTCGGCGCCTCCATTCCCTCCGGCTGCTTCTGGCACTGTGACGACGCCGCCCCGGCCTCCGCGCCTCCCGCCGTTGCCGCCATCCTCGCCGCTGCGCCCCGCCGCACCTCCGCGCCCACCCCTGCCCCCCACCGCGCCCGGGAAATGGTCCGGTGCGTGGCCTGCCCGGGTGCCGTTTCTGACCAGGTCGACACCTCCACCACCCACTCTCTCTTCGCCGAGAGCTAACCTATCAGTGTCACCTCCAAGGCCCAGTCCTCAGCCACCGAGTCCGACACCGGCGCCGCCTCGCGAGTTCAATGACACCGAGGCGTTGAGGTCCGCGAAGGCGCTCCCGCCAATGCCAGAGTCTGATGAATGCACTCTTGCCGCCGCCCAAGTGAGCTTCGCAGTGCCAGAAACCTCTCGCGGACCCTTCTACATTGCACTGGCGGTCCCCGACTCGTCTCCAACGTTTTGCAACACGTGCGGGTGCAATGTGTCGTACGCCGTTTTTGACAGAGGCGTCTCCGCCCTGTATGCCGGCGCGGCGGGCGTTGACAGTAGTATCGGCACTCCAGACAGCCGCGATGCAGGCGCGGCCAGTGGCAGTCTTGACACTGTTGGCTCGGTTTCGAGCCAGCAGCAGGCAGCTTTCGAGGCCAGGGCCCTGCCGACACTGCTGGAGCTATTGAAGGCCGGAAAGGGCGCTGCCGCCGCTAAAGTTGGAAGCTTGCAGGTAAGGCGGCGGATGCGAACCGGTTACGCGTTTTATTTTAAGACTGGCTGTTTCGCGCGAAGTTGTGCACCAGCAGGCTGGGATATTTTCGTGCGAACGCTCCAGCTGGAGCCGCACGTGCAGCTGAACGTGTTCCAAGGACGGTATGGACTATGGAGTAACCTGAACCTGCCATCTGCACTGCTCCTAACCCTGATGATTCCACGGCATCTGACGTCGACACTTACGGCCCGTTCGGTTGTGAACCGTGTCTAGGCCATCGACCTGACCACTGGATCTGAGCAGGCGCCTGTCAACGCTGTCAGTGGCGGGACAAGCAGCGCGCCAAAGGGGCGTGGCAACGGCGTGAGCTACAAGAGCACCGGCGACGATGGAGGCACGGGACTGGACGCGGCGTGGCGGCTGGATCCAGGAGGCAGTGGCGATTACCTTGTCCACATCCAGGTCGGTAGCTTGGCTAGGTAGCTTGCCAAGATTGGCAACAAGCCCCCAATCGCAGCAAGTCTCCATTCGCACGATAGGGCCTACCCGATCACTCCTTGCTATTAAACTGAACCCATTGCCGGTACGTAGAAGACGACAGCATTCGCGAAATCCGTAATGGCCTGACGAACCTTCTCCCGCGGGCACCAACACTGCGTCATTCGGAACACAGGTCGGTGGCCTTGATTGGTGGCGATGGGTGGCAGTGGACGTCAACCCGCCGCGTACTTCGGGCGTGCTGCTGGTGGCGAACACTACTGAGTCGGTTGCCAAGCCCGCCACCGCTGGCGTGAGCGTGGCCGCGTCTTCTCTGCGATACCTGGTGCTCCAGCTCAACATCTCTGAGCCCGTCCAGGAGTTCGACCTGGCTAATGTGCTGCAGCTAGGTGGCGGAGCGCGGCTCATCGAGGCGCGCTGCGTCGCGACTGCGCCCGCCGCTGATGGTGCGTCGCCGTCGCCGCCGCCTGGGCCGCCGACATCGCTCTCTCAACAAACTCTGACGCCGACCAGTCCCCCGACACCGCCAGCGTCGACGACCCCAGAGCACCCGGCGCCAAAGGAGCCTGCGCCGCTTTCGCCAGCGGTTGAAGAATGGATGTTGTCGAGCGGCGGTGATGATGATGCTTCCGTGTTGGCGTCGGTCGCCGCTGCGTCCGGTCAGCCGTACGTTCAGTCGTGCGTGGCGGTCCTGTACGCGGTGGACGGCACCAGCCCCTCGGTCACCCTCCCAGCGGGAGCCATCGTGGACCTCATGGGCAACCCCAGCACCACGTGAGTGAAGGGGGCAGCGGCCACGCCAGCAGCGAGCACGGGCGCACCATGGAAACGCCTGCAACACATGCTTTAGTGTCGTGCTACGCCTGGTGTATCTTGTACACTTTCTAAAATGCCCATGTGTTCTCTCTCTATTCATAAACTATGCTACGCTTTACTGCCACGATTCAACCTGCGCAAAAACACAATTCCTTTACCAAACAAACAGCAGCAACGAATGCATCTGGCATCTCGTAAGATACACAGGGCCTGTGCCACAGGCAGAGGTGCGCACCGCATCACTAGCAATGTAAGCTCTTGTTGATTGCCGCCCTGATCTGCCGCCATCCTACGCCCTATACTTATGGCAACCAGGCCGCTGACGCTCGAGGTGCAGCTGCCCAGCCCGACCAGCGCCGCCGCCGACAACATTGCAGCACCCGCCTCCGCGGTGGTGGGCGGCGTGTTGGCCAGTGCAGCCGTTACGTCGGCTTCCGTGCCCTTCCTGACAGCAGCCTCTGCCCCCGTCCGCTCAGCGCTGCTGCAGAGCGCCTTCCAGGTCCAGGTGCGCCCTGCCTTGCCGTGTGTCAGGTTTGCGCACCTGCACCCCATCGAGGGGGGGCTTGACGTCGTGGCCTGACGTTGTGGTTCACTCACTCTTCCGTCGGTGGGCAGCATAGGGTCTTTTAACAATTTCCGGCTTTCATACTTTGCCCGTTGAGCGACTTTGTGGTTTACAGTCGCTCACCTGGTAAAGGTATCATTAGTCGAGACCGTGTCGGTCAATCGCACGATGGGGGTGTGACCGCCAGGTGTGGCGGACATTACCCGGCTGCTGACCCTCCCTGCCTGCCCGCCCTGCCCTGGTTGCAGTTCCTGGCGATGGGCGCTAACCTCGCGTCGCCTGGTGTCAGCCCCGCCTTCCGAAATGTTGCCCGCTACTTCAGCTGGTCGGTCCTCAGCGTCAAGGGCAGCGTGCCCGCGCTCGACAACGCCTTCAGTAGCACACAGAAGGAGGTCGATATGTCGGAGGAGGCCAGCAAGCAGCTCGAAAACATGGGTCTGCCTGCCGCCACAGCGTCATCGCAGGTGCAGGAGGCCGCCGTGACGTCACCGACAACGGAGGGGCGCCGGCGGGAACGAAGCCTGGTCGTGGAATCCGCGCCCGGGTCACGGACTTCATCGCAGCAGCCCCCGGCGCTTGGCGTCCTGTCTCCACCATCGGTGGTGCAGCTTTCCCCGTCTCTGGTACCCGTCCTAACCGCTGGCGGCAGCAGCAGCAGCCAAGAAGTGCTGATCTCCTGGCTTAAGAGCGTCGGAGCTGTTGCGGACGCGGGCGACACCAGCCTTGACGGCAACAGCAGCACCTATGTGATCCGAGGCGCCACCAAATCTGCAGGCAGCAGCCTCGTAAACACGAAAGACAGCGCCGACGGACAGCTGCTCAGCGAAGAGGCGGTGCTGCCCAGCAGCGATGCGCAGCTGCAGCAGGCGCCCGCTGCACCGGCCCCTGTTTCCGCCGAGGACAGCATCATGGACTCCACCTTCGTGATCGACGTGCAGGACCTGCTGTACACCCTGGTCATCGCGGTGACGCTAATGGGCGCGCTGGTGGTCTGCCACATTATCCTCATCGTGCTGCATAAGGTCTTCGTTGGACCCGACCTGCACCCAATGCTGCGCTTCCCACGTGCCGAAATGGTACTGACAGGTACAACCTCGTGCCGTACACCGCTTCAGTTTTGTGTGGTGATGGGGCGCTATAGCTAGGATCCTACGTGCCCCAAATCTGACCTCAAACCCCCGCTCCCCCCTCCGGCATCGACTGAAGGCCTGTTGCTGGTGGCCATCACGTTTTACTCGGCTTTGGCGCTGGGCGGTCCCCTCTTGACTGACTGGAAGCAAAGCCGCCTCGCCGCGCTGCTGGTGTTGGGACTGTTGGTGGTGCCATACTGTCTGGTGCTGTGGTGGCTAACGGCCTGCCGCTGGTACCTGGTGGAGCAGGTGAGGGCGCTGTGGGGACGGTGCGTTGGCCGCCACAGCAGGCAGGGAAGGGCAGGCAGGGCAGCACGGGAGCGGGCATCGGCAGTTTCGGCACATAGCCTGCATCATACGGCTCCCTCAATCGTTTGGGGAACCAGCATTTTACGGTTTGGCTGCAGGTAGGAACACCGTCCCCCACTTGCCTTCCATCACCTTCCGCCCCGCCGCTCACCTTGTCTTCGCCTGCCTCCACCCCTCCCACCGGCCCGTCCCTCTCCGCCGGCCTGCTTGCCTACGACCCTTACGACTTGGAAGCCATGTGAGGCTTTCATGGCGGGCGCACGCTGGTCGGCCGTCTTCGCACACCGCCGTGCAGCACCCGCAGCACCTGGCGCTGGTGAAGCCCCTGCATCACCCCTTCATGCCGCCTCCGGAGCCCAGCTCGACAGGAGTGGGCCTGCTGGGGACGGTGAGGGCGGCAACGGCAGCTCCAGGCACGGTCGGAGCGAGGGAGGTGCCACCTTTGGCGACGCTGCCCCCAGCGGCTCTGGCATTTGGAACATTCAGCAGGATGCTGCCGGCGACACTCTGGTACCCAACCGCTCCAATAACCTGTCATCCACTCCCAGTGGCGGTGTGTCCATGGCCCTGAGCCCCATGGTGGTACCACGTGCCTCGATCCTTGAGAGGCCGGATGTGACCGCGGCCAAGATGGGCCCCGACGGTGCGTACGGCAGGGCCTTGGTGACGGCTGTAGGCAGACGTAACGCAGGATGGGGAGGCCACCCTCCCGCGGAGCTGACATGGGTCCGGGCGTGTTGTGCATCGGTGCAGCACCTGCCGAATGTCCTGACGTCTACTAAATGCGTCGGCACGAGGAAAGGACGCAGTGCAGCACCCAGCCCCGCTGGCGTATGTGCCATATCAGGCAATGTCATACCTCACCTGGTCCTCCCCCCGTTCCTTCCTGCAGGCCTTACACCGCTGCCATCCATCAACGAGAACCCCATCATCGCATCTTCTGACAGCGCGGAGCAGTACCTCCACAGCCATGGCCGCGACTCCAACCGGCTGGCCCACCTCGCAGCCCGGCCGTACAGCCCAGCCACTGCTGCCGCCGCCGTCGCGGCCGCTGCAGGTGCTCCGCCCGGCTCGCCGTCGCAGCACCAGAGCCGCCAGGCGGCATGGAATGGAAACGTACAGGCAACACTGCAGTCCGGTTCAGCTGGGGAGACGGTGGCTACTGCACCTTCGTCGCCCCGGATGCCACCGATGGAGGCTGGTACATCGGTGCCGCACTCGGACGTCGGCTTGCCCGTGCTGCCGACGGAAGGCTATACGCCTGGGGCTGACGCCTGGACAGTACCCGCATTGGCCCCTCGCCGTCGCAGCAACAGCATCGATGGTGCCCCGGGTGGCCTGCCTGTGGCGGAGGCAACGGAGGTTGCAGGTCGCACCATGTGCAGCGACAGTCCCGTCGGCCTCTACACCTTGCAGGAGGCACACAGCCCCGCTGCCCCCAGGTCGCCGGTGCATGCCTGGGCCACCATTGCCGGTAACACCTACAGCGGCAGCAGCAGCCACAACCAAGTCGTGCCGTTTAACCCTCTGGGGCAGCCAGCTGCAGGTGCCGGCGCTGACACCGTACCATTGCCGTACGTGCCCCACAGCCCCCGACCCCGGCACGTTCACCCTGAGAGTCCCAGCCCGCTGAGCCGCATGTTGGTCGGCGGCGCCATCAGCAACGGCGCTGAGTCGCCATTGCGGCGGGGAGAGCCATCCATGCAGCTGACGAGGGTGCCGGAGCCGGACCGGCTGACAGGGCCCTTGGGTGAGGGCTGCGAGCTGGCAGGTCTCAAGTTGGCGGATTCGGACATTGGACCGGGCATTGGGGAGGCTCCTGCTGCACCAGAGGACACCGATAAGCGGATGCTGCCCTTGTACCCAGGTGGGTGGGTCAGTGCGCGCGCGGCATGGATGGCGCAGGTGGGGAGCGATGCGACGGGGGGAGCTGAGGATACGGACGGTGACGGGGATTGATCGAGGCGGGTTGGATGAACATCACGGCGGTGCCATAAGGTCGGAATGCTGGAGGCCCGCAGTACCTGGCTTCTCCGTCCTGTAGACCTACCTGTAGGTAACGCCACTGTTGCGGTCGTCATGGTCTCATGCCTGCAGGCAAGGACGTGCCGATGTACCGACTGCATTACGAGCCAGGCTGCTGGCCGCTGCGGCTGGGCATCACACCGCCCGTGCACTTCCTGGCGCGCTTCGAGTTCCTGTTTGAGGACGCCATTGGGGTGAGTGCGAGACGGGGGCAGGGATGAGGAACGGAGGATGACAGCGGAAGAGGGGCGGCGACGGAAGATGGATTCCATCCCTTCTGGCCAGATGACGTTTACGTCCTTGACGCGGTTGACTTGCACTGCATCCTCCATCGCCACTGTCCGCACTCCCCCCCAGCACAGAGCCCATTCGCCCATTCACCCATTCTCACGAACTCAATATATCCCCTCTCCGCCGCCCGTGCACCCCTCGATCCCTGTCATGCCACTCCAGGAGGGCCCTGAGCAGATTGGTCGCGAGACCAAGCTCATCCTGTCCGCCACCGCCATCAACTTCACGCACAAGGCCCTCTGTGCCGCCATCTTTGGCGGCTTCGGCCTGCGCGCCCGCAGTGTGGCTCAGATGTCGCTACTGGTGGGGCTGCAGGCCGTGATGCTCTGCTACCTGGCGCTGCGCCGGCCGTTCGTGGATTGGCCTCTTATGGCTGTGGAGCTGGTGTGCAACACACTGCAGATGGTGCTGCTTTCATGCGCGCTGGCGCTGATCAACTCAGTACCGGACAACGGGGCAGCCACCACTTGGGTCATGATAGGTGAGGGGCGTTATGGGGAAGGGCACGCACACTCGCGTGTTGCACAGGACCCAGCCATCGCAAGGCTGTCTGGTACCGTATACCGACGGCAATACGTGTCTCTCATGCTCCTGTTACTTTTGTGGTGCTATCTGATGTGCCTCCCAACCAAGCCAACGCACCCACCATGCCGGCCGGCCGCTACATTTGACTGCCACTTGCGCCCTGGCCAGACACCTGTCACCCCTTGGCGTCCTCCACATACGTGCCCTCACTCGGCTGCTGGCGCCGCGGTTGATGCTTACCCCGCAGTGTGCTTCTTCGGCGTTGTATTGGCCGTTGTGCTGTACGAGCTGCGCCGCCTGTGCCTGCTCATCAAGTGCGTGTGGACCATGTGGCGCACCCGCAAGAGCAAGGAGGCGCGCCGCGCCAGCCACACCATCATCGAGGAGATGGAGGGTGGCGCTTCAGCCGCCGGCGATGAGATTCGAAGCCGCGCCGGCAGCACCGCCGGTGGCGTCATGTCGAGCCCGGAGGGGCGCAAGCCATAAGCACATGTTGGCAGCAGGGAATCCCGGATGGTGCCTCAAGTGATCGTTGAAGCGGGAAGGGGAAAGGGGTGGGGCAGGCGCAGCTGACGTCCCCTGGCCACTTCCAAGCCGGTGGTGTGCGTAGAGCGACCCGCTCATGGTGGGGTAGGTGGAGAGGGAATCATGATCCTTGTTTGTGGTGGGGTGGAGACGGGCGTGATGACTCTTGCACACCGTTTGGGGAAGTGGTGACTCTTGTACATCTACTGAAGGCGCTGAACCCGAGGCTTACCGCATGCGTGCTGGCTTGCCGTCCATTTTCGCCAAGCGGTATTGAGCAAATTGACGGTAACTCAAGAGGAGGAAGCAGAGCATGCCTGCCTAGCATTTATGGATTTGTCCTAGCATCAGTCCGCTTTGGTTGTACAGCGCCGTACAGTGCCCAATACTAGGCTGTCGTGTCGTTTTGCGATGTGGATAGCATTGTGGCGAGAGTACTTAGGGAGAGTCTACCTTCCTAAGCCCGCCCGTTCCTATGCCAACGGCGCCCTTCTCCTGATCTGCTTCCTACTGTTGTGCCATCTACACCGATGGAGTGTGTTCATGTAGCGGCGCGGGTGACTTGACGAGCGCCTGGCAGCCTTCTTGCCGACTAAGGACCAGGTAATCCAAAGGTACGAACTTGATCTCCACGTGTTTTTGCATTCTTCTATGTTCATACGTCCCGTGTGCGTCCTGGTTCGTGAAACATGTTAGGTTGTGCCAGCGATGGGCTGCTGGTCGCGCAATTCATGCTGTCGCGGTTGTCGGATTCAAGGTTTGCTCCGAGCGAGTGGGGCCACCCCAGATAGCCTGGACGTTGGGACCACGCGAGTGGGGCCACCCCAGATAGCCCGGACGTTGGGAACAAGGGCGCTGGAACAAGGTGCCATAGCGTCGACGATTGAGCGCGTTAAGTTGGGTTTAAAAATTAATTTCCACCTGCGCGCTGAAAATGCGGGAGACAGGATGAGCGCGTAGTTGTCTGAAGCAAGATGGCGCGGCAGACATGCATGTACGATGGCGCGGACGGGCGCGCGTGCAAAACCCCTACCCTGATTTTAGTGGTGTATGTTTCTGGTCCTATGGGCTAATCTGGCGGTAAACCGGGCCAGGGGGACATTTCCACGGTCCCGGGTCTTGGCCCCACCTTCCCACCCTGTCCTGACTGTACGCATAGATCACCCTCCTTTTGAAATCGTGTTGGTCCATGCGCTGGCGCAACAACCGGGTCCGGCTGTGGATGTGTGTCTAGTTTGTGCGTTTGCTGCGTAAGGCCAATGCTGTACTTGTTGTACTGTTATAACTGAGGGAGGCTGCTGAGGGTGCCGCCGCACCCCTTGGGCGTGCCGTATCGTACCCGTCTTCGGAGCGCGTTGCCGGTGCTGCAGCTCCTTGCGCAGCATGCGGAGGCCCGAGCGCCGCTTGACTCGGCTGCGTGCTGCAAAAGCCGGTACACCGACCGCAGACGGCGCCCTGTAAGCCGCATTCCCTCTCCAAGCCTCCAGTCTCCCCGGCCCCCCGCCCAAGGGCTCCTCAACGCTCTCGCAGCCGAAGTGGCCGGAGTAGCACTACCCGTTTGCCAGTCGACTCGGGCCCTTGACTTCCCGCCGGCAGGCTTACCTGTTACGCATATCGAAGCCTTATATATATATATATATATATATATATATATATATATATATATATATATATATAGTAAGCAACAGGTTTCATCAGGTTCTGTATCTCCTCAATTCCTCTCGATTCCGTTACGGTGGTCCTCGCATCGGGCACTTCAAGAGCTCGCGCATCGTGGTAGCTTTGGGAGAAGTGCCCACACATAATCCCAGTGTGCGTGACCGCTACGGACCCATGGGTCGCTAATGCGCCGACGAGCGCGAAGCCCAGATGATTATCCGCGCCGTAGGCCTTGCGTTGTGGAAGCGGAAGAGCACAACAGATGCGTTGACGCGGGCTTCGAGAGGCATTGTCGTTCGTAAAATTGTACAGACTTTTGCTCTCGTGACAGGAGAACAGCTTGGCACTGCGCGTGTTTCCCAGATGACCCGCGGGCCCGCGCGCGGCGAAATGACGCGGACTCTACCATGTCCTGGATGATTGCTAGTACAATGGTTCCTATGACATGCGCCAGTTCCGGCTTTAGGAAGCATCCTGAACGACACGGTTTGCGCAAAGGCGCGGTTTTGAGTGTCGCCGTCGTGTTTCCGGTATCTGCCGTGGACATCTGACACACGCGCTCTCATAAGCTAGTCGCACATCGCCAGCCGCTGCGGATGGTGGCCAGACTCCGTTAGTTGTATCTTACAAAACGTGTAACGAACCTGCCTGGCCTCTACTTTACACTGGTCCCGCCTGCTCGTGCGACCGGCCGCTAGCTTGTCAGCCGCTCGCTTCCTCGCCTCGCGCATCGTCCTCCATTCAGGCAGCCGAGTTAGCACATACCAAAGCGCACCAGCCAACAGCAGCGCATCATCGCCCACGAGTTTGAACCTGGTAGTCATAACACCGAGCTCAACCTGGCAGCCTGCGGCCTTATTTCCGCCTAATCATCGATTGCCGCCGCGACAGCCGCACACCTAATAAACGACCCTCCTACGGTCTGCATAGTCACCATCCCAGTGTTGGCAACAACTGCGGCAAAAAGCATTCGTCATCGTCATCGTCACCGGCTGCGCTCACGTACTCAGCAGGCCTCCCGCCAAGGGCCCCTTGGAGTCCAGTAATGGCCGGATCGGCAGGGCCTCTGCGCACTGCCCTTTTGTGCATCGACGTGCAGTGTGACTTCATGCCAGGGTGGGGACGTGGGTTGGGGCAGCGAGGGGGCGCGATGAAATCTGGCCGGGGTGGGTTGCTGTAGGGTTTTAGGTAAGATAGCGCGGCCGTGGCATAGGACAACATGGGTTGTTGCACTGCAGGACCCGGTAGTTGTTGTAATCGTTAATGCGCAGCGGTTATCAGCAGACGTGAAGTGCGTTCGCAGGGCTTTTAGGGTTCTTACTGTTTCAGGGTAAAACGGAGATACCCACCTGCCCGCCCTGTGGCGCAATAACAGAAGCCACACGCCCGTCCCTGCTCGCACCTCCCTCCTCCTCCACATTCCCTTCCGCTCCTGTCTTTGCACCTGCGCGTCCGTTCACATTCCTCCGCCTCCCTTCAACCGCGCCGGGACCATGCCCTCTTCCACGTGCCACGCCCTGACGCCCCTCCCTTGACCCTCCCCTCCCCTGCACCGCACGGGGCTGAGCGCAGGGGAGCGCTGCCAGTGCCCCACGGCGACGAGGTCGTCGCCGTCATCAACAAGGTGTGAAGCGGCCGGCAGGTCGGGCGGGCGGGCGGGCGGCGGACAGTAAGGGGCGGCAAGGGGCTTTCGGAGACCGCCTGTTGGGAATATCGTCCAATGCTGTCCCTGAGAGATGCTGAGCAGAGAAACCCTGCTCTCGTGGTCTGGCGCGCGCAGGGGGTGCCGCGGTTGTGTTGCACGTTGGACCGACCCACGGGTCCACCGTGGGCCGTTGCCGCGCCCCACGACCCCTGGCCGCACGCGCTGGTTGCATCAGTGCCCTCCTCGGCTCCAGCATGCGCTGCCAGTCTAAGGCCGCATAAGGCCTCCTGTATGCACTTGGCCCTTGTGCCGCTCCTTCCATCCTCCACCCTACCTACCTACCTACCTACCTACCTACCCCGTTCGTCGTCCCTCACCTGTTCACGGACGCCCGCACCGGCGCCACTCCGCCCTGCCGTTCCCCTGCCGGCCCCCCCGCTTCCCTGCTGCCCTCCTCAGCTTCGTCGCAGCTGTCGGGACCAGCTGTCGCTGGTGGCGTCCACTCAGGACTACCACCCAGAGGGACACGTCAGCTTCGCAGCCAGTCATGCGCCGCCGCCGCCACCGCCGCTGCTGGCCCCGTCGCCTGCGCCGCCGTCGCCGACGCGCCGTGCCGTGTGCTGCGCCAGTGGCGGCGGCGGCATCGCCGTCTCTGATGTTGCGGGTGTCGGTACGACAAATGGCGGCGGCGGCGGCGGCGGTCCCTGCGGCGGCGGCAGCGCTGACCACGGCGTTAGCCCCGGTGGAGCCGCAGCAGACCAGGAGCATGAGGTGGGAGCAGCTGAGGGCTGAGGCTCGCGTTGATAGGCGGGTGTGGCTTGCCCTGCTCTGCGCTTCATGCCTTCCCAATCACCCTGCTGCAACGAACCCCATCCTCGTTCCTCTCCCACATTCTATCCCCCGACCCCAACCCCAACCCAAATGTCCGACACCGCAACCTGGCGCCCGCAGCAGAAGCTACAGCAACGACAACAGCAGCCTCCAACGCCGGCGCAGCCCCGGCAGTATGTACGGCTCGCGTACGACAAGGCCTCTGGCGCCCTGGTTGACTGCTCGCGTTGCGGTCCCTGTTGTCCGGCGGCGGCGCCGGCGCCGGCGGACCCAGTTCGCGAGAGGGGGCGGTGGCAGGGCCCTTGGTGGCAGGGCCTGGGATCGCCACATAGGGCTGGAAACGAGGATGAGGAGGTGGTGGCAGCGGTGGCGGAAGTAGGGCTGTGGATGGGGCTGCCTTCCGCTGACAGGCTGTCGGAGGCGGCAGAGGCGGCGGAGGCGGCGGAGGTGGCGGCGGCGGCTGTCCTTCGTGCGGACCGCGACTCTCTGGGGCAGATGCTTGAGCGACGGATGGAGGAAGCCGGGTGGTCCAGCGGCACACACTCGGCGCCCGCGGACCAGGTGGCTGCAGCGCC
The DNA here is from genome assembly GCA_003116995.1 of Yamagishiella unicocca. Classification (NCBI taxonomy): domain Eukaryota; kingdom Viridiplantae; phylum Chlorophyta; class Chlorophyceae; order Chlamydomonadales; family Volvocaceae; genus Yamagishiella; species Yamagishiella unicocca. Next base: position 135,007 of record BDSL01000052.1, read on the forward strand.
GGCGGGGCCCGTCGAGGCCGACGACGACGATGACGACAGCGGTGGTGCCGCTGTCGGTGTTTGTGATTGGGTGGCAGGCCCAGCGCGGCCGCAGCAGCCGCCGCAGAAGCTGCACCAGCAGCCGCACCCAGAGCAGCTCATAAGGCGGTGTGGACACTCCGTCGACGTCGACGCGAACGGGGAAAACGGCGACGGCGACTTACACGGACGTCCTGCCGACGTCGACATCAACGCAGACCACGGCAGCGGCGGGTTCCGGCGCACCCGGAGCATCGGAGTGCAGGTGCAGCTCGCTCCGCCGCCCAGGGCGGCAGACCTCAAGGGGGCCCCTGGCGCCGCTGCCGCAGTGGAGGTGGAGGAGACCGAGGTGGTGGTGCTGCAGCGGCTGTGGCCGTCCCACTGCGTGGCGGGATCTCCGGGCGCCGACCTGGTTCTGGAGCTGGTGGCGCTGCCCACTGACGTCATGGTACGGAAGGGCACGCGGCGGGACGTGGACGGCTACAGCGCCTTCTTCGACAACGGGAGGTGAGGGGCAGGTTGCGGGGTTGGTCCTACTACGATGTTGGTCCTACTACGATGTTGGCCCTACGATATTGGTCGTACCAGGTTGGTCCTACTGCAGCCTACGTGGGCTCACGCATCCAGCCTACCCCTGCTCCGCTCCTCCTCTGCCTGCCCTCTCCGTGCCCCTTCCCTTCCAGCTCCAAGCCACCTCCTTCCCCTCCCTCGGCCTCCGCCCCACTCAGGCTGCACGCCACGGGCCTGCATGCCCAGCTGCGGGCCGCCGGGGTGTCACGGCTGCTGGTGGCGGGGGTGGCCACCGAGTACTGCGTGCTGTGGACGGTGCGCGATGCGGTGCGACTGGGCTACCAGGTGAGGGGCGTGAGGGGGGCGTGGGCTACCAGGTGAGGGGGTTTTATAAGAGAATCCGCGAATCCACGGCCGACAAACCGAGGATGGCGTCGGTGAGGGGAGTGAGGGGGGTGAGGGGGGCATGGGCTACCAAGTGAGGTAACAAAAGGGGCGTCGGATGGCTTCCTGTCGGGGCGAATGAGGTACTGATATGTGCTGACAGATTGCCTCCCGCCGGCACCTCCACCCCGGCACCGCCGCCGCGCCGCGCGCGCAGGTTTGGGTCGTGTCCGACGGCGTGCGGGGCATGGGCGGGCCGGAGGAGGCGGCGGCGCTGGCGGAGATGGCGGCCCTGCCCGGGGTGCTGCTGGTGCAGGCGGAACAGGTTATCTCGGCCGCGGCGGCCTGGCCGCACGTACACATGCTGGCGCTGGTTGCGTCCCCCGGGGGGGGAGGAGTTGAAGTGGAGAGCTCCAGGGAGGGGTGGAGTGAGGATTGAATGACTCCCGTGGTGCCGCCTTTGCACATGTAGGCTGTCAGGCTCGAGATGTGAGGACTCGGGACTGGGCGGAAAGGAAGGGCCGGACCACGTGGACATGTAGAGGCGAGCAGAAAGTAGAGTGGGCTCGGGTTAGGCACTTCCATTGTGGGTTGCTGAGGGTGATTGCTGCTGATGGGCTTCTGGGGCTGGCTGGGGCAACCGGGTTTCGGAGGCGGCCGGCTCGACCCTCGGCAATTATGTAGTCGAGCTGAGTACGTGAAGTTAAATGGAATTGTATGTAGAAGTTGGAGTTGCGGCGGCTGGCAATTGTGGGCCGCTGGTCAGTTCGGCGCCGTCTCCCGGATTCCCGCCTTCCGGCATGAGCGAGTGGTGGGTTGACGTCTTTGCCAGGTCATACGTGGGTGACGCTCAGCTGACGCGATTACAGTAGTCTCAATTTCAATTTGTGTTCATTACAATTGACGCGCTCACAGGCACTCTGGCACTCTGTAGCTAATACTTGGACGAACCACACAACCAAGGCCGTAGAAGCCGAACCACCAGAAATAGTGCGCTGCTTTATCAGCACTGCTAATTTTTCATACGCTTCCCCATAACCTTTAATTACTGTAATCCAGCGAGGTTGCGTCAGCACGTCTCCAGTCGACCACCTGAACGCAGAGGAGCCAGGCGCTATGTCGCCTTCCATTTGGTGCGATGACCTCCAATCAGTAGAACATGGTTGTCCACAATTGTCACCGTGTGTCAATTATACATCAGCTGCTTGTTTTCAAGTTTGCAACATTAGCAAGCAACGCCTGGCCACTTGCGCCTACGTTGGAGTAGCGGCGCGAATCGGACACAAAAGCCACATATTTTCCGCTTTGTACATGTTTACGGCGCTCGGTGCTCGCGACGATGGTCCGGGCTGTCCTGGGGTTCTGTTCAGGAGGAATTGTGATGGATGACGGCCAGGCTTCCCGGTGGCTGAAACTGGTCCTTTCCAATCACCCGGTTACTTTACTTCGCCATGCCCTGCTATGTGCCGCAAGAAAAACCCTGTCCTGTCCTCGATCCCGCCGGTCCGTTCTATTTGTCCTCCGTGCCGCCCTGTCTTCGTCCCTCCCCACCTATGACCGCGTCACCTCTCCCACCCTGTCCGCCGCCTATTACCCACAACCGCAGCGCTGACTACAAAGCTGAGGAAGCATTCACAGCGGCGGCCAAGGCCGCGATAGCCGCATCCGCGGCCTCGGAGCGCAGCACTCCTCTCTGTGACGACCCTCCCGGCATGCAACCCACCCCCACCTCAGCCGCCCCGGCCGCACCGGATGTCGCCCCACCCCTCATCCCATCTCCAACCACCACCAGCGCCTCCGCCCCAGCCGCCTCAGCCCCCACCGCGGCCGACTGGTCCCGCGTCCGCCTGGGCGTCGACGCCGCCCCCACCATGTTCGTCGCGAGCTGGTCTGCCGACACATGCTGCTGGGACGGCGGTGAGCTGGTGCCGTACGGCCCTCTGAGCTTGCTGCCTGCCGCCCAGGTCCTCAACTACGGCCAGAGTATCTTCGAGGGCCTCAAAGCATACCGGGGCAACGGGGCCGAAGCGGGAGACGGCGGCACCGGAGCGGGGACCGACGAGCGGGTGCTGCTGTTCCGGCCGGACGCCAACGCGGCGCGCTTCGAGGCGGGCGCTGTGCGCATGTGCATGCCGCCCGTCCCGCCGGCCATGTTTCTTGCGGCGCTGCACGCGGTGGTGCGCGCCAACGCCGGCTGGGTGAGTTGGGTTGGAGGTTGGAGGTCTGGAGGTGCTAAATAGGGGGATAGGAGAGGAGGGACGAGAGTAGGAGTTGATGTGGTGCGGGCGATGCGGCGAGGTGAGGTGAGGTGAGGGAAGCGAGACGGGCTGAAAAGCGGAAATGAACAAGCGGCGTGGCGGTGAAGACACGAGGCGTGCCAGAGGGGACACGGCAGTATGGATAGGTACTTCGAGCCACGGACGAGGAAATCGGCCATGGTGGTGTTAGCACGGGTGAGCTACATTGTATTTCACCTTGCCGTAAAGGCGCGGCACCAACCAGCTCGACTGCGAGACGGCCGAGATGTCTTTCCGCTCCAGGTGTCCCAGCTCCCACCTTCCCTCCCGGACGCCCTCACCTCCCCTCCTGGGCCCTCCCCTCTCCTCCCCCCCGCCGCCTCCATCCTGACCCGCAGGTCCCCCCGGCCGCCAAGGGCAGCCTCTACCTGCGGCCCCTCCTTCTGGGCACCGGCCCATTGCTGGGGCTGTGTCCCGCTCCGTCGTACACCTTCGTCGTGTACGCAGTGCCGGTGGGAGGGCGGGCCAAGGTACGGGTGGCGGAGTTCAGGGTTTGGGGTGGGCGGGGACTTTACGCTCGCCCGTTTGACACGGCATGGTATGGGCGTGACACGGCATGGTATGGGCGTGACACGGCATGGTATGGGCGTGACACGACATGATATGGGCGTGACACGACATGATATGGGCGTGACACGACATGATATGGGCGTGACACGACATGATATGGGCGTGACACGACATGATATGGGCGTGACACGACATGATATGGGCGTGACACGACATGATATGGGCCTGACACGACATGATATGGGCGTGACACGACATGATATGGGCGTGACACGACATGATATGGGCGTGGCACGACATGATATGGGCGTGACACGACATGATATGGGCGTGACACGACATGATATGGGCGTGAACCTCGGGACCGCCGCTCGACGTCCCTGTCCAGTGGCCCCACACTCGCCCGATTGTTTCCATCTTATCAATTGCCGGCGGGATGTCACACACCTTGCTAGCTGCCAACTGCCATGTGCCATCCCCCCAGCTACCGAGCATCTCTCCGCCACGGACCCAACCCACCACCCCGACCGCACTCGCACCCGCACGCCCCCACAGGAGGGCCGCCTGACGGCCCTGGATTACCTCATCCACGACTCCCTGCACCGCGCCGCGCCGCGCGGTGTGGGCTCCACAAAGGCCGCGGGGAACTACAGCCCCTGCCTCATGGCTCAGGCACAGGCTCGGGAGCAGGGCTGCCAGGACTGCATCTACCTCGACGCCAAGAGGTGCGCCGGACGGACGAGGGGTTGTGAGAAAAGCCCGTGTACTAGGAAGCCGATTAGGAAATCATCGGACGGGGGGAAAGCGGGTTTGTGAGAGGTTTCAAGTATCCAGGTACCTGATATGCGAATGGTCGTGAGGATTGGCCCGGCCTGGCAACCTGCCATCCGGCTTGGGTGCTCGTGTGATGGGCCGAGGGCTCTGGACGCTCGGCTGGAGGGCGTGCTGACCCGTGGCGGCGGCCCGGCCTAGTGCGCTGCTGATGTTGCGGTTGCTGTCCCACCCAGACCCACATACCCCCAACATGTCTGCTTCTGCCAGCACTGCATCCGCTGCGTCGGCCCCGACCTCGCCGACACCCGCGCCTGCGCCCTCTCGCGACCCGCAGCGACACCTACTTGGAGGAGGGCTCCGGCTGCAACGTCTTCGCGGCCCACGGCTCGGTCATCACCACGCCTCCCGCCGCCGGCTCCATCCTACCGGGCATCACTCGGGCCTCGCTGCTGCAGCTGGCAGGGGCGCTGGGGTACGGCGTGAGGGAGGCGCCCATCACCGTGCTGGCGGCCATGCAGGTGGGTAGCGCGTGAGCGCGGAGATGTCGGGAGTATTCCATCCGTGGTTGAGCGTGGGTCAACTGCTATAGCAGTTATCATCCGTAGTGGAACCGAGTTTAGCTGCCGTTGTAGTGTAACTGCTTCGTCAAGACTGCTGTTGAAGTGTAATTACAGCATCCGTACTGGTCATAAAATACGAAGCAATCATGCAAGTGGGTGGGCGGGCATGGGCTGATGGCATGATGGACTGCCGTGTCCCAGGCTGTGTACTGCCAGGGTACGGTAGTAGGAGTCGTGTGCCTCTTTCTGACGTCTGAATGCGCACGCCTGCCAACACTTGCTTCCCGGCCGCCCTCCTCGCCTCCTCCCTCCCGGCCCTCTGCTATCCCAGGCGGATGAGATGTTCGCTAGCGGCACGGCCGTAGTGGTGCAGCCTATCGGCAGCGTCATCTACAAGGGAAGGCGGATGCAGTTCTGCCGGCACAGCTCCCCCGCCGCGGCCACCGGGAGCGGGGAACACGCCAACGGCCACGCTGCGCATAACGGCGCCGCCGAGGAGGGCTGCGCGGAATGCGTCCTTCGAACCTCGAGCGACAGCGGCAGCGAGGACGCAGAGGCGGCTAGCAGCTGTGGGGGCTGCGGGCGAATCCTGTCGTACGGGTACGGCAACACCGTGGCCGAGCTGCGGCAGGAGCAGCGGGCCGAGTTGGCTGCCTGCGTGCCGGTTCCGGAGCCGGGCTCCCTCCCGCCGGGCGTAGGGCCCATCGCGCAGCGGCTCTACGCGTTGCTGACGGCGATCCAGTACGGCAGGGCACCGGACCCCTTCGGCTGGACCGTGGTGGTTGAGATGGACGGCCCCACGGGTGAGCGCGTCGTGGAGGGGTGGTGGCGCATCAAGCAGGAGGGCCATCGCCATTGGACGATCCCGGAAGGCGTTTGGGTGGTGCTTGGGTGTTGGGTGCTTGGGTGTTTGTGTGGCAAGCAGAGACATGCGGCATGACGCAGTAGGGAAACGGATGCAGTGGCAAACCTCCCTGGAGCGACTGGTTCTGCCTTAAGGGCTCAGCTTCGTAGAGCCCATTACCGGTGGCCCCCCCACCCCGCACATCCTCCCCTGCGTCGTGCACCTGTCTGATTGTGACTGCACGAGCTCCCTGCCCTCACTGTCCGACTCTACCTTTTTCGACGGCGTACGACTCCCATATCCTGATCCTAGTCCTTGCTGACCCGCTCCTCATAGAGGGCGCCCTGCACCTGGATAGGGTGCTGGGGCTGCTGGAGGAGGAGGAGGCGGAGGACGGGGACGAGGGGGGCGACGGGCAGCAGGAGGAGGAGGCGGCGCCGGGCAAGGCGGCGCCGCTGCCGAGCGCTAAGGGCAAGGCGGGTGGCCGCGGAGCGGCGGCCCGGAAGTCTAAATCAGTCTTTGCCGACCCCAATTTGGAGTGAAGCGTGAGGCGAGAGCGGAAGGTGCGTGGCCAGCCCTGCAAATTCGTGGGAAAGTGTAGAACAGGGTGCGAGCAGGTTTGTGGTCCGGGTAAGGTGGGTAGATGGCGTTGGAGCCTTGATGATGAGCAGAGCAGTCGATGAGCGTTGGGGGGGACTGCTGGCATGGCTCTGATGCATAGGACGCTGGGGGCGACTTTACTAGTGGACGCTCCCATGAACCGCACGGCGTGCATGACGGCTGGCGGAGGAGTATTACTAATGTGGGTGCAGGCGTTGTGGCGGTGGGGCAGCAGGCGGCCACGCGACGGTGCGTGTGTTAGAGCGAGGTGTGTGAGAGAAAGAGATTGCGAGCGGCGGCGTGGCGGCGAGTTGACGGAAGAGCCTTGGAAGAGATGCCTTCGTAAGCGGGTTGCGTGTATGTGCGTGTATCATCATGTGCGTGTATGTGCGTGTATGTGCGTGTATGTGCGTGTATCATCATGTGTGTGTATGCCGTGTTTGTACATCACCGAGTGCGTCGCCGTGTCTACGAATCAGAGGCCCACGCAGCGGCGCCGTGCTGGAAGATGCTCTGCACCCGGAGACGCTCAGGCGAGACGCGCTGGTGTGCGGAGGTGCGGGGAGAAGCAGACGGGAAGACACCTGGCGTGCCGTTTCTTTATCAGTTTTGCGAGAGCACGCGAAGACCCAACAGGCGGCATCACGACGGACATCACCGCTTTCGTCGTGTGGCGGATCAGCTCCTCTAACAGCTCCCCGGGAGCGGGCGGGAGGGTCGGGGAGGCATGGGCGGTTTTCAGCTGCTGGCCGCACATCAGACCGGTACCTTGCTGTTGAGGCGCCGCTGCGCCGCTACTGCTCTCGAGTGGCGAAGACCGGTTGCGTTAGGCCCTGGTACGTGACTAAGGGCGTGACGATGATCCTGATTGTAGGCTCGACAGCATCTCTAAACATGGACGCGAAGGGCGACCCTTCCTGTCTCGGCGATTGATGTGTAGGCATGGCTGGTAGGAGGACAGGCAGGGGGGCGTTTGCGGCCGGGCTGTGATGCTGGAGCAGCAGCAGCCATCCGTTCTGAACGTATGTACAGTACGATGGTGCGGCAAGCGCGCAACCCGCGACCGGCATTTGAGAAATCTGCCAACAACAACTGGTAGTAAGAGAGGTGAGTGGGCGAGCATTATCTTTTTTGCTGTACGGTACTTTGGGCTGTGTCGAGATTCTCTATTTCACTTCGTTTATTCAATGTTCCTGTTCTATGCTGGACCATCAACGCGAGACGCGTCGTACTACCGAAGTCGTTATTGTGGACCGGATGGTTTGCGCAACTGTCTGGGTTAACCGTCGTCGTTGAGGCGGCCCGCGCCCGATAGTGGTGTTGCTGGGTGTTGTTTTGTAAATATTCGTTGCGTCTTGCAGGGCGGCGGACTGATAACATGCCAGCAGCTATAGACATTATGATATCGACTAATCGTTTATTTGCACATTAAAGTAACGCCAGTCATGTGGTTGGAAAGGTGCAAACGGAGTGGGAAGAGCGATCATGGTGTCCAAGGACTCTAACAAAATATCGTAATCTCGTGTAAAGACCCATTGTCTCGGATTTTCCTCACATGACCTCGCATGTCCCGAAACCCTACAGCCTGTATGTTGACAACCCCGGGGAACTAAACCCGAAACCACACGGCCCGGTTAAACAGCGCTTATATCTCGTCGTGTCCTATTCCGCCCTGCAGGCCCGATTTATGCGCAAAAGCAACAACTTTCGGCGCTTTCACCCTGGCGCCATTGGCACGCGTACTTCAAAATCGCCAGTCCACAACACATCACTCATCAGCATCCACCACCGTACACTGCAAAAAAGATCGCCGGCGGCCTTCACAGCAAAATATTTCGCAGCGATACAAAAACACGCACCCGTCACCTACCGCTTCGCCCGGGCCTAATCCTGCTCACCTCCTCAAGAGCTCCCTCATTACATTACACAAGGTGCAGCAGGCACCGACATACACACGCACAAAATTGCCACCCTCAAGCCCGCTTGGCGCAGCTGGAGCCCCTACTGGCATCTCCCAGGCGGTCCCGGGGACGCATCCACGTCGACGTCATACGGGTCGCTGCAGCACGCCCAGCACCAGGCGGCCCATCTCCCACGATCGCGGTCATGACCACCATCACCACCCATCACCACCACCGAGCCCAGACCCAAGGTTCACGGCCAACGCTAGGACCCACCACGGGTTCACCGCTCGTGCTTCCCCGGTAGCCGAGACCGAAGGCAAGCCGGCTGGGCCGTTTCAGGACTTTGGCATCACGTGCAAGCCGTTCCGTGTCAAAACCCATCAGGAGAGCAGGCTCCCGGCAGACACAGCGTTCGTGGCGCGGCCGTACGGTACGGTCGCGTACGGGGGGGGTCCGTATCCCGCGGCCCAGAACGCAAGCCACCCAGCCGGCCCTTCCAAAAATAAGGACCGCCGCAACGCCGTTCCCGCCCCGGATACCGTCCCTTGCCATGGCCCCTGACCAGCCGCCATCCTCACTTCCCAAGTCCCGCTACTCCCTCCCTGCCACGGGCGCAGCCTTCGCGGCACGGCAGCCCCGGGAAGAGGAATCCGCCTACTCTACCGACTGGATCCCACCGCAGTTGGGCCCGGCCACAAACCGGCGCCGACAGCTACACATGCGACCGTCTGCGCGGCCCCAATAAGGGCTGCCTTACTTCCGCTGCTGCTGCTGCTCCTGCTTCAGCGCCGCGAGGCGAGCCCCACGTGTGCCGGGGACGTAGGTGGGAGCGGACTCCTGGGCCGGAGCGGACCGGCTCCTGAGGGCCGGAGGCGGAGGGATGAGGGTAACGTTACTCGCAGGGTTGTGGGGAACGGGTCAGAGGGAATGCGGGAACACAAGAAGGGGAGGCCCAGCCATCGCCAGGCCGGCAGCGATACCCACAGTTCCCACCCTAGGACGGGGTGCCTAGGGCGAAGGTGGCGGATGGCTCATCCAACACGATGAAACAGCCTCCCTGGAGTTACTGAGGACAATACGGCGACGAGTCGCGCTTCCACCAACCCACAGCCACGCCTAACCCGGTACACCCAATCTTACTTGCTGGCGCTGCCACTGCGGGTGCTGACGCTGCCGGTGCCGCGGGGGCTGGGGGCGGGAGCGGGGGCGGCCTTCTTCGGGGGCGGGGCCGGGGCGGCCTTCTTCGGGGGCGGGGCCGGCGGCTCAGGGCGGGCGCGCACCGAGGCGCTGCGCTTGGGCGGTGGTACCGGCTCGGGCTCCGGCGCCCTGCGGACACCACGACATACGTTTCAAGGTATGGCGTGTAAGGACGAAGTACAGCGGGGTACAGCGGGCCATTGGCTGCTGCCGTGTTCAGCACGCGGCACCGCTACCGCCGCTGCCGTAGCTGCACCTTCACTAGAACAGGACACGAGACGGGGCTGCAGCCCGCTCTTTCCGCGGCGATTCCTGGTCCCACGACCCCAGCAGCTATGGGCAGCTATGGCTGGGCAGTCACACCCCCGCAACCAACCCAGCGTCGAGGCCAGCGCATGGGGCCCGGCTTCGCAGGCCGCATAACATGGGGTACCCCAAGCCGTGATACTGTACTGTGCAGCCCCCGACGTCGTACTACTACGGACACACTAACCAACACCACCACCGCCACCACCACCAACACCACCAACACCCCCCCACCACCACCATCCCACCTGCGGGCTGAGACGCTGCGCTTGGGCGGGGTCGGCTCAGGCGGCGGCGGAGGAGCGCTGCGGCCACGCTTCGGTGTGGGCTCCGGCGGCGGCGGCGGGGCGCTGCGGCCGCGCCTCTGCACGGGCTCGGGCGGAGGTGGGGGGGCGCTGCGACCACGAATGGCGGTGCCGCCGCGCTTGGACGGGGGAGCGGATTCCTCCTCCTCCACTACCTTCTTCGCCGATACCTTGCCAGTGCCGAAGCTGAAGAAGCCGGTGCCGGCCTTTTTGGGCGGCTCCTCGACCTCCTCCTCCTCCTCCTCCACCACCTTCTTCGCCGACACCTTGCCAGTGCCGAAGCTGAAAAAGCTGGTGCCGGTCTTCTTGGGCGGCTCCTCGACCTCCTCCTCCTCCTCCACCACCTTCTTCGCCGACACCTTGCCAGTGCCGAAGCTGAAAAAGCTGGTGCCGGTCTTCTTGGGCGGCTCTTCGATCGCCTCCTCCTCCTTTGGCGCCTCCTTCTTCACCGATACCTTGCCGGTCCCGAAGCTGAAGAAGCCGGTGCCGGTCTTCTTGGGCGGCTCTTCGATCACCTCCTCCTCCTCCTTTGGCGCCTCCTTCTTGACCGACACCTTGCCGGTCCCGAAGCTGAAGAAGCCGGTGCCGGTCTTCTTGGGCGGCTCCTCGATCACAACCTCCTCCTCCTTAGGCTCCTCCTCCTTGACGGTCACCTGCGAGTGGGCGGCAGGCACAGAACATGTTCATGTTCCGAACCCACTCGCCCTGCGAACACTCCTGCCACACAGCCCTCCCCTCTTGCCCCTCTCAGCCATCAGAACGCCCTCCCCCCGTCTGGCACCACTGGGCCCCGAGCCTTTTCCAGAAGTACTGGCGCAGTCAACACGGGTAAGTGGTAGTACACATACACACCTTGCCGGCCCCGAAGCCGAAGAAGCCGGTGCCCGTCTTCTTGGGAGGCTCCTCAACAACCGCCTCCGGCTCGGCCTGCTTGGCAGCGCGGCGAGCACTGAGGGTGCCCAGCGCACGTGCCGGCGGTGCCTTCTCCTCCTCCTCTTCAGCCGGTGCGGCGACCTTCTTGGCTCCGAAGCTGAAGAAGCTGGTGCCTAGGGGCTTCTTGGCGGGCTCCTCCACAGCCTCCGGCTCGGGTGCTGCCTCCTGCAGAGCCCCGGCAGTGAGGGAAGCTCAGGAGGTAGCGGTGTGCGCTGGTTCGGAGTGCGCGTGGCAAGATGTCGCGGGTGACCGGCGCGTGTGTGAGGGTGTGAGGACCACGAGTAGAGGGACCCCAAGGGGAAGGACAGGCAGTCCTAACCCATTGACGCTCGCTGAGGCGGCGGGCCAGTGTGATGTACCGTGTCCCCAGGCTGGAACCAGTCAGCACAGCGAACGCCATTCGCGGTACGTCGTCGTCGCCTGGGTCTACGAAGCCGAACTGCTGCCGCGACACGGACACGGACACACCTCCTCGGGTGCTGCCGCCGCAGACGCCTTGCGCGAGATGCTCATTGTGCCCAGGTTGAACAGCCCAGCGCGGGCGGGGGGGGCGCTCTTGGCGGCTTCCTCGGCGGCGCTGGCGGCGGCCTCAGAGGCGGCGCCCTCCGCAGCGGCGATGATCTGGCCGGGGGCGGGGTGGCGATGGGGTTTCAGGGTTTAGTGCGCGGTGGAGGAGGGGAAAAGTGGGCATAATACACACGGGAAACCCACCATACTCTCCAGCCTCTCCTCACCCCCTCCCCGCGGTTCCCCTGGTCAGTGGGCTCACTACTCTACCTCACCTCGCCGACAGCGTCAGCGGCCGACAGCTGCTCGTCCGCGCTGGCGCACATCTACGGCAACCGGAGGCGGTGGTGTCGGGTGGGGGGGAGGGCGGGAGGGGTTTGACGAGTGGGGCCGGGTGCGGGGGAGGGCGGTGACGAGCCGCAAGCGGCGAGGTCGTGGGGAACCGCGACGGCAGGCCTCTGAAATGCCCAGTGGAAGAGGTGGTAGACCGATTGCCGGCAATGCTACGGCGAGCACCGCTGTTTCCATACCAACGGGACCCCACCCCACCAGCACCCCGGCCACATCTGCACGACCGATGCTGCTCGTGCGCCTGCCCCTGCCACACGCCGTGTGCGCCGCACCTCGAACACCAGCCCGTTGGTGGGGCCGGCCGCCTTCAGCACCTCCGAAACCACCGAGGCGACCTGTCGAGGGAGGGGGCGTTGGAGCGGGGCACGCCGCGGGAAGTGAGTTTTGGGTGACGACGAAGGCATGGTGATTAGGTAAGGCATAAGGCCTGTGCACCGTAATAATACATGGATTCGTCGGGGAGATGTCGGTCTTTATGTAGTCGATAGTCACAACGATGCGGGCGTCAGGGTCGGTCTTTATGTAGTCGATAGTCACAACGATGCGGGCGTCAGGGTCGGTCTTTATGTAGTCGATAGTCACAACGATGCGGGCGTCAGGGTCGTGGGAGGCGAAGGTACAGATGGGTTGAGAGCGCTGGAGCGGTGGCGGCGCCAGGTGGCCGGCTCTGGCCCTATCGGGGGGGGGCGGTAGAGAGGCACCAGCCGCACCTGCGACTTGGACGACACGTCCGACGTGGCAACGGTGCCCAGCGTGCCAATCACAAGATAGCTGCCCGGCTCCGCGCCGTCGTCCGTACGGTCGCTGCCGTACGCACGAATGATGGCGTACGGCTTGCCACTATCCGCGACCTGACCAATGGGCGAAGGGGAAGGACAAGGCGTGGGTGTTTGCCTCAGGCCGCCAAACCACAAACTCGGTTACCTGGTTCGGGCCCCCTCTTCCGCCCGCACCCCTGCAACCGCCCCGCCGGACTCCTTGCGTCACCTCACCTAGACGCCTGCCGCCTCACGTGATCATGCACTGCGCCTGCACCCCACCGGCCGCACCGCTCCGAAACCGAACCCAATCGCCACCGACACATAAGTAGCAAACGATCCCTCGTCCAGCACCGCGCTCCCTTCCTCCCTCCCCAGCCCCTCCCCAGCCTCACCTGCTGCTCCAGCTTGCTCAGGCGGTCCAGGGGCTTGCCGGGGGCGGGGGCAGCCGCAGCCTTGGCGCCGCCGCCGAACAGACCGCCGAACAGACCGCCGCTGGCAGCCGCGGGCGCGGCCCCCGGCTGCGTGGACACCAGCACCACCTGACCTGCGCCGGTGGCCTCAGCCAACGCCAGCGCGAACTGGACCTCCTGCCGTACACACGGATGAGCACACGGACGAACGGGAGCAAGCGCGCGGGGCCAGCAGCACGGCGGGGGGAAAGGTGGGTTGGGTTCCTGGCGGGCTTAGGCTCGGGGGACTCGACCCTGGATGCCTCCCGACCCGGGACGCATCCTAATGTCCCAATGCTCTCTTGGCGTGTGTGTTGCCGACCCGACCCGAGGGCCGCCCCTGTGCCGCGCACCTTGGCGCCGGTCTTGCCCTTGCCATCCACATCGCCGTCCACCACCACCACCTTGGCGCGCCTGGAGGGCGGAGGGCGGCAGCAGGGGCGGGAGCATCCGAGCAAGGCAAGAGCATACCGTAAGGCAGGGCGAAGCACGCGGCTCGCAAAGGAGGTTAAGAGAGATCTTCGGCCGTGGGCCCGGTCGGCCACACGATTCCCGGGGGCAAAAACGCCCGAGGCTCCCAGGATAGGTCGCAACCTTGCAGGCAGTGCTGTGCCATCCGGCCCCTGCCCCGGTTGCGGGTGCGTGTTTCCCGGCCGTGGTTTCGGAGCAGCCAAGCACCATGTCAAGCCGGGCTGCTTGCTCGCTACTCCGGTCCATGACATGAAGTGATGGCTCCGTTGTGTGTGGGTGTGGGGAGCAGCCGTCACGGCTCTTGTGAGGAGCCGTGACAGCTCTCGGCGCAGGCTGAACTCCCGTCGCCACGCGCCCTTCCCCCCTGCGGCCGCCGTGGCCTGCACCTCCCGGCTGCTACACGCCGCCGCCCCGCCGACTTGGCGCTATTAAGCGCGTGGGTGATTGCGGAAGCGCTGCTAGCTGCCGTACCGGCGCCGCAGTAGCTGGTTCTGCAGCTGATGGACGCCGCTGCAACTGCTGTTGGCCGGCCGAAGCCGGCTGTTCGGTCCTACGGGCGGTATAAGCTCGCTACGCAAGTGCGGCCCAGCCGGTCTCGGACTTGTGGCTGCACTGCCCATAGACTAAATCCTCACCGACCCTGCTGGCGCCACTGGTGCTAACAGTGCCGCCACAGTCTACCACTGGAGCAGCTCTATCTGACGCGTGCTGCCGGCGCCGCCAGTCGCGATGCTGCGGCAGAAGCCGGTGCTGCCCGCGACAACGTGTTGGAAGTAAATCCAGCTGCTTCTACTGCTGCTGCTACTACTGCGGCTGCTACTGCTGCTACTACTGCCGCTGCTACTGCTGCTTCTACTGCTTCTTCTACTGCTTCTTCTTCTGCTTCTTCTTCTGCTGTTACCGGTACTACTGCTGCTGCTGCTGCAACCGCTCAGCGACAGCAGCGGCGGCGGCAGCGGTTCACCCGCGACGTGGCAGCCAGCGTGGCACGGCCGCCGTTCCAACAGCAGTTGGAGCACATGCCGCCAAGCAGCTTGTCCTCGAAGCAGCCGTTGCGTCAACATGGCTAGTGTGTTGTGCCGACTAACGGCATGCCACACCTTGCATTTGCCCTGGGCCCGGCTCCGGGCCCTGATCGCCAGCCCCCATCCCTCGTGCGTGAGGTTCCTCCGTGACATTTGACACTTGCATATGTGAGACACACCTTGGCGCGCCCTTCGCGCCTGCCCGCCCCCGAGCCCCCTCCCTGGATTCCGAAGGTGGAAGATCCTCTTGGGGGATCCCCACTCCAAATTTCCTCCTTACTTGGGTAGCGCCTTGAGCGCCGCCTCGTCGCTCTCCAGGGACTCCAGCGCGACCAGCTTGAGGTTGGCGGCGGACGCCTTATCAATCAGCTCGTAGCGCTTGAAGAACGAGAAGGCGGCAGTGGCGGCAGCGAGGTCGGTGACGCCTGGGATGAGGATAGGGCGGGGGCGGGAACGAGGGACAGGGACGGGGATCGACAACCCAGGCAGGACGGGTGGACAGGGGGGCATGCAGTGTTCAAAGGCGAACGATACTTGTTGAACAGCTACCAGGCTGGGCTGGCTAGCGTCCGAGAGGGGCAGCACGCGTACGAGTATACCAATGTATGTCTCAAGCGGGTGCGCCACCTGTATATTCGTCGTTTTATTAAAACCACCCAAATGCATTACAATAATTGACGGCTTCAGCAGCGCCAGTAACACGCCTTGTCGGCCACCGCCCTACGTGTCTTTCATAATGTGGCCACTGGCGTGCACTGCACCTGACCCGTCTGACGTGCCGTATGGGGAGCCGGGGCGTATGCCCCGGGGCAGCATGTCCGCTCCTGCGGTGGCATTGCTGCCGCCTGGCGCTACTTGGCATCAGCCCCCGCTTTGGTTCATGCACGTTGGCCCGGCTTCGGAGCTACGCTGCCCATGCCCGGCCACATTTTTGTCCTCCCTTCATCGCTTTGCTCCCCTGATGCGTCACCGATACGTTCAGCGTTGGAGGACTCGGGGGACTCCAACTAGTAATGGAGGCATCACTACTGCAGGGAGATGCGCTGGGAATCACGGTCGCCAGGATAGCCCCACCACTGGTTTCAAGCGACCCCGCCCAGCAACCCGGCTCTCGCGCTTCCGCCCCCAGAGCCCCTCACCAGCCGTGACTTTGAAGCCAGACGCCAGCAGCTCGCGAATGATGCGAATAGACAGCTGACCCTGACCTCCTGCGCAATAATGAAGCTGAGGCCGTTGGTATAAACGAGCATCGCAATTGTCCCACCGGTGGCAAAAAGCAAAGCGCCATACATCGCATGGCCAGTTCTTACAGTCAAATGCAAATCCTATGGTTCTGAAGGCGATTCGTTCCGGTCCTTATGAGCAAAATGGCGACAGCGACCCGAGCCCGCCGAGATGCACCACGAACCTGTAACGAAAACGTTGCTCCCCTTATAAGCGGCCTGAGCAACTGCCTTCCGCAACGCGATGGTGCCCACAGCGAGGGGACTGCTGGGCGCGACAGCGGTCGGGGCCTCTGCTTGCACACGGACTGCTGGCCTCCTGCTTCCAGCGATAAGCCTTGCCGGTCCACGAGCAGCAACCCCACGGCGGGCATTAATTGAAACGCCTTGGGCCTGGCTGCTGCGACGCTGCGCAGCAGCGCGCGCCTGGCGCTGCGCGAGGAGCTGCATCTTCAAGAGCGGACTTAAGGCTAAGGGTGTGTGACTACGGCTGATGGTGATCAACGCACAGCCCATAGGCCAGGGCTTGGGTGTATTGAATTGTGTCGCGCGACCTCGCCTGTACGGCCTAACCGAGATCGGCCACTTACTTGTTCCCTGGCCAGCCAATTGGGTAACAAACTGCTTGTTTGATATGAATTCATATCATTTCGTAGACCTACATCCCAGCCATTGATTTATGAAGATGTGCGAATAAATGTTGTCCTTGCATCAGACTGCGCCGCTAGGCACCTTGACCGCTGCCCAAACCCATTAAAAACATGCAAACAATAGCAATCCAATCACAAGATCTTACGCTATGTGTCATCGATCCTGACTGCTTGCGCAGGAACACTACTTAACCCAGTTCACACATTGCGATGGTTCACCGTTCGTCCGCAAACCATTATGCGTTGCGTCGCGTACAGTACAGCCGGATGACGTGCGCGGACAGGAAAGCGGGGACGCTGAACGCCCTGGGCCTCAAAGGTCCAGTATGGTGCCGCGGGTGTTTTACCACGTCCGTAATGCAGGTCTCTTACACAGATGATGTTGTAGGCATCATGCTTCGGCACGGTTGGGGTTTGGCTTTGGTGGTGCTGTTACGCGGTAAAGAGCAGCGCCGTTGTGTGCAGGTCGGGTCCACATCAGCACTCCCCAGCCCAGCGCCGTCGGGGCCGTCGGGGACATTATGTCAATAACAGCCGCCTCGCAGCTCCCGGGTATCGGTACCAACGCAACTTGGGACTGTACCCCATTTTCCGCAGCATTGCTGGCTGAGGATGGCTGCTCGCGTTGCCACAGCGGCCAGGGTGCGGCTGCACAGTGGGTTCCCCCTTACTCGATGCGCTGTGGGTTGCCTTCTGATCAGCCAACTAAATCAAAATTCAAACGAACCCAAAACTCAAACGAACCCAAAACCAAGACCAATTTGCACCGGAGCTAATGCCTGTCCTCCCTGGACCTGGGCACACCTGACGCCAGGCAAACCAGTCCGGTTGCGAGACCCACCAGTCGCCCCCGTGCCTCAGGCGACGAGCCACGTCATGCCGCATTATTACACTTGATTTATTATTCGCAGGTTGACCCCGCCGTACAAATTGTCCGGTGTCTCTGGGCCGCCAACTGGTGCCACGGTGGTCACGCAATGGCCGCGGTCCAGCCGCAAGGCGCCGCCGCTCCCTGTCCTGGCAGGAATGAGGCGTACGTGTGCCCATTAAGCTCGACACCAGCGCATGCGCGCGTCAGCGCGCGCAACCGCTTAGGGAACCAAGTCGAAACGCTCTTAACAACAAAAACAAACACGCACAACAACTCGGATGCCTTCGCCTAATATACACACCAACGGTTACTAAATGGGCGGGCGCCCCCCTGCTCCCGCAGGCCCCTTCCACGCTCTTGGGTGAAGGGGGCGGGAGCCGGGGGGCTTCGCCACGCGCGGCAACCATCTTGCCTTCCCATAGACAATACACACAGCAGGTCTCGCGTACAACGAGACGCAAACACATTGGATCCGAACTTCCGAACACACACTGTGTCAAGGTGATGCGTTGTTAGGCAGTTCGCGGGCACTCAAGTCACGACACACGGAACACTCGCAACTGACATGCAAAAAAACGCGCGGGCGGGCATACAACCCGGAGACGGGAAGCGGAGTCCACAACAACATAACCACCCTCCGTGCCCCCTCCCCGGCCCTTCCGAGCTCCAGCCCAAAGGGTTCACTCAGTACGACAGTACGACATCGCGGGCCTTTCTCCCCTCGGGCCTGCAAGCCCGTCCTGCTCCCGGCCCCCAACCAACCAACACATGCACGGCTGGCTGCCACAACGGCCTCCTTCACAACAAACTTGTACAACCCATACGAGGGATTATTCAGCGGGCCAACCAACCCTGCCCTCCCGCCTCCGGCCCACCGGCCAGGTGTCCGTGGCCCTAATATTGACCGCTGAGCTGGCCTCACCGGCCTGCCATCATACCCCGAACCCAGGCCACAATCTGCGCCACGTTCCTCTCCAGGTCATCGGTGTTATCGCTGGGCAGCGGCTTGACGATCTCCGGCCTGGAGGGACGGGTCAGGTGGAGGGTGTGTGGATGCATGGATGCGATGGGGGAAGAGGGGACGATTGGCCGCGGATCAACAACCCAGCATTTATGCGGGGCAGGGGCGGTTGCGAGGAAACCCCGTGCGTCGGCAATGACTAGAGAACCGTTACGCGAGAGGGCCGATTTGGAAACCGACCTGCCCTTGGGGTAGGGCCACATAAGCTGGCAGGAACATACGCTGGACAACCAACCCACTGGTCCCATTCGACCGGTTGGCCGCACCTGCATGCAGGGTCGAGATACACCCCGTCGCCCTGGTCATATTAGCCCTCGTGTACGACATCCCCTGGTCGTACCGTACCTGTAGCTCTCGGATGCCTCCTCCATCACAACCATCATGATCTCGCATTGCATGTTCTCGTTGATCTTGTTCTGGGAGTATCCGCTGGTGAAGCAGATGCGGGTGGCGGGGTGACGGGGGGCAGGGCGACACACGGGCAGCGCGCGCGCAGGAAGGGTGTGTTCTTCGTCCAGGGCGGACCGGACCCTGGCGGCTGCCTTCGCAGCCGCACCAGCCCCCCGTCCCAAGACACACTTTCTCGCGTCCATCTGCTGAGCGACACACACACACACACACCCTTCCTACCCCTTTGCTCACCGCTTCTGTAATCGGTCATACAGATCCGTGTTGTTGGTTTGGAGCACCGCGACCAGGTCAAACCAGCTGTGGGGGCGGGGGGGCGGGGTTCAGGAGTTGGCAGCAAATCGGCTTCTTCCGCCGATAGAGCCGCAATGGCGGCAGTGTCCAAAAGGAAGGAGGACCAGGCGAGCGCTGCAAGGGTTCATACCATACAAAGCATGTCGTACCGCTCTGGGAACAAGTCGCAGCCGTGGTGGTCCACAATGTTGCCGCCCTCCGCCATGAAGTCCTCCATCGCATCGCACACCTGCAACCAGGGTTTTAGGGTTTTACGGTTTTACGGTTGACATTTAGGGTTTCGGGGCTGGGTTTTGAGTTTTGGGTTGAAGGATTGTAACTGGATTTGGGGGGTTGGAGGTTTTGACTTTCTGTTCCCGATGTCAAGAATGTTGGTGGAGGAACATGCGGCGAGCTGTGGGTAATGACAACGCGTGCGGGAGAGGGGGCCGGCGCGGGGGGGTCCAGGGGGCCGAGGAGCGGGCCTTCGGTGCAAAGAAGCACCTTGCGTTACTCTCAACATACACACAGCCTTAGTTGCGCACGGCTTGCAAACCCTACTGCTTCCCTGCCGCGGCAGCGACTCCGCTGCAGTGGCAACGAGCCTCAGGTATCGCAGTCGGACCCTTTGAAAGGCTTGCAGACTGGACACAACAGTGATGTCGATGCTGGCAGCGGGTTCCTCCGCGCGCTTTCCAAACCGTACGGGTGTCATCGGCTCCGCTACACTGCTCATGGCCATCCCTCCGGGCGCCGAGGGCCCTTCCCCTCACGTCCTCGCCCCGGACCTCATGCCCACACCCCGGTGCAACCCAGCAGTGGGAGCGTCTCGAAGGTGGATGAGGCGACTAAAGTCTCGCAAAGGGGGGGGCTTTTTAACGCATAGTCTCGGTGGCGGGGGGGGCCTGTCAGGCTGGGCGGCGGTCGCTTCTGCCCTCCACGCACGCCCCGGCGTGGGCGCACGCAACCTTAAACGTGCGACGTACGCAACGTCCTTAGTTGCCATGCTCGCGCTGCGGCTGGTGGATGCTGGCGGCGCGGCGGCGCGCCGCGCATGCTCCGCTCTTCAAAAGCCGGTACTCGCCACCAAACGCACCTTGTCTTCATCCAGATTGAAGCATTCGTACTCCGGGTTCCAGCCCGAGTGAAGACCGTTCTCGCGGACCCAATCGCCAACATTAATGTGCCGGAAGCCCAGCTGCTGCGCCACCATTTCCGACGTCGTCGTCTTGCCCGTGCCAGGTGTTCCAGTAATCAAGACATTTGGTCTTGTGCGGATCATTCTTTGGACAATCTGTAGTTGCGACCCGAGGCCGCGGGATAGCTAAAGCAGTGGCGTGGGGCAAAGCACAATTGTTTAGTGTCTTCTAAAGAGTCACTTGTAGACGTTTGTATGCATGTCGGTGGCCTAAAGCTAGGTACCTCTCTACATCGGAATGGCAGTAGCCGACGGGGCCACGTAGCGCACGTAGCGCGGCTTTGTGCATCATCCCAATCCAGCCGCAAAAACAATGCAGTGTCTATGCTAAAGCCCGTGCAAATTTGTCTATGGCACTAAATCCAGTTGCCGTTGGGCGTCGATGGGTCACGGTAATTATGGCTCCTTGCTGCGACCCTCCGTGGCAAGAGATGCAAGAGGCAACAACGTCGGCCGCCCTTCCAAGTTACCCCCCTTTCCTGGGGTTCACAGCTTGCTTGGCAAAGCAATTGTACCCACCCTGTGGGGTTCTCGTGGCAGCGGACCCGCATACAAGCTAACACATGGCCTGAGACCTCTTGAGAGGGCCTGAGCAGGTAGGGGCAGCTGCCTCCCGGGCATGAGAGCGTCCCAGCCTGTCCCCCCGGTCGCATCGCTCACCCGCCTATTATCCGCCTTGCGTTTCGCAATCGTCTTACCCAATCACCCAAATAATAATGCGTATTACCCAATCACCCAAATAACAACACCTTGACGCCCGGCCTCACAGCTAGGCTTCGTCTGCAGCTATCCTCCCCTCTCCTGCCCCCAAACTCCACGTGTTGATTGATGCTGGCTTGGAACCTTCGACTGGAGCGATTACAGCTGAGGCGGCCGCAGCGCACGGCGCTCGTGTTCACGAGATCACGACCCATTTCGGCAACCGGTGCCAACTCATCCGTCGTGGCTGCCTCCCTCCCAACCTGTCTGCACTCTTTCGCAAATGCTTCCAAGGCAGGTGCAGGTGCGGGCGTCACCGCCGCCACCGGCATGGAGAGCAGCCTGGCGCGGATCAGCGACCTGTTTTTTGCAGCGGCCCCCGAGGGTGTGACAGCAACCACGTGTGCCGAAGGACACACACAGAACGTACACCAAGTGCCAGCCCATGCAACCGTCAGGCGTCACCACGACACCAAGCTAACCGCCTGTACGGCAACACATTTCATCATGGGTAATGAAACACGATGAGTCATATGCCAAAATGCACACCCGGCTCCAACCGGCGCTGAGTCCACTGACCCTCTTGAGTCGCCCTCCGCTGGCACCCGCACCTGGAGCCACATGCCGATCTTTAATTGGTACAGTCGATATATCCAATAAGCTCGAGGAACTGGATGCACCTGATGATCCCCGATATTCCATGTACAGCCATCACAATTCCGCACACACACATACCCGTGCTCGCCTACAGTGCCAAGGCAATCGCTACTTCCCCCTAGCCGGGGGAGATCCGTCAGCTTCCATGCCAATGAATCACCTCCGGCCCCGGCCCGGACACCACGCCGGGCTGACCAGCAGCACACCTTGGCTGTAGCCGCACTAGCCGACCTCGGCAGTAGCAGCAGTAGCTGCAATAGCTGCAGTAGCCGCACTCGGCGACCCGGCAGCACGCGGGGCCTGCCACAATCCTACGTCATGCCTCCTCCCTCGGCAGTCCGGCATGACCCCTCCCCACCTCTACCCCTGGCCCCCCGCCGCTTTCATGAAGCACCCCCTCCTCCCCCCCTGTGGCCTCTCGCCTGCTCATCCGGGTTGGGACCTCCCCCTCCCAAACTCCCCATCTACTACCCCTGCCTCGTCCGTAGCTCCCACGAACGGCATCCAGTCAAACGCCACCGGCGCCCCCCCTACCCAGATCCCGGCGCTCCGACTCCATGCTCGCCAGCTCCCGTTCCTGCTGCCGCACCCGGGGCGCCGCCTACGCTCTTTCTCCCGGCGTCCTTGCCCTCTCCCTGCGGCTTTTTCCCCGTCCGCTGCAGCAGGTACAGCGCCACCGCCACCAGCGCCCCGCCCGCAATGTACTTCCAGCTCATGGGCTT
The DNA here is from genome assembly GCA_003116995.1 of Yamagishiella unicocca. Classification (NCBI taxonomy): domain Eukaryota; kingdom Viridiplantae; phylum Chlorophyta; class Chlorophyceae; order Chlamydomonadales; family Volvocaceae; genus Yamagishiella; species Yamagishiella unicocca. The sequence goes on from BDSL01000052.1 coordinate 157,435, forward strand.
CGGAAACACCACGAACGACAGGATCACCTGGCACACCTGTGTGCGTGTGCGTGTGTGTGTGTGCGTGTGTGTGTGTATGCAAGGATGGGGGGAGGGAGACGGGGAGGCGGCAAGGGGGGAAGCAGAGGATGGGGGTGAGGATTGCGCCGCGATTGCACCCTGAGTGGTGCGTACGAATGGGGGGTTTGATAAGAGAATCCGCGAATCCACGGCCGACAAACCGAGGGCGGTGAAGGGGGGACTCATGCGCTGCGCAAGCGCCCATTGCCTCGGCCCCGGGGCTCTGGGTGCCGACCCCAGCCTGGGACTCCGCCAAGTCGTAAAACGGAAACCCAACCCACATTGCCCCCAGATAGCTACCCCGACCGTCCCGGCCCCTGCTGCCCTGCACCCCCTCCCGTGGCGCCCACCTTGCGCATGGACTTGACCACCTCCGCGTTCGTGGCCCCGAAGTGCTTGATGAGCAGCAGCACCAGGCACACCGTCACGTAGCCCAGCACGGAGAAGGCGCAGATGGTGGGCACCGTCTCGCGGTGGAGGGACGAGTGCGCCAGCGCGCCCCGCAGCTCGCCTGGAGGGTGAGGAGGGGTGGCAGGGGTTTGGGCGGGGGGTGTTGAGGAAGTTGGGGGCTTGGGGCACGGCCCGCATTGATTGCGTCTGAGAGCCCCATCCGGCGAACCCACTGCTGCCCCAACCCGCCTAACGTCCTTGTTGGGCCCCATCCTCTCCTCCCCCGCTTTTACTGACTGTCCCTGCTCCCCTCCTGCCCTCCCGCCCCTCCTATCCACCCCTCCACCGCCGACCTGCGGGTTTCCTCCAATAACCTCCGCTCCACCACCGACCTACGGGTTTCCTCCCCCCCCCCCACCCGACGCCGCACCGCCGCCCTCACCTGTCGCGCACAGCACTATGAACGACTCCGCCGCCGCGAACAGCGACAGGTACATCATCACCTCGGCGTGGCTGGCGGGGGTGCGGATGCGGAAGAACTGGCGCTCCTCCAGGTTGGCCGTCAGGGCGTCGCACAGCTGCGGGTGAGGGGGTGGGGGGCGAGGGTGGGGTGGGGAGGTTGGGGGTGGTGGGAGAGCACGGGTTGTTTAGCGGCAGAGGCGGGGAGGGGTTGTTCACCCTGTCGCTCCCCACGACAGGGTGACGTGGTGGGGGGACGTAAGAAGGGGGCGCCCGCCCCTTCCGCCCCGTCCCTCACAGCCCTCCGCTCCTGGTCCACCGCAACCGGGCCCCCCTGCCCCGCACTTTCTCTTTGCCTTCAATGCCGCTATACTCGTTTCCCCACTACCCCAAACGGGGCCCCTCCTCCCCACGCCAGCCTAGAAGCCGCCGCCGAATTAGGCTTAGCCGCCGAAGGTCGACATACGACTTCCGACTTTAGTTTCCTCAACCAAGTTCTCCAGCATGCACCTCGAAACGTCTATCCTATACGGTTTTCCTTTCATACACGGGTTTTCCCCGCAGCTCCCCCCGCCGCCCGCCCGCAGGTCCGGACGCACCAGCGCCACCGCGATAAGGCCCACTCCTATTCCGCTGAAGTTGGGAGCTCCCTCCGCATCACCCGCGGTGAACAGGGTGATGCCCACCACCAGCAGCCCGCCCGCGCCGTACTGCACCGCGCTGTAGCGGTTGCCTACAACCAGGCTGCAATGGCAGTAGCACGCGGGATGACCCGGGGGTCGGTGGGTGGGTGAGTGGGAGGGGTCAATACAAAAGACCAGTGCAAAGCCGGGGGCAGATCAAGGCGGTTCTCTCACACACTGGGCACCTGCTCCGCTGACAATCCAGTGGGTCGTGTGCTAAAAACACATGTCGGGGGGGGGACACAGCCTCGCCTAGCCTCGCCAGGCGCGTGGAAGTGCGGGAAGATCGGCGCTATGCGGTAACGCGAGTGCGTTTCTGAAACGCCGCGCCTGTGTTTTGAACGCCGGCGGCGCGGCTTCCTACACGAAGAAATCCAATACAAAACGAGACAGCAAGGTCCCGTCGGTGTCGAGCAGCGCGATCGTCAAGCTCCAACCCTATGCCGTACCCCACCCCCCCCTCCTCCCGGTGTCCGATGGCTATGCACACGCTACATTTCCCCAGTCGCGTTATCGGGTCAATTATTGTAACCCCTCCTCCCAAACGCTGCCCCCTCCCCCGCTCCACCTGCGGAACGCCATGACGGGAATGACGCGACACGACTTGAACACGATGCGGGTGGTGTAGTTGAGGTAGTTGAGCGCCCAGTTGGTGAAGTAGGCGCCGCCCATGGCGAGGATGGAGATGAGCGCGTAGTCCTGCGGGGCGCGGGGCGGGGGCGAGGGTTCAGTGTTTCAGTGTTTTAGGGATGTTTTAGGGTTTCGAGTGTTTCGGGGACTTACTTTGGAGAGGAGCGCGATCCGTCCGGTTTCGCCCGCCCCTTCCTGCGCACCCCCCACCTTCCCTCCATCATCCTGGACGTCCGAAAACTCTTCACCCGCGCCACTCCTTTCCATCCTCTCCCACCCCCTGCAGAGCCCCCTGCCGCCCCACCGCCCTGCCGCACCCTCAGGCTGGCATGGCGCTTGAAGCTCCGGGTCACGGCCGACTCCGCCATGCCGCAGGCCGAGTAGGTGAGGTAGGTGATGAACGTCATCCAGCCGCCGTACGTGAAGCCCTCGATGTTGAACACCTTCTCCTGGAGCGTTGAAAAGCCCAGGGCGCTGGCGATGGACCTGTGTGTGGGGGGGGTGGAGGGGTGGTGTTTGGCATAAAAAAACGAGTTACACGACATGGGGTGGGTGGCGAGGTGGGGAGGGGGCCAAAGTTATAGGTGGGCACGTTGCATCGTCAAGAGCTGCTGGCCAGAGCATGGTGGTAGGCAGGTGGGTGGCGGGGTTGGGTGGAAGGCGCAATGGCCGTGGTGGTGGAGGAATTCGGGCGGGAGGGGGTTCGCTTCTTTTTGGCGTGCGAAGGAGGTGAGGGCCCGATGAAAAAGGATCGACAGTGCGGGGGTTGTATGGAGAAGCGGAGAGGGGTGAGGGGGGCGGTGCTGCGATATGATCGCCCTCGCGATGGGTGTAGCAGTGCAGTGGCAGCAGTGGCAGCGGCGGAGGATGAGGGCGACGGCGATAGAGGCGGGAGTCTCGCGGTGGCGACAGGGCCGCGCGATGTGAGCGAGATATCGAATACAACCCCGCGAAATCTCTATCGGACATCATTAAATTACCCGAAACTGTGTGGCGCAATGGAACGACGGCTGACGCTTGCATCGGCGACCCGACTTAGCCCGCCAACGTGACCCACAAACCCATAATGCAGGAGCAAGCACCTGACCTACCCTATGGCAAGCGCCATAAAAAATGCAGTTTGGCTGCGCACAGGTTTTGCTTGGAGACAAGACCTGCTGCTCGCCTCGGCCTGCGAGGCAACGGAGACGGGGCTGAAAACCATGATGCCGCTGGAGGTGACCTTCAGAATAGATCTTAGAGGGCAGCGGTGCGGTGTGCAGCGGCCAGATTGGGTCACGCGCAACGCCACGGCTCTCCGTCGAACTCTGCGAACGAGTTACGAACCATACCTGAATCGCCTCCACGTCCGAGCGAGCCACCATAGAGTAGGCCCCATCGTCGGATTTCTCCTTCACCATTGCGACGGAGTACGCCTTTGAACTGGCCCTCTTAACACAGATGGGAAGTTGCACTCGTTAATGTTATTGCACCACAGCCACTGTTAATACTAATAAGATACGGGTGTTGCGAAATGATCTCTGTATGCAATGTCTTAGTTATGACCTATGATCTAGCGCTGGGATAAGACCTTAGCAGCAGCAGCCGTTCCGGTTGTGACTTTCATACCATCCCCATGCAGGTATCTCCTAAACTGATTTACCACAGCAATAAGGACCATAGCATATATCGATATATTTACAATAACATTCCATATAACCCAGTTGCATAAACAACAAATCGTGTAGCGGGGAGGTCGCCGCTGTAGGGGCAAACAGATCATTGCCAATGATCTGATAATAATAATATATCAGATAAAAACTTTGCTTGCGAAGGATGGCGTTAACCGTGGCAGTGCGTCGTGCCGTTGCCGTGGCAGGCCCGGGCGGCAGCAGCACTCAGCTGCAAGGAGCACGTGGCTGGCTTTGTACCTTGCTATTCCAGAACTTCGATCCGCGTGGACCGCTCGTGGCCCCTGCGTGCTGTCGGTCGCAGCACATCATGCCACGCACGCCGGAACGGCAGCCGCCGTCTGTGGTGCCCGAAGCCATACTTAGAGAGCTACGAGAACTCGGTAAGGCATGTACGATGTGGCCCGGCACCTGGTCGGAAAGGCCGCGCACTTCCTACCAGGGCCAAGTGCGGGCCACACCAGCCGCACGGTACGCATCATATAGAGTGCAGGGGAGGGTTGGTGTCTCAGAGGGGCGAGCTCTGAGCCGCGCTGCCTGGTTGGGCAGCCGCTAGGCCCCGCGATGTAGCGCCCCCGCTCCCAGGAAAGCTCAGGCCGGGGCGCCCCAGAGCCCTTCGCCCACCAAACCACAACTCCAGCCCAGCCCAGCCCGCCCCCCTCGGGGCCGTGTGTTTGACGCGCTTTTCACCACGTGACCAAACGCCCAGCCACTCCCTCCCTGGACCTAGCCCCCCCCTCCACCGCTGCGCAGTCCCCGCCCCCGCACCGCCCCAGCCGCCCTCCCCGCCCCACGCCCCTCCTGCGCCCCCTCAGACGCCTCGCTCGTCGCGGCCTCGCGCGTGGATGGCCGCAGCCGCAGCTCCCTGCCGCTCTCGACGCCCTGCTTGCCCGCGCCGCTTCCCGTACATGACGTGGAGCCGGGGCTGCCCTCCCTGGACGCCCACGTGCGGCCACAGGAGGCGGTGGGCGGCACCGCCAGCAAGTGGCTGCGGCGGGCGGGGCGGGTGCCGGGGCGCGTGCACTCCCTGCCGTCTGGTACGGCTGGGGGAACGGGGGCCTGTGCGGACCTGCTGGTTCACTTTGACGAGCGGGAGCTGGGCAGGATGGTGGGTGACGGGTCGGGTCGGGTCGGGTCAATGGATGGGTCAATGGATGGGTCGATGGATGGGTCGGTGGATGGGTCGGTGGATGGGTGGGGGAACGTGTGTGGTGACGTGGAGGGAGAAGGTCGGGTGGTTGGGGAGGGGTTGGGGAGGCGGGCTGGCGGGCAGCGTGGAGATAAGGATGGCGTATGTATGGAGGTGATGGTGGGGAGTGAGGGAGCTAGAGCGGCGCGGGATCTGGGCGGACGGGAGGGCATCGGCGATGGGCGGAGAATGAGGGCTTGTGAAGGTGCGATCGTTGGGAGTTGCATGTGTCGCTCCAGCTGGGGTGATCAGCTGGTGGCAGTGAGGGGGTAGAGGCACTGCGGGGTGGGATTTCGGGCCATTGGTGGGTCAAGGGAGGGACCTCAGTACGGCTCCTCGTCGATATTCCGCGCATGCCGCCATACACCAGGCGTCGTGTTGCTTCCGGCCGCTGACAGCGCGTCAGAGCCCGAAGCGGCCTCGTTACGGTGCACCTACAGCGCCGCATGGGCCCCCCCTTGCACCCCGGTTTCCCCACCACACGAAACCCTCTTCCCCCCCTTCCCTGTAACCCCACCCCGTCTCCCCCCCTTTCCTGTAACCCCACCCCGTTGCACTGCTGAAGGTCCGATCCTTTGGCCGCAACGGCTGCACAGCTCGCGTGCTACAGCTCAACCTGGTGCGGCCCGCGGAGCTACAGCCGGGGGCATCCGCGACGGAACCGGGGGTCGTTGGCGCCGCGCCCGCTGCGGGGTCGTTTGCTCGCTCCAGCAACGGTGCCAGCAGTAGCACCAGCACCAGCGCCGGCAGTAGCGGCGCTGTTGAGCTGCTGGGCGTGTTGCGCGTCAAGCCGGTCCGCGTGCACATGAACGCGGTGAGCCAGCGGCTGGAGGGCGTGGACCTGCTCTACTGCCCCCCTGACCGTGTCGTACTTGTGGACGTGCCCGTACGGCTGGTCAACGACGACCTGGCGCCGGGCGTCAAGAAGGGCGGCTGGATGAGCATGTTCAAGTGAGCGAGAGATGGGAGGGCCAGTGGGCTTTGACAGGAAAGCCCGTGTACTAGGAAGCCGATTAGGTAACCTTTTGGTATATAAAAGTCTGCATATGCATGCTGGAGGAATTGCTGGAGGGCCAGTGGGGGCGGCAGGGGCGGCGGCGCCGGAGGGGGGGTGCCCCGGCCTGGGTGGCGGGAGCGGGGAGGAGGGCGTTAGGGTTTTGCGGGGGCGGGATCGGCTGGGTCATGGACAGGGCAGCGGAAGGCAGCGGCTGGGGAGGACCCAAACCCTCGGGCTGACACCATCACACCAGAAAACACCCATTCCTCCCCGCCCAGGCGGACGGTACGGTATAAGGCGCTCGGCAGCGCGGTCCCACCGTACATCGAGCTCAACGTACGACACCTGGAGCTGGATCAGGAGGTGCTCGTCCGGGACCTGCCCGTGCCGCCGGGCACCAAGGTTTATGAGAAGGCGAGCCGGGCGTCCGGGGAGGAGGGGTGCATTGAGATTGCGGGACGTCGTGTCCTGAGGGGGTGTAGGGAAGGTGACAATGCCTAAACAGGCACCACGACACCGGCACAATAGGACACCGAGTGGCCCCATTGCCGTCTTCCGGCCGAGGTGCCACGAACGGGTCAGGGGGAAAGAGTGGGTGGGGGGTGGGTTGGAGCGCCCTCCAGCAGGATCAGGTCCACGGCCCCCCGCCCTCCCTCCGCGCCTAGCTCTGGGCATCCTGCCAAGGACGTGTCCTCTGTCACTTACCCCTCCGCCTCATTCCCCTCCTCCTCCTCCCCCTCCGCCTCATTCCGCTCCTCCTCCTTCCCCTCCGCCCCATCCCCCTCCTCCTCCCCCTCACTCCGCTGCCCCCTCCACCTCCACCGCCGCCGCCGCCGTCCTCGCAGAATTTCAACGCGCCGGTACTGCGCTGCACGACGGACGTGGGCAAGGACTGATGACGTGTTGGGAGGACGTGTTGGGAGGACGGGGGGGACACTGGGGCAGCAACTGTTCGGGTTGCCTCGGCAGCTTGTGTAATTGCGCGGGTGGTGGCGGTGCTGGTGGTGGTGCTGCTAGTGGTACCCAAGCCGGAGCGTGCGGGACGAGTATGTGGGTGACGCAACCAAGCGGGGGCACCGACGCTTGCAGAGACCACACCGTGTATGCATTAGCGGTAAGATTAGCAGCTGAAGGACTGAACAGCGGGTGAGGAAGTTGGTGGAGGTGCAGTTTCCCGAGCAGCGGAGCGACCTCGGGGGACCTGATGCTGAAAGGGGTCGCGCAGGGATCCAGGCGGCAGAAGGTGCGGCGGGCAGTGCGGCACAGAACCTTCCAGGATTCAGATGGCTTATTACGATGACAACGTTTGGAGTGGATGAAGATGGGATTACAGTGCTTGTCGGGGCAGCTGCGAGTCCCGGCCAAAGCAGTAGCCTGCAACGCGGCTGCTTAGGGACCCTAAGATCAACAGGGCGCCTAGACAGGCCCGTGGCTTACCTAGCATGTCTGGGTTCTGCTCATTTCGTTGAAGAGCTAGCTGCAAGGAAATTGACCTTGGTTTCGGCGCTCAGTTTCGGCCCAGTAGCCCTCAATCGCTCAGGCCCAGCGGCCCTCGGCGGCAGCGTGTGCCCTCATTTGCAGCGCAGCGCGCGAACGGACTTCAACTGATTACAACGCCTTAGCTTGTGCAGAGCAATCAATACAGCGCGCGTCGCCTCGCCTGCCGTACCCAGTAGTACCTGCGAAGCAGATGGGGGGAGGGGAGGATCAGAAGGGGGGGCTTGTTAGCAAACCGGTCGCCCAACTTTTGCCGTGCATGGCATGCCGTACTGTACCCACGCGCGAAATATATAACTGCGCGTTTTATTTAACCTCAAGCAGCAGCTGTACTTTACGCGATCTATCGCTGCATCCGGAGCGCGGAGGATAGGAAACAACGTTACTTCTAGAAGCCCCTCCAGTTTCGACATATCACTTTGCTCGGCTGACTGATTTAGATATTATACTTTCTAACAATTGCCCAAACGTCTTCCTAATACCTCGGTGACGGGCCTGCTTTGCGCGTCGCCATCGGTCGCGACTTGGCACGATGCCGTTCGGCCAGGTCGTGGTCGGGCCGCCGGGCAGCGGCAAGACGACCTACTGTCGCGGCATGCAGCAGTTTATGCAGGCCACCGGGCGGAAGGTCGCTATCGTGAACCTGGACCCCGCTAACGACATGCTGCCGTACGAGGCTGCCGTGGACATCGCCGACTTGGTATGCCTGGAGGAGGTGATGACGGAGCTTAAACTTGGGCCGAACGGAGGTGAGTCGCCGCGGATTGCAGCGACATGGTTGTGGCCGTGGCGTTTTACCCGGTGGGGAAATAGGAGTGACCGGAACGAGCCCGCTACGCGGAGGATCCCTAGCAATTCACTCCGCGGACGCAAAACGTCCTTACGGGTTCCAGCTCGGCCAGCGCTGCTGCAGCTCTTGGAGGCTTGGAACGACTGGGCGTTGACGTCGAGCGTCGGTGTTGGTTTTGGCAGGCGCGGGCGAGGGCGTTGGAGACCGCCGGAGAAACCCTAAGCCTTGGGAGGTTCCTACAGCAGACTGAAAGGGTCCTTGCTGGCGACATCCGCACGTTAAGACACATTGCCCCCAGCCCCCCTATACACATACACACCTACCCGCTCCCCGCACACCCACCTCCTCACCCTGCCCCTTCCTTCCCCCACGTCGCCCCGCTTCGTAAGTTGTTACCTGGCCACGCCTTGGGGGGTGCTGTGGTTGCCTGAGGAGGTGCTGTGGCTCCCAACGCGTGCCGTTCAATACATGCACCTTGCAGCCCCCAACGCACCCCACCATACCCCCCGGCCCCCAGGCCTGCTCTACTGCATGGACTATCTGTCCAAGAACCTGGACTGGCTGCAGGAGAAGCTGGGGCCTCTGGAGAAGGGTGGGCAGCCGGGCATGTGTGTTTGGGGAGCTTAGGGTGTTCCGGCGGGGGCCTGTAGCTGGCTAGCGACTGCGCTGGGCCGGGTTTTACATGCTGGCTGGCTTCTGCAGTGCACGAACGCTCGTCCCTACATTGCCCACCTGTCCGCATAACGTGTGCTCCCGCGAAGTCACCACCCACCTGCCCCACCTCGACCGCCTCGCCGTACTACCTTCCCCCCCCCCCCATCCGCTATTCACATTCTTCTGGCTCCGGGCTCCGGACCGTCTCCTCCCCCTCCCTACCACCCCCGCAGACGACTACTACTTCCTGTTCGACTGCCCGGGCCAGGTGGAGCTGTTCTCTGCCCCCGGCGGCGGCTCCCTTCGCTCCGTGCTGTCCGCCCTCAGCTCGCAGTGGAGCTACCGGCTGGTGGCGCTGCAGCTGGTGGATGCGCACCTGTGCACGGACCCAGCCAAGTGAGGGCGCCACGACCGAATACCGTGTTGGTTTGGTCTGGTTGGGGGTTGCGAGGGAAACCCGTGCACGAAGTAGAAAACGTATTGGGACCGTTTTGGTCTGGTTTGGGGTGGGATGGCCCTGGGCAGGGTCGGTGGCGAAGTCAGGGCACATGGCACCGTGTTCGGTGGCAGTTGGGGCCTCCCAAGGCGGAGCTGGGCAGGCTCGCCGGCAGGGCTCCGGTCGCAATATCTTTTTCCTCGAGCCTTCCAATCCAGAGCAGCATATTCCAGGGCAGCAGCCAAGAGATACCGCGTCTGTTGGGGGAGGGAATGGGAGCATGGCAGGGCTGCTCTTGAGAGGCGTTGGGGGGGGGGGTTGCTTGGGCGGCGGGCGGCGAGTGAATGAGGAGGAAAAGGACATCCTCAAAGGGGATGCAAAAGGGAACCAAACCTCCCAGAACACTTTATATTGGTTACTAAACCAAAACGATTATGTTTGCAAAGTTTGTATGAAGATCCAGAATGCGGGTACCCGTAAACTCCTGATCACTCCTGATCACCATTGCTATTGCTACGCCGCCGCCGCCGCTCACTCGTGCCTTCCCCCCCAGGTACATATCCGCGCTGCTGCTGTCGCTCAACACGATGTTGCACCTGGAGCTGCCGCACATAAACGTGCTCTCCAAGATGGATCTCGTACGACAGTACGGAAAGCTAGGTGCGCGCGCGGTGTGGAGGGAATGGTAGCGCATGCGAGCGGACGCCCTGCAGCAGGCACAGCATCCCACGGCCCGCGCCAACGGCCCTTGAAACCCGGGCCTGTGCTCCTCATTCCCCCTCGTCCCCAATCCTCCTGCCTCGCCTTCCCCTCTGCCGGGCTTCCTTGGAGCAGACTTCAACCTGGAGTTCTACACCGAGGTGCAGGACCTGGGCTTCCTGGTGCACTCCATGGGCAGCAAGCCCTTCTCACAAAAGTTCAGGTGAGGCTTGCGGTGCACCGCAACCGTGGGCGACGGTCCGTCCGGGCCTAAAACCCCTCAAGTCCCCACGCAGTCCCCACACCCTCCCCACGCCTTTCCCACACCCTCCCCACACCGGCTCCGCCTCACATCCCGCCGCTCCCATCCGGCCCCCTCCTGATGGCAACAGGAAGCTGAGCAAGGGGTTATGCGAGGTGGTGGAGGAATTCGGGCTGGTGTCCTTCGTGCCCTTCGCCGTACAGGTGGGATAGCGGGGAGGGGTAACGATGGTGGCGGTGTCGGTGGTGGTGGTGATTGTGGTTGTGGCTATGGTGGTGGCGGCGGTGTCGGTGGTTGGTGGTGAGTTGTGATAGGCCCATGTGTGGGCTCTCCTCTCAACGCAGCCAGATATGTGTGTGATCGTGCGAGGGGGGGGAGGCAGACCCAGCCGACACTCGCCTCAACCCTCCCTTGACCTGTGCCCCTCCTCCTCCCCCGCTCCGTTCCATACACACAACCACACGACCCTTGACGCCAGGAGAAGGAGAGCCTACAGCGGCTGATGATAGCTGCGGACAAGTCCAACGGCTACTGCTTCGCGACGCTGAGGGGACACACGCCGTACCCGCCGGAGCTACTGTACGGCAGTGCTGCCGGCGGCGGTGTGGCAGATCGGGACATCTGGCTGGGTATGCAGGAGAAGTACTTAGACGGGGATGTGACGGAGGCGGGGCAGGGGGGGCAGGGGGCGGCGGGGGCTGGAGGGGTGGCGGGGGCGGCGGGAGGGGCGCGGGGGACAGGGCGGGCACTGGAAGCAATGGAGGAGGGCGACGAGGCTGGGGAGGGGTAGGCGGAGGCGGGAGAGAGGGGCGGGGGAGAGAGGCAGGGGAGGGAGGGGGAGAAGGGGCGACGGGCGGTTCTGGAGGGAAGGCATGACTGGCTGAGCGGACGAGGAGGGGAAAGGCGTCGGAAGCGGAGGGGTGGACTGCTGCTTGGGCACTGTCGTTTTGTACGTATGGATCGACGGTCTGGCTTGGCTGGCCATCACAGTGGAGCACCATAGTCCCCTCAGCAGCTGTTACGGCTCTCAAGACACAACACATGGAAGCTGAGGTTCCCGTGTTGGCGTCCAGTCGCTGGTCCATGTAACCTTCCTCCGCCGGCTGCTGCCCGGCATCCAGCACTCCCGCAGCCTCCGGGAGGCGCAAACCAGTTGGCACAACGCACCGAGCTAAGTTGAGAGCTGCCCTAGGAGATAACACGGACGCAAGATTGCGGGTCGCGATGGACTGGATAGTGCCGAGTGCTGGCTCCGGAAGGCGCCAGAAAGGCGTCCCGACTTCCCGCTGGTCCGAACGATCTTAGAAGCGTACGGGGCAGGCAGCAGGCAGGCGGGTAGGTGGGTAGGTGGGTAGTGTTGCCTGCATCCGCGTCCGGTCCGCCAACACCGCCGTCAGCAGCCTGGCGCCGATCCCTCCCTCACCGAGCCGTAACCCAGGAAGGGAAGTTACCCGAAGCCGCTCGAAGGGTGGGCGCGCGCAGCGGGTCGCCAGGCCCTTCCATGGCGCCCTGCCGGCGTCATGCCTGAGGCTCCCAGCCGCAGCCGCACCAGCACCCGCACTAGCAGCCGCAGCCGCAGCCGCACCCGCACCAGCCGCCACTACGCAGCAGCGAGGCGGGAGTGCACCGCCACATCAAGCTCGCGAGGAAGGCACCGCTCAACCAGTACCTCAGAGCGCGCACCAGGGCTCAGCTGACACCAGGCCCTTTTCACTCACTCCCCCCACGCCCCCCCGTGTGTCCGAAACTCATTCGCCGGCTGGCTTCTGTCCTCCCGTCTCCTACGTCGTGTAACCCGGTCCTCTCACCAACGCACCCCCCGCTCCCTGCGGGCCGTTGTGGAGGGTTCCTCGCCCTCCACCCCCCCTTGCGTGCTGCCACCTCCCCGACGCCTGCCCCTCTACCGGCTGTCTCTGGCCTCATGCCGCCACTCGAATCGCTCCCGTGCTTGGATCCAGGGAGTACGGCACCAGCAACCCCTCCGCCGACCCTGCCGCCGCCAACCCCGCCGCCGCCGCATCGGTTCCGGCAGCTGCAGCCTCGCTGCCTGCTCCCCCTCCCGCTGCTGCCCCGCTGGCCAGGTGGTGCAACCTGGCCTGGTAGAGGGAGCACAGCGCAATGCTGACGGCGTGGGAGAGACTGAGTGACTCCTGGGGGGCCGGGGGTGAGGGAAGGAAAATTGGAAAAGTCCTGGGGAAAGCGGCCCATGAACTAGCACCCTTATCACGTCGCCCCCAGGCATGCCTGCCGCAGCCCTCCCGGCACCATATCTCCCTTCATCCGCCGGTACCAGTAATCCGGCATCCCGTCGATTGCAATATTCCGGTATTCTCAGTGTTCCGCTACTCCGCACCTGCAGCCTCCCAATGGGCACCGAGCAGCACACCTCGCAGCCGTCCACCTCCTCGTCGCTCATACCCAGCTCCTCCCTCCCGAACACGAGAGCCACCTTGGGAGGTCGCCAGGGGCCGCCGCCACCACTGCCACTACCGCTGCTGCTGCTGCTGCTGCTGCTGCTGCTGCTGCTGCTATTTGTGCTGCTGCTACCGCTGCTGCTACTGCTGCTATTGGTGCTGCTGCTACCGCTGCTGCTACTACTGCTGCCGCTGCTCGCTTTGGCGGCGTCATGCTGGTGTTGCAAGTGCTGCAGCTCATCACCACAAGAGGCGCCGTCGTCGGACGCATCCTCTTCGCAGGCGGCGTCTGAGCCGGCGGTCGCCGCCGCCGCTGCCGCCACAAGTCGCGCCTCCGCCGCCTCCGCCGCCGCTGCCGCCGCCGCAGACCAGGGCGCCGACTGCGGCGGCGGCGGCGGGGCGGCGCGCAGCAGCGGCTGAGTGACGACTCGCTGGACCGTGGGGTGGCTGGTGAGACCGTTAATGTCCACCTGCGCGGTTGGTGGTTGGGTTACTGTTAGCGCGGTGGTTGCAACCCGTCCAGAGCTCGCAAGAGCGGAGTCTGCGAAGCAGGGTGCTGCACGCCGCTCGTCAAAGGCACATGGCTGCACGACAGGTAAAGGGGCCCTACGCGATACGACCGCACCGTTAGGCCTCTCCACCCATGTACCGCACGACGAGTACGCAGCGCAGCCCAACCCACCCACACGGGTTTTCCTTGCCCCCCCCCCCGGGCTGGTGCCCCCCCTTCCTGTGGCCCCCCCTGGTGCCCCTTTCCCCCTCCCTCCCTGGACCCACGGGCTCCCACCTTGAAGACCTGCGGGGAGCTGGATTGTGCCCAGCGGGTGAAGGCGATACGGACCTAAAGGGGGGTTAGCATAAGGACCCGGTTACACGAAGGGGTGGGGGACGACGAGAAGATTTGGAAGTAGGGGTCCCGGGAGAAACTACCTGAAAGCCTGGGAGGAGTGAGTACTTCATCACGGACTCGTACGCGAGCAGTCACATCCACCCGTACCCCTCCTCCTCCTCCTTCTCCCCGTATCAACCCAAGCCAACCCAAGCCAGCCCATGTTCTCCGGCATGCACACTCAAACGCGGGTCTGAACACTATTCGCCTCCGGCTAGTTTCTGCCCTCGGTTTCCCATGTCGTGTAACCGGATCTACTCGCCACCCCTGCTCCCTGCCCTGCCCTGCTCACGTCTTCCTCCACCTACGTCTTCTGTATCGCTTTGCGCGTTTCCAGGCCACACCGGTTCGCCCTCTCCCCCACCCCGACCCCTGCGCCGCCCGCAGCTCACGTCACAGTCGGCCGTCGCCTCGGCAATGGAATCGTAGTGGCCGGTGCGGTACAAAATGTACTGGGCACCCTTGCTTGCGCTCTTGGCGTGCCTGCTGCGCGGCCGAGATGGTGGGGGGAGTCCGGCGGCGCACCGGGGGGCGGGGGGTTGCCTTGGTGCGTCCAGGGAGGGCTCGGCCGGGAGGCCCGCGTCGGGACTTCACCGCCATCTACTACCCCAACCCCGCCCAACTCCACCCGCCCGCCTGCGTGATGTACGGCTTCCTCACCGCGTACTGTACGAGTCCCTCACCGCGTGATGTGCTGTACGACGCTCTCACCGCGTGATGTACTGTACGACTCCCTCACCGCGTGCTGTACTGTACGACTCCCTCACCGCGTGATGTGGTGTACGACTCTCTCACCGCGTGATGCACTGTACGACTCCCTCACCGCGTGATGTACTGTACGACTTCCTCACCGCGTGATGTACGACTCCTGCCGTGGCATGACGATGCGCAGGTCCTCGCACTCGAAGCTGCCACACGCCCGCGCCACCGTGCCCACAGTGACCGGCTTGCGTGGGGAGATGATCACCACCGTCACGCCCGACAGCAGCGCGGGGGGGTCAAGCAGGGAGCCAGACCAGGCGGTCTGGTCGCGGTCACCCGTGATGGACCTGGCGGGCCAGGATTGAGGCGGCGGGAGTCGTGGTGGCGGGGGTCGTGGTGGCGGGGGTCGTGGTGGCGGGGGTCGTGGTGGCGGGGATGATGGTAGGGCGCGAGGTGGGGGTCCCGGGGGATACGGTAGGCGCATGAGTGGCGGATGCGGGGGCCGAAGACGGGTGGAGGGAGGTGGGGAGGCGAGAGGACCACCGCCACGCGCCCTGACGGTTTGGTGCTACTGCTGTCACCGTAACCGCCGTAACTGCCGCTGCTGCCGCTACTGCCGCTGCTTGGCCGCTACTGCCGCTACTGCCGCTACTGCCCGCTTTTGCCGCTACTGCCGCTACTGCCGCTTTTGCCGCTATTGCAGCTGGTGCCCATGACTTGACATGGGGAGCGGAGTTACACTGTGTCACGCCGCCCCCTCCCACCTGACGCCAGCAGCCCAGCGCGCGCGCTCCTCGCTCTGGCGCTGCGCCTGGTACTGTTCGTCCGTGTAACTGCCGTACCTGTCGTGCGGTGTGGGGGAAGAGCGGCGGTCGGGGAGCGGTGCAGGTGGCGGTTGGGGCGCAGTGCTGAAACGGGGTTGGTACGACCTCGGCCTCGACCTCGACCTCGACCTCAGCGTTCAATCCACGCGGCCTAGGCGCCTCCGCGCCTCGGGGACAAACCCTGTGCTCTCTGCCCGGGGCCAGTGCTACGCTATTGAACGGTTCTGAACAGCACCCTATGAGAGATGGTAGACTCGTGGCTGACGGGGTGGACGTCAGGCCCCTTGGGGGGTTCGGAGGGATGACCTTGAAAGAGGGGGTCGTGGGTTTCCTAGGGAGCCAAAGATCGCAGAACTCCCACTCGCTACTTTGCTGGTAAGAGTAGAGCAACGTAAAGGAAATCCTGGGCCGCCTAAACCTCCAAAGAGCTGGATTGTTACCGACACTCGGACACGTATCGCCGAACTGTAACGCACCATTTCGTGCGCCCTCGTGGGTCTGAATTACAGGTAGCTGGCGACGAGTAGTCCGAGTCGGGCCCTGGTTGGGTTCTCTTCCGTAGGACATGGCTCGGCGCCGTCGTTACACGAGTTCGCGGGCGCTCCATGCGCGTGCCATTCCAAAGCGTGCTTGAAGAGTGAGGTAGCATTGTTTTCAATTCCTATTTGCAAGCCAAGTAGAGGCCGTCGTGTGCGTGGCGACTGGCGAGCCGCCAGCCTTCCTTTCTGGACAAAACTAACTGTGTGCTACAATATCTGTGCCTAACAATTTATATGCCCGCGTTTTGTGAACAGTTTGGGGTGTCTAATTTTCAAGGCCCATGGCACGTATGAAGAAACCCCAACAGGTCGCAACAGGTTCCAACCAACTCAAAATACCAGACTCTCCCTGACAAGCAAAGCTACCAGATCATGGACACGGCTCCTGCAGATATCACTATCCACACATGACGTGGTATCGCCATTTGCCGAAGTTGTAGCATAAAGGGGTGCGAATCCCTGCTGCGCGAAACCCTCCGCGATAGGTGCCTCCTACCCCTCAGGAAGGCCACTCTCCCACCCTCCCTGTTTCTCAGCCCGTCACCTGAACAACAGAACTCCCATAGGTAGTATCTCCTTCCACTTTTGTGGCGTACCCCGACCATGGCCCCACAACCGCACAGCGCAACCTCAAAAGCAGCTGGGGTCGCGAAGCAGCGCGGCCCGTTCCCCCAAATTGCCATCCTCAGCAACGGGCGGCTGGAACCCGCCCCGCATCGACGTGCGACAACGTCGGCTTGAGCTCGGGCCCCTCAATCCGTCCCATTCGGGCTGCCGACACGAATGCCCTCGCCGACGTCAACATAACCACCTTCACTGTCATCACCGTCATCGCCGTCGCCTTCCTCCTGGCCGGCGCCATCCCCTAGCCCCTGCAGCAGTCGCGCCGTCTCGTATTCCACCAGGTACGACATGTCCACGTGTCGCACGTACAGGTCCACGGCGGCACGGGCGTCCTCCTCCGGGTCGTGCCGCAAGCCTACCGCCTGGATCGTACGGCCCAAGAACTCCGCCGCCAGCCGCGCCAGCGGGCGTGCTGCGCCGCCCCGGCCGCGGAACTTGCTGTACGACATTGTATCGTACGGTCGTACATTGAGACCTTCGCGCAGGTCAGCCGCCTCATCGATGCCAAGCGCGCGCAGGTCTTTGGTCAGGCCGTGGCCAACCAGCACCTTGCAGCCGCCGTGGCGCAGCAGCTCCAGGACCAGATCGCGCACGTGCGCGGGGCTGGAGGCGCTCAGCAGGTCGGCCTCCGGGACGCCGCCAACGAAGCGCGCACCGTCGGGCAGGTCAACGTCAGGCAGGGCGATGTGGGTCTTAAGGGGCACACCGCCGAATCGGTCTACTAGACACACCCAGGTAGCAAAACTACGGCGGCGGCCGTCCGGCCCCTGGACGTGCGTGAATTCCACGTCGAGTGCCAGCAGGTCCAAATGGTTGCATTGCGAGGGAGTGAAAGCTGGGGGAAGCGTGTGAGGGGATGGTTGTGATGCAGGCTCTGCGGTAGGCTTGCTGCTGGGTTGGAGGGTCAGGGGTTCACGGTCGGGATGCGCATGGGTAACGAAAGGTGAACAGCTGGTGCCGCGAGACTCTAAGTTGTAATCGATTCCGCCTTGTTTTTTAAGGAAGGTTGGGAAGCCTAGGCATTGGACTGGTCTCGGGCGCAGCCAAAGCGAGGGGTGCGCGCGTACTCGAAGGCTAAGACCCCAAGGGCGCCAGTGAACAGTCCTTGATTTTACAAAGACTGATGATCGAGGTGTCATGGTGCAACAGGACGACAAGCTGGATTATGCGTTAACGAGTAATTGTATGTAATGCCGTATAGTCTTTGGAGCGCCCTCCGCCAATCTCGGTCATATTGCCTTGTGTTAACCCAGAACGCCTGTGAATGCATCAACGTTCTGACACGCTGATAATCATGATGGGCTACCGGCACCTTTTGTTCTTTGCTTGCGTAGCTTGCCTCGGGCTAGCTAGCGCTCTGCCTACGCGCAACGCCGCCGACTGTGTGAACAATGAGTTACTGAGATTGACTGGAGTGAACGTTTATCCGTCTACGCACCAGATAGCTTCCACAACCACGCAGTACCTCCAGGACAGGACAACGGTGGGGCCAGTTCGATTTTAATAACTCTTCTGATTTGATTCCCTGGCGTAGGTGCTCCCGTACCGCGGTTGAAAACCTCGTGCTTACCTAGTGCTTCGGGCCCGCCGCCAACGTTGGTATTTGCTCAGGTGCAAGTTGCCCAGAACTTCGAGGTCACGTACTTTAGTACTTTTAAGGTATTGTTCCATCACTGTCCTAGATGCGCATTACGCACAGTCGGCTCCCCTCCGTCCGTCGCCACGTCGGGACTGTCTGACTCAGTAGAAACCAGTGATAATGTCGCCTAGGAAGCTGGGGGGATTTAACGAGAGCACCGCTCCACCTCATGGGGGATATGTACGCTTAAGACCATGGCGGCAACAGCCGATGACCGAAACCACTGAAACCGCCGTAACAAGACTACTGCAGATGATTGCTCATGAACGCACCCGGGGCCTGCATGCGTCAGCGAGCGAGGTTCTGTGGCAGCCAAACTTGATCCACACCGCGGCCAGCTTAAGATAGGCGGCATGCTTGCGCTGACCCGCACGCCAAATATTCATGCTGCCGCCCAGCTCATCCATGAAGTTCCAACGGACTGGGGCTATCATCGACTGCCACATGCGCGCCTCCCCCCAACTCCCAGGTCGCGTAGCCCATGTCGTGTAACCGGTCTTTATGCAACACCCCAGGTGGCGCCTGGCTGCACGTGGTCGTACAGACCTGCTACTCAGGAGCACCCTTTTGTCTTTGGCCTCGACGTGACCCCCCTCTCGACCCCCCCAACACCTCCAACACCTCATAACAGGTCGTGAGCGCCAAGTACTACGGCCAGGAGGAGACCTACCTGTTGTACCAGTGCGGCACTCCGCGGCCGGATCCGGTGCTGCAGGGCCTGCCCGCTGACACCAAGGTGTTCTCGGTGCCGCTGTCAGCGGTGTCGGTTGAGGACACGACGGTGATCACCTTCTTGGTGGGTCGGTGGGTCGGTTGAGGACACGACGGTGATCACCACCTTGGTGGGTCGGTGGGTCGGTGCAGGACACGACGGTGATCACCTTCTTGGTGGGTCGGTGGGTCGGTGCAGGACACGACGGTGATCACCTTCTTGGTGGGTCGGTGGGTCGGTGCAGGACACGACGGTGATCACCTTCTTGGTGGGTCGGTGGGTCGGTGCAGGACACGACGGTGATCACCTTCTTGGTGGGTCGGTGGGTCGGAGGTTCAGCCAGGTAGATAGGCGACCAGCGGTATGCGAGGCGGCTGCGGCTCTGTGCGGGCGGGTGGTCGTTACCCGACCGCTGATGGGCCTGAGGGGCCTGCTGTTGCCCGCACCGCCACCGCTAACCGTCCCCCTCCTCCGGTCCCGTCCCCAACCCGGTCCCCTCCCCCCCGCAGCGGCTGCTGGGCGTCATCGACCGGGTGGCTTACGTGACGCCGTACGTAGTTGACCCCTGCATGCAGCTGCTGGCCAGCGAGGGTGAGTGGGGTGTGACGTGCGTGTCGTACACTCGGTTTTAGGGCAGTGGACCTGTGTGTGTTTGCGCGGATGTGGGTCGGGGGGGAAAGGCGCTGGCGCGGCGCTGTGGCATGCAGTCGTGCAGGGCTAGGAGCGGCGCTATGCCGGTGTTGATGCTCGACGGGATCTCCACTAGCTGCTGCTTATTGGGGCTTGGCAAGCGCAACCTACCTCCCGCAACACCAGCCGCTGACACCCGCTGCTGCCCTCAGCCAGCCCAGCCCCCATGCCGCCCCTGCATCCCGGTGCCGAGCCCCCTCCCCTCGCCTCCCCTCCCCCTCCGCTCCTGGAGTAGTGTGCGGCAAACGGAGCGACGACGCCGCTACTCCGGACGTCATCGACGCCAAGTTCTCGTACGGCATTGACGCCTCGAACAGCCAGGCCGTCATGTTCGCGTGAGTGCTGCCGCCACCGCACCCTTGCCCTGAATCCAGAATCCCGGATCCAGAATCCAGACCTTCCCTCCCTAGCCCCGCCAACAACTAAGCCAAGCGCAATGCACATTGCCGTATCTGCCATAGTGCCATTGCTTTATGAATCCTTTCGCAGCTGGTCTCTTGCTTGACCCCTACGCACCTCCGGAACCCTCACGCCGTACCGTCGTACGCACCGCGGATGCTCGTTCGTACGCAGCGCCACCTCGGATCCCGGACCGCTCAACCGTGCCGAGTACATCAAGTACATCGCCACCTTCTTCAACCGTGAGAACACGGCCAACACGGTCTTCGCGACCATCTTTGACACCTACTCCGACATAAAGCAGGCGGCGGCCGAGTACATCAAGTCCTCCGGAGGTAGGGCCCCCAGCTGCGGCACTGCCTTGCGTGCATGGTGCGTTGCGGGCTTACGGCGTCAATGTTCACCCCCCCCACACACACAAACAAACCCCACAAAAAAAACCCACACACACGGATCTTTGCCGCATCTTGGGTTGTTCTGCCGATGTGAAGTTGTTATTGTTTAGTTGTCAGCACCCGCGCCCGCGCCGTGCGCAATGCCGGCCCCTCCCCCCCCATTTATTTTACCCCCTCCCTGCGCAACCCTTCTCACGTCGTTTCCCCGGGTTTCCGCCCTGCTCCGCAACCTTCCCTGCCCATGCTGCCGCCAGTCGCCCGCCCGGTGGTGGCCTGGCTCTACTACCAGCCCATGCAGAACGGCACCTACAAGGCACCCGAACAGGTCAACATCAAGTTTGCCGCCTACCGCAAGCAATACACCGAGGTAGGCTCTTTCGCCTTCCGCCCAATGCTCAGCAGTCACACGTCCACTGTACTGTACGACACATTTGTACGACGGCATAGCCCCTCCGGCACAGCTGGTCGCTTTCCAAACATTTTAAACGCGGGGGTGGCCACCGCGGGCCCCTTGCCGGGCACACAAGCCACCGGATTCCCTCTCTTGCGCCATTGCTCCCCCCCAGGAGCGCCATTGCTCCCTCCCAGGAGCGCCATTGCTCCCTCCCAGGAGCGCCATTGCTCCCTCCCAGGAGCGCCATTGCTCCCCCCCAGGAGCGCCATTGCTCCCTCCCAGGAGCGCCATTGCTCCCTCCCAGGAGCGCCATTGCCCCCTCCCAGGAGCGCCATTGCCCCCTCCCAGGAGCGCCATTGCTCCCTCCCAGGAGCGCCATTGCCCCCTCCCAGGAACCCCGGCGCCCCGCCACATTGCATGCCATGACCCGCGCCCCATGTTCTCTTCGCGGCTCGACCTGTAGTCACGTCGTTCCAATAACCCCCATGCGCGCTGGCAGGACGCCGGCGGCCGCATGCTTGACCTGCTGCAGCTCAACGCGACGTACGGCGATGGCGTCACGGTGAGGGCCGTGGGAAGCGACCTGGTGCTCACGGACCTCGCCACCTCGCTTGCCGTACTGCGGACCATCCTCAAGGACGTGGACGTGGTCATCGACGAGACGTACTACCGAGGTACGACACCGGGGACCCCCCGGCTGGGCTGTGCACAGGCTGTGTTTAGGCTGGGGGCTGCCGATGCTGTACGGCGCAGCGGGGTGTCTCTGGTGGCTGGGGTGCTCCGCCTCTGGTAGTAGTGTACCCTTGGAAAATGCCGTACATTGCATGTGGCGCGTCTGCGCGTCCTTTTGGAGTACGAGTACCCGCTCCTTGTGTGTGCACCCGGCCCCTCACCCCCGTCCCCGCCCCTGCCCCCCACCAACACTCACCTAATCGGCCCGGCCAGGCAAGAACCCCGGTGACATCACCGCTGACGACTTCCGGGCGCTGTTCCTCCTAAACGACTCTGCCGCCATGACCGACATCAACTTCCTCCGCGACCAGCGGGTGCTGCGTCTGGATGGGGTAGCCACCAGCAAGGGCGGCAGCTCGTGGTACGAGGAGGCGGTGGCGCGACCCGACGCGGTGAGTGGGTCCTAGGAGTGGGTCCGAGCGGTGCGCGGCAGGGGCAGGAGGCATGATGAAGGCCTGATGAGGCGCGGAGCGAGAGGGCTCTGAAAGGACCTCTTGTCTGCGAACTCTGGGGTGCCCAGGTACCCAGGGGCAATCCAACGCCACCTCCAAACCCGTCGTATGCCTAGTGCCGACTCCCACATTTGCCCGCAACCGCCCTCCCCCATCCCTCCGGACCCCTTCCCTCTCCTTTTCAGGTCCTCCGAGACCTGGTCGCTGCCTTCCTGCCCCAGGCCCCGCCGCTGAATTTGAGCATCAGCACCTCGCACCGCCTGGTGCGCCCCATGCTGAACGCCGCCCCCAGCGCGGGTGTGCTCACCAGCGACATGGACTGCCAGATGAACTCGCAGAGCTGCGGCACCAAATCAAAGGCCATCTGTCCCGCCGTCTACTTGTGAGTTGTGGTCGTTGTTGCTGTTGCCTGGAAGCCGGCCGCTGCCATACCGTTGGGTTCATGCAAAACGTACCTGGCATTTCCACGCCCCCGATGGGATGTTACGTAGCTTCCCCGTGCTTCCTGGCCGGCTCTTGACCGTCCTGTCTCCCCCCGCCGCCTCAGGGACTGCACCGGCAAGCTGGTCCAGGCCACCGACCTCGTCCCTTGCGGGCCCACGTGCGCGACGCTGGGCGACGGCGGCAATGGCGGTGGCGCCGGCCACGCCGTTGCCGCGCCCGCGGTGCTGCTGGCGCTTCTGGCTGCCGCACTGGCTGCCGTACTGGGCTGGGCGCTGTAGGAGAGCGGCGCTTGACAAGCGAGACCAGGGGCGGGGCCGGGCAGGACAGGGCGGAGGGCCTCTTCTGGCCTGACGGCCTCTTTGCACGGCCGTAGGGGGTTCCCGCCCAGTGGCTTGCCCTTGTTGAGGCTGTGGTGAAGGGGAGGTGTGTGCGAGTACCCGGCAGAACTGGGGTTTGAATGCCCTCGCAGCGCTGGGGCGATGGTGCCGGCACGGGTGGCCGCGGGGCCTGTAAGGTCTGGGCGAATCACCTTGGAACGGCCGCGGCTGCGGCCGCGGGCCGTATCTGCTGCTGTAGCGCTTTATTGGTGTTACTGTGACGTTGTGACAATGTCCCGGAAAGGTGTGGGGCCGGGGGACTCGTTTGTTGCAGCGTAATGGCTTGCTGGTTGGTTGGTCTATACGCGTGCATCACCACAAACGCGCGACCGGAGGCCGATACAAGGTGATGGCCCGCGGGTCGGACCGGCAGCGCCTCCTAGCCGCGATGGGTGTGGCAACTGATGCTCCTACCGCGATGGGTTCGATGCCCGATTAGCAACCATCTAATTATATGACGTGGTACACATTTCTTCCTCTCGTCCTCGTGATGGTGGAAGTAAAGACGTCAACCCTCGGACGGCTCCTGGTCATTGCGCCCACCATCGCCACCAGGCCGACGCCGCGACCACTTCGGAGGGGCGAGCGGATGGGCGAGCGAGCGGGTTGGGGCGCTGACCCCCTACATTTTTGTGAATATTTTGTTTGATGCGGGCGGGCGTCGTTTCAAAGCAAACTGGCGTAACGCGGCGGCCTCTGCTGCAGAGTCGGAGGTTGCCAGCTCTCGAGGGCGGTGACATTCGAACGAATGGACGGCAATGTCGCGCCTTGCATGTGCGATGTTATTCTTCTGTTCGGGTGCCATGCGTGTGTGTGTGTGTGTGTGCGTGTGTGGTGTGGTGCAGAATCCCAAGCGAGGTGTTTGCGTCTCCTTGGTTTGTTGCGTGTGCGGCGCATCGTACGTACGGCAGCGTGGATAAGGCGAAGGTTCAGCGAGGTGTTGCCTAATGAGCCTGCTGGGGCGCCCAGGGGCGAATGAACACACATGAGCTTTCCGTTGACCGCGGCACACAGTTTCGGAGCCTAATGTGAAGGGCTTCCGTCTGCAGCCGTGTTCTGACGTGTAAGTGAGTGCGTGCTTGGTGACTCTTGGCTGCATGCAAGGCTTTTTGTAGCAACAGGATGCTCCAGGGAAGACACGTGGCAGCAGCGGGCGCCAGCTAAAGGAATGGCAGGAAGGAACCATAGGGTGTTTCGAACACCGAACAGCAGGAGCTATCGGGGTTACAGCCGGGCCTAGCCGATGGTGCCGTAGTCGGGGTAAATGGAAAGGCAGGCCTGGGGGAATTGGGCTTGGGCTTATCATCCGCACCTATCTACCGTTCCAAAAGCGAGGTAGGGGTCCGTTGGGTCCATCTGCGACCAGTTGTGGGAGGAGTACGAATTTCAGAGCGCACGAATTTCTCAAGCTGCCAGTCCCTGTCTAAAAAAAGGAGCCGATCAAAATGAGCCACTCAAAATGAGCAACAATTGCGTGGGGTCATGCCAGCTGGGGACAAAATTACTTTGGCTTTATGCCACATTGCCTTCGGAGCGCCCTCCACTCCTCCGGAATCTTTCTGCAGGAAGTACATCAAGCAAGCGTTAACAGTTGCAATTATGAACGAAGCTAGTTTTGGCGTGACAACAGACGGTAGCAATGGCAGAACACCGCCGTCTTCTGTCGTTATTTGCTTGCGTAACTTGCATCGGGCTTGTTAGCGCTGTGCCCACGCGCAACAACGCAGACTGCGTGAACAATGATATCCTGAAGTTGACTGGTGTCAATGTGTATCCGCCTCCGCGCCGGATTGCGTCCCTTACGACGAAATACTTGCCAGACAGGACCGTGGTAGGATCAGTTCGCGACACTTACTTCTGGAAAAACCATTAATTTCTTGGCAGTAGCTGTGGATAACACAAGCCCAACAAGCAATTCGGCCCCGCCACCGCCTGCTTGTAGGTGCAAGTTGCCCAGAACTTCAATGTCACGTACTTCAGCACCTTCAAGGTATTTGTTGTTTATGGCGCGGTTTCCGAATTCCGATGCAGACAGCTACGCATGTGCAGTCGCCTCCGAGCCGTACCTTACTACCCTGACTCATATCGATGAATCGCCCTGTGGCAATACATTGCGAGGTTGCCGCGTGCTCACTTCCTCACTGTTCATGCATACGTCCATATCGGATGATCCAACCCGTCGTGACAACAATACCGCTAGCGTATTGCTTGCCTGCGTACCCGCGAATCCTACTTAGCTATGCGCGGCGGGATCTGCAGCATCGGTTGGCTTTGGCTTCGCATCGTGGCTGCTGTTAGGGCAGGGTGACTCCTCTGTGCCTTTCGGGAATTTCCTGTGCCCATCGGGGCGCATGCTGGGTTCAGCTCCGGCTCTAATATGGTAAGGCCACGGACATGGGCCCCTCTTCTTGTCCTGGGTTTGTCCGGGCTTGAGGACTCTGCAAACATCTTATTAATTATCGCAGCTGACTCTACACCGCACCCTAGTACGTGCGCTGACCAGAGCTGGCTGTCGTGCACCGTGCATCCTGCTGCACGATTAACCAACCGAGCGCTCGTACAAAAACCCTCACATTATAAATCCTCGCACACTTCCAACAACAAACCTGGAAAACGCCGTCCCGGACGGCTTCGGCTTCCAGGTTGCCGTACATAGATGTTCTTTAGCAGGCCTCTTTTTCCAACTGGCCCAAACATGACCCCTCGACGCTCCCACATTCCCTACCAGATCGTGAGCGCCAAGTACTACGGCCAGGAGGAGACTTACCTGTTGTACCAGTGCGGCACTCCGCGGCCGGATCCGGTGCTGCAGGGCCTGCCCGCTGACACCAAGGTGTTCTCGGTGCCGCTGTCAGCGGTGTCGGTGCAGGACACGACAGCGATTGCCTTCTTGGTGAGTCGGTGGGTTGGTGGGTCGGAGGTTCAGCCAGGTAGATAGGCGACCAGCGGTATGCGAGGCGGCTGCGGCTCTGTGCGGGCGGGTGGTCGTTACCCGACCGCTGATGGGCCTGAGGGGCTGCTGTTGCCTGAAGGCGCCCGCACCGCCACCGCTAACCGTCCCCCTCCTCCGGTCCTGCGCCCAACCCCGTCCCCTCCCCCCCGCAGCGGCTGCTGGGCGTCATCGACCGGGTGGCTTACGTGACGCCGTACGTGGTTGACCCCTGCATGCAGCTGCTGGCCAGCGAGGGTGAGTGGGGTGTGACGTGCGTGTCGTTTTAGGGCAGTGGATCTGTGTGCGCTGGCAAGGGGCTGGGGTGGGCACTGCCCTAATGATGGCGCTGTCGGGTGCAGCCGCTGTGGATGGCTCGGAGGGTGGCGCGTCTACGGTTGGTACTGGTGCTTCATGATGCTGCTCCTGGCCGGTGGAGGGTGGTGCGCCGGGGTCAGGCGCATCGGGTTGATATCAGTGCCATAGGGCCCCTCGCGCCACTCAGTCCTGTCCGGGCCGTTGACCGTCCACTGCGCTATGCCGCACAGGTGGTCATCAGCCGAACCAACATGGCACACAACGGGTCACGCAGCTAAGCTTTTGTTAATTGGCGCATGGCATGGTTTCACTATACCGGTTTCCATAAGCTCACTCGCCACCTGCAACGACACCGGCTTGGTGCTGCATCCCGCTGCACGAGCCACCACACCCGCGGCCTCGGCCCTCGGCCCCAGCTCCTACGTCGCCCCCAGCGAACCAGCGTCCCAGGGCCGAGCCGACCCTTAACACCCTTAAATCCGCCCCCTTCCCTTCCCTCTCTGCCTCCCTTGCTGGGTAGTGTGCGGCAGCCGCGACGATGGCTCGGCCACTCCCGACACCATCAACGCCAGGTTTACGTTCGGCATCGACACAGCGGACCGCCAGGCCATCGCATTTGCGTAAGGCCGCTGTCACCTCCTGAGCCTAGCTAAGACTCCAGCCTCTCCCATGTGTCCCAGGAAAAGGCCAAACTCGGTGCTGCTGGACCTGCCACGGCTGCCAGTACTGGCTGATCCGCTGGTTTATTTCCTCCTAGCAACACGACAGTGCGCGCGAGTACCGCACCGCTGGGCTATGCTTCGAAGACTAATTCGGTTTCCAGTCATACCGTCAAAGCTACGGCGCCGCCTGCCGCCGTACACGCAGCCCCACTGTTTTGCCCCAAACCCGTCGTACACGTCTCCCTCGCGCCGTACTGTCGTCCGAACCGCGGTGCTCGTATGTACGCAGTGCCACCTCGGACCCTCGACCGCTCAACCGTGCCGAGTACATCAAGTACATCGCCACCTTCTTCAACCGTGAGAGCGCCGCCAACAAGCTCTTCACGACCATCTCAGTCACCTACACCGGCATTAAGGAGGCGGCGGCCAACCACCTGAGGTCAACCAACGGTACGCCCTCGAGCCGCTGCCCTATTGCTCATCTTTCGAGTTATATAAGAGTTCACTACAATACTTGTACCTGTACAATACGAATACGATGCTTCCTGCGCCTGTGTTATGACGGCAACGGGGTGGGATCACACAGGGACTGAGTTGGGCTGGGCTTTGGAGAGGCCCGGAGCTCTCGGGTGATCGAGCTCGAGCAAGCAAGCAAGCGATGCTTTCCCACGCATACCTCCCGAACCCTCCCCATCTTGCAAGCTCTCTCTCCGTGAACCTGGCATCATTTCGTGGATGTTCATGGCGCCAAAACCCGCCTACCTGTACCGTGCCTCTGTTGCCGCCAGTCGCCCGCCCACTGGTGGCGTGGCTCTACTACCAGCCCGAGTACCGCGCGGGGTCCTACCAGTCACCGGAGCAGGTCGCAGTCAAATTTGCCGCATACCGCGGGCAGTACACCGAGGTGCGAGAGCGTTGCCCTCGGCCCAACGGCCAACAGCCACACGTTCATGTACTGTACGACACAGTTGTACGATGCCGTCGTACACGGTGTCAACCCTTCCGAGCGCTATGGGCATATGACGCCTGGTCAGCAGCCCTGTCCTGCTCGCGGCACCCAAGTGCATCGCGTGTTTGGACCTTCTTCTACCCTCCCTGGTTCCCGGAACATGCGCCGCTACTCCTCCATCCACTGCACTACCCCCCACAGGACGCCGGCGGCCGCATGCTTGACCTGCTCCAGCTCAACTCGACGTACGGCGATGGCGTCACGGTGAGGGCCGTGGGAAGCGACCTGGTGCTCACGGACCTCGCCACCTCGCTTGCCGTACTGCGGACCATCCTCAAGGACGTGGACGTGGTCATCGACGAGACGTACTACCCAGGTACGACACCGGGGACCCCCCGGCTGGGCTGTGCACAGGCTGTGTTTAGGTTGGGGGCTGCCGGTGCTGTACGGCACAGCGGGGTGTTTCTAATGGTGTTTCTAACGGAGGAACGGTTCGTGCCGTTCAGTGCACGTGACGAGGTTGGCGTTAGGATGCGTTCACGTGCACGTGACTGACTGTTGACGGAGTGACCGGGGACCGGGGGGCGAATTATGCCTTAGGGCGGGAAGGACCCACCAGAGCGGGGCTTCAGAGGCGTGAGAGTCTGTTCAGTTCCTGGTTCTAGGATCACTGCCTAACCCAGTCCCCCGTCAGGGCCTTAAATCGCTGTTGCAAAACGGGCGAAAGCGACTTCTATGAATTCCGTACCATTCTGTCGGGCTGCGCCCGCCAGAATAGGCTTCGACCTAGAGTTACTGTAGTAACTCCTCAGCTCAACTTCTGCAGCACCAGACTATTCTGTGCTTATCACAAGTTCTCGATCATAACGCGGATCAGGCACGTTACCGCGGTAACGCACATTCCTGGCGTCGTTGGATGTAACGACCAACCACTCCGGGAATCTACCCGCGTTCGGTTCTAAGTTGTTTCCGCACGAATCGATACGTTACGCAATAACGTATTATGCGATTCGCGCTACAACATTGACACTCCTCATCGCTGGCTCCGTAGGGATACAACAGTTATGAGTGCACCCGCCCGCGGGGTATACCGGTACTCCCGAACCCACATCACCCACATCACCCACATCACCCACATCACCCACATTACTCCACACGTTACGTGGCACCTCCCGCCCCTGCCCCCCACCAACGCTCACCTTATCGGCCCGTCTAGGCAAGAACCCCGGTGACGTCACTGTTGACGACTTCCGTGCGTTGTTCCTCCTGAACGACTCTGCCGCCATGACCGACATCAACTTCCTCCGCGACCAGCGGCTGCTGCGGCTGGACGGGGTAGCCACCAGCACCGGCAGCTCTTCGTGGTTCGAGGAGGCGGTGGCGCGACCCGACGCGGTGAGTGGCGAACTGCCAACGGTGGGACGATCCAAACCAATGCCAACCTCGAATCCCACATTCCCAGCCCCCATCCCCTCCTCCAACCGCCCTCATTCCCTACCCCTCCAGGTCCTTCGCGACCTGGTCGCTGCCTTCCTGCCCCAGGCCCCTCGCCTAAACGTAAACAACGCGCCGCGCCGCCTGGTGCGCCCCATGCTGAACGCCGACTCGAACCTGGGTGTGCTCGTCAGCGCGGCGGACTGCCCGGTAAACTCACAGAGCTGCGGCGCCAACCCCAAGCCCATCTGCCCCGCTGTCTACCTGTGAGTTGTAGTCGTTCACGCCTGGCAGAGCTGCCGCGGGGGTGCCGCACCCCAAACCGTCACATAGAGGGTATGGGGCCGGGTGGCTGGTAGGGGACCCAGCGAGGGGTGTGAGAGGAAACCCGTGGGTCGGAAGCGGGGACTCACCAGGGTCACCTAGGGCCGGGCCCGGGGTCCCCTGAACCTCCGGGGTCCCCAGAACCACCGTTTGCAACCGCTCCCCCTCGCTTCCTGGCCCGCTCTTGACCGCTGCTGCAGGGACTGCACCGGCAAGCTGGTCCAGGCCACCGACCTCGTCCCTTGCGCGCCCTTATGCCCGGAGCCCGAGCCCGACGAAGGTGGCGCCGGCCACGCCGTTGCCGCGCCCGCTGTGCTCCTGGCGCTTCTGGCTGCCGCACTGGCTGCCGTAATGGGCTGGGCGCTGTAGGAGAGCGGCCCTTGACAAGCGATACCAGGGGCGGGGCCGGGCAGGACAGGGCGGAGGGCCTCTTCTGGCCTGACGGCCTCTTTGCACGGCCGTAGGGGGTTCCCGCCTAGTGGCTTGCCCTTGTTGAGGCTGTGGTGAAGGGAAAGTGCGTGCGAGTACCCGGCAACACTGGGGTTTGGGTGTTGCTGTGACCTCCCCCGCGTAAATTTTGCGAATGTTTTATTGTATGGGAGCAGGCGATGTTTGGAAAAAACACGCGTAATGCGGTGGCCGCCCCTGCTCCATCTGCAAGGACATACATACGTGTATATACATCTTGGTTGGCCTGATTGGCTGGATCGGCCTGGTTGGCTTGGTGATGATGACGGTGGTGGCGGAACTGCTCGCCGTCTTCGACCTGGCGTGAGTGAGGTGCTCCAAAGGAAGCCGCCGCCTGGTGGGAGGTCAGTATTGAGTCCCGGGTACGTCGTGTGTGTGTGGGCGCTGCACGGCCGCTGAAGAGGAGCCATGAAGTTCGTTTTCTTTGTTCGGGTGCAGGCGTGTTTCCATGGCGCCTCGTCTGTTCGTTTTCCATGCGTCCGGTGGGTGTGTCGGAACAGGTGTGTTTAGCGAGGCGGAACGGCAGAACTCCACACGGCGGTCGCACGACACCGTCATCATCCTGCCGTACATTGTGCTCCCGCGTCGAGGCCCCGACCGGACCCGTTCAGAGGAGAGGCACGCAGTTTCGGAGCCGCGTGTGGAGGGCTCCCGTCTGCAGCTGTGCTTGACGTGCGAGTGTGTATGTGTGTATGCTTGACCATGGCTGGGCGCGCTGGCTGGCACCGGCTCTCCGCAGCAGCAGCAGTTTAGCCGTGGGTCCGATTCGCACGCAGCGGGTCGCAGCAGCCGCCGGGAAGACTCAGTGACATTGTCCCCCCCCCGGCGCCGCCCCCGCACCGTCACGTAGCCCCGACTCCTTCAGTCGCAAGGGCCTGATCCACCTCCAGCAGCACCCTCGACCCACCACCACCCACCCACCAACCGCGGTGCACGCAGCTGGCGACTCGAGGGCCCTCAAGAAGCCGGGTGCAGCCTCCCGCCACGTCACCCCCCGCCTTCTGTCAACATGGTCTCGTCCGACCCTACTATCGTTCCGCATAGTATCGACACGTTGACCCTGCTGAAGATGAGATACCATAACCCTCCCACCTGCCACTAGGGGTTACCTCCCGAGGCTCTTGATCGCTGCGCCCTCCCCGGTGCCCCTAGGCACATAACCCCTGCGCGCTGCACCCCACGCCGCCGCCCCTTCCTGCCTCTCCCCCCCTCCCCGCCATCACTCCCCCGGGCCCCACCACCGCAGCAGCCGACTGCACGCACTCGTCGCTGGGTCGACCAGCGGCGTGTAGCTGCCCGCCAGCAGCGCCTGCCGTACAGCTTCCCCCAGTGCCTTGGAGTGGCCGTACAGGGTGCCGCGGCGCTTGCCAGGCTGGCCCTGGCCCTCCGCAAAGTCCCGGGCGTGTAAGAGCTGCGGCGGCGGTGGCCGGTTCGGGGGAGCGATAGGCCAGTGAGCGCTAGCAGGGATGTGGTTGCGGTGGTTGTAGTTGTGGTTGAGATCACGGTTGTATGTTGTCAGGATACTCTCACCCGCGGGGTTTCACTGACCTTGGCCGCTGACGGTCGGTGGGGGCGGTGCAGCAGGAAGCCTGCCGGGTGGACCGAGAACAGGTAGCCAGTCCAGTTGAGGTGCTGCGTGTAGGCGATCTTGTTCTTGCCGTACCTTTGCATCACGTACGGGTGGGGCGCGTGGAAATACAGGGGCGTTGGTCCAGGGGTGCCGTACGTGGAAATGCAGGGGCGTTGGTCCAGGGGTGCCGTACGTGGCTTCAACCCCGACCTCCATTCCGCCATGCACCCACCCGCGGAAGCGCACGTCATGCCAGGGCGCCGTCCTCCTGTCCACAATGACCCCTGCTGGCAGGGGTTACATAAACGAACCGGGAACTCGACTTGGGAATTGTAGTGGGTGCTCGCGGGGGGGGGGATACAAGTGAGGAACCGGTAACTCGACTGGAGTAGTGTAGTTGGAGTTTCTGCCCTCCGTTTCCTATGTCGTGTAACCGGGTCTTCTCGCCTCCCCCTCCCCGCCACCATGCTTGCCAGGAAGGTTGAAACAAATAACCAAGGGGGGTTACAATAAAAGAACCGGTAACGCGACTGGGGAAATGTAGTTGGTGCATAGCCTTATAACCAAGGGGCGGGCCGATGGCCCGGAGGTAGGACGCAGCGCCAAGTGCGTGAACTTGGAACTCAAAAGCCTCAAATACGGGGATGCACGCTGCATTTGCAGTCGCAAGCGTCCGAGGGGGAGGTCATACCGGCCCCAGGTGGCGCTGGGTAGGCAGGGTGTGGACTCATAGTCTCATACCCGGCCTCTAGGCCCCCGCGCGCGGCGACCCCACTCACATGGCTCGTATCTCTCTTTGTACGACACGTCATACCAGTCGACGGTTTGCAGCCAGCGCTCGGCCTGGGTGGGTGTGTGGCCACCACCCGCCGGGTCGAACCTGGAGGGCACCCACAGCCGGTGCGGCGGCGGCTTGTCGGGTCAGCGCTTGGAAGGGGGGTGGTCTCGGCTTTCTTGCACGCGGATCCGCCCTGGGCTGTTCGTGGCCGTTTACGGTGGCACCTTCGCAGCTTCCCCCCGGGTTACCCGTACCTGCCCAACAAGCCCGTCTGCCAGTACGGCCGCAGCTCCGCCTTGCTGCCCGCCATCAGCGCCAGCCGCTCCGCCAGCGCGCGTTGGTCCCCTTGCCCCCCAGCCGTGCGGCTGACCTCAAAGGTGGGCAGCACTACAGCCGTTGAACGCCGGCTACTGCCCTGGTCCCCACCGCCCCCTCGGACTGCGCCTGCAGCCCCTGCTTCTGCGGCGCCAGCTGCTGCGGCGCCAGCTGCTGCTGTGCCTGCTGCTGCGGCGCCAGCTGCTGCTGTGCCTGCTGCGGCCGGCGGGTCGAGGCTATCTCGCGGGTCGCCCGAGGTGCGGCGCACCAGGTCGGCGGCGGCGGTTACGTTGTCCGCCAGCTGCTGTGCGAGGCGACCGCCCACCAGCAGGTCCACGTCGAAGAGGCCTGGCTGATGACGCGTGGGGGCAGAGCAGGAGCACATGAGCTGACAGAGGAGGAGGCGGGTCGTAGCACCGGGACCGCCACGGGATGGAGGGGCGCGTGGCGGGATGAGTGCAGCGCTGCACTCGCAGCTACAACCGCTGGGCCGGCGGGATCGTACATGGTGGACATGACCCACCGACCCACGGCCAAACCGACCCGTGGTTCCCGGCCCCCCCAGGCCCCCAAAACCCAGCCTCAACTTAAAACCCACGCACGCACCCACCCACCCACCCACGAGCGGCGTGCGCGCCTGCAGCCTAGCCAGGTTGCGCATGAGGTTCACCGGGTACAGCGCGGCCGCCGTACGCGCACTGTCGTACACTTCGTACACAACCAGCAGGTCAAGCTGGCAGGGGCCGAGTCGCTCCATCCGGCTGTGCAGCGCCCGCAGCTTGCGCATCTTGACGCCCAGCCGCCGCAGCTGCGCCTGGCTCAGGCCCACGCCGCTCCAGCCTCCGCCGCCATGATACAGGTTGCCGGCGGGGGCCGCGGTGGCGGGGCCCGCCGCCGCCACGTCAGCGCCGACGTCATCATCGTCATCGTCGGCGGCGGCGTTTACGGAGGAGCTGATGGGTGAGGGGATGGGGGCTGTTAGCGGCACCAGCACAGCGGCGCTGAGGGGTCCAGCCCAGGAGGCGCAGGCGGCAGCGAGCTGGCGGAGGCGGTCGAGAGAGAGCTGCGTGGTGAGGGTGAGTGGGAAGTGGTGGCGCGGCGGCTCGGGCCGATGGGACCACCACACGGCCGCGACTCGCACGGCTGGCAGCTGGTGGGCCATGGCCGAGGCCCAGCTGGTCACCTGGGCGATGAGGCCGCGGTTACCGTTGTCGTCGTCGTTAGTGCCGTTGGACGGCCTCACTGGCTTCGGCGGTTGATGGTCGTTGATGCAGGCTGCGAGAGCGGCCGCATCGGGGGTGACGATGATGCCCGGATTGCGGGCTGCTGCGTCGGAAGCAGCACGGCTGGGGAGGGCGGGATGGTGGCGGATGGGTGGGCGGGGCTGCTGCTGCTGCTGCTGCTGCTGCTGCTGCTGCCCCGAATGCGCTCCGAGTAGGGGGGGGCGCGGCGTGGAGGCGTGGGTCGCGTGGGTCACGTGCTGAGGTCCCCCCAGCCGGGGCTCGTGGTGGTGCCCACTACCCAGCTCCGAAGCGCCGGCTGATGATGACGATGTTGTCGTCCTCGGGGCTCGCGATTCGGGACCTGCGGGCTCTTCACCGAGGTATCGCGGGCCTGGCGCGGTGACTGGGCTGGACCTCGGCGACGCCCCGACCCGCACCGTCCCCGAGGAGAGGGCGAGGGCGCACTGCAGCACGAGGACGAGCACGCGACTGCAGGGGCGGTAGCTGCTGGGGGGCCGCAGCCTCATGAGGCCATCGCGTTATGGGACGCGGCGAGCGGGCCTAGGAGGTAGGAGCTAGGAGCGCGATGAGCGATGAGCGAGGAGGGTTTGATCCCTTGGGGGACGCAAAGAGCGGGAGCGAGGGGCGCGGGAATGTAGGCCTCGGTTGGTGACACGAGTGGCCGCCTGCTTGCCCGGCGCATGCGTGTTCCTGGGCTCTTGGGCGGTGAACCTTCCGAGGAAGCCGCGTGCCTCGTGGGCAGCCCATGGAATGGATCCCACATAATGAAACATCCATGAAACATTAAGGTTGACATTAAGGTTGACAGTCCTAGCATACTTCGTATAGCGTGTGCAGGCTTACTGGCGCGCCCGATTGTTTGCTTGCCAGACAGGCCCAAATGCCCACAATTGATCGTCCGCTGCCGTCCTCTGCGCACATCACCGCCAGGTCGCCGTCCCTGAGCCAGTCACGGTTCAATCAAGAGCTGCCAGCCACAAGAGCGGCGTGGCTTGAAGCGCCGGCTCACTCCCTGCCCAGCTGGGGCGACCAGCGTCGCCTTTACTTGTCAGGTCCAACAAGCACACCTGCGACCAGACAGCGAAACCACCTCCCGCATCCGGTGCGGAACCAGAAGCCATTACATTGTACGGCACAGCCTACAAGAGGTACGACGCAGCAGCGGCAGCAGCACCTCCTCAGCCCAGCTGTGCACCGGGAGCGGCTGAGACGCCTCAAGCAAGCAAGCCACTGCCTGGACGGGCACCTCCGCCCCCCGCGGTATCCGAGACGGTGACGCATCACGTAACCCGAGCCTGCTGCAGCGTGGCGCAGCGGCACATGCACGTGCACATGATGCCTTCCGTGCCCAAACCTCCACTCCGCTCGCGGGTCCTGCCGCGAACCCCTGTGGCGCGTGCCGTCCCTGCCCTCTGTAGCTCACTATCCTGTCTTTTTCGCGCCAACGGTCTTCACGCCCCCTGCCTCTGCAGCTGCGCGCGCCCGCGGACGTCCAGCCAGGTTGTCTCGCGGCGTGAAAGCGGAGTCACTACCATACAGCAACACACAGAAGCCTCTCACACATAAAACCAGGTTTATTTCACACGCATATTCACACCCAGGCGTCAGTCTTCCGGCAGGCAACAGCCTCCGCCAGCATCAAGGCTGTCCAACACGTACGGCACCGTGCGCCGGCAGGCAGCAGCAGCGCTCCGAAACACGCACCCGTCGCGTCTGGACCCCGCCGACGCAGATGCCTCGACACATATAAAGTACGACAGCTGCAGGTGACGGTGACAATAACCCTAAACGTGGAACACAAGAGATGCAGTGCGCCAAAGAAGGGCGAGCGTGGGTTCGTCCCGTGCGACGGTAACATGGACCGCTCGGCAGCCGGGAGGTTGCTACCCGTGGGTTGTCCGGTTGCGGCAGCACCAACCAGCAATGCGAGCGTCCGGCGCGACCCTCGTGTGGCCACACACGTGCTGCTGCCGCCGTCAAAGAGTGACAAGGACACAGAACCGGTACAGTACATGGTCATAGTACCGGTAGTTCAAGGCTTTCACACCGCACGCCATCACAAACAATGAAAAGGAATTTATGGCAAACACAAAGAGGGTTTTCGAAGCGCAGATTGCACGCCTCGGGTTTCACTCCCGGCATGGCCTGGCACGCGGGGCTCTCGCTTTGGCGAGCACTGTGGGTACCAACACGTTTGAGGGGGGGAGCCAGCGGGACAGCCGGCTGGTACGTCGTACAGTTCCTCCTCGTACCACCTACCGGCAATCCGCCGCGTCCGGCAGCACAACCCATCCGCTGCCGGCCGGACCCCATCACCAGCTCCATCCAACGCACTGGCACTATGCAGTGGGCAATTGCACGACATTTATGTCTGAGTTCGGGTTCGAAGCGGGGTGCGGTCAGCGCGGTCTCCCGCCACACGCATCCGGGGCACACAGGCCGCCTACATTGGATTGCCGCCCCAGAGATCATGCACGAGGTCAGCGCTCCTTATTACGTTCGCGCGCTTGCGCTTCGACGCGCGCGCCAAGAGTGGACACGATATCCTACGACAAAGGTCTCGCCCCGTGTGAGTATACCGTACGTATCATGGGGTGGGTGTGTTGTGCAATGGCACGTAAGCCGCCGTCGCGCATCAATTTATTTGCTCCTCCTCGCCGCCCACACCCGCCGTACTACGCCCGTTGGGTGCGGCCGTGCGTGCCCCGCCCCCATCATCCCCTCGGTCCGGCCACCCCCACCCCCAACACGCACCTCGCTCCCGACACCCTCCCCTCCGCTGACCCTGGCAACCAGCCCTCTGGCCTGTTGCCCTTAACCCACAAAGCCCCCCCGCCACCACTGGGCCCACTTTCTCCCCCTCCTCCTTCTCCCCCTTCTCCTCCTCCTCACTCGCAGCCCCGCTAGTCGTCCTTAGACTTGACTGCGATGCGCGCCTTCTTCGCCGGCTGCGGCATCCGCGTGCACACGTGGACCACCAGCGCCACCAGCCCCGCAGCCCCGAGGCTCACAGCCACCAGCAGCCCGTACGCCACCATGTTGGCGGCCTCCATAGGGCCCATGCAGCCGCCACCGCCGCTAGCCACCGGCGCGCCAGCGCTGGCGCCGATGCCGCCAAAGGAGCCGCCGAAGGTTCCCGCCAGCGCCGACATGGGCAGCAGGTACTGCCGGCCCGCCTCGTCGAGCGCGGCGGTGTAGTCCACCCAGGCGGCGGCGCGCTCGAGTGAAGACTGCGACCCGAGGGTCGCTCGCAGCTGAGTGGACAGCAGCTGCATCGACTGCGTGAAGCTGTGAGGTAGGGCGGGAGGTGGGGTAGGGCGGGGGTTAAGGAGCGGGGCCCGGGAGGGGGAGGAGGGGCTGGGGACGGTGTGAGGGACGGCGGTCTCGCCGCTCGGCAACCCCGGGCGCGCCTTTGCCCTGCATGCCGCGCTTCCCGTTGTCCGGCCTCCGCGCCCGCAGCTGGCCTGCACTCTCAGGCGCTGCTGCCTGACAATAAGAAACCCTGTGGAGATGCCGCCACCCTTCCCTTTGTCCAGTCACCTGGTCCCCCGGCCCCCCGCCCCGCCCCGCGTCTTTTCCCACCCTTCCCCCCCGCCCCCCCCGCCGCCACCCACGAGTACACGTTGCTCATGCGCTCTATGGCCACGCTAACGCGGTAGGACGCCGCCCCGCCCTCCAGCTCTGCCCGGCTGAGGCGCTGTCCCGCTCCCAGCGCCGCCAGCCTGGCCACGAGGTCCTCCTGGACGTCGTTCAGCGGCACCGCCATGATCGGCTTGGCGTGGTAGATGGCCTGGTAGATGGCCTGGAGGTGGCGGTGGGGCGAGAACCTTATGGGGAGGCAGTTGGGCGAGAACCTTCTATGCGTTTATTGACAGGGGGGGTGAGGGCCCTTCCTCCCCGCTTCCTTCCTCCCCCCTTCCTTCTTCCCCCCAACCTCTCCCCCCCCGCGCACCTGGACGCTGCCCGCCGTGATGAGCGACACCACCTGCGGTTGCGCGATGAGGTCCTGCAGCGGCACCT
Source organism: Yamagishiella unicocca (assembly GCA_003116995.1). Taxonomy (NCBI): domain Eukaryota; kingdom Viridiplantae; phylum Chlorophyta; class Chlorophyceae; order Chlamydomonadales; family Volvocaceae; genus Yamagishiella; species Yamagishiella unicocca. The sequence goes on from BDSL01000052.1 coordinate 195,088, forward strand.
GGGGCAGCATCAGCACGTGGCGGGCGTGCTTGAGCGGCAGGTACAGCTGCGATTGGGGAGGGGGGCGGGAGGGCGCGGGAGGGGCGGCAGCGGGTGATGGTTTAGATCGGGGGTTTGGAATCCAATGGAAGCGGGGCCCCCGCACCCCTCGTCGCCATATGGAGGGACCCCCTTCACTCCACACCCAACCCGCACATCACCCCACATCACCGCACCTGCCCCGCCCGCCTTCCTGCCGACCTCAACTCACCTGCCCGTTACCTTCCTCCCCCGGGACATCCCCCCCCTAACCCTCCACCCCGGCCTAGATTCTAGGAGGACCCCAGCTTCCGCCTCTTCCTCGTGTGACCGGGTCTTCTCGCCCCCCCCCCCCCCTCCCTTCCCCGCCGCGCTACCCCCACCTGGCGCACTCTTGCAATGTCCGACGCCGCCGCCTGCCACACGATGTTTTGCTTGAGGTCGATGACGGCCTCAGCGATGGCCAGCAGAGCGCGGAGAGGCAGCCTGGTCTCGGAGGGGGTACGGAAGGGTAAGCGGGTGAGCCGCGCGGCGAGGGGGGTGCAAGGAAAACCCATGTACGAAGAAGAACCCGTTGGGGACGTACGTACAGAGGTGCATGGCGGTGCAGGCGGCGAGGGGGAGGGGCGGCGCCGCGGCGGGATAGGGTCCCTCACCGCGCCGAAGCCCCAAGCCCCCCGCCGTGCCCCTTGCCTGCCCGCCCTGGCCTCTCCCCCCCTGGTGCAGTCCCATGCTCCCCTGCACCGCACGTCAACAGCGGTACGCCGTTGCCCCGCTCCATCTACTCGCCTCCCACCTCTACTGGTCATCTTCATGGCCCTTGGTCTGTCGGCCGTGGATTCGCTGATTATCTTATACCCCCCCCCATCTGTGGCTTTCCGCCGTTCCCGGCCCCACCCGGTTCCCCTTTCCAGTCGCGTAACTGGCTCTTCTTGCTCCCCCCCTCCTTCCAATCGCACCTGTAGTCGTGCGGGAAGCAGATGACCGCGACCCCCCGCTCAGCCGAAGCCACGTGCGCCGCCAGCTCTTCGGGCTGCAGGCTGGGCACAGCACCGCGAGCCCGCAGCGGCCCGACCAGCTTGATGGGCGGCGGCAGCGGCTGCGGCTCCAGCAGGCCCCAGTCGGCGCCCGTGATGATCACCTGCGGGGACATGATCATTTCAGACAGGAGCTGCCGCGCTCACTGGCCCGCGGCCATGGACAGGATTGTGTGTATGTGTGTGTGTGTGTATAACTGGTTGCTGCCCTGCCGGCATGTCGTCCCCCATTTCCTGCCGTTATCGCTCGCTGTTAGCTTCTACTATGCAGCGCTACACCTGTGCATTTCCGTCTTAAGGTTCCACTCGTCCGGCCTGTCCCACTCGTCTCCCCACCCGCCGCTACAGCCGCTCCGCGCGTCCCTCGGCTACCCGTCGTACAGCATCCTTCCCCCGCCTCCAACCGACACATCTGGAGTACCGAAAGAGGTACCCGCATAGCGTTGCTGCAGCGGGCGCAGCCGCCACTCCATGGACGGCGTGTGCGTGTGCGTGTGCGTGTGTGTGTGCGTGTGCGTGTGCGTGTGCGTGTGTGCGTGTGCCGCATGACCACCCACAATACGACACAAAGGGCGCACGAAACGACCTGCGCGCGTTGCTGAACTATTGAGACGAAGCGAGCGAGTGAGACGAAGCGCGCGCCTCCACCCAAACACCCAATAGCGTGTGTGTGAATGCGGCGAGGTCCCCAGGCTGCTGGCGGGGCTTGCACGGCACCGGGTCGCACCTGGCCGCGTAGGTTGCAGGGCGGCTTGCCGTTGCCGTCGCCGACTGCCGGCGGCTGCGCCTGCGACTGCAGGCGGTGCCGCTGACGGAACGCGGCGATGCGGGTCTCGTACACGCGGCGGTGCCACAGCTGCAGCCGGTGGTACTGCACCACGTTACGGACGCGCTGGTAGACGGTCATGCTGCCGCCGCCCAGCCCCGAGCCGTACGCGGCCACGTGGCTGGTGGGATGGCCCTGCCCCAGCAGCACGCCCCAGAGCAGGCTGGTGGCGCTGCCGTCGTCGTACGCGACGCGGCGGCGGATCTGTGATCGGGGCGGGCACGCGGGGAGTCACGAGGGGGCAGCAGCGGCGGCGTAGAGAACGAGGGACAGGGGGTCCGGAGGCCAAGCGTCTCATGCATTGCTGCTGGCCTCGGCAAGTCCCATTACGTCCCCCGTATCTGCCACTTTCGCCTTCCGTAGTGGTCGCCAATTGCTGTGCGTGTCCGACACCCTCACCTTGAGCTTGTCCGCCAAGAAGGCCGAGCAGGGGTCGGTCGCCACACCCAGCATAGTGGAAAACTGGAACTTTGCCAGCGTGTCCATCGTGGTCCGATTCATGAGCAGGCTTGCACAATTCGCTAGGTGGAAGTTTAATAGGCCCGTCAGGTCACTTATCGGACCATTACCGTGCGCCTGGTACTCCTCAAAAGAGACGCTGGGGTACGTCATGAGGGATAGTGACCCGTTCCTGCATTCCTCGCGGCCAAACTCTTCTGAAACTCCGCCGGTTGTTTGCCGGAATTCGGGACCCATGGAGTCCGGCACCAATACCACGGCTTCATAACCCCGTGAAGATACTAGATGCTCCGTTAGGGCCCACATATCCAAAGCTTGTTCACGATGGACGCTTGTGAAAACGAGCAGGGAAGGGTTCCGGGGTTCGCAGGTACTCAGAGAAATGGCATTCAGCAGCAGCAAGAGCGCGCCAAGCCTCCGCATCGACAAATGCGGTTTGAAATGCATGGTTACTTTAGCGACGCTTTGCTGGGGCCCATTGGTAAGGCCGGTTTACGGGTAACACTCGTTCAAGACGAATAGAAGCCTGTATGGCTCAAGAATTACACTTCGCAGATTCTTCCGCTGTTTGCTCTGCTGCATGAACGGCTAGGACTGGGCTTTAGGTTGGCACGTTGGCTGACTCCTGTAGTACGTTGCACATGCCGTATACTCTGGCCCATGGGACAAACTGCTGATCACGCTCCCCAATACATGCGAACTGTCAGCAACACCAACTCTGCGTCGTAGTGCACGTCCATGCGCGCACGTGTCTGCTCGTCCAAGCTGTCCCACAATGCCCGGTGCTTGGCCTCGTGCGATGACTCGTCCAGAGGTGCGTTGGAGATTATGGCCCCCGACAAGCGCACGCTCGATCCACCGGCGGCGCCAGGCGGCACAGCCCTGACGCACCCCGCTCAGCTGCTCCCACCGCTGCCGGCACAAACCCTGTCAGCGCTGACGAAGCCACCGGCGTCAGTAAGCTGGTAAGGAGATGCTCTAGGAGCTGCCCGCCCCAGCTGTACCCTACAACGAACAGCGGACTGCCCGGTGTACAGCCGTACTTCTGCGCCTACGTAAGGACCTGGGCTAGCTCAGCCACGCAGGCCGCCAACGTGTACTGGCGGGGGTCGTGGGGCTGGTCGCTGCGGCTGCATCTTAGCTGGTCGTAAGACACCAGGCGCGACATGGATGGGGCAGGCGGAGAGGGCTTTGGGGCCAGCGAAGTACGGGTACAGCTCGGTGTGGCTCACCAAGCCTGGTCCCACTTGCACGAGCACGCAGTGCAGCTGGGAGCCGCCTGCGATCAGGGCCTCGGCTTGGAGCTCGAAGCCGAATTGCAGGAGCAGGCGGTGCTCGGAAATATCGTCAAACATATTCGTCATAGTATGCATCCGCGAGACAGCTGTACCTTGTTGGTTGCCTTCACGAGCATTCAACAGTACTGTAACACACAGCACTCAATGCGTCCTGAATGTGTATAGACAGTACGTGACACCCCTTGGGGACGCGCGGAGAGTGCATCGGAATCTGTGGTGGTGGTTGCCGGTAGTGTAGGTGGACGTCAGGGAGGCTCGAATGGCGGTGTCGTCCGGGTCTGAAGGAGGAGCCCGCATCGCCCGGGACCTTTCGGGGGAAGCCAGAACCTGTGCGGGGAAGGAGAGTGTGAGCCAGAAGGCAGCGAGCCGATGCTAATAGCAATCGTGTTCCTGCACATATTCGATGTCGCTGAGGGCATGGATCAAGGCGACAGCTGTACCTTGATTGCCCGCACGCGCGCGTCCTCAAATGCCGCTGGGCATGGGTCATGGTATCCATCCCCCATTACACTCCGCTGCATTTCTAGGGCATCCATTCAAGTCTCGCTTGTAACGATGAATATCTGTCCGATGAGGTTGGGATTTTGGGCTGCGCTCTTGCTGATCCAACCGTATTTCCTGATTACACAGGTTGCGTGTCCTGAGCCAACCTCCCCTCTCGGGAGCTAACCGAGTTGTCCCACGCACGAGTAAAGACAAACCCATCACGCCAATTTATCGCGCCGCTAAGCGCCCGAGTCAGCTGACTGTCAAAACCGGGGGCCGGGCAAAGCGCCTCCGCCCCCTCTTAAAAACTCAGCCGCCAACCGGGGGTTTATGCGAACCTACCAGCCTATCTGAATCCGACACGCACAACCTATTTAGGATGAGCGGTCCACATACACGGGTGCATTTTTAGCGCAACCTCGAGAACGAGCACATCACACACCACGCGCCCCCCCCCACGGCGACTAAGATATCGGAGCCTTAAGCTGGACAGGCGCCCACGTCCAGGGCCCACGCAGCTCTTGGAATTCCTACCCATCGCCGGGCCCTGATCGCGGTGCGCACACCTATTATAAACCCCGGGTGCGCAGCCGTCACGATGCAGAAGCCAACAGTAAATCAAGCAACACTGTTTGTGGTGCGCACTCGATGCTTCTGCGGCGCAAGGCCAAGTCCGGTCAAACCAGCACCACCCTGCGGCCCTTGCAACGCACGTTGCTGCCTTATCGGGTACGGCACTACCAGCAGAGGCCGGCGAGCGCACGCGCTCACCGCTCGCTATTGCAAGTCATCGCAACGATGGCCACACTAGTGGGGCTCGGCATTTCGATGTGCCTTTGTGAGCCACCCTTAAGCGTCCCGCTGCTCGCCGCTGTTGCAGCTGCTGCCGCCGACCGCCTGCTCCAAGCGCCATCATTGCCACGGATGTCAACGGTGGGCCTGGGGGCAAACTGCCCGGCCTCGACCAGCGTAGGGCCGGCGGCGGCGGCAGCCGCCGCCAAACGCGAACGCCATCGAGGCGCTTACTTGGCCAGCATGCCCTTGGCGGCCTCAATGATCTTGGCCGTCGTGATGCCGAACTTCTCGTATAGGATGTTGGCCGGGGCCGAGGCGCCGAAGTCGTCAATCCCGATGTGCTTGCCGTCGAGGCCAATGTACTTGGCCCAGCCGAACGAGGTGGCTGCCTCCACGGACACACGGTTGATAACCGACGGGGGCAGCACGCTGGCCTTGTACTCAGCCGACTGCTCCTCGAACAGCTCCCAGCAGGGGAACGACACAACGCGCACCTTGACGCCTGCAGGGCAAAGAGCGGGTCGACGGAGTTTAGTATGGGAAAGCGGTCTGAAATACCAGCGACCTTAGTCATCCGCCATCGACACCGACCTTCGATTGGAAGCATGCAAGGTCCTTAACATCGGCACAAGTCACCAACATAAAGCCCTGCCCCGACCTACCCTCAGCCTCAAGAGCGACGGCGGCGTCGTACGCCAGCTGCAGCTCTGAGCCAGTGCCCATGAGGATCACTTCGGGGGTGCCGGCGCTGTCATGGATAATGTAGCCACCCTTGGCGGTGCCCTCGATCGAGGTGTTGGGCAGGCTGGGCATGTTCTGGCGAGACAGAGCGATGGTGGTCGGGCGCTTGCTGCGAACGGGAAATGGCGTTGAGGGAGGGACGGGCAGTAAAAACCAGAGACGGGGCCGGTACCTCCTTGGGGCCTCTGAGTAGTGCTAAGTTTGGCGAGTGCAGAGGGCCTGGCCTGAGCCCGTTTCTTAACAACTACGATCCCCAACTCACCGGCTCTGGATGGCGACCTTGTAGGCACCGGCGGTCTCGTTGCCGCCAGCCGGGCGCATCATGAGCATGTTGGGCATGGCGCGGAACGAGGCCAGGTGCTCAACAGGCTGGTGGGTGGGGCCGTCCTCACCCAGGCCGATCGAGTCGTGGGTCATGACGTACACGACACCAGCCTCCGACAGGGCGGACATGCGCATGGCGTTGCGCATGTAGTCCGTGAAGATGTAGAAGGTAGCGCAGTACGGGATCAGGCCCGTCTTGTGCAAGGCAATGCCGTTGCAGATGGCGCCCATGGCGTGCTCACGCACACCGAAGCGGAGGTTGCGCTCGGCGTACGAGCCCTTCTGGAAGTCACCCGAGATCTTCATCAGGGTCAGGTTGGACGGAGCCAGATCGGCCGAGCCACCCACCAGGCCGGGCAGGACCGGCGCCAGGGCGTTCAGCATGGTCTGGCTGTGCTGGCGGGTAGCCAGCTGCTTGTCCTCAGGCGTGAAGGTGGGCAGAGCCAGCTCCCAGCCCTCGGGCAGCTTGCCGCTGGTCAGGGCCTCGAACTCAGCCCTGCGATGACCAAACCAGGGGTGGAGGCCTTGGGTCAACATAATCAAAGCGGGCTGCATGCCTTGTGCAGCAGATGGGATACTGCACGTCATTTTGCAGCAAACGTCTTCTGCATCCATGTTCGTTGTGGACCCACGCGCTTGACCCGTGGATGCACACCGCCGATAATCAGCCACTTCCATGCGATGCTACTCACCACTCCTTGGGGTACTTGGCGGCGTACTCCTTGGTGGTGGCGCTCCACTCAGCCTCGGCAGCAGCGCCGCGCTGGACGGCGCCGCGGAAGACCTCGTAGACGTCCTGGGGCACCTCAAACTCGCCGTACTCCCAGCCCAGGTTCTTGCGGGTGGCAGCGGTCTCCTCAGCGCCCAGAGGGGCACCGTGGACATCGTGGCTGTCAGCCTTGTTGGGCGAGCCGTAGCCGATCAGGGTCGAGACCTTGATCAGGGTGGGCTTGTCCTTGCAGGCCTTGGCCTGCAGCACCACGACGAGAAATAGCCCAGACAGGGATAGGAGGGCAGTGAGCCAGGATCACGCTCTAGGGAGGATTGGTTGGATATGGCCTAGGTAGACCCCATGGCACAAGACGGAGTGATGCCCACCGGAACGGCCTACTTCCTTGCGCCGTAGATGTCATTTGCAGCACAGCCCATTTATATCATTACTCCGCACCTGAGCAATGGCGGAGCGAAGGCCGTCCACGTCGGTGTTGCCGTTGATCACGTGGATCACCTGCCAGCCGAGGGCCTCGTAGCGCTTGGCCACGTCCTCAGTGAAGGAAATGTCGGTGTGGCCGTCGATCGAGATCTTGTTGTCGTCGTACAGGGCAATCAGCTTGCCCAGGCCCCAGTGGCCAGCCAGCGAGGAGGCCTCGTTGGAGATACCCTCCATCATGCAGCCATCACCCAGGATGCAGTACCTGCGCATGAATAAGCAAGCGTCGGGTTAGCACAAGCATCTGGACAGCGACGTGTCAGTTAGGCGCTAAGACGGCTGCTAAGTGCTCATCAAGCGGCGCACCGACCCGGATGACGGAATGACACGACGGACAGAGCAAACCAGGGCAGAAAACACCCCAGTAACCGTATGCACACAGGCAAACCGTGCACTCAACACCGCCCGTTCGTTCGTCATCCAACAATACAGATATACATTTCAGCAGCTACAGCTCTAAGCATTTCCATAGCGGTTTTCATGGCGATTACGTCGAGTAACGAAGGGTACGGAAGGCTAACCTCTCGAGCCAAGGATTGTGCAAACTATGTATCGCCCGCATTGCACGTTATTCATGTATGACACGATCGAAGGGTTGGTTGCTATTGAAGCGCAGGGAGGTGTAACACATGCTCTAAACCCCAGCTTTGCCACACGTAGCCGCATGCCAAGGGCGGCACGACTCATGCCAAGGACTCAGCACATACACCGCATACTAAACTTCATCCACAACGCCCTTCGACAGGGGCAATCGACAGGGTTTGACCACCCCCATAACCCACCATGTACGCGCTTAGTTCTGTTCTGTCTCTGTGGACGGACATCCATGTCAAATCTTCACAGTCCCCTTTCACGGCCTTCACTTACAAGCTAAAAATCAGCAACCCCGTGGTCCCCGCAGCGAAATTGCAGAGAAACTCACGTGTAGTGGTCGACAATGGGCTTGCAGTCCGGCTTGTTGAAGCGGGCAGCCAGGTGAGCCTCAGCCACGGCCAGACCAACGGCGTTGCAAATACCCTGGCCCAGAGGACCTGTACATTCCAGGCATGGAACGAGGTCGCGCTGAGAACAGAGAACAGAGATCACGGGAAGGCTACCTTATCGGCTGAATATGCTAAGCTAACAAGTGGAAGGTAACCGGACGAGAATAGTTCAGCTGCAGGACGCAGCGTTACGGAACTTGCATCAGATCGCGTCAACAAGGTCGTTGGGCCTCCAGAGGCAGCGGCGCATAGGTTGTACCCAGGCGGATATACCACGAAACAAGTGACGGCACGAAGCATCGTGCATGTGCAGGATTTACATGCTCCGCGGACAGCAAGCACCGAGCGAAGGTGCCATCCAACCCTTTCCCGCAGGTATTGGCGCGTAGAATAAATGGATTATGTATAATGCTGTGGAACATATTTGCAGCTCGTCAGGCACTGCGCGTCCTAGCAAGTGGAGCGGCGGCGCAGAATTGCGAACAGAACGACCCTCTGAACGAAGACGCGCACAGCGTGCGGTATGCAACACATGCTGATACTACCCCAATTAAGCAGACATGCGCGGTAGATCTCGACAAGCACACGCTTTGAAGGACAACCGAACTGAAACGCCCGCAGATGCCCAATCTGCTTACCAGTGGTGACCTCCACGCCGGAGGTAACGAAGTTCTCCGGGTGACCAGGGGTCAGGGAGTCCCACTGGCGGAAAGACTTGATCTGCTCCATCTGCACAGACAAATCCGCACAAGGAGAACTGTTTGCGTTAGGAACGCCTTCGCATGCAAGCCGACCGAGCGCCCGCGCCTATCCGCTCAGCCGCAAGACCCCGTAATTAATCTTACCGGCACGGAGTCGTAGCCAGTCAGGTGCATCATCGAGTACTGGAACATCGAGCCGTGGCCGGCGGACAGCACAAAGCGGTCGCGGTTGAGGAAATCGGGGTTCTTGGGGTTATACTTCATGACCTCGTTCCAGAGAACGTAGCCCATCGGAGCGCAGCCCATGGGCATGCCAGGGTGGCCCGACTTGGACTTGTTCACGGCGTCAATAGCCAGGAAGCGAATGGCATTGATGCACTTGTCCACCAGGTCGCGGTTAATAGTGGGCGCAGCGACCTTGGCGGTCGCGGGCGCAGCCTGAGCAACCACAATGTTCCGGGCGCGGCCGACCTTAGGCGCCACGCGGGGCAGGGCCTGGGCCTGCTTGCCCGCAGCCGCGGGGGCACGCTGCTTCATCATGGTCTGCATATTTGCTGGGCGACGAAGACAACTACTCCACACGAACTGCAAGTACCTTAACGAAGATACTGAGTGAAAGTGAAGAGAATTGTGCGTGAAGGATCGAATGTTTCAGCGGCATGCCCTCATCGTACGGCGACGAGCGGCCTATCTTTATCGCCGTACACAGGGCCCGTCTGGGAGGTCCGTTGGCAAATTGGCAAATGCTTCTCACACCAATCCAACTTGGCCGTACTGCTCCAACGTAGCTGGGAAAAACAATTCAATTTATTGGTGTTCACATAGTGCCACAACTGCAACCGTTCCGTCACCGTGCCGCGATTCAATTTCTTTGTATTGGCGCAACGAAGAATTTAGCTGGAATGTTGAAGGGTACTTGTGGAATGCAGCTGCGCAAGCAGCAGCTGCCATGCTTTCGCACCTCCATGACACCTCGTCTGACTCGCCCTATTAGGGGCTTCGGAACGCCCTCACAACTATCTAGCTCTGCCATTGCCTATCCCCTAGAAGGGCTCCAGCAGCAGCCCGCTCAGGCGCAACTACGGTGGCCGGCGGCGCACCTGGTAACAGTTGGGAAAGAACTGGTGGCGACTTGCGCAGCCGCAACCCTGGCGAGAGCCATCTTCCAGCTAGTAGCAAATTCCGTCAACAAGGCGCGGGATGCTGTCGCTGCGGCGTTGCCGTCGCCCAACAGCTCGGATACAGTGCAGGTGATTCCGCGGCGTCGGCCAATGCAGCCTTCGGTATGCCTGCACCGACACAGACATACTGCCAAATGGTCAATACGATTGTAGAACAGCTAGATCTAGCAGGCTAGCGTCCGCATGGGCGGATCCACCTATGCTGTGGTGACCTGCTGTGGGCGCAGGACCGGCAGCGGCAAGTGAAGGAACTGCGCAAGCACACGCGGTTACTGGCATTCGTGCTGCCGCTGGCGAAGGCCTTTGCCGCTGAGTCGCTGACGTCCGTGTACGCGCGCACTTTTGAGCGGGCAGCCTTTGGGTTTGCGAAGGTGGGTGTGGGGCACTAGGGCAGGGCGAGGAGCGAGGGCGCGGTCGCAGCGGCCCCGACTCCATGCGCCACCACCTCCGGTGGCTCCAGGGGGCTACTGGCGAGGGAGAGTGGGTGCTACTGCCGAGGGCTTGCGCGCGGCGCGGGGACGGCATGGCGGGGAGGGCCGAACCTGCCTCTCCCCATAGCAGGGTGTCTTGTAAATCGGCCTTTGGCTACACAGCGAGCGAAGCCTTAGCCTGCATCTCGCCGCGGCGGTAGCTGGCACTCGCTAGCGCCGCTAGCTGCCGAGCACCGTGGTAAGACGCCGATTCTGGTGCCTCCATCTGGGTCGGCGGCGCTGGGCCGGGGAGTGGCACCTGAGGTTCTGGGTACGGACGCGGTTCTGCTTGCTCGGGGCTAAGGCTGACTTGCCCAGCCGCCTGCTGTGGGTGTGCGCGTGGGGGCCGCGGCACAACGGTGCCCATCCGTGGGCGACGGCTGATGGCGTGGGGGTTTCACTCAGCCAACAGCGACGGGCAGCAGTTGCGAGCACGAGTGAGGGGGCGGGCTGTGCAGTTGCACGGGCCGTGCAAAAGGGGTCCCGCGCGGGCGGGTTGCATGCGACGTCGTGTTCAGCTGGAAGCCGACTAGCAGCCACCAGCCAGCGGACCCAGCGCCGGTTCCCTCTCACTGCGTGTGCATGGCATCGCGGTGCATGTGCGCGGGGGACTAACGCCGGTGGTGAGGCTGGTCATTGACTTTCCTCGGAGAACGCCAAAAGGCGCGCAGCCAGCATCGGCGCAGGCCGGGGATAAAACAAGTTGGTGCATTGGTTGTCAGGATGTGCAGCGTAGTATGTGGTCATAGGATGCGCAAACCTGTTTGGGTGGTACGATGGAGCTGTGTTTCTGTTCGAAACGGGGCGAGGTGCATGTTCCTGCTGCCATCAGCCCGCACATTGCTGTACTGACCGGGCACATGCCGACCCCCGCGACGCGGACGCGCCCGCTCATTCGATATCTCGCCCCACGGCCCACTAACCAGGGCCACCAGGGCCCAATAACAAGCCTTCGGCCGAAGTTGTGTTCGCCCTTTGCCAGCACAGCAGTAGACCCCCTGCACGCACCCCCCCACACACACACACCGTCACCACCTATCATACTGTTCCCACTCTACCAGCTCCCCGCCCGGCCCCGGCGTACCCCCGCATATTCGTTCCCGCAGATGTACCTCTTCTGCCTCTTCATGCGCGTGCTGCTCTCCTGGTTCCCCTCCATCGATTGGAACTCCCAGCCGTGGGCCTTCCTGCGCCTGGTGGGTGGGGCTGCGGCTTTGAGTGGGTCGCGGGGTAATGGGCACCGAGGAAGAGGGGGGCAGAGGCTGGGGGTTCCCTCAGGACGGGGCCGCCTAGAGACGGCGGAGAGCACGGCGAAGGGGTTATTCAGGGCCCTGCCACCCATGGCAACGACGATTTCGGACGAGCATGTGGCCAGAGTGCGGCGGGGAAGGGTTGGAGGAGGGTGCCAATTGTAATTTGGGTTGCTGTGTTGGGGGCCTCGATGGCATAGTTGGTACCGATGTCGCGAGGCTGACGGCGAGTGGGGCAGCGGAGGTGCAGGAGAGTGGGGCAGCGGAGGGAAAGGGTGGATCGGCAGAGGAGAAGAGGCTGGCGGGGAGGTCTTCGTCCCTAGGCGTGTATCTGGAGAACACCCATGAGCCAGAGGGGGAGCGCTAGACAGGGCATTGACAGGGGTCACGTGATATGGAGGCGTGAGATGGTGTTTGTGTGACGAAAACACTGTGCTCTACTACAAGTTAAGGGTACGGAAGGAATAAGAAAGTGAATACAGCTGTACTGGTCTGGACGCGGGTCGTGCCACCCAGCCGGCCGCATCCGAGCCTTACGTGATGCTGCCGGATCCGCCCGCCCTCCCACAGATCACGGAGCCGTACCTTCAGATCTACCGCGGCATTCTCCCGCCGCTATTCGGCCAGCTGGACTTCACGCCGCTCTTTGGATTCCTGATCCTGCAGGTGGGGCCGGGGGAGTGTTGGGGTCGTGCAACACCGGACACGCATTTTCCGCCCTCCGACTCACACGCATTCTGCCTGCCCTTCCACCTGCAGCGTTGTTTGCAAGTTGCGACCCACACGGCGGCCCCTGTCGCCCGCCCTCCCACGCCCAAAACCCCACGCCCGCCACGCCCCGCTGACGTCACCTCACAGTTTTTTTTACCGATATGGATTGGAAAAAGCCTGAACCCCGTTAACCTCTTCCCCCCGCCCTGATTCACCGCCCAGGACGTGGTGGAGCTCATGTCTCCTGTGTACACCCTGGGGCACGCAAAGGACACGTCCATGTTCTGGACCACGACCGATATCATGTGCTACTTTGACGGCCATTAAGTGCATTAGATGCAGCAGATAGGGGGGCCGCCGCAGGGAGGGGGACCTGCCGAGGGGCCGACCTATCTTCTCAGCTGGACACTAGATTTGCCGGCGGGAGGCGCGCTTACCGCGGGCGGCCGCCGCCGGTGCAGTTATGTTCAGCGCCAACAGGGATTAGCGGGGCGCTGCGGGCTGCGGCTTCCGCGGCATGTAGTTTGCGTATGTGTGTTGACGTGTGCTTTCGGACCCGCCACGAAGCGGCCTGCGGCTCGCGTCGTGAGCGGCGGTGTTGGGAGGCCGTGTAAGGCGGGGTTGCGTGGGCGGCGCTGGGAGGTGAGGCGCCGCGCGAGGGTGGCAACGGGCCGGGCGGCCATTCGGCCTCGACTGTCATTCGTTGCCGTGCTGCTTGACCGGTGACATGGCCCGCACTTGAGGACCAGCGGGAGGGGGCTACAGAGGAGGGGGCCTGCGAACGGCGACCCCAGGCGGCAAGTCGGGTCGGGTTAGCAAGCCGGGTCAGCGAGCCAGGTCAGCAAGCCAGGTCAGCAAGCCAGGTCAGCAAGCCAGGTCAGCAGGTTAGGGCGGCAGGCTGGCATGGTAGGGTCGGCTAGGCTAGGGCGGGGCACTGCGGCTGGCTGCCGCCTGGGCGGAGACGTGCGGATGCGGAGCCGCAAGGACGCGGATGAGGCATGGCAGGGCCTGGGGTGGCGTGCAGCTGGTACTACTGCCGTGCATGCCGCTCCGTTCCTCCGGTGGTTGATGACAAACAACACAGGCGCATTGCCAACATCGGTTACCAAAGTACCATTTCTTATGTCTGCTACCAATGCGTTCACCTTGCTTGTGACACCACCCAACGTGCACCAACGTGCCTAGCCCGTGCTGGCCCGCCAGAGGAAATTGAGACTTGGGGAGGGGAACGGGCGGGGGGGGGCGTGTTTGTCCACACCGTCTTGCTTTGTATCCCACGGCCGAGGGCACACACGTCAAGGTCAAGCCCGGCAGTAACGGCAGTCCCCGCTGCGCTACCCGCCACCATCGCCGAAAGGCGTGTGCCGGCGCACAAAGAGAAATTCCGCTAGCTTCTACCCGTCAGGGAGCCGGCTCGCGTTCATAAATATACCCTTATGAAGCGTTGGAAGCAAATTGAGGTCCCTGGCTCCAGCGTCCGTCTCCCTTTTGAGCGACGTGGGAACGTATCAAGGTGGCAGCTCAGACCACGACGGTATACGCCTGGACGTGCTGCTCGGCCCAGGCAGGGCCTGCTCAAGCCCTGCACGGTCAGGCAGGGCTTCCGCTTCAACTACCGGTAGAACTAATCCTGCAAAAGCGATCATGTAATACAGTGCACAATCAAACGTGTGAGCTTATGCTTGAACGCTGCCTTTGGCCGGAACCTACTCCCGTTATCTGGAGTCAGGAGGCAAGGGGGGCCTAAGTTGCTCGTCCATGGTCCCGGAGCCGTTGATGACCATTTCTGGATGAAGAGCTTCGCGCGTCGGTTTTCGACAAAGTAAATGAGCACATGTACACGCAGCTACTTAATCGGAGGATACAGTTCCTTGAATGCCCAGGAAACAGACAATTGGTGCGGTCCCTGCGCCCTGCACCTCGCGCCGATCGGTGCAGCTCCTTCGCCACCAGCTGCGTCCCATCCGCCCAGACCAGCAGCCCGAGAACTCCTCAGAAGCGGGCGCCCTTCTGCCATCACACCACCGCAGCCTCGACCATGGCATCACCACCGGTGAGGGGGCCAGGGGAAGGGCAGCGGCGCGAGGGCAGCGTGGAGGAGACAAGAGCGATCAGAGCGCTGGCTGACTGGCTGGATGCACTTAGGCGCGCGCCATCTCAGCTATTATGCGGTGCACCGAGCAGTGCGTGCGCTCCGGGATGAGCAGGCCTGAGCAGGCTGCGGGCTGCGGGAGGAGGGCAGCAATCTCTGGGCCGGGAGTTTTGCGGGGTTGCGTCGCCTTCACTGTGAGGAGACCATGCAGTAGAGAGGGGCAATGAGGAGCTGGTGAATCGCTCCCGTGTTGACTCCTCCCGTCCTAGCCTTTTAGGTGGAAATATCGAGTTTGGCAGCCGCGGTGGACTATGGGGCTTTGTTTCTTTTGGTTTCGATTTATGGGTGGCGACACAGGAGATAGTCCCAGACTGTACGGGGCCGTCGCGCAAGCGTGTTTAAGTACCACTCCACCCCGAAAGTAAACTCACGGAAATCAACGGATGGGACGGCCTGGTTCGCGAAGAGAGGACGTAGGTGCAAGCGGCTTCACAGTATTGAAAGCTGCTGTTGTACTGGCATGGGTACATGGCGTAGGGAGGAGAGGCAGGAGAACGATCCGGCTGCCGGCGGGGTAGTAGTGAGATGGTGACATCTAAGGCGGTGTGTTCACATGCAACGCCAAATGGCGCTGTGCCCGAAGCCTACCGGCATGTTTCGCCTGGAATCCCAGGGGCACAAAGTACGAGAGCCCGCCGGCGCCATCACGTGCCGCTGGCCTTGACCTTCTATGCTCGAACGCCCTTTCAGCCCAAACATGCTCGGAACGCCCTTTCAGAACCTCACCAGCCGCAAACCGAACGCACCGTGTCGCGATCTCGACCTCGCTCTGCCGTCCACACACCGTTACACACCCACCTCCCTATCCGCCATCTCGCCGGCCGCGGCCACCACCACCACCGCGCCGACCCTTCCTCAGCACAGCGTGATGGGCAAAGTGGCTGGGGCGCGCGACGACATGATAAAATCAACGCTGCGACCCGACGCGTGAGACGGCCTCCTGATCCCTCTGTAAAATACATTGCATCGCCGAGCCCCGTCTGCCCCCATGTAAAGTCTTTGGCGCAGAGGAAAACCTCCGACGAAGGGTCTGGGGAGCCCCCCATCGTGTTGCGAGGGAGTTACGGGTGGCATTCGTACTAAGGTTGCGAGAGAGTTACGGGTGGCATGCGTACTAGGGTCGTCTGCTCCCCCCTCCCTCCCTCCCTCCCTCCCTCCCTCCCTCCCTCCCTCACGCGGTGATCCTGCAATGCGCCAAGAATGCAAGGGTGCGGTAACTATCTACCCCCAACACGCACGTCCATGCCGCATGCCATGCCCGCAATGCCGCCAACCGCCGCTCAACACAAATCCTCGCGCACACACACACACACACACACACACACAAACACACACGAACAGCAGCGGAGGTGGGTCGGCCGCGCTGCCTGTCTCTGCGTTAGTCCGACCATCACCCCGTCCAGTTGCGACAGCGCCGACGGCTCTAGGGACGCCAGGACGCCGCACCCCCCTCCCCCCACGGGTGCACGCAGGGAGCCTTGTTGGCTCCCGACGGTACTGCCGACGGTACTGCCGACGGCACCTCCCCTTCAACACACAGCCACACACGCATGACGCCACCCTCCCACCCCCAGGCCGCAGCCGCGCCCGCCGCGCTTCCATGCGCCATGCTCCTCACCGCACACGGTCGCGTCGTCGCGCTAGGGTACTGCTCCGAAACCAACGCGCGCTCAGCCCCTTCGCTCCACAGGAAAGCGCGCACGACCCTCGCAGGCCCCCCCGACTCCGACGCGCACATGCCGCCCAGGGGTATGTGGCGGCTGCCGCATCATACAGTTCGGCTTGTTTGCAAGCCAGCACGCCGCAGCGGCGGCTCCCCTGCCGCTCCAGGGATCCCGCCTCCGCACCCACCCACCCTGGAGCGCCACCACGGCAGCCACCGCCGCCAACCATCCTCTCACCCTCCGTGCCCATGACGCACCCAACCATCCCCCAAAGCCCGCTTGCTGTCACCCAAAAAACCTCAAACACGCTCAAGCTACAGCCGCTGCCGACTGCTGATTCTCACCCATCGCCGCCAACACGGGTGAGCTCAACCTGTAGGAAACCGTGTCGCGGCTGGGCAACCAGCCCGGCCTCCCTGGTCCCCCCCCGCCCCTCCTCCCTGGTCGCCCCCGCCCTTACGACGCCACTGCCTGCTGGTCGCACAGCGCGATAATGCGCAGCAGCTGCTGGCACACCGCCGCGTGCAGCGGCAGCAGCAGCGGCGCATCCGCACCGACGCCACCGCCGCCTGCGGCTGGCCTGCTGCCCGGCGCGGGTCCCCCTCTCGCTCCGCTCTGCGCCGCCAGCAGGCAGTCCCGCAGGGCGCACAGCCCGTAGAGCTCCCGGAAGGTGGCCCAGCAGGGGTCAGCCCAGGCGCCACCGCCCGCCGCTGCGCCCTGCGCTGCCTGCGGCCCAAAGCTGCTGAGCGACGGCGCGCCGGGAGAAGCTGACGTGCCACCCCCCCCGTCCGCCCGCTCGCCCCAGCGGCGCCGCTTCTGCGCCTGGCGCGCTTGCGCGTCCATGCTGGCCGGGTTGTCGCCGCCCCCGCCCCCGCCGCCAGTCTCCGCGGGGGAGCCCTCGGCTAACCGCTTGTGGCCCTGCGGCTCGACCTCTCCTCCGCCATCACGGCACCGCTGCTCCTCCTCCGCCCGCTGCACCGCGTCGTCGGACGCCGTTGTCGTAGCACCCCCCGCCGCCGCCGCCGCCGTTGTCACATTCCTTATCGTCGCCGCGGCCGCCGCCAGCGGCGGCGGCGGCGCCGTCGCCGCCGGCGAGCTGGGCTGCGGCCAGGGGTGCACGGACAACAGCCGCAGGTGGCGATTGAGCGCCTCGGCGGCGGCACAGGAGGCGCTGAGGGGTTGCTGCGCGGGGAAGGAAACCAGCGTCACTGGCGACCGCAGGGCCGCAGGCCGCCCTGCAGCGCCGCCGCCGCTGCTGCTGTGTTGGTGGTGTTGCGTGTGGTGGCGGCCGGCGTGTGGTGGCTCCGGATGGGACACCGCGAAGCCGCCCTGCGGCAGCCGGCAGCCCGAGTAGGACCCCACTGCGGGGTGCGGCTCCAGCCACGCCAGCGTCACCTCAGGGGCAGCGGCAGCGGCGGAGGGCGGCGGCGAGCAGGCGGCCTGATCCCAGCGCCGCCGCTCCGAGGCCGGCCTGCCTGCCGCCGCGCCGCCCCTGCGTACCCCCGCCCCACCCAGCAGCAGCGCCCTCCACTCCGCCGTCTCCGCCGCCGTGGGTGGACCCAACTTCGCAATGACCACGGCGCCTGCCAGCCCCCCTCCTCGCCCCCGCCCTCGCCCGGCAGCTGCAGCGCTTGTGCCGGGACTGGCGGCCCCGCCGTCCGGACCGACCCACGACTCGGCGAGCTGGCGGCGGAGTAGCCTGGCGTGACCCAGGACGGCCCGGCAGACCAGTGCGTCCAGCGACCCCGCCGCCGCTGCCGGCGGTGGCTGCGACGCCGGTCCGGTGCCCTGGCTCAGGTCCTTGACTAGGACCCTGAGCCAGGGAGACGTGTCGCCGCAAGCGACCTTATCGCTCGCCCTGCAGGCGCTGCGGCAGGGGGCGTCCGACCCGGTATCGCCGCACGCGGCGCCGCTGCCAGGGCGGCAACCGCAAGGCGCTGCCGCATGAAGTGCCGTCGTCCGCTGGCTGTCCACGCCAGCGGCGGCTCCCAAGCTTAGTGCCACGGCGCGTGCGTCCAGCAGCTTGCCTTCGACATCACAGAAAGCCATCGCCAACCAGCACCGCTGCGGCTGCGGCTCCGGCGGTCGGCGCTCCTGCACGCTCGAGGCCCCACGCAGCGGCGCCGGCGGCCAGCAGCCCGGAGGGCAGCGCCACCAGGCGTAGCAGCAGTGCAGCGTGGGGGGCAGCGCCTTCGCGCCCGTGTCCTTCTGCTGCGCCTGCTGGCCCACGCTGTGGTAGCCGGCGGCGTCGGCGGCACGAGGCGGGCTGCTGATGCCGCCGTCGCGTGACGTCAGCGGCGGCGGCGGCGCGTCCTCATCCGGGAGCAGCACCAGCGGCGCCAGCGCTACCAGCGGCTCGTACAGCGTGCAGCGCCCGCTGCAGCTGCTCAGGACGCAGTGGCCGAGGCCCCCGCCGGCGCTGCTGCTACAGCTGCCGCCGGCTGTCGAGCCGGCATGAGGCACGGGCGCCATCCCCAGTAACGTCAACGGTTGTGGTTGTTGTTGCTGTTGTTGTTGTTGCTGCTGCCGCTGTTGCTGCTGCTCCTGCAGCCGTGACGACGCGGCGGCAGCGGCGGCGCCATAGCGGGCCTGCTGCCGACAGAGCTTGCTGTAGGCGGCGCAGGCGGTGGCGCGGACGCTGGCGCCGGTGATGTCGTGGAGCGAGGAGGGCAGGATGACCTGGGGAGAGCACCGCGGGGCGGACAGGCAGGCAGGCAGCAGCAAGGCGAGGAGGGTTGTGAGGAAGACCCGTCCGGCAGGCGACGAGGGGGTTCGCACGGGGAGGCGAAGGTAGCGAACCCGCCGGCACGAACCCTCCGGACAGCATGGCGGGGAGCTCAGTATCCGCTACCCAACCAAGGCCGTGCGGTGGACCCAGACAGGTCGGTGACGGCCCATCCCCAGCCGTCTTCGCGACCTCAAGAGGGCGCTGCGGCGCATAACACCACCGAGTCCTGCGCAGTGCCTTTGAAACAAACCAACCAGCCCCCCTCCTGTCCCCAGTCCCCTGTCCGAAGCCTCCTCCCCAGCCCCCTGTCATCTGTACCCAGCGCAGCGCAGCGTGTGCCTCCAACGCGGTGTGTGCCTCCAACGCGGTGTGTGCCTCCAACGCGGTGTGTGCCTCCAACGCGGTGTGTGCCTCCAACGCGGTGTGTGCCTCCAACGCGGTGTGTGCCTCCAACGCGGTGTGTCCCCCTCCGCAGGCCCCGCTCCCCAGGCGCCCACCTGCACTGTCAACTCCATCGCCGGCAGCTGCGCCAGGTCCAGCTGCGGTGAGGAGGCGTGGGGGTGCGGCTCGGAGCCGGCGGTGGCCGGCGGACAAGAGGTGGCCCGGTAGAGGTGCCGCGCCGCGCCGCCCAGCCGTGCTATGAGCGCTGGATCACCAGCGTCACCACTCGCGGCGGCGCCTAGCGATGACGCCAATGACTGGCCACCACCGCCACCGCCGGCAGACGAGCTGTAGGAGCAGCTGGCGGGTGGCTCGGGCGGCGTGGAGGCGGCGCTGTTGCTTCCGCCCGCCGCACCTGCACTCGGGCCCAGGCCTGCCCCACCCACCACTACCAGTCCGGCAGCACCGCACGCGTAGGAGCTGCTGGTGGCGTTCCCACCGCCCACACCCTCGCAAGGCCATCTGCCCGCCCCGCCCGCCCCCGCCGCGGCTTGACCCGGGCGCTGCTGCTGCTGTGGATCCTGCAGCAACCGCTGCTGTCTATCCTGCTGCTGCTGTCCCGCGGCGGTGGCAGCGGCGGTGGCAGCGGCAGGACCGCCGACGCCCAAGTCTCCCTCGCCTTTGGCCAGCGGCGGCGCCGCCAGCGGCGTGGGTGCGGCAGGCGCCCGCGCCGCCGGCGTGACGGGCGCCAGGCAGGCGCACACCTCCATCAGCGCCCGTGCCACGTCATCCGGGCTGTCCGAGGGAGCCACCACGTACACCACCAGCGCCGGCGGCCCCAGGTCCAGGAGCTCACCGGACCCTATCGCCGCGGCCGCCCCGAGGGCCGCAGCAGCAGCAGCACCGGAGGAGCCACCACCAGCTGCCGCAGCAGGCCCAGCGCCGGAGTTTCCCCTGACGGAGGCGCAGGCGCCGACCAGCCCCGTAGATGCGGCGGTTCGCCCTGCTGTCAAGGCGCCGGCGGAGCCTCCACCGCCGCCTGCGCTGTCCAGCTGCCGCAGCTCCCGTGGCTGCAGCAGCAGGTGCCGCTGCAGCTGGTGGCCCACGTGGCGCAGGTTGCGCCAGTAGTGGCAGTGCGGGGACGACTGCCCGGGGTTGGTCTGCTGCGCCGCGGCCTGGCCTGGTGGCTGCTGCAGCTGCGGCAGACGATGCAGCCCCGGTCTGGGCCGGTAGCAGGGATCCTCCGGCGTCCACCCCGACTCACCAGCCACGGACGCCGTGGCGTGGTTGCTCCGGAACCCGAGTACGGCGCTGCGGTGCACGCTGGGGTCGGGCCGGCGCGCAAGCGGGTGCCAGCCCATCGTCCCCGGAGCGGCAGCGGCGGCGGGGTCGGCGCCGCCGTCGGCTGCTGACGCGGACAGCCCGGGCCCCGGGTCCAAGGGCACGGGTATGACTCCGTCTATGGCGTGCAGGTGTGCGGGGGTGCGAGCTGCGTGGTGGGTGCCCAGGCGCATGGCCAGGAAGGTGGCGGAGACGTCCTGCGGGAGGCAGGTCGGGTGCAGCAGCAGAATGGGAGCTGGGTAGAGCGGCCGGCGTGCATCTCCGCCGTCATTCGCCTGCCCGCCCCGACCATACGTCAGCACGTAGCACTCGGCGCACGCTCAGGACTGTCACATCCCCGCGCCCTTTGGGAGTCGTTTGTTTGCACTGCGCTGAGGCGCTACCGCGCTGAGGCGCACCCGCACTGAGGCGCACCTTGATGAACATCCTAGCCGCCGAGGCGTGCTGCTCCGCGCATACCACGTAGTACTCCGCGTCCTTCAGCGGGCCACATGGCTCCAGAGAGACCTGGCCCGATCCACAGGAAGGCGGGGGGGGTGTGTGATAAGAGAATCCGCGAAGGCGGGGGGGAGTGCAATAAGGGTGGGATGCGGGAAGTGTGCAGCTGAGCCGGGGTGAAGAGGGCTGCGTGAGGTTGGTTTATCGACTCCACGCAGCCCCACGTCACCAACACACCCGGTCCCTGGGGGCCTGGCTGCCTGAGTCGTCATTCCGCACACGTGAATGACCCGCCCCTGTGGTCAGCCTGCAGCCTTTCCAACCCTATCTGCGAGCCGCGCCCTCCCAGCCACTGCAGCGCACCTTGTCCCAACATGGCAGCACCGACGGCTGCACCGCCAGCCAGTCATCCTGTCGAGGGGAAGGGGCGTGTGGCGTTACGCGGCGTGGGCGAGTGGGGCGGTGGCCGTCCACAAGGTGTGGGAAAGCGGGAGTTGGGGGAACGATGCCAGCGCAACAAGACGCGAGCGCAACTGCAGCAAGCGGACGCCATTCCCAGCATATGACGACGGCAGCTCTTTCCCTTCTGCGGTGCACAAGCGCTTCTCCCTGCGGCCTCCGCCTCCCCCCGTACCACAGCCGGCAGCCGCGGGCCAACGCGTGGGCATTCCTGGCCGTGCTCCCGGTCGTGGCGGTGCGGACCGCACGGCGCCCAGCCAGCCACCTATGTCCCTCAGCCCGCAACCCCAGCCAGCAATTGGTGCCGATGTCCGACGGGGGCCACCGCTTGGAAGCTCCAACCGGGTTGGTAGCGGGGGCGCATGGGCCTCTAGCCCGGTGAACCTGGCCCACGTCCCCCTCCACACTTCCAGGGCCCTCCCATATGCGGCAGAGCTCCTGACAGCAGTGTGCGCTGGGAGCAGCAACAGCGCGCTCGGCTGCCACCCTTCCTAGCGGCGGCCGCTTCTCCCAAGCCATGCAGCCCGACCCGAAAGCCGGCAGCCGTCCACTCGCAGCCACTCGCGAGGCCTAGTGACCCCCGAGCCCTGAGCCCAGGCCCACCTCGAAACCCACGAGAGCCGCCGGAGCGCCCAGGGCGGTCGCCTCCAGCTGTGGCGCCGGGGCCCGTCCGTGCGCCGCCGCCGCCAAGGCTAGCGCTGGCGCCAGGGTGGGCGCCGGGGTCGGTGCCGGCGGCCAGCGTCCCACCTGACCTGAACAGTCGCCTGGGCGGGGGGGAGAGGCGCGGCCGAGCCGGATGGAGCGTAGCGCGTCGTCGCGCGCAGGGGCAGGGGCATGACGGGGCGGAGCATGGCGGGGAAGGAGACTCGCAGCTGCGTGGATGTGTCGGGCCAAGGCGCGCAGCAGGTGCGCGGGGAGAGTGGTGGTCTGGCTGTCTAGGGCGTCCTAGGCGCTGTGGGGAGACTGCATCCGGTTATGCGGTTCCGAAGGGCTGTGCTCGCAACGCAGTGGGCTCACGCGTCGGGGCGCAGGTGGTCTGACCGCACGCGTCGCAGCATCAACGGCATTCTAGTCTCTACGGCATAAGGTCACCGTCAGGCTTGAGGTTGCCACACGGGCGGGACACCAGTCACCCACCGTGCTGCATCGTCCCGGCGCCGCTGCCTCCGCCGTTCGCCCGCCCGCACAGCTCGGCGAGGAGCTGCACAAACTGAAAGCTCGCTGAAGCTGGTGTCGCGGTGATGTTCGCCTGCGCTTCGTCTGAGATGGTCTGCAGAAGCCCGCCGCGGGGCGCGCCCGCCTCCGCGCCTATTGCCGGACGGCCAACTCGTACGTTGACGTCCGTGGGATACAGCGCCTGCTGTTTTATTAGGTCGAGTAGCGCTGCTTCCGGCCATGCCGAGCGCACCGGCGCATATGGCGGGACGGGCGGCGGGTACAGGACTTGATATGTAACAGATGCCGAAGAAGCAGGCTCGGGGCCCGGAGATGGAGCCACGGCATTGGCAGCTGTTTGTATGTGCTCGTGCTCCAGGCCAGAGCCTGTCACCTTCACTGGTTCAGGCGCGCTGGCCGCCCGGTCTTCCTCCTGCGAGACCGTCCCATCGCTGACCAACTGGGACAGCCGCTCCCGCAAGGAAGGTTCTACGCCCGCCCCACATGTTACACTAGGTGCACTGCTTGACCACTCAGGCGCAACAAACACCCGAGTCCGAGCTCTATACATTTGGCGCTATGAACGAGAAAAAGTGTCCCCCGACGTCATGTCTCTGTCATACACCAGCAGAAATGGTAGACGAGTTGGCAAGATACTAGTACTGTAGTCTTCACTCTCCAGCTAAGCTAGTTGCGACATGAGCCGTATAGATACATTGTAACGATGCTCTAGCCCAATAGTTCAACACGGGCAACTGGATTGGTTTCGTTCAATCCATCAAATACATTGCGATAGCCCCCATTTTCATAAGTGAAACTCGGCTGGCACCATCTTTAGCTGGGCTCGGGCGACTAACTGCACGCCCGCAGTTTTGCTGGCCGCCTCGATAGCCGAGGCAAGTAAGCAGAGGAAAGATGCCTCTGCAAGCATGGCATCGGCGGAAATTCGCGTCGCACTTGAAGATCTAGGCAGGATCGAAAGAGATGAGCTATGCGGTAACGCGCAGTGAGGAATATGGGCTTGCTAATATAACTGAAGGCTAGAGTTTGAGCCTAGCCGCTCGAGCGAGCCAGCAGATTGTAGCTATGAGGCAAGGCTGCGTCCTCCCCGACGTGTACCCGCTGCGCACCTCGCTCACCGACAGCCCCGGCAGGGCCTTAGGCAATTGACGCTGCCAGCGCGATGTACGGCTGCCGCCAGCGCTTTGCGCTCGCCTGCCCGTCGCTTTGTGGTCCTGCTCGAGGCCCATATCAGCTACCCGGCCCTTTCAAACAGGCGTCGCCCATGACCCAAACCCTAAAGCCCGTGTTAAGCCACCGTCGGTTTAGGTTTCACTCCTGGCCTCAACAATCCCACATCTAGCACCCTCGACTCTCGAGTAGCAGTCCATTCCAACAGCGCTGCCCTCCTGCCCGCCTCCATGCAGGCGCCATGGCTTCCGCAGTCGATGTCGCGGCCGCTGCCCAGGCTCCAGTAGACGAGGCCACCCTGGCGCATGTACGACAGCACATGCACTCCGTACGCACACCGTCGTACAGCGACAAGGTCTACAAGGACGAGTGCATGTTCAGCTACGACTCGCCCGAGTCCCCTGGCGGCCTGTACGTCAACCTCACCACTTTCCATGTGCGCACCCGACGGGGCCGGCTCAGCGCAAGAACCCCGTCTCCAAAGCCTCTTACATACCTCCCCCAGCTCTCCTCTCCAGCTCACCTTTCGATAGTCGGGAGGCGCTGGTAGAAACGCAGGGGAACTTATAAGCGTGTGGCCGACGGGTTGCCATCTGCGCCTGTCTGCTGTCGATAGTCGTCCGAGTGGCCTTGCCATAAATTACGCGCAAGCGCGAACAAAGTCAGGCCTGACGCATCACCCCCTCACCGGCTGGCTCCCTTCTTCCGCTGCCTCCCTCCCTCCCGCCGCAGTCTTCCTTGAACCCTCCCGCCCCCCCGCCCGCCCGCCGGCCGCAGGGCTTCGGTGAGGAGTTCGTTGCCGGCGACCACCAGCGCACGGGGGCGGGCCTCTACCTGCACCTCGTCCATCGGAGGGTGGGTGGCGACTAGGAGGGTGGGCGGCAACTAGGAGGTTGGATGGCAACCAGGAGGGTGGGTGGCATTCAGGAGGGTGGGTGGCAACCAGCTGGAAAAGGAGGTTAGGGAAGGGGTTGAAGCCATGTTATAGGAGGTCTGTCGGGAGGGGCGGGAGAGGCCGCCCGGCACCAGAAGTCAGCTTCGGCAAGCCAAGGGAGTGCACATGCGAGGAAAGACCGTTTAGAGAAGACGGTTTAAGATGCATGCTGGAGAATTGGGGTGAGGAGACGGAAGACGAAGGTTGTATGTCGACCTTCGGCGGCTGAGCTAAGCCGGCAGCGTCTAGACGGCAGGAAGCGAGGACCCGGCGCGACGCAAGGAAGCGTTCCGAGAAACCGGTTGGTTTTGGGCGCTAGCTGGAGAGTTGGGGGAGGCGGCGAGCGATGGGAGAGCGGACAGCGCGGCAAGGCCCCGACCCGCCCGAATACCGATGGAGGGAGGGTTGCAACGAAAACCCGTGTACGAAGGAAAACCGTTTAGAACAGACAAAGGAGGGAGTGCGGGCGGGAGGGAGGGAGGGAAGCAGCCATTATCCAGGAGCCCAAGCTTTCCCAAAGGCAACCGCACCTTGCCACCACCCAACGCGACTCAGTCATCCCACGAGAACCCTCCAGTTATCGACTGCCCGACCCCGAGGCTGTCCCTGAGGCCCCCTCCTTTACCTCGTCGCTGAGGCCGGCCCATCCTGAACCGGTCCCCCGCTGTCCTCCTGCACCCAGGTTCCGCTGCCCAAGGCCGAGGTGGAGGCCGCTCGCGCCGCCGCCCAGGCCGCCGGGCAGCTGCTCCTCAACGCGCCTACCTTCCGCCTGGACCGCACCTCAGAGCTGGTGGTGGTGGGCGGCGGAGGGGCGGAGCGGCTGCGGGTGCCGCTGCCCTGCCCCGACCTGCCGGAGCGGGTGCTGCAGGTGCGGGCGTGTGCGCCCGGCGCCGGTGTAGGGGGGTAAAGGATAATCCGCGAATCCACGGCCGACAAACGAAGTGGTGGGGGGCACCGGCAGGGCGGGGGGTAAGGGGAGCTGAGAGGCGTGGCGCACCTTGCAAGGGAGTGCGCCGGCTGCGGAGCCGGGGCTTGCTGGTTTACGGGACACTGCCCGTGCCGGTGGCGGTGTGTGGGGGAATGGAGGCTAGGCGCTCATGCGCGGGAAGGACGCGAATGGGGTCGATTCTCGGACGAGGGCTGGTGTTGGTGCTGGTAGGCTGCCGCAGTTACTGGCGCGGGTGGTGTAGCTGCGCGTGTTTGTTCCTGGCGCTCCGGTGCGCGTGTTGGTTCCTGGCGCTCCGCCTTCCCCTCCCGGGCTAGTTGCTTTCGGCCGTCTCCTACATCGTGTCACCGGGTCTTCGTGCCCCCCCCCTCCACACACACACACGGTTTTTAAACACCCCCCCCCCCACCCACTCGAACCCACCCACACACCCACACACCCAGGCTGTGGACGGCGTGTTGCGGCACGAGAGCGTCACTGCGGCGGAGGCGGTGGCCGTGTTTGAGGAGCCGCGGAGGGTGAGCAAGTACGCGTCCGGGATGGAGCAGCTGGACGCCGGCCGCAAAATCAGGTGAGAGGGAAGCGGAGAAACGCGTGGAGCGACACAGGGGAAAGAGGGACTGAACCCCTCTCCGAACCCCTCTCCGAACCCTTTCCGAACCTCCCCCCCCGACCCCCTCTCCGACCGCAGCCCCAACCCTGCCGACTGGCGCTGCGACGAGACGGGCGTCAAGGAGAACCTCTGGCTCAACCTGGCCACGGGGTTCATCGGCTCTGGCCGGAAGGTGGGGCGGCGGGGGGAAGGGGGGAGAGATCACGAGGGTCCGTGTTACGTGCAGCCGCAGCCTCTGTACTCGAGGGCGCTGGAGGACAGTCCGCTCGCACCCGCCCTCCCAACGCCTCCTTCGCCATTCTCCACCTTCACCAACGCTCTTCCACCGCCAGTCGTGAACGGCTTGGTCCTTATAAGTCTCAATTAAAGCAGAGCACAGATATCCATATGATCCGTCCGCGGCTCTCCGTCCCAACCCTTCCCGCCATGTGGCCGCCACCCCCTCCCACTTATTCGGTTCTTTTCCGTACACCCCCCCCCCACCCCACCCCACACACACTTCGTTGGATTCGCGGGTTATCCTTTACCCCTCCACTTGTGCTGCCAGAACTGGGATGGCAGCGGCGGCAACGGCGCCGCCATGCGGCACTACGAGTCCACTGGTCGGCGCTACCCGCTGGTTGTCAAACTAGGCACCATCACGCCGCACAGTGCTGACGTGTACAGCTACGCTGCTGACGAGGACGACATGGTCACCGACCCGCAGCTGGCGCAGCACCTGGCGCACTGGGGCATAGACATCATGAAGGTGGGGTGGCGGGAAGACCGGTTGAAGGGGGGGAAGCACAGGCTGCTGCGTGGTTTCGGGGCTTGGGGACGATGCGATGCGTGTGTGTATGGGGGGGGGGGCCACTTGCGGGCAACTCGGGGTTTCTTGTTTGTCACCTAGCACAGTGCCTTGTTGTACCTTCACCCTTGACAGTCCCTCCCGTGCTACAGGCCTTCCACTCCAGTCTCCCCCCGCCCAAAATTCCCAACCCCTCCCAACCCCAGATGGAGAAGACCGAGAAGACCATGTCGGAGCTGCAGGCCGACCTCAACACCTCGTACGAGTTCAGCCGCATCACGGAGGCGGGCGCGGAGCTGCAGCCGCTGGCGGGGCCCCGACACACGGGCCTTATCAACCTCGGCAACAGCTGCTACATGAACAGCGTGCTGCAGGTGGGCCGGCGGGGAACCGGGAGGGGGGGGTAGCATGGGGAGACCCGTGGGTCGGCGCTGAAACGGAGAGCCGACTAGGAAACGTGAGGGGAGGGCGATGCTGGGCTGTAGTGGGTGGACCGGGTTGGGGCGGGTGGACACAGACGGGGGCGGCAGTAGGGCGAAACGCGTCAGGCGGTTGGGGCCCGTGTATAGGGCCCCTCGAATCCCAGCTTCCAACCCCGACCGCAGTCCTGTGGGAGGAAAACAGGAAAACACGTGTTTTGGTTTGCAACTCCCCCCCCTCGCCTCCCTCCTCGCCTGCACACACGAGTTTCCTTTCAACCTCCTCCTCGCCTGTGTCGTGTGTGGTGCGTCGTGCCCCCAAGGTGCTGTTCTCGCTGCCCGAGGTGGCGGCTCGCTACGTGGAGGGGGGCCCCCGCCTCATCTCCTCCGCACCCGCCGACCCCGCCTCCGACCTGCCCACCCAAATGGCCAAGGTGGGGGTGGCGCTGGTGCTGGGGCGCACGGGCCACCTGAAGCAGCAGGAGGCGCAGGGGGCCGAGGGGGCCGACGCCGGCGCAGCAGCGATGGAGGTCGACGGCGGAGGTAAGGGCGGGACGGTAGATCGGCTGGGAGGCCAATTCCGAAGGGCTGGCGGGAGTGGCGTTGCCTGCATCCCCTAACCCCGCTCAGCTCCATGCACCTAGTCGGCCGCCCCTCAGCCCACCTCACCACTGCCTGAAAACCCACCAACCGTTCCCGACCCACGGGCCTCCCCCGCTGAACCCTTGCGGCGTCTCGTCCTCGGAAACCGAATCGTACGGCAGCCGAGCTCGTCCCGCTGCCCGAGGACGAGCGGTGGCACTCGGTGCGCCCGCAGTCGTTCAAGTTCGCTGCGGGGCGGGGCCACTCGGAGTTCTCTTCGGGCCGACAGCAAGACGCGGCGGAGTACTTCACACACCTCGTGGAGCTGGTGGGTGGTGGCGGGCTGGGGGAAGGGGGGGAGGAAAACCCTGGGGGAAAAGGGGGGGAGGAAAACCCTGGGGGAAAGGGGGGAGTGGAGACATCTACCCGGTGGGGTAGACGAGGAAGACCCGGTGAGGGGGTGTGGGGGGGAAGGAGCGGAGTCTGTGGGGGGCCTGGGAGGGTGTATTGGGAGCTGTACGGGCGGGGAGCTGTGTTGCTCGGATGGGAGAGCCAGGGGACGGGCCGGTGCGCTGGAGTGCGGGTGGGGAATGAATGGCGGGCTTGCGGCAGCCCATACGAGCACCGGCACCCGCGCTGACCCACCAGGAGCCGCTCGGTCTTACCCTCCAGGGGCCGCGAACCGAGCAGCGCCTGGTCTGTACCCGCCTACCCGCCCCGCCCCTCTCTGCCCGCCCTTACCACCAGCACCGCCACCTCCTGCTCTTCCCGACGCAGATCTCCCGGGCCGAGCACTCCCAGTCGGAGCGTCTGGGCGTCAGCGCCGCGGCGGCCCCCGCCCCGACCGCCGCCGCCGGCTCCCCTCCGCCCCCTCTTCCGCTGCCCACCTACTTCCGTCTGACGCTAGAGGACCGGCTGCAGTGCAGCGAGAGCGGCGCTGTGAGCTACCGCAGCACCCCCACATCGCTGCTCATGCTGCAGGTAGCGGAGGGGGGTCAGAGGAGGCCCGTGGGTCGATCGGCACGTGGGGAGAAGGGACGTAAGGGGGGGGCCTGGCGGGTAGAGGCCAGGGGTGCTTGGTGCCCCGTGTGGGCGTCTCGTCGATCACCATTCCCCCCACCTTCGCGTGCCGCTGATGTCCGGAATGCCCCTGATGTCCTGTATCTGTCATTCGGGCCAGGGCTGTCCAGCTTGCTTGCAAAGTGCCAGCCATAGGGTCTGGACGGGCGGCGCTGCATATATACATTGGCCTGGACGGGCGGCGCTGCTCTAGTCGCCACTTGCCTTACGCATAGATCACCCGTACCTCTTCTCCTTGCCGCGCCGCTCCGCTGGACCATCACCTTCACCGCCCTCCGTTTGTCGGCCGTGGATTCGCGGATTCTCTTATCAAACCCGCCTCCCTCTCCCCTCTCCTCACCCCCCCCCCGGCCCCCTCCTGTCCCCAGGTTCCTCTAGAGGCGGCAGTCAACTCGGAGGCTGTGGCTGACTACCGGGACCGCCAGGCCAAGCGGCAGCGCCTCAAGGAGCAGCAAGCGCAGGTGGGACCCGGACAGACAGACTGGGCGCGCGGGGAGGTTGCAATTAAAGAACCGGTAACGCGACTGGGGAAATGTAGTTGGTGCATAGCCGCGGGGGGGGGCAGGAGGCGGCTGGGCTGTCTTGACACCAGGAGCGAAGAGACTGCAGGAAGCGGGCGGTGAGGCGTGGTGCGCATCGGCGGACTACAAAGACGCCTTCACACATCCTCCCAGGCGGTTGCTTCGCTGCCGCCTCCAGCCCTGCCTCCAAACCGCGCAGGCCCCTATCCCGCCACCCCCCCGCGGATCCTCTAATCAAACCCCCCGCCTGCTGCCGCTGCTCTGGCCGTCTTGCCGCTGCTCTGGCCGCTGCAGGCCTACATCGGCGCCGGGCCCGAAGGCGGGGAGGCGGGTGGCGCCGCCAGCGTTGACGCCGGGGCGGCGGTGTCCGGCGGCGGCGCCTCCAGTGGCCAGGTGTCCGGCCCCGGTAGCGGTACCCTGGTGGTGGTGGCGGACGCGCAGGAGGAGGCGGTGCTGCCCCGGGTGCCCTTCGACGCGTGCCTGCAGCGCTTCAGCGGCACGGAGGTGGGTGGCGTGGAGGCGCGTGCGGGCGG
This sequence comes from Yamagishiella unicocca, assembly GCA_003116995.1. Classification (NCBI taxonomy): domain Eukaryota; kingdom Viridiplantae; phylum Chlorophyta; class Chlorophyceae; order Chlamydomonadales; family Volvocaceae; genus Yamagishiella; species Yamagishiella unicocca. The sequence continues at coordinate 225,502 of BDSL01000052.1, forward strand.
GGGCGGAGCGGATGCACGCCGGCACCTGTGCACCGCAGCGACGACCGCAACCAACCCAACGTGCCAATCCCAACCGCCGATCCCAACCGCCGATCCCAACCGCCGATCCCAACCGCCGCAGGTTGTGGACGACTACCGCAGTGCCGCGCTGGGCGGCCGCCGCACCTCCGCCACCAAGCGCACCCGCTTCTCCACCTTCCCTCCCTACCTGCTGGTGCAGATCAACAGGCGCGTGCGTGTGCGTGTGTTGTGTGTGGAGGGGGGGCAGCAAAGTCCCAATGCGCGTCGTTAGTCCACCCGCCAACAGCCGCTTCGTACGGTGTACACACACCCTTTTCCGCCTGCTGTTGTCGCCTTCTGCCCTCGCCTCCGCCGCCTGCGTCGAACAGCCCACACGTCTGCCCTTCCCCTCCGCCGCCGACGTCGTACACACCCGCGTAATGCCCGCGCGCCTGCCCCTCCGAGCAGGTACTTCCAGGACACCGACTGGACCTTGAAGAAGATGGAGGTGCTGGTGGAGGTGCCGGACCACCTGGACTTGGAGCCGCTGAGGGCGGCCGGGCCGCAGCCGGGCGAGCAGCTGCAGCCGGCGGAGGAGGAGGCGGGGCAAGCTGAGGGAGGCGCCGGGGGGGAGCAGCAGGCCCCGGGGGCCGCAGCAGCGGCGGTGGTGGTTCCGAACGAGGCGCTGGTTTCGGCGCTGGTGGACATGGGTTTCGAAGCCAACGCCTGCCGGCGGGCGGCGGTGGCGGTGTCAAACACGGGCGCTGAGGCGGCTATGGAGTGGCTGCTGGGGCACCTGGAGGACCCTGGGCTCAACGACCCGCTGCCAGGTGGGGCCGGAGGATGCGCGGTGTAGGAGGGGAAACATCGGTTGCGTCCGGAAACCCTGCACCAAAGCAACCGCAACCTGATGTGTTAAGAGGGCGTTACATGGTTGGTGTTGGACGGGGAGATTGGCTGGCGAGCTCAAACATACCTCAGGGCAGCCGCGAGCATTGTGGTGCCGGACTGGAGGGTGAGGGTGTGTCGCGCGCTGGCAAAACAAAGCGTGTTGCTTGCCTGCGGCCCCCGGGGCGTCCGTCCATCCTTCCCGCCTCGCGCCCTGCGGCCCCCGCAGAACCCGCGTCGGCGGGAGGCGCCGCTGCGGCCGGCGGTGGCACCGCTGCCGCCGCTGACCCGGAGAAGGTGTCGCAGCTGACGGCGATGGGCTTTACGGAGATACACGCGGCGGCGGCATTGCAGGTCGGTACTTGGTGTGTGTGTGTGTGTGTGAAGGCGGGGGGACGCCGGGGGGAAGGGTTGCAATGAAAACCCGTGTACGAAGGAAACGGGGGGAAGTGGGTGGGTCACGAAGGTCTCGAGGACAGCGAGGATGGCTGCAAGCCCAGGTCCGCACGGGTGTTGACCCAGGTGGGGGAGGAGCTCTTTACCTTAAACCCTAAGAAGTGGAACGTTGCAAGGCCATTAGGCCTAGTGAAGTAGTGATGCGCATTGCGAAGTGCCTTTTTGTTCTATTGCGGGTGCCGGGTGCACGCGGCGAGCGGCCTCGGGGCATGAAGGGACACGAAGGGCGTGTGTGCGTGCCGCCGCCATGGGCCCAGGCCTCGCGATGTGTCTTGCCGTTGCGAAGAAGCATGAGGCGCAGGGGGAGGCTGCGGACGGGCGTGATCCGGGCTGAGCCGCCCGTCCCCCCCGGGACCCCACCTTATGCCCGTGGGCGTGCCGTGCCGTCAACAAAGATAAGACTGAGCATGCCTTGCGTTCCCAAACGAAAGCCCTTGTGTGTGCGCATGTGCGTTGTCCGCTCAGGCCTGCAGCGGATCCCTGGAGCGAGCTGCCGACTGGCTCTTCAACCACATGGATGACCTGGACACGGCGGTGGCCAAGGTAGGGTAGGGTACGACACGATGCCGTACGCATGCACGGGGCTTTGCCAGGGTGGGCGATGTGGGGAAGGGAAGGACGACGAGCGCGAAGACGGCTGAGGGGCGCGGTAGGGTCTGTCTACGCGGGCGCTGGTGGTGGTGAGCGAAGGGGGCCGTTGGCTGCATCGGTGGTGCCGCATGACGGCACAGCAAGGCCGGCAAGGGCCCGCCTCGCCTCTGCGGCCCGCTTGATCATCAAGTTGATCTCCAACCCCAGCTGCACATGGACGTGAGTGTACGGCGTGAAGGCCCCCGGATTGTGATGAGCTGGCTGGGGCGACGGCGATGGGGTTCCGAATGCAGCCGAGCGACCCCTGGGTCCGTCCGTCCGCAGGTCCTCTCGGAGGCCTCAGCTGGAGGGGGCGCCGGCGCCGCCGCGGCGGCACCGGCGGCTGGCGCCGGCGCCGGCGCGGCGGCACCGGGGGTTACGTCTTCGGTGCTTGACGGCCCTGGTCGCTACGAGCTCGTGGGCTTCATATCCCACATGGGCTCCAACCTGGCGTGTGGGCACTACGTGTCGCACATCAAGAAGGACGGCAGGTGGGATTGAAAAGAGGGGCGGGCGGGGGGCCGAGGGCAGGACGGCGGGGCGTGAGGGGTGCTGGGGGTGCCGCACGGGGGGCGGGGTTGGAATTGTTGTGAACGGAGAGGGGGGCGGAATGTAAGGGGTAGGCTCGCGGATGCTGTCGCGCGATGTTCCTGATGGCGTATGTCGCCGTGTGTGCAGGTGGGCCATCTTCAACGACGAGAAGGTGGCGGTTTCGGAGCACCCGCCGCGCGACCTGGGCTACCTGTACCTCTACAAGCGCGCCGGGCAGTAGCCTTGCCAGGAGGTCAACTGGCGGCCGTCGCTGGTGCGGCAGCTGCTACGGCGGCAGCGGGGTCAAGGACACATCAGGATTAGAGGACAAAACTTGCGGCCCAGTATAGCGGCCCAGCATAGCGGCCGCGGCGGGGGAGATGGAGCTGTGGTGCGGCGCTGGACTGAATGACACTGGATAGCGCATCGAGTGCTGTGGCGGCCATCAATGCACCACAAGGCTTGGTTGGGGCGTGTTTGCCAGCTCCGGGGCAGTTATGTTACCCCTCGTTTTGTAACGGCATCTAAAACAGTCTGCGATGGTCCCCTCGGCCCCTCATAAGACCCTAATCCACACAACGCTTTCCCCTCGGTCCCCAACGACAGTTTGGCTGTACGGCAGAAAGCCGACGACGGGGTAAACGACTACTAAGTAAACTTTTGATTTACCGGTAATAACGACAGATAACGTGTCTGTTAGGAATCCCCTTGGAACCTCAAAAAAGATAGGATGCTCCCAGCATGAAGGGTGCCAAGCTGTGCATGTTCTGTGGGCTCAGCTAGCACTTGCACTTGTTTCATCGGCTCCAGACCAAAAAGGTAGAACCACCGGGCACATCGCCGGACACTGAAGGAGACGAAGCCTCAGTTCTTCCTTCATAGGTGCTGGGACCTCCTCCACCGCATCAGATTCAGACCGTCAGTCAGGCCATTCGGCTCAGGCAGCTCAGTTCTTTCCGTTCAGTTCATATTGCAGTATCGAGCAGTCCAACATGCGATGCGTACACTGATTTCATTTAGGCTCATGTACATGAGCAACGAATGAGCCCAAGCTTTTCTCTTGTGGTGAAGCGAAGCAATCGCAGGACCCACGGAACGACCGGCTGCATGGGCATTCGGAAACGATGACGGTAATGACCATGGCTAAGAAGTGCAGGGGATCACGGCTGTCTGAGGGCTCAGGCGCTGGGGCTGTTGCGCCAAAGCCCATAATCATTTCACGATTTCAATATTTTCGACTCAGTAATTGAGCTAGGCCGCCAGCGAACGACCCTCGGGAGTCAAAACACACTGGACAAGTGACCCATGGGGCGGCGATTTCGGTGAAGCGAAGCAATCGTAGGACCTACGGAACGACCGGCTGCATGGGCATTCGGAAACGATGACGGTAATGACCATGGCTAAGTGCAGGGGATCACGGCTGTCTGAGGGCTCAGGCGCTGGGGCTGTTGCGCCAAAGCTTCACGATTTCAATATTTTCGACTCAGTACTTGAGCTAGGCCGCCAGCGAACGACCCTCGGGAGTCAAAACACACTGGACAAGTGACCCATGGGGCGGCGATTTCGACGACGACCACCCTGTCAGACGTCGTCATCTGTCTGGATCACAGGAGGCCTTTGCGACCTGTGCCTGATGGACTGATGACCGATGGGGAGCTAGGGCACATCATCGCGTAGCAGTACGGCAGACTGCGAGCGAAACGTTAGCTGCTGCCGTCCTGCTTCGCTGCTAAGCGCCAGATCGACAAAAACTCAGGTGTCCCGGTGGCTTCTATCTGTACGTAGGCAAAGGTAGCGAGCGAGACAGCCTGCGGCGTGCAATGCCGCGTGTAATGCGGCATGCATTGCGCGGCTATGCAGTGTGGTTGCCCACAATGGTTTATGGTTCGTCATATTTCTGCAACACCATTAGGTAATATTTGTGATGATGTGATTTGTGATGATAGACTTCTATTGCAAGGCTTGCCAAACATGGTTTCGGGGCCCTTTCCTGACTCTCGCAACGTATCTCTAGAGCGTTACAATGAAAACAAACATATGATATATCGCTTCACATAGCACATTCAATTTAGGTTTGTGGGCAGTGACCTGCAAAATTGGCCGCGACGGCCACACAACCGAACAAGGCTGGCTGCCCCACTTCACTTCTTCCCGACGCTCAACCGGGCGTCGCTCATCGTGCAAGGATCATCGCGCTCTCTAAGGACGAGCGCTTCGGGCATTCGGGTCAGTTGACCGCACCCGAACGGCGCGCTTGCAAGCGTGCGCCCTGAAGCAACGCGGCCACAACAGTCCATCGCGACGTGATAATAATTAGCGGGCTCGCTGGTTGTGACTGTGTTGCTGCTTTCCGCTCTTCGGGTTTCTTGTGGCAGCTACGGCGGGGCGTCGACGTCCACACAAGGATTTGTAACCAGCTGACCGACCAGGCACTCAGATTCGTGCAGTTACGGCACACTTCATCTTCTGCCGTCTTTTGCACGTTTCAGCGCATAACCGTCCGGCGCCTATTCCGGCAGTAGCTCCGGCGGGTCTGCTCGCCGGCTTAGCCACGCAACATTTTTTGTGCGCGCGCGCAACTGCAACATACCGTTCCGCTCGAGAGCCACCGTTCCTCTACACATGCTCCTCCGTCAGCGCATCACGCACCCGATCCCTCGCTGCCCCCGCAGCACAGCCGTTTGCATCCGCCCCCATAAATCCGCCCCCTCCCCCCTCCCCCACAGCTTCCAGGCCGTCCCACCAGCCCGCTGGTCTCCCCTCTCGCCAGCGCCGGCTGCACACCCGCCCCGCGCTCGCCCCCCCTCACTTCCCGCGGCCGTCGTGCTCTGTGCGTTCGCGCCATGGCGACCGCCGGCGGCGGCAAGCGAGTGGTGCTGTGGTTTCGGAACGACCTGCGGCTGCACGATAACTACATCCTGCACGACGCGGCCCAACGGGTCAAGCGGGGTGAGGCCAGCGAGGTACGGCACGTGTGTGGGTGCAGGGGGGGGGGAAGAGGCCAGGGGCGAGGGGTTACCTTGTCGGGGAAACCATCAGCGCCTGCAGATGCACCATAAGTGCACGGAGGATGCCAGGCGCATGTGGCATAGAGGGAGCTGCCGGGAGCTAGGCGCCGTGTTAAGGAGGTAGACGTCCGCTCCGAGACCGTGTAAACCGCCGTACAAGGCCACCCGGTGCTCGCCTGCAGGGTGGCGTGCTCGGGTCGTGCCGTGTCGTGTCTCTGCCCCCCTCTCCCGCTAACCCGGCCGATGCTGCCCCCTCCCCGCCCAAACCCGCCACTCGCCACCTGGGGGCCGCCTTCTCCCCGCCCATCCCGACCACTGCCGTACCTCCCGCCCACCACCCGAAGGTGCTGCCGGTGTACTGCTTCGACCCCCGAGTGTACGGCACCACTCCGTGGGGTCACCTCAAAACCGGGGCGCACCGGGCGGCGTTCCAGCTGGAGTGTGTGGCGGACCTCAAGGTGCGAGGCGGGTGGGGCCGGAGCGAGGCATGGCGGCGGTAACTAGGTAGTGATGGATTGGGCGGGAGAGCCGCCGATGGGCTACCTACCCGCCCGCCTTCCTGCCCGCTTGCCTGGTCCTCCAATCCATCGCATACGGTGCGCCAGCTACACTTCCCATTTCGTGTAACCGCATTTTTACGCTCCCCCCCCCGGTGCCGTCCTAAACGGTTTTCCCTTCGTCCACGGATTTTCCGTGCAACCCCCCCCCCCCGTGCCGTCCTCTCTGCGTCGCTGCGGTGCAGTCGCGGCTGCGGGAGGTGGGCAGTGACTTGCTGGTCGCGGTGGGGAAGCCGGAGGAGGTGCTGCCAGGTGCGTACAGGAAGGCGACCTGGGGGAGATTTTGTGGGGACGGTGGGCGGAATGGTTCAGGGCGTGGGATGGCGGCACCCGGTACCTCGTTGCCAGAGCGGCTGCTGTCCTAGAACGCCGCTGATTGAAGACCCACCATCATCCTCCCGACAACAACGCGGTCCAAGTGCGCTGCCTGGTCGGATGACCTTGCCAGGTTTTTGTAAGCGCTGAGCCGCCCACGATTCTCATATCTCTTTCGCCTTTTACTAAAGAGATCAGCGAGTGCGGCTCACGACGGCGCATACATCAATCTTTGCAAGGCTTTTGCCTTCCTCTAATTAATCAATGTATGTTGAGTTATAAATGTGGTGCATATGTATAACGCTAATATTTAACCACGAATGGTCTTCGATGGTCCCGTCCGTCCTTTCCTCCGCCAAATCAAACTAAAATATGTCACCTTGAGTAAAATCAGCTACTTTTGCCTGGCCGCTGGCTCCGTCTCCACGCGCCAGACCAGTCCTCTGCCCGCAGATCTCTACCCAGTCGTCCTTGTTTTCTTCCTCCTGTGGTGGTGCACGGTTTCCTCGCCCCTCCCCGCCCCCCGCCTCCAGGCCTGCTGGCCGGCTGCACTGCCCCCGTGGTGCTGACTGCGGAGGAGGTGACGAGCGAGGAGACCAAGACCGATGTGGCAGTGGCCCGGGCCCTCAAGCCCGCTGGCGGCAAGTTGTTGCGCTTCTGGGGGCACACCATGTACCACATCGACGACCTCACGCAGCCGCCGGAGGGGGCACCGGCGGGCGGCCGAGGCATCTTCTCGGCGGGTGGGTGTGGGGTGCTGGGCTGCTGGTCGGGGTTGGATTGTTGGACGAGGGCTTCGGAGGGGGACCGGTATGGGTTTTTTTTAGTGGTTGGGTAGTTGGGTTAGTTTCGGTTAGGGACATGGTGGTGGATTTCCCGGGCTGAATCAGCCTCCCAGATCACAGATTCCGCTCCCTCGTGGCGGCCTGCAGGCATGAAGGACCTGCCTGACGGGTTCACGTCCTTCCGTGAAAAGGTGGAGAAGCGCTGCCCCGTCCGGAAGGACCTGCCGCCGCCGCAGCGGGGAGACCTGCCGCTGCCGGCGGCGGCGGCGCTGCCCGCCGCAACACAGGCCGCGCTGGCGGCGCCGCTGCCTACCTTCGAGCAGCTGCCGTTTCCGCCGGAGGCCAGGCCTGCGCCACCCGCCAAGCACCCCAATGCAGTGCTAGACTTCAAGTGAGTGAGCCGGTGGCATGTGTTTGGTGGGGGTCGGGTGTGGGGCCCTTGCCGCACCGCCGGCACACCCACGTGGCACCGACCTCCCTGCAGCCGCATGCCCGAAACACACCCGTGCGCCTGGCCCCCGCCCTCCCTCTCTCTTCAACTCACTGAATTTTAGCGCCCCTTGGCCTGCACTGCCCGATCACACTGCGCGCCTCTCCACCGCACCTGAACACACCCACCTCACCCCAACCCAACTTCCCCCCCGCTGCTTTGCCGTCGCTTGCGGGCACCAGGGGCGGTGAGTCCGTCGCTCTAGCGCGCCTGAAGTACTACCTGTGGGACAGCGACCTCATCGCCACCTACTTCGACACCCGCAACGGCATGCTGGGCGGCAACTACTCCACCAAGTTTGCACCGTGGCTGGCGGCGGGCTGCATAAGCCCCAGGAAGATCTACCGTGAGCGCCAAAGGGGGCGGCGAGATGGAGGATGAGGAAGAGGGCGTGGCGGGGAGTGGGTGTGAAGAGGGGCAATGGGGGAAGGGAGGAAGGAGGGGCATTGGGGAAGGGGAGCGCCGTGAACGGTCGCGGGTGTCGGCCCCCGAGCCCCGATCATAACCGAGTGTGTAACGGTCACAACCGCCGCTGCAGACGAGATCCGCAAGTACGAGGCGCAGCGCGAGTCCAACAAGTCCACCTACTGGGTCATCTTCGAGCTCATCTGGCGCGACTTCTTCAGGTACGGCAATGGATCTGGCCGGCAGTGGATCTGGCCGGCAGTGGATCTGGCCGGCAATGGATCAGCTGGCCGGCCAGGCCAGGGGCAGGTTTTATGCCACGTCAGCATCTAGCAGTCTCCTCGGCACCCACCTACACGTGCTCTACACGTCACTCGCATTCGCCCCCAGGGACGCCAGCCCGTATACCGCCCGCCCTCCTCGGCCACACCTCGCCGCCCCAAACCGCTCCCCCTCCCCCCGGCCCCTCACCTCGGGTCTCCTGCAGGTTCTTCGCCCTCAAACATGGGCCCCGCATCTTCTTCGAGACCGGCACCTCTGGGCTGCCGCTGGTTTGGAACCAGGATCCGGAGCTGTGGAAGCGCTGGCGGGACGGCAAGACGGGGCAGCCGCTGGTGGACGCCAACATGAGGGAGCTGGCGGCCACTGGTGCGGATGCGGCAGCATCAAACGGGACAGCAGGGGGAAAATGAGAGCGGAAAATCCGTGGAGCGGAAAACCCGGGGGACCACCCGTGCTGGGGGGGGGGGTCAGAGGGAGCCCCGGGGGCCGACACATGGAGAGATGGGTAGGGGGACGTCGTTGTGGGCTGTACTCACACGACCCCATGGAAGGCTCCCCTGCCAGTGTCCCATTACGGCTGTGAACCCGGCAGCGACTTCCCCAGGGGGACCTCTTCGCACCCCTGCCCTACCCTTTTCCGCTGCTTCTTGCAGCTGACCTTGCGTCCTACGGTACATACGCAAGGCAACCGGGAACCGGCACGTCGCTCCCTCCCCTTCGTGTCCCCGCCCGCAGGCTTCATGTCTAACCGCGGCCGCCAGAACGTGGCGTCGTACCTGGTTCTGGATCTTGGAATCGACTGGCGCCGCGGCGCCGACTACTTCGAAAGCCAGCTTCTGGACTACGACGTCACGTCCAACTGGGGCAACTGGGTGGCGGCGGCGGGCTTGACGGGCGGCCGAGTCAACCATTTCAACATCGTAAAGCAGGTGCGTGTGGTGTGTGGTGTGTGTGGTTTGTGGCAGCAACCTGCGGGAAGGTTGGGGTTCAACGCGCCGCCGACCGTGCGCCGCTGTTCGCTCGTCTCTTCCCCCCCCCGCACACGACGACCCTGCGCCAACTATCCTGTCCCGTCGCGTAAATGGCTTTTATGCCACCCCACACACACATGTGCCGCCTTCCAAGGTCCAAGCCCCCCCCCCCACCTGGTGCTCTCCCCCTCTTCCCCCCCCTCCCCCGCTCCCTGCCCCCCAGTCCAAGGACTACGACCCTCAGGGCGAGTACGTCAGGACCTGGTGCCCGGAGCTGCGCAAGGTGCCGGTCACCAAGGTGCACGAGCCCTGGCTCATGAACAAGGAGGAGCAGGAGCGGTCGGGGTGCAGGTGCGGGTCAGGGAGCGGTCGGGGGCCAGGTGCGGGTCAGGGAGCGGTCGGGGGCCAGGTGCGGGTCAGGGAGCGGTCGGGGGGCAGGTGCGGGTCAGGGAGCGGTCGGGGGGCAGGTGCGGGTCAGGGAGCAGTCGGGGGGCAGGTGCGGGTCAGGGATCAGGGGAGCGGTTGGGGAGCTCCCAGCAGCGGGTGCACGCACCGCAGCGCCCTGCCCAGCGGGGCCCCCCTGTCAGTTGCTGCCCTCTTGGCTCAGCTACGCGTTGTTCGGTTCCTGCGCGCCGCGCTGTCAGCGGTGCCCGTGTGTCCTCTCTGCCGCGCAGTATTGGAGTGGACTACCCCAACTCCATCCCGGTCTCGCGGCTCGGCAGGCCGCACTCGGGGGCAGGTGAGCGGCGGGAGCGGATCCGGTAGCAGTGACAGAGGGGCAGTGGGGAGGGAGGCAGGGGGACTGTAGGGGGGAGGGCAGAGGGGCTGTACGGGGGGAGGTAGGGGGCTATAGGGAGGGAAGGGGCAGCGGGAGGAGGGAAGGGGCCAGCGGGAGGAGGGAAGGGGCAGCGGGCAGGGACGCCCTGCCTCCGGCCGCGCACTCGCCGCTCGCACAGCCCAGCTGGGGGTTGTTGCCGGACGTGGTGGGCGACAGCTCGCGGAGCGTATTGCAGTGTCGCACTGCCTGGGTGAGATCGCTGACTGTGGGGCTCGTGTGGTTGCCATCTGGCCTGGCGCCGTAGGTGGTGGTGGTGGCGGCGGCGGCAGGGACGGACGCCCAGGCAGCGGCAGGCCACAGTCGGGTCGCGGAGGCGGCGGTGGCGTGCTGCGGGGTGGACCCGGCGGTGGTCGCGGCGGCTACAAGAAGTCCGAGTTCGAGCGCTACAAGTGAGCGGCCGAAGCAGCAGGTGCTGTCAGGCTGCGGATGTAAATGTTGGCCTGGCTATCCACGCCGCTGGTGCTGGTGCTGTCAAGTGGATCATCGTAGGCCCAGCCTCCTGGATGCTGCACTTCTGGCGGAGGGGGCGCATCCGGGATGTGCGGATGCACCTGAAGACCGAGGGCCGCGTGCGCTGCGGTCTGGCTATGCGGGTCATGCATATGCTTAGGGCTGGTTTGATATGGCGAGCACTGGCGGGAGCGAAAGCATCAGTCCAGGGAGGGAGAGGGTTAAGAGAGCATGTAGTGATGAGAGCGGTGACGGGGGGTGATTTGGAGTACCCAGAGCGCTTCGGTGCGCCCGAGGCCTTGACGCGCCCCTAAACAAATGTCGTGTCGCAGGCGCTGAGCAACCGGGGGTTTGATCGCTGTACACTGTACAGGCGATGGTTGTGTTGCGCCTCCGGCGGCTAAGTGGTTGACGTGCGGGAAACTTAAGGATGGGGGCGGTGGTGTGCACGTACGAGCGGACCGTAACCACGCCGGGATTCCGCGCGGCTGTGGAGGGCCCTGTCTAAGGAATGTAGACGGGTGATAGGACATGCCTAAGCTGGTTTGCAGGATGTTGGGCATACCCGGGACGAGGTAGGGGAGCAGAAGCCGTGGCCTGCCGGCAGCGCTGTTTTACCGTTATTCCGTTTAGAAGCAGGTAGTGATCCTCGTGTCGGTGGACAGCCCCGGAAGAGCAAATGCGGATGCAGGATAGCTGCCGAGCGGCGGGGCAGCGGGATTGGGACAGCGAGCTGGTTACGCGGGCGGACCCCCTTGAACTACCGATTTGGAGGGAGGCGGAGACTGTGTCGGGGCTGTAAGGGCTCTCGCCGGGCCGTTCGCTGCTGCCTGAACTGACAAGCAATGCATTGCCGGCGGTCGCAGGCGCGGCAGATGATGTCACGTCCCAACATCAAGAGACACGAGTTGGGCCCAGGGCCGTGTCTCTTGCGGCGCCATATCCTCCAGGGGGGGCCACCACAACCTTTCAAGTCACGGCTGCTTTGGCTTAATTCGGGTGAACACACAGCCGCACCCTTCCTCCACCTCCCAGCCACGCCCTCCAGCAATGCTCGGATGACCCCCGGCCCCCTGCTGAGGACAAACCTGGCCGCCTCCGGTGCCCCGTACTACCACAGTCTCCTTCAGTGTCCGGCGATGTGCCCGATGGTTTTCCTGCTTTTTGGTCCGGAACACCATAATTAAGATTTAAGTTTTTGCCTTATTAGGGTTCGAGGATACTGGCACACCCCGCACAATCGCAACAGGCAACACCAAACGCACGTGCCTCCGCTCATCACTGTGCGCACGCGACTGCAGTCATCAGCTTCCCAACGACCCAGGAAACAACAGTACCGCACACCTCGGTACCCAGTCCCCAAACGCCCAACCGCTACTGACCTCCGTGAGCGCACTACCTACTCTCCCCCCGTCGTCACCGCTCGCTTATCCCATCGCCTCCCCCGACCCCTCCTTCGCTACTGCCAGCCCCGCCCCCCCCCGCGCTCCCCGCCGCCGCCACCATGGGCACGAAGGCCAGCTGCTCGTCCATCATGCGCATTACCGTACCGAAGGTGGGGTGCTTCACCTCGTGGTACGGCAGGCGCAGCACCGCCTCCACCACCGCCATGGACGCCGCGTCCGCCAGCTCCCCCCAGACGGTCATGGAGCCGCCCCAGGTCTCATGGTCCATCACGTTAATGAAGAACCTGCGGGCGGGAAGGAAGGCAAGGAGGAAGGAAGGCAGGGTGAAGGGAGAAAGCCGTTTGGGGCCCCCAGCCGCACGGCACACGTCCCAACATAGCCCCTCCGCTTGCTTTCTCTCTGCCTTCCTCCCTTCCTGCCTGCCTCCCTCCCTGTCTCCCTGTCTCCCTCCCTGCCTGCCTGCCTCCCTCCCTGGAGACAGCACGCACTCGCGAGTGTTGGGAATCATCGCCAGGTGGCCTCGCCTGCGGGAGGTGAGGAGCGAGGCGGGCACAGCGGCATGGGCGTGAGGGCCTCCTGCCTGGGGCGCTTCCCCGCGGACAGACTCAAGCAGTCCCTCGGCCGCCCTGTTGCTGCGGGAGGCACCTCGACACGCACATCGGACACGGGCATCAACAGGGGCATCCACGTGCCCCAACGCCCTGCGCGGGCCCCCCAATGTCTCGTCCCTCGTCCCCCACCTCATCGCCACGTCGCCGCCCTCCTTGGTGGGTATGCGCAACAACCCCGCTAGGCTGCCCTGCAGCAGTCCGTACGGCGGACCCGAGCCCTCCTGCGGCAGTAGCAGCAGTAGCGACAAGGGGCGTGTGTCCGGGGAAGCGCGGGAGGGGGCGGGTTGAGGTGCGGAGCGCAGCAAAATACAGCGTGGACATCCGATGGACCAGCGCGTTGCAGCGCACTAGAACTCCTTCAGGGCTTCCCTCCGCCGAAACCCATCCTTTCGCTCTCAAAACGACACTTCAGAAAGACTCCAGGGACGCTCGATAGGTTGTTCGCACCCACCCAAAACCCCACCCAGCCCCAGGCCTCCAACCAAGCCCCAGGCCCACCTCGGGCACCGCCTCGTTCCGGTAGAAGTTGCAGTTGTGGCAGGCGGACGGGTGGTGGGCCAGTTCCAGAACCAGCGCGTTCGTCATGGGTGCGCGGTCAAAGTATGGCAAGATGCGGATCTGCGGCATATCGCGCCGGAGAGCCCGATGAAGATGGGGAGGAGTGGAGTTGGCAAGCGCCCAACAGTACGTGCGGGCCCGGCATGCGCGCAGGCACACGGTCCGTAGAAACAATCCGTCGGCGTCGGATATGCAGTCGGGTATGCAAGTCGGGAAATTTTGGGGATGCCGCATCCTGGGGTTGGTCGTGTCAAACCCCAAGATGCGGCATCCCCAAAATTTCCCACGATGCGCGTGCTCTCTGGGGTGGGAGGGGAGCAGGAGGCAGACCTGCAGTCGTAAGGTTGAGGACAGACGGAGGGCTAGCTGGCTGGATTTGGGCTAACTTATGCATCGGGGAGCCACCTAAGGCCAATGAAGCTCGCACACGCTCATAAGTGGTGGGCGAGGGCACAACACCTGCACCTGTAGTTGACATATTCGAGGGGATTTCTGTGGGCTTGAGGGAGCCGCTCCTAAAAACCCCTGCGCCTACCTTCTCCAAACCCCTGCCGTCCTACCGACTGGACAGACGCGTCCACACACCCAAACCGATAGCCCACTACTACCTCTGACGAATGAATACACGATGCACAATTAATCTATGCCCGTCTGTTGGGGCTGTGGTGGATCGTTTCCCACCTGGCCCAGCGAGCAGTTGAGCACCAATGTTTCGCCAGCGTAGTCGCGGGGATTAACTTCAGCAGCTTGACACCGCTTACATGCCAGAGGACACCGCGAATCCATGAACGTTGGGTTCTTCTCGCACTCGCCCTTATTGGCCCAATCTTGGCAAGCTGACTCCTCGTCGCGGCAGTCACCCTTTTCTGACCAAGTCTCAAATGCGTTCTTCCTGTCTGTTGCTGATAGCGCAAGCTGGAGGCATGCAATAGAACAGCAGAAAGCAAATAAAGTTTGCAACACATGGGCTGTCTTCAGAGTCATTTCAACGCCCGTCCTAGGAACTTATGAAGTCGTAGTAATCTAGCACATAACAATGGCGATTGCGAGCTTGGTGCACGCCAGACCAGTGTACAACGCCAGCCAGCAGTCGCAGTACGCAGACGAGCTGTCACAAACACTCGGGATAAGCCAACAGCCTGAGCCGCGCAGCTTCCTTCATTAACCTACTACATTTAAACTCTGCTGCCAGTAAGTGCGCATATTGCCGAGCATTCATGTGCCACAGCGCCCGAGTGCAAAGCCTCCTACCAAAATTGCCGTGCAGCGAAAAACTGCGGTAGCTCTTAACCGCAAAACAATATCCACTCTCACAGATAACAACACAATGTATCCGTAAGCTAAAACGCTCATTTGTCACGCACACGCGTCCGGGTAGATGCATTTCCACAGCTCGACCATGCTCTTCGCGTCCGTAACCTTGAGATCCGCAGGTGCCGACTCAACACGCTGCAAGCAATGATGGAAAGTAGCGCATCAAAGGGTCAGAAACCTGACAAATGGATAGTTGTTGGAAGTGTGAAAGTACAGGCAGGGACGGAGCACTATGCCCGTGCATGTGCTGCAAGATTCCAAACCAGCATCCTTTGATCTGCAAGGACAGAGACAGGTTCCCTTGCTGAGAACCCCAGCCTAAATCCTAGCCCCGTCCCAACTGACACTAGCCCCGTCCCAACTGACACCAGCCCCGCGGCGAACACACGCTCCTCAGCGCTTCCAACCCGAATGTTTCGCAGTCATCATTCCCTAGCTTGCTCCGTTGCGCCCTGGTAAGGCGCATCCTCCAGTGCTAGTCCGGGTACGTAGTCGCGGGCATGCATCTCACCACGTGTTGCTCTAGCGTGCACACCGCCGATCTTACCCCGACGTCTACATGGGCGCAACCGCGCCCTCCGACTCACCAGCTTGAGCAGCACGCCGTCCTCCACCACCGCCGCATAGCGCTGGCACTTGGCCCCCTGGCTCTCCGGGGTGCCGATCTCCAGCCCCAGCAGCCGCACCAGTCCGCAGTTCTTGTCAGCCAGCAGCACCACCTGCGGCCGGGCAGCGGGCGCGGCAGCAGATGGAGACGGCACATGTCAGCAGGTCGCCGGCAGATGGGGATGGCACATGTCAGCAGGTCGCCGAGGGTTCCTCCTCGGCCCGGACGCCTCCAACACTCTACGGCCCTGCTCCTGCTCCCCCGCGCGCGCGTCCAAGTCCACACGGGTTGAGGCGTCACGGTCACCGGCTTCCCAGCTGCCCCCCATCCCGCCACGCTGACTCAGCGCAGCATCACCACTACACGCCAGGGAGTCTCCACCCGTGCAACGCCGCACACACGAGGGACTCCGAGTCCGTCGAACAGGGTCCTCCCACGCCACGCGCACGGCCCCCTTACTGCGTGCCCGCCTGGCTGCACCGACTTCCCACACCCCGCGTGCATCCACCCGCTTCGCTGGCTTGCGATCCTGCCTATGCTCCAGACCCGGAAACACACATCCAGATCGGCCTTTGGAAGGATGCCTCCCCCGGTCGTTGGCCAAACTTGCGCCCATCAGAGGCCCGTTCCCGCCCCTGGTACAGCCACCTTGCTGCTGCTGCTGAGGTTGGGCTTGGCCGCCAGTTCGGCCACCTTGGAAGGCTCATCTACGGTTACGCAAACGACCTTGTCCACCCCCATGGCGCTCAGCTTCTCGGCCTGTGGCAAGGGGAGAGAGTTTTAGGGTTTTGAAGTGCCGGGGGCGCCGGGGCAGGGCAGGCCGCGCAGTTGGTCGCCGGGGGACGTCAAGTAGCAGGGGCAACGAGCCACGACACGGCGTGTGCCACCTCTGTGGTGTGTCCGAAGGGTTTAGGAATTAGGACCCGCGTTGTGCGTTGTGCTCAGGCGCACCATGACCGTCATCCCTACTTGCATGCAGTCTGCAACCGCAAGCAGACTGCAAACCCCTTCGGATAAGGCTGGGTGCAGCGAGTGCCTTACCTGGGCGATGTAGCCGGGAATGTGCTGCTCCACGCAAATTGGGCCGCCCGGGAAGCCCACAAGGACAACCTTCTTGCCCTGCAACGTGACACACGGAAGGCAGCAGCGTAGTAAAATACTAGCGTGTGCGGTTGGGCAGTACACACAGGCACGCGGTGCCCGCGAGGGAAAGAGAGCGCGCCAAGTGAATACACTTGCACGGCAGAAGGCTTGCCTTGAACACATCGGCCAGCGTGAGCTCCTTGTCATTTTGCCACAAGCGAAGGTCTTGACGCAGCGTCAGATCCCTGCGCCTGCCCAGCCCGATGTGACACGCAGTTGGGCTGAGGTCCGAGTTGAGGTGCCCATCCGGCACGGGGCCCGCTTTGCGAAGCTCCGCTGCGGAACCAAAAAGACGAGTGAGCTGTTGGCTCAGATGCTGCCGCTGGACTGCCCCAAAGGCCAGCCTGAGGAGGCTGGGCGCCGTTTGGTTCATACTATAGTAGCTTCTTTTACAAACGGATCAGTCACCTCAGACCAGTGCACCTAAGACAAGCTCACATAAAGGTGAAAATTATACTAAACCGCCGGTGTGACATGAGCGACAAGCCGAAGCAAGCATGGGAAGGTGCCGTACACATGCTTTCTAGTTTGTTGTCCGCTTTGCTTACGCATAAGTTTATCCAACAATTTGTGTATGACATATCCTCTTGCGAGCCATCCTCCTCCGCGGCCGCTGGTCAAGCTTAGACTCTTACAAGACCCCGCATCGGTTGAGACGAACAGCGCCCGAACGCAACTGTTGTCGAATAGCCGTTCATAAACGTCAAATCAAATAGGTTGGAGTTCTCAGTGTGCTTCTGGTCACACAAGGGCCCAGCTTTGCTAAAATAGGCGCCAATTGACAGGCAGCCAGCAGGCCGCAATTGAAGCAACGCCGACGGTGGAATATCTGCTTCAGCAGTGCTTGGGCGCCCCGGCGGGCGCCCCGGGACCGACTGCAGCCCTGGCGGATGACCCGCAGCACCTAACGGACCTGGTGACTCCCGTGTGCTCAGTCCAAGACCACGGTCCAGCCCAGCCGCTGGAGTCATGTTGGTGCTGAGTCAGGCTGTCGTTAATGGCATCGACTGGGGAGTCATCAGCGTCGCAGGGTGTCTGCTGCTCGTCAGCGTCGTCGGCGCGTTCCTTGCGTTCCGCTACTCCAGCTCCAGCCGTCGCCCCGTGGCGCGGGAGTTCAACTACTTATGGCGCGCCCGAACCTTCACGGAAGTGCTGGCGGCGGGTTACGCCATCTCCCACCTGCTGCGCCTGCAGCTGCTGTGGGGTCCGGCGTCCTTGTTCAAAGCAGGCGGCTATCACCCGGCAACCTTCTGCCGCGTGTACATCGCGGCGATGTACGGCATTTTTGAGCCCGGCTTCCTGCTCCTGGCTCTCTTTGCCTGTCTCTACTCGGTGCAGGGTCGCGACTCAGCCAAGAACCCAAACTTCAACATCGTGCTGTTCTCAGCGGGCTTTTCGCTGCCGTCCTGTGCCGTACAGCTCGTCGCCGCGCTCTTCACGCGCATCTTTGAGCTTGACTACGCCAACAGCCGCATGCTGAGCATGCTCTTCTCCTCCTACAACAGCGAGCTCACGCAGCACTGTGACGGCGCGGCACCCGGCGACTGCGCCTTCTGCGTCTTCCCGCTGCTGTCCACCTTCGCCTCCACCGCCTTCAGCGCGATCTACCTCCTCGCCCTCTGGGTCGTCACGCAGCGCATCGCGGCCACGGTGATCAACAAGGCGCTCGCGCGCCGCGTGAGGTCCCTGCAGCTGCTCACCACGGGCTGGATCATCATCAGCCTCGCCTGCCGTGGCTGCACCGTGCTCTTTCAGCCCTTCGAGCTCGGGTTCGAAGCCCTGCGCGCAGCACACGTGCTGTCCGTGGCCGCGCTGGTGGTGACACTCGAGTACTTTTTGGTGTTGAAGCCCGTGTGGGACTCCCACATGGCCGACCGAACCATCAAACGGCTGGAGAAGCAGGGCACCGGCCTGCCGCAGCCGCTGCTACCCAACCCGCTGTTTCCGCCGACGGAGCTGCAGCCCTTGGAGTCGTCCACGTCAACGACCAGGCAGGCGGTCGAGGACGACCGGGTATAGCCCCGGCGCTGCTTTCCCTATCCGCATGGGCTGTTGGGTGCTGAGTGCGGGCGGCAGGCCAGGAGCTGTGGGACGGGGAAAGGAAGGCATGGTCGGCGAGCTCGCCTTGCGGAAAAGGCGGGCGTCCGCTCGGCTGGGGGAGGGTTGGTAAGCGCGGCGGCGGCGATCCGCGGTTCTGGAGCGGGACTGGAGCAGAGGGCAGGGCGGTGATGGCGGTGCTCTTGGGGCCGGTATGTGCCGGACTGGATTGGAAAAGAGGGGCGCTTGGTGTCCCGCCTTATGACTCACCTCCCAGGAGGGGCCTGGCGCCATGCTCGCTTCTTGATGTGGCCAGAGGAACGTCGTGTCCTTGTAAAACGTTTGCACTGCATTGGGGCGTGTGTTTGTGGTTGGTTGGTTTGTTGGTGGCAAGCTGCCAGTGACAGCAGTGACGCATGGGGGGCGCATCCGCACTATCAAGACGACTGTCGACGAAAGACGAACGAATACCATCTCGCATAATTGGCTGTGCCGCAGTATTGTAGCAGTCGGGCCGGGGGCCGTGCTCCTGGTCCTCTGCTTCGCCTATAGGTTTAGGTATCGTGGTGGTGTGTGCTACAGAGGGTGTGTGCCGGTGCTGTGCAGCATGTCAGTGAATACAATCATGGATTTGGAGGGGAGGAACTAGTATTCGACGGTGACATGCAGTTGTAATGATGGCGGGTGGCCACGGGGGAGGTCCTACACGCCGCGGATCTTCTACCGGTGGTGCGGCACACGCCAACCCAGGCGACACCTTTGGCCTTTAACTCGTTATCAGACTGGCGCTTGGACGTGGACTGGCGGAGCTGGAGTGCTTGGGAGTCGCGGGCAGATTAGGTCTGCGCGGTGAATAACGGATTACGGTGCCTGACTTTGCTTACTGTGGCAAGTGCACGTGGTGCGATGCACGTGAGCTGTATGCTTAGCGCGCGGCGCGAGTGTGGTGCGATCGCTTGGCTGATAGCTTCTGTGCTTGTGGTCTCCGGCTGCTCTGCTGCGCAGCTACAGCCAATGACAGGGCCGGCGTGTCAGCGACCTTATCAAGGTCACTCCAAGCGCCTATCAGCAGGCCCGGGCAGCAGGTCCGTTGTGTATTATCAGTTTCAGCGGTGGCCGAGGGAACGGTCTCGTGCTGCTGCTGTGTAGTTACGTGGGCGCAGGTCCGTAGCTTGGATCCAGTCACGTTCCGAATCCGCTTGACGGGTGGCGTGCCTCCGGTCGGATGCTGTGTTGCAGTCGACATGGGAGGCCCGTCAGGGTGGGTTGACTGGGAGTGGCGAAACCGGCGGATGTGAGGGCATGGATAATAGGGCAGGCGACGGCGGGGATGTAATGGCAGGCGGTGAGGGAGACCGCTTCCGCCATTGTCCGTGTTTCATAGGGGCGCTGCCAAGCCAGTGCCGAGCTTGCTATTACACAGCGTCAAGGACCCGTCGTGCAGAAACACCTCCCTTTGTGCAGAAACACAAACCACCGCGACGTGCTTGAAAAAATGCCCCATATACACCGCTACAGCGCAACCCATCACGCTGGTGCGGCCTTTGCTCTGTTCACGCGCCAAGACGAATCAGGCGAGGCAGGAGATGCAAGAAAAAATAGATACATCGCGGCCACCAGTATACAGAAGCAAAGTGCTTGGTTAGCGGAATTTAGCTCAGCGCGTGTCTGTATGCGGTTAAAAGCGCGTTGGCATGCCCATATTAGCGATGCGGAGAAGCGAACAGCGCACGCAGCCAGGCTCAGTTCTATTGTGCCGTCAAGGCACAGCCGCAGGAAAACAGCTCTCTGAAGCGCGACAATGCGGTGGCCTGAATGCGATGGTCGGAAGCCACAAGAAGGGCGAGCCAGCCCTCGGATTGCCGCCCCGCCATCCGCCGGTGCTGCCCGTCATATGCGGAACGTGCCGACGATGGGAGAGCTCATGGGCACAAGTACAGGCGGTGAGTGGTGACTGATCACTCGTCTGCAAAGGGCCTGGGGCACTAGCCAACTTCCGTGTTTGTTCGCGGCTTGGCAGTGAACTAACACCCACAGAAGCATGCACCCTGATGCTTTGCCTCGCGATACACCCCGCAACGCACATCGACACCTCACCCAGGCATCAGTCTCGACCACGACGCACCGACCCCCCTCCGCCAGCAGCCTCCCTCGCACCCTCGGGCCCTCTGCAGCGCCTGTCCGTTCTACAGCTAGGCGGTGTGGCGTGTTCGAGGCTGGGGCTCCTCCGCGCGCCCTCCTAGCTGTCCACAGAGCCCGAGCCCTCCGCCGCTGCCCCACCTGCCCCCGGGGCACTCCCTGTCCCCCCATGCACACCACCGACCCATGCGCTCGGCACCCTCTCAGCCTGCCCTGATTTGTCCCTTGGACTTCTCCCTCCGCACCGAGTTTCCATTTTTGGACCCAATGGGCACCCCATCCCAATGTCCACACCTTCCTCGCAGTTACTCGCCGCCCATGCAGTCACCACCACCTCAGTACATCCCCCCAAACACACATATAGCTTACAATACCGTCGTCTGCCACCCCTTACTCGCCCACAGTCCCGCTCAGCTGCCGTCCATGAGGTGCTCCACCAGCGCCAGGGCGCTGTCCAGTGCCGAGCCACTTTCGAAGTCCTTGAAGGCCAGGTACTGGCCGTTTGAGAGCTCCATCTTTAGCACGTCGGACAGGTCGCCTGCGGGTACCGGGGGATGAGGGCCAGGGGGTTCAAATCGACAAGGGGTGAATCGACAAAGAAACTGAAGGGAAGACGGGGTTAGGATTGCGTGGAGGATGCGGAGGCCGCTGGGAGTGGGCTGAGGAGAGGTATGGACGCCGGAGAGAAGTACTCGCAGCAGGGGTGAACTGCAAAAAGGGGGCGGGTCGGAATCTGCACATGAGCTAGCCAATCCAGGTGTGCTCACCCTTGCGCGCCGGCCGCTGCCTCGTGGCCTTGACCACCTGGTTGTGGGTCACCTTGAAGGGCACCTTGCGGCCCCGCTCCTCCACGCTGAAGCAGGTGTGGCGGTCCGTCACGTAAAGGGTGCCTTGGAAGGCCATCTGCGGGGGCACAACGAACACGACGGCAGCCGGCAGAAGGGCGTCGGTGCCTCATGCCTGTTTGTGCGCACGCCGCGCGAGGTCCCCGCCCAATAGCATGCATCGCCGACGCGCGCACAAATCCCCAAGAGGAAGTGGGAGGTGGCGCGGGAGGGAGGGATGGACAAACATGAACGCCCGGAGGCCGGAGCTACCCAGGCAAACCCATTTCCGCGCCACATCGCAGCAGCCCACGCAGGCGATCACACGAGCGCGAGGATGTGGCGCGCGCGCCGCTGCAGTCCAATAGGCTAGCCCTCCCGGAGTAGCACCACCTGCCTGGGCCCTCCCTCGGCGTCTCTCACCTCCCGCCCGCAGCGCACCCGACCCCCGGGGCATGATGCCGCGCCGCCGCACCTGTATTGCCGGCGTGTGCGGGTTGTGGCTGCACGCGTAGGTCTGCAGCAGCTTGCACTTAAAGTGCTCCACCAGGTTCTCCTCGGCAGACAGACCGAACAGCTCCTGCAGCTCGCCGCTCGCCTGCGGGAAGCGGAGGCGCCGGGGCGAGACAGGCGGAAGCGTTGACGGCCTGCGTTTTGAAACCCCTTCCGCACGATGCCATGATGGCAAGGGTAGCGCGCCCGTTTATGGGGCGAACCATCGCACTGCCGGCGCCCATGCCGACCCCAACCGCCGACCATTAATCGCTTCCACGAAGACCCTACGACAGTCGTACGTGCAGCCACGCCGGCTCCCCTTCCCCCTACCCACACCACCCACCTTGTTGGAGCTGGCGACGATCTCCGCTGTCTCATCGCGCACGGGCTGCGGTGCCGGGTCCAGCGAGCCCCACCAGCTACTGAGGCCCCCAGCCAGCTTGGTGAGGGAGGCGCCGGCGCCTCCCGCTGACTGCTCGGCGCCGCCGAAGGCGGAGCGCAGGCCGGCCGTCAGCTGCGGGAATCGATCGGCGGCGGGGGGCGGAGCGGTCGGTTGTAGGCCGCCAGTTAACCCAGGGGAATGCAGGGGCAAGCGAGCCGAACGGCGCCGTGGCGGATTGCGGCAGGGGAATGCACGCGCGCGGCCGGCAGGTCAGAACGGTGCTGGGCCGAAAACGGTCGGTGTGGCGTCGGAAGGGGCTATGGCAAGGGGTGGGGCTTCCAAGGTCGCAGGGGGATAGGGGTGATGTAGCGGTGCGGCGGCATGTGTTCGTTGGCAGGCGACTGTGCGCTGGTGAATGCTGGTAAGGTAAGCGTCGGATACGCGAAGCCCGACTTCACACCTTGCTGGACACGTCGAGTGCGACTTGCGATACCTCCTTCGCAACCTGCAGCACGCAAAAAACAGTGTCATAATCCCTTATGGGCTACGACGACAGGTAACGAAAGCTAGGCATCTACCTTTGCGGCTTGCACCTCGAGTTGCTTGAAGTCCACGCTTCCGCCAGCATTGCCGGGTGCTCCCCCTGCCGACGACCGAGGCGCGAGCTCAGCGTCAACGACAGCGTCGGGCTTCGCCGGCGTGGCTTGAGATGGGGCCGAATCTTTTGATCGCACCGGCACCTCCTGTGCCGACGTGCTAGGCGGAATCAAAGCAGCAGCCGCATCGTCGTTGTCGTCGTCCTCCTCCTCCTCGTCTTCTTCTTCTTCTTCCTCCTCCTCCTCCTCTTCGCCCTGACCCTCTGCATCTGAAACCTTTGCGCTTAGCTTTTCTGCTGTAGGTTCTTCTGTCTCGGGCTGAACGGCAGCGTGTACAGGTTTTGGCTCAGACGCTTGCTCCTCCTTGTCGTCCTCCTCCTCCTCCACCTCAATTTCCTCATATTCAACGACCTCTTCCACGTACTCGACCTCCTCTTCTACTTCCACCTCGACCTCTGTCCCGCTGGATGTGGCCATGAGTTCGGACGCGTGTTCAAGGCTGCTGCTACGACTTAACGACTCCTCACGTGGACAACCAGTCTGCATTACACGCAAATTTACTCTGTGTACGTCTGTTCACTTTTGGGAACTTTGTACCAAACCCTACAGAACGGACCTTGATTGGCACGTTCCCCTAATCAATAACCTATGCGTCAATGCACCTACACTGTATTGTAACGCAGTGTTTGCCATTCGAAACGAAGAGTCGATGACCATCGCGGCCGTGGCATGCATTCCGTCCGAAGAACCGGCGCCATGTTAACGTCCAGCAATCATATCGAAATAGGTCATCTACCCTCGTATGGCTGGTGTGCCTGGAAGGTCATGATTCCTTGGACGGTTGGCGATGGCGGTCCCGGGGGTCCGTTATGCGGTATCGTTGTCAAAACATTCATCACTTTACATACTGAAATCAAGCAACCTGAGCATATTTTTTAATAAACGCTATTGCGGGCTGCGGCGCGTTCGGCTGCCAGTAACTCCGCAGCCTACAGCTAGCTACACCACCGCCTCTGCCACCGCTCCACCACATCCTGACCTTGTCCAGCGCTACCAGCTATGCATAACCCCGCGCCGTCGTTCCCTGCAGACCTCGCGATTGTTGCCTTGGTGTTAGGTCGTTATCCAACTCGCAGTGGCAACCGGCCGGCCAGCCAGCCTACGCGACAGGCCACATTCACTGCACCTCTGTATGCTACAGATTTCTACAGGTACCTCCAACCCGTCGCATGTGCGTATCTAGAAGCACCTACGAGCGCCCCCTTCGAGCCGCGTGTATGCATCGGTGTGCGCCGCCCTACACGTACATGACACGGTCGGCAGAGTGCAGCTTCGTGCGTCCATGTTCGAGCTGTTGGAGCTTCGAAGGGGAGTTTCCGGCGGCGCGTATGCGGCCAATGAGTTCGCATCGCGACAGTGCGCTGCTCGAAGCCATCCGGCTTCCTCACCTCCCCCGGCGGCCCCCAAGCAGCGCAACCCAGCCTTCCGGACCTGCCGCGCCTCCGCCGGGCAGAGGGCAGGAAGGGCTGTTTGGGGCCTAGGACGGGCAGGGACAAGGTGGATGGCGGGGATCTTATGGGCCAGCTGGGACGCCAGGGGCCCAGGTCGCCTGGAGGCTTGGAGGCCTGCAGGCCGAGCAGCGGACAGTGCAGTGGCGACCGGTGTCCACCTACAGCTTGACGCAACAAGAGCGCTTCGCGCCCTCCTGCGCCGCGCCACGCCAAATTCAAGGGCCCACTCCTGTCGTACTTCGTAGGTTATACTGCATGGGGATGCTTCGAAGCGCCCTGAGCTCCTGCTGCAGGGGCCGGCGCTGGCGTGGGGATCGGGGGTTGGAGGAGAGGCGAGGGGAGGGGAAGGGAGGAAGGGACAAAGCTGAGGGCAGGCAAATCCACCCGGATGGATGGAGGTGCTCGCCTGGCCGTCGGCATTTTTGTGAAGGCGCCGCAGGGCAGCAAGGCGGTTAAGAGGCCGATGGCCACTGCCTCAACCGAAGGGACACTGCCAGGCAGATGAAACCCGGGGGAGGCGTTGCAAACCGTGGTGTGGTACATCGATGTGCATTGCAACGGCAGGAGAGATGAGCTACGCAGCGGTGAAAGGTGGAGGGGCGAGACCTGGGAACCGGCGGAGGAGGAGAGGGAGGGGGGCTGGCCTTTGGGGGATGCCATGCGGCTTTGCTGGCGACTTACTGCAGCAGAGACAGTGGAGCGGCTGACTATTGAAAACCATGATTTTACTGAATATGAGGGTATCGCATAACTGGTTTAATTCAGCCCCGCGGGGCCGCGCTTGGTCGCCGCTTCTGGCTGCTCTGGTGGTCCACATAATTCGCACTTCAAAACATGAGGGAACCAACAGCCTTGCTACCAAGTTGCTCAGCAATCAAATCTGCCCAATGAAGATTTTCAGGAAGCCTTACATGGCAATGCTGCAGGATATCGAGTTTTTTGAAGCCGAGGTAACGGTTACCAGATCGCCGGTTGCAAAGCAATTTCAATGTCCAGGCGGCTGCCTCCTGGAATACGCGGAACTCAAGGCAAAGATTTAAACTGCTTACTACATTGTTCAGCGACGATCGCTTCCCAAAGGGTGCTGATGTGCTGATGTGTGTTGTTGATCCAACGTATGCAGTATGCAGGAGGATGCGTCCTCATGTGTTATTTTAGCGTTCTGCCTTCAAACGCTGCATGACATTCGCTGGGTCTTACGTAATAATTTCCTAATCTAAGGCTACATTTTGTTGTCAGGCAGACACGCAGACGGATTCCACGTCGCTTGCCAGCACGTCCTGTGGAGCTCCACGCGATGCCCAGACTAGTAAGCAGTAGTACCCTTGCAGAGCTTCCGGCATATTCCTGTCTACAATTCGCGCGTTGGCTGAAAGTGCCATCGTCACCGTGCCAGGGAAAGTCTTGCAGCGTGCTTACAACATTGTGCCGAGCCCGCCAACGAGACGCGGCATGCCGACTAATGTGAAAACCGCAGTTCCGACAACTACTTAGCGCCTATCGCGCCTATGTGCAGCTGCACGTGGTGTGTTACCGGCGGCCACTCCTCCAGTGCTACGAATTAGCACCCTTCCCACTTAACGTGCCTCCTTGGCCACTTAGTCCGTTTAACGTGCAGCAATAACTCATCTACCCACTACGACCTGCCCGTCCCAACCAGAATGTACTGCAAAGCGAACCATTCCCTCAACCGCAGCTCATGCCTTCTCGCATGCCGCCATAAAATTTGCATTCGTAAGGAAACTTGACGTGTTACTTCAAGACCGGGAAGTACTCCCAGCAAGCCCACAGTGTCCGTATTCGTTCATGCATTCAGTCATCCATTCGTTCGGACCCTGCCTCCTGTTGTCGTGGATAGGCGCCCGTCCCTGCTGGACATTCCCCTCACCACCCAAGAGGACCGGCCCCCCGGCCCCCCGCCCCCACTGCCACGTTTAGTACTCCCCTGTCTGCTGCACCCGCAACCGCATTTGACCCGGTCGCCTCCCTCGCCACCGCCGGGAGCACCTAGAAGCAGGAGCCATAACCATCGCTGCGCCTGGCTGCCTGCTGGCTGACTGGCCGCCGCGTGGCCTGACCCGCTGCTGCCCGCCGCTTTCCTCTTCAGGTGGCCGTGAAGCCGCTATCGATGCGCGCCGCTTTCTACAGCTCGTCATGGTCGCCCAGGTCCTCCGAGTCATCGCCGCCTGGCCCACCGCCCGACTTGTAGACCTGAGAGATGATCGGGTTGCAGACGTCCTCCACCTCCTTCAGCTTGTCCTTGTACTCCTCAGTCTCTGCGGATAGGAGGGGCGCCACGAGAGCAAAGACAAGAGGTCAAGGCCAGCGGAGCGAGCGCAGCGATTGCAACATCGATACCTGGCGGAATCCGCCCAACCACCTCAAAACCCAGCAACGTTGATACGAGCAGGTTTCGTCACGTTAAAACAGGAGGAATAATCACGGCACTGTCCGGCGAGGAACCGGAGCCCCTTGACATACTACAACTCACCAGCGTCGGGGTTCTCGTCCAGCCACTCGAGAGCCTCCTTGACAGCGGCAGTGATCTTCTCCTTATCATCATCGTCAATCTTTTCCTTCAGCTTGTCCTCAACGCTGCTCTTCATGTTGTAACAGTACGTCTCCAGTTGGTTGCGAGCATCGACCTGGGCCTTGACAGCCTTGTCCTGCTCGGCGAACTCCTCAGCCTCCTTGACCATACGCTCAATGTCGTCCTGGCTCAGGCGACCCTTCTCAGCGGTGATGGTGATCCGCTCCTTCTTTCCGGTGCCCTTGTCCTGAGGCGACAGCAGTGGTGGGGTGGGTAAGTGCGTGTTTGAGGGGGTGCGACTTCGAGGAGTGCACAAGGTCAGCTGCCCTCGGCGCCAGGACCCTTTTGCCGCGGAACATAAGCTTCACCGTCTTCGGACACGAAGCTTGGCTCTCAGGTAGCACGGTAGGATAAAAAGTAAAGCATGTTTGGGAAGTCCACATCGCCGTATTGTACACTTTCATCGCGGCGTAGATGCACAACCGGACCTAACATTTGGATCATAATAAATATACTATATCTTTGTCATGCGGGAGAAAGAGCGGGGCAACATGGGTCACGGAATCCATGCAGCCGAGGAGTACGGCGGCCAAGCTGCTGTCGCGTGAACGCTGCAAACCGCCGAAGCGCGTAGCTAGCTACCCCAACCAACCTGCGCGGACACCGTTAGGATGCCGTTGGCGTCCACTTCGAACGTCACCTCGATCTGGGGCGTGCCCCGCGGCGCCGGCGGTATGCCAGTCAGGTCGAACTGGCCCAGCGGGTGGTTGTCCTTAGTCATGGCGCGCTCACCCTCGTACACCTGCAGAGGGTGGACGCGGGGTCCGGGGAGCAGCGCGCATCTTGCATCGGGCGGCGGTGGGTGCAGGCATACGACTTCCCATACATTAACTGGCTGGACGCAACGGATGCCGACGAGGTACTAGAGCTTGCTTTTGTTCCCGCGCACGTCGGTCTTTGTTTCCTCCGTCTTTCTCAGTGTCAGGCGATGTGCCCGATGGTTCTACCTCTTGGTCTGGAGCCCACTGTAACCGTTACAACAACAACAGCAGTGGGCGCCAGACCAAGTGGGAGGATGGCGCCATCCATCTGGCAGCATGCCATGAAGCCACCATGGAACTCTTATATCACGGCAGGCGGCACTTAACACGTACCTTGATGGATACGGTGGGCTGGTTGTCGGCGTAGGTGGTGAAGACCTGTGACTTCTTGGTGGGGATGATCGAGTTGCGAGGGATGAGGTTAGTCATGACGCCACCGGCGGTCTCGATGCCCAGCGATAGGGGGGTGCGGTCGATCACGATGAGCTCGCTGGTGGTGTTGTCCTCTGCGGGGTGGGCAGCATCAGGTGGTGGTAGTACTTGTTATTACAGAGATTTCCAGACCAACAGGCAGAACCGTCGGGCACATGGCCGGAAACTGAAGGACGGTGGCTGTGGACGGCAGGCATGGAGCCAGCGAGGCAGGGGGCCACGTGTGCGGATGCGACGTCCATGGTGGATGCGGGCGCAGGCGTGTGTGACACGGCAGGAGCAAGACGTCGCACCGCAAGTGTCAGCATCTCTTCATTTGGTGTGATGTTGGAATGGGAGCTACCGCTGTGGTGTGCGTTATTGGTGATTCGCGAGTTTCCCCTGCTTCGTTCTCCCGGCCACCCTTCCGACTATATTCCCCTATTGTCGGTTAGGAACGGAGTAACGGAGTAACGGAATGCAGCGCACCCCGCTGTAGCACGTCCGTCAGGTGGCCCCTGCACCGTGGTGCCCTGCCCAGAGTAGGCCACCAGAAACACAACCAAGCCGCAGTCGATTCACTCACCCTCGCCACTCAGGATGCCGCCCACCACGGCTGCGCCGTACGCCACCGCCTCATCGGGATTGACACCCTTGCTAGGCTCCTTGCCGTCGAAGTACTCCTTGAGCAGCTCCTGGACCTTAGGAATGCGGGTGGAGCCTCCCACCAGCACAATCTCGTCGATGTCCGTCTTCTTGAGGTTGGCGTCCTCCATGGCCTGGGCGCCACAGTTGCAGGCAAAGGTATGAACTTAAGTCATTAAAGTACAAGGAGGAATGGGGCAGCTTGTAAAGCCCGAGTCCCTTTTATTTCCAATTACTGCCTACTCCTCCTGCCACTTTCGCCGACTTTTGAGCCGACGCGCCGCCTCACCTTCTTGACGGGCCCCATGGTCTTCTTGAACAGGTCCATGTTGAGCTCCTCGAAACGAGCGCGGGTCAGCTGCTCAGACAGGTCAATGCCGTCATGCAGGGCCTCAATTTCCACACGGACCTGGACAGCCAGTGGGGGCAGTGCGGGGCAGCGGGGTCAGTCGTCGGGTACAGCGGCACGCCGCCTTCATTGGTGCGTGCAGGCGCGCAATGGATGATGGCGCCCGCCGTACGGAGTCGTACATGGAAACGTGCTCATACGCACGAGTGCGCACGGGCGGAACGGCACCCTGTGAAGTTCATACGCTTGGTCGCTGCACCTGCCCCCTGACCTGCCCGCCTGCCTGCTGGTGCCCGCCTCCTTCCTTAGGTCAGCCCCTCTACCAATAGCGCCAGGCGCCACAGCTAGCATCAACAACCGCAACCGCGACCGGCTAGGTGCGCCTGCATCCGTCGGCCTCCCACTCTCTCTCCACCTCTCCCCGCGTGCCCCGGTTTCCTCTCATACCCCCCACCCCCGTGCCGAACCACGGGTTTCCTCTCCGCGCACACCTGGTGCTGGCTGGACAGCGCCCGCTTGGCCCTCTCCGCCTCGCGACGCAGCTTCTGCAGGGCGCGGGCGTCTCCGCTGATGTCCTTCTTGTACTTCTTCTTGATGAGCTTGATGAAGTAGTCCATCACGCGGTGGTCGAAGTCCTCACCGCCTAGGTGGGTGTCGCCGCTGGTGGACAGGACTTCGAACACGCCGTTGTCGAGGGTGAGGATGGACACGTCGAAGGTGCCACCGCCGAGGTCGAACACCAGGATGTTCTTGTCAACTGCAAGCCACCGGGGGCGGAGGGGGGCCAAAGAGGCGGGCAATGGGAGCAACGAAAAGGGGCGTCCGTTGACTGGTGCAACCAGCATGTGCGTGAACTAACGCTCGGATGCGACGACGACAACAGCAAGCGACACGCAACGGGTTAGTATGTCCTGGTCGGATTTTGAGGATCATAAACACACGCATCCCATCTCGCATGACCCGGCAACAGCTTGTGTGTCTGTGTCGCTGGTGCGCGCAGCTGGCGCGTCGGGCACTGGCCAAGCTGCGTGTTTCATCGCCCGGCGCATGCACCTACTTCGCGCCGCAGCCGCGGTGGGTGCCCCTTCCACCTGCCCTGCTCACCCTCCTTCCTGTCCAGCCCGTAAGCGACTGCGGCGGCTGTGGGCTCGTTGATGATCCGAACCACGTTGAGGCCGGCGATGGTGCCCGCGTCCTTGGTGGCCTGCCGCTGGGCGTCGTTGAAGTAAGCGGGTACCGTGATGACGGCGTGCTGTACGGTCTTGCCCAGGTAGGCCTCAGCAGTCTCCTTCATCTTCTGGAGGATCATGGCGGAGATCTCCTCCGGGCTGAACACGCGGGTCTCACCGCTGACCTCCACCGAAACGTAAGGCTTGCCGTGCTGATTCACGATGTCGTACGACACGAGCTTTTTGTCGCGCTGCACCTCCTTGTCCTCGAACCTGCAGGGGTGAGTTGGCATGTGGATTCAGTGTGATGGAAAGGAAACCTAATCGGGGGGCCAACGGTGTTCGTGTGAGACCCATGCACGTGGTGTCGTGCGGCAAAGTCGGTCTGCGCCTCGTGGGCCGGAGTCCTGCACGCTGTGTAGGAGCGAATGCATACCTGCGACCGATCAAACGCTTGACGTCGTACACCGTGCGCTTGGGGTTGACGGCGGCCTGGTTCTTGGCTGCGTCGCCTATCAGGCGTTCGCTGTCCGTGAACGCGACGTAGGATGGCGTGATCCGGTTGCCCTGGTCGTTCGCGATGATTTCAACGCGACCATTCTTGTAGACTCCCACGCAAGAGTAGGTCGTGCCCAGGTCGATGCCGATAACAGTGCCGAGTTTAGGTTGTGTGGCCGCGAAAGCCGTGGCAACGGCCAGCAGCAATAAAGCCACAATGCCGGGCGCAACAACACCTGCGTGTCGGTTTAACATAATAAGATTAACATAAATCAGGCAAGCTAGGCAAGGGCGCTGAAGATTATATTATGGCGACGCCAAGGTGCGAAGATGTCGAGACGCTGGAGGTGCGCTAACGCTTTGAGGAACGTCTCCAAAGTGCTAAGGCTCCTATGCTCACCTAGAACATTCTTGGGCGAGTGGAGCCTGCTTCGGGACGCCATCGCAGCACGCATGACACCAGTCCAACGACTTTTGACTGTTGCCGGGCTCGGAATAGCAAGGAAGATCAATAGACGGCGTAGATGTAGGTGAATAAAAATTGCAGGCAAAGGAGAACAAGTTAAAAGATGGATATAGCCTGACTATCAGCCTTTAAGTAGCCCCGCTGTGTCTTGAATCGCCTAAACGGTTGTGGCGACGTGTCGGGACAGCAATGCAAGACACCCTGTCGCCTCGATGCCACCGCCAACTTTCCTCCGTACTCGCAGGACTTGTCCTAGAACTTTGTAAGAAATGCTGAATTGATACCTTTTCATATACGAGCTGTGCTTGGCAGTTTGCAACACCCGCGCTATCGACCCCTCGGCCCAATGGCGCTATATGGTCGGAAATTACACCCACGCGTAAATATATCGTAGCTGTAATAACTAGGTCTAGTTATGGCGCCATTAAGGTTATCGAACATCCGAGCAAGCTCGTAAGCCCTCGACCTGCCTCAACAATGTCTTCCACACCAAGCACCTGGTCAAAATGATGTTTGGAGGGCGACCAAATCTTACCTAATGTTTGGACCGGCAAGCTGGTACTTTGTTGACCAAGGCGACCATGCGTCGCGGGCGGCGGTTTATGGTCGCGGCCTTGAAGAAGGCGGGGGCCGGTGGGCCCCCTGTTGTTCCGGGGATTGATTAGTTATGGCGCCATTAAGGTTATCGAACATCCGAGCAAGCTCGTAAGCCCTCGACCTGCCTCAACAATGTCTTCCACACCAAGCACCTGGTCAAAATGATGTTTGGAGGGCGACCAAATCTTACCTAATGTTTGGACCGGCAAGCTGGTACTTTGTTGACCAAGGCGACCATGCGTCGCGGGCGGCGGTTTATGGTCGCGGCCTTGAAGAAGGCGGGGGCCGGTGGGCCCCCTGTTGTTCCGGGGATTGATTAGTTATGGCGCCATTAAGGTTATCGAACATCCGAGCAAGCTCGTAAGCCCTCGACCTGCCTCAACAATGTCTTCCACACCAAGCACCTGGTCAAAATGATGTTTGGAGGGCGACCAAATCTTACCTAATGTTTGGACCGGCAAGCTGGTACTTTGTTGACCAAAGCGACCATGCGTCGCGGGCGGCGGTTTATGGTCGCGGCCTTGAAGAAGGCGGGGGCGGCCCCCTGTTGTTCCGGGGATTGATTTCCAGGATCGTGACATCCGCCGTGGGGTGGAGGACTTTGGGGCTATTCTTCGGGGGTTTGCTGCGTTGGGGCTTCCCCGGAAGGGTTGGGCCGCAGTGGGGCCTCATCATCCTTTTTCGTCCGGTCGCCATGTGTGCGAGGGGCCGGCTGACGTGATTGTGGGGTCGTGATCGGCCCTGGTTGTGTGACGGCAGGTTTTTCCCTTAGCTTCTTGTCTTCCGTGTCCACAGGTGGGCGTGCCCTGCTTGGGGCTCGCGAATTCTGGGATGAAGGTTGTTATCCTGCTTGTATCCTGGCGGTGCTCCACTGGTTCGTCGGTTGCTCGTCTGCTAGGGTTGTTGTTGTAACGGTTACAACATTGCCTCATCGCCTCCCTGGCCACCACGTCGTGCCCATATTTACTGCCATATTAATACATCAATACATCAATGGTAATCGATCGCGTGGCTGCGCCAGGGTGACCTGGCCAGCCCCGCGAAAGCCGCGCGGCGATAGGGCAGAAGTGCTCTGGGAGGGTACTGGAATGACCCGACGCAGCGCCAGAACACCGGAGGACCGAGAGGAGGACGCAATGCCTCGGACCGTCATTAGCCTCGACGAGGTGATACGCGTCACTGGTTCTGCCAACCCGTTCAGAGCCATGGGCTCTGTGACGTTCAGGTTCCGTTTCGCGGACGCTAGCAGCATTTCGGCGCTGCTGAGTTTCGTGGGAGGATCCATCGCCGACCACCTGAAACGGTCACTCTCCGCAGCAATGCCAGACATTGTGCAAGAAGCGGATATCTCTGTTGGAGCGCCCTCAGCGTGGTCCAACACAGCCGGCATTTACGAGGCCAAAATAACGGTGGTCATGCCAGCAGCGGCGGTCACCCGGACCTTGGCGCTGGTCTCTGCCGATGGGTTAATTAACATAGACAGGATCTATGGTGATAACCATGACTACCCGGTAGAGGTGGTCGGTTCGGTGGAGGGGCATCGCACAGCGGCCTACAGCCTGGCTGGCATACCGGAAGGGATGCGGCGAGCGGAAGCCGCCCATATCCTAACGATGTTGTACGGCCGCCCCCACACGGACCTGGTGGTGGACCACCTCAGCTTCAGGACAGCCCGCGTGCGCCTAGGGGTGGGCGCGGCTCCCCTGCCACCAGCCATGGAGTACGACGTCGTAGGCGCGGACCGAAACGGCATCCTGAAGGCCACCCCGGTGAAGGCGGCCCCCGTGCGGCCTCCAGTTCTCCCGGCACCGCCAAGACTGGGGCGCAGCGGGCTCACAGCCGCCACCCCGCCGCCTCGGCCCTTCCCGGCGGCGAAGGCTGAAGCCCAGCGGGCGAAAGAGGCAAAAGCAGCGGCATCAGCGGCAAGGGCCGCGGCAGTGGCAGCCCCAGTGGGGCCAAGCCGGGGACTTCAGCGCACGATGCGGGAGTTTGCCCCGGGGGCAGGGCCTTCGGGCTCAGAGGCAGGGCCTTCGGGCACAGCGGCTGCAGCGGCTGCTACAAGGCGGTCGGGTGGGACAGCAGCGGGCGGAAAGTCGACGCCGGGCCGTGACAGGGCGAAAACAGCAGGTACGGCAGCCATGCCGCCGGGTGCGGCAGCCATGCCGTCGGGTGCGACAGCCATGCCGTCGGGAGCGGCAGCCGTGCCGACGGGAGCGGCAGCCACGCCGTCGGGGGCGGCAGCCACGCTGTCGGGTGCGGAAGCCACGCCGGCGGGTACGGCAGCCATGCCATCGGGTGCGGCAGCCATGCCGTCGGGAGCGGCAGACGCACCGTCGGGTGCGGCAGCCGCGCCGGTGGATGCGGCAGCCATGCCATCGGGTGCGGCAGCCGCGCCGTCGGGATTGGCGGTCGCGCGGCAACCACGCCGCAGCAGCCGCAACCGCGTGGCGGCGGACGCGCCGCAGCCGCAGCCGCGCCGCAGCCCTGAGGCAGTCCCGCCTTCGAACGGGGCGGTCGCGCAAGCAGATATGGCAACAGGGCCGGTGGGGGCGGCGGCCGCAGATGGGCCATCAGGGGCCAAGGGGCCAGCCACGACTCCAGCATCCCCGGCCTCCTTCGCGGCTGTGGTCATGGGGTCGATGATCCGGGGCCTGGAAGCCGGTACACCGGAATACCAGGCAGCGGTGGACGACCTCACGCGGAAGATGATAGCGTCCAGGAACGCGTCAGCCGCGGATAAGGCAGAGGCCGCCAGGAGCGCGGCGAAGGCAGCCGTGGCCAGGCGCGCTACCACGGGCGCCCGGCGGCCCCCCGACACCGTCGGTCCCCCGAGGCCGCCCGGGCTTAGGTCGAGCCGCTCGCCGCAGCACTCGGGGGAGACGCCGGACCAGCAGCGCCGACGCGTCAACATGGAGGGCGACTGGAGCGCAGCCCCGCACACCAGTGACCTGGATGCAGCCGAATGGCCGCAGCTCCAGCAACAGAACCCCCCTGTCAGACCCCTTAGCGCCATCAGGATGGCGCCCAACCCGTACGGGGCGCTGGAGATGGACGACCCAGGAGACGCCTCCAGGATGGAGGTACCCGCAGACCAATAGTGGTACGGCACCGACAAGGGACACAGAGGGGTCCAGCGTGCCGGCCGCTGAGAGTGGGCACGCATAACCTAGGCGGGATACAACTCCCGCACAGGGAGGCAGTACTCCAGGCAGCGGCTAGTCAATGGGCTCGCATGCGGCTTGATGTGGTATGTCTGCAAGAAACCCATCATACGGGCGAGGGACAAAGTCGGCTGTTGCAGCGGGGGTTAAACGCTGCAGCGAAGAGGCTGGGGCTGCCCGGATGGGCCATCGTGGCTGAGTCCTTCACGCCGAATCCGCGCACAGCTGGTGTAGCCATCCTCGTCCGTTCGGATCTGAGTCAGGTGGTGTCCCCGGTTGAGGTACCGATGCGCATGAAGCCTGAGGAAGCCCCACCGGGTCGTTTTCTGCAGTACTCGTTCACCTGGGGTGGGCACCGGGTCCACCTGGCGAATATCTATATGCCAACGGCGGCGTATGCCGCACAGAGGAAAGAGTTTATACGGAAAACCCTCTCACCGGTGTATGCTGCCGCGAAGGAGGACGAACAGTTGTTGTGGGTAGGCGACTTCAACTTCGTAGCGGATGCAGGCCTCGACTCGACGGCAGGGGAAGGCGGTAGGGGGGCGGATGGCTCGGTGGCAAATGAGTTCGGTACCCTGTGCCCGGGCATGGTCGATACCTACCGTCAGCTGCACCCTAGACGAAGAGACTTCTCGCACCTGTACAGAGCGCCCCGGCCGGGAGCCTCAAGGCTTGACCGGCTGTACGTGTCCACGTGTATGCTGCCGTATGTGGTATCGTCCACTATTGAGACATCCACCCCGTCCGATCATAGGGTCGCGGTCGTCACCGTTCTACCAAGGGTGGCAAAAGGCAAAGGTCAAGGCATGCCACGGGTGCGCACACACTTCTTGGCATATGAAGACCTCCGGGAACAGTTCGTAAACTGGGTGCAGGCGGAGGGCAGCCTCCGCCCCGGTGTAGCGGACATGCCAGGACTGCTCGCTTGGTGGCCGACGTTCAAGAGGAGAATGGGGGCTCTAGCAGGGGCCCTTAACAGACAATGCCGGCTGCGACGGATGCGGCCTGGGGTCAGGTTGGAGGTGGCAGTTCAGGCGGCCAGGGCAGCGTTTGCAGACGTAGAGGAGGGCGCGGCTGAGGGGCCCCACACCTGGCAGGGTTTGGTGGCAGCGCAAGAAGAAGTGGCCGCAGCCGCCCGTGCGGTAGGGGCAGCCGATGCGCGTACGGCCAGGCTAGAGTGGCTGCGGGATGGGGAGCGCCCGAGCCGCGGGCTTACGGCGCTAGTTCAGCCTCCAAGGGCAAGACAGGCGGTGGTAGCGCTGCAGGATGGAACTGGGCGCCTTGTTACAGACGCAACACGACTGCCGCAAATGGTGGCGGAGTACTGGCGCGAGGTGTGCAGGGCACCGCCACTTGTGTCATCGGAGGCGCGGGAGGAGGTCATTGCGGCCCTGCGAGCCCAGAATCTGCGTATTCCGGAGGCCCAGGCGTGTTGTGTAGGATCGCCTGAGATCTTGGTGGCTGAGGTAGCCGCAGTACTGAAGGCCGTCACCCCGGGCAAATCGCCAGGGTGGGATGGTATTCCCTCAGAGCTCTACAAAGCATGCCGTACGCAGATAGCACCGGTGTTGGCTGATGTCTTCACGGCAGTGGGTCAGTCAGGCCAGGTGCCCCCCGGGTTCTTGGATGGAGTGATCACAATCCTGTACAAGAACCGGGGAGCGCTTACGGCTCAGGGCAGCTATCGGCCTATTACCCTGCTGTGTACAGATTATAGGGTGTTGACTAAGGTGTTGGCCTCCAGGCTGGGACCGGTATTGGGAGGTGTCGTCTCGCTCGAACAATCGGCTTTCCTGCCAAAGCGCCTTATTGGGGCCAATATACTGTTCCTGCGGCATATTCCCCATCTCATGGCACAACAAGGTCGGTCGTGTGTGCTGGCTTTCCTGGACATTGCCAAAGCATACGATTCTGTGGACAGAGGCTTCCTGTATGAGGCGATGGAGGCGATGGGGGCGGGTGCGGGTTTGATGTCCTGGACACGGATCTTACTAACCGACACCAGGTCGTTGGCGGTGGTCAACGGGCACAAATCCCGCCTGGTCCCTATAGAGGCGGGGGTACGGCAAGGATGCCCGCTAGCACCTCTGTTGTATCTGTTTGTAGCCCAAGCCCTCCTTTGCTGGTTACAGCAACGGGGGGTTGGCATCCGGCTTGCGGTAGGGGCGGGCAACATAACTACCGCGGTGCAGTTTGCCGACGACACTCAGGTGCTGTTGGAGGGGCCAGCGGAAGTGCCGGCTTTCCTGGCGTCCATGGAGGTGTACGCTCAAGCCTCTGGGCAACTGCTGAACCTGGATAAGGTTGAGCTACTGCCAATTGGCTTCGAGGGACCTAGCCCGCATGACATGGGTGGGTTGAAGGTCGTAGCGTCGGCCACGGCGTTGAATCTGCCGTTTACTGACGTAGGGGGGTCCCCAATGGTGGACTGGGAGTCCCACAGGGACAAGGTAGTAAGTAGGTTCTCGCGGATTGCAAGGCTACGCCTGTCCACGTTTGGCAGGGCGACAGCAGCCGCAGCATATGGGATGCACCGTGTCACCTGGCACATGGAGCATGGGGGTCTACCCCCAGACACCATAGTGGAAGGGTTAGAGCGGGTGGCGGCGAAGCTCATTGACCGGGATTTAGCCCCAGATGCTAGGGAGCGCCGGGCAACAGGTGTCCCACAGCGGCTGCTGGTCGGGCACCCATCCCTCGGGGGCTTTGGGGCCATTGCCCTCAAGGAGCACGTACGGGCGCGCTGGGCTGGTTGGGCCCTGCGTTTTGTATTGGCAATGGCGGGCCCCCGGGAGCGCCGGCCCCCATGGGTCAGCTGCCTTAGCATCTACCTGAGGGGGGTGCATCCGGCGTTTGGACCTCTGAATCTGCTCACAGCACAAGGCAGGGGGCCGTGGATGGGAGCGGACGAGATGCCGGCTGATATCCGGCGGGTGATCACGGCGCTCACGGCCTTGCCCCCGGTACAAGACATCGCTAGCGAGCCGCTGGTGCCAGGCCCGTGGTGTGTACACGTGCCGATTTGGGGCAACCCGCTCCTCCCAGCCTGCCAGTCTGGGCAGGTGGTGGTCGGCAGGAGGCCGGGCTTGGAATACTTACACCCAGAACTGGTGGGGTGCTGGGCCATTAAGACGTTGGGCGATGTTCTAGCGGCTCGTGATGCACTTCGGGACTTCTTAGTCGCGTCCGAGGCGGCGGTGCAGAC
Source organism: Yamagishiella unicocca (assembly GCA_003116995.1). NCBI lineage: Eukaryota > Viridiplantae > Chlorophyta > Chlorophyceae > Chlamydomonadales > Volvocaceae > Yamagishiella > Yamagishiella unicocca. Next base: position 263,586 of record BDSL01000052.1, read on the forward strand.
GGCCTGGTCAGCGGGATGGCGGGGGCTCGTCGTCCGAGTCTTAGATCCGCGGTCAACAGCAGCGAAGACGTTTCTGGGGCTTGATCGGTGGCGGGAGTGTACGGGGGCGCTGGAAGCGTTGCTAGCTGAGGTGCCAACCCCGTGGAAGCAAGCAGCGGCACTGGTGATGCCGGTTTCCTCCCAGGGTATACCCCACGCTCTACCTGGGATAGAGGAAGTGGGGTCCATGCTCACCGCACGGTTGGGGTGGCGGTTGGGCGGGGGGGAGCCGCTGGCGCTGCGGGATATGACTGTTCGGGTTGGGACGGCTGTGCAATTGGTCGAGTTCGCGGACGCCCGGCGGGCCGCGCATGAGACATTTGTGCGCGAAGCGCTTGGGGGGACCGGGCCTGTCCTGCCAGCGGCCCTGAATGCCTTGCAGCAAGTGTTCCGGCGGCTCTGGTCTGGCATGAAGTGGGAGCCGGCCTATAAGGAGGGATGGTGGCGGTTGGCTGTGGATGGGATCCCCCTCCTCGGGAACTCTCATATGCGGACGGCAGCAGCAGCCCCTTGTGGGTGCGGTGTGCCGGCTGGAGAGTCTTCAGGGGCGGGTACCCCCCGCTTACACCACTTTTGGTTCTGCCCGGTGGCTCAAGCAGTGACTGCCCAACTCGAGACCCAGCTCGGTGCAGGGGTGACACGGGCGCAAGTTTGGTTGGTGCAAGCACCTATCGGGGTACAGTCCTGCGTCTGGGATGTCGTAGTCCTGGCGGCTATTACTGCCATGGAGGTGGGGCGCCGTTTTATGGCCGCGGCTTTGAAAAGGGCGGGGGCTGGTGGTCCCCCTCTTACTCCGGGTAGTGGTCTTCTGGATCGCGCCGTTCGCCGTGGGGTGGTGGAGTTTTGGGCCCTTCTGAGGGGCTTTGCTGCGCTGGGGCTTCCCCAGAAAGGCTGGGATGCAGTGGGGTCTCGGCATCCTTTCTTGCGGGTGGTCGCCAATCGCCTTGTGTGCGGGGGACCGGCTGAGGTACTGGTGGATTCCTGATCGGCTCGGGTTGTCTTGGGGAGCGGGGTTTCCCGTGCTTCATACTTTCTGGCTATATAAGCGTGTTGAGCCCTGCTAGGGGTCCGTGCCTTATGGGATGAGAGGTGGCGGGTTCCGATGTTTGCATCGTTGCGGCGCTTCACTGGTTCGTCGGGTGCTGGGCTGTTAGGTTGGTTGGCGGCCAGTTCCTGATAGGGGAGCCTCTAGTGCAAATTCCCCCTGGGGTGCTGGCTGCTGCTCTGTATGCCTACGGCCTGTCAACTTGGTGTTCTGGTGGTTTGCCTTTGTTTCGGTGCATGTCGGTATTTGTTTCCTCCGTCTTGTTCAGTGTCAGGCGATGCGCCCGATGGTTCTACCTATTGGTCTGGAACCCACTGTAATCGTTACAACAACAGTTGGTGTGTCGGTTACTGATAGGTGAGCCTACAGCGCAAATTCCCCATGGGGCGCTGGCTGCTGCTTTTGTTGTAACGGTTACAGTGGGTTCCAGACCAAGAGGTAGAACCATCGGGCGCATCGCCTGACACTGAACAAGACGGAGGAAACAAATACCGACATGCACCGAAACAAAGGCAAACCACCAGAACACCAAGTTGACAGGCCGTAGGCATACAGAGCAGCAGCCAGCACCCCAGGGGGAATTTGCACTAGAGGCTCCCCTATCAGGAACTGGCCACCAACCAACCTAACAGCCCAGCACCCGACGAACCAGTGAAGCGCCGCAACGATGCAAACATCGGAACCCGCCACCTCTCATCCCATAAGGCACGGACCCCTAGCAGGGGTTACGGTGAAGGTGTGTTTCTGTCTCCTACTGAGTCAGGCGATGTGCCCGATGGTTCTGCCTTTTGGTCTGGAAACCACCGTAACTTTTACTGCTGAAAGATCATCGCGCACCACTCGGACCAATCGCACTGCATTTCCCCACCATAAGGAGGGGTAAATTGATAGGGCGGAAGTGTCAAGCGAACGACGCACAGATATGATGCTTTGTCTTGTCTCTGAAATTTCAGCCTTGTCGCAACACCCGACATCTATCCTTGTTAATACCGGTAGATATTAAAACGTCGATACGAATGTGTATCAACGTTTCAGCGTCTCCCTTAATTTGCCGTTGTATAGAAGCCTAATGGCTGGTCGTCCATGTGCTGTCTTTACGTCGAGTAAACATCATCAATGACGTCGCTTCGACTTCCTTTAAAGCGCCTTCCAGTTGGCACGGTCCAATGTTGACGCGACACTCATCTTTACACGAGCACGACCCACAATGTGACACATTTGGAAAAACCTCGCAGACACACTGCTTGTGATTTGCATCACATTAGCAAAGCAGAACCTCCGCTGCATCTGACGAATTTGTCGGGTCGCATATCACCACTGCACCCTTGTTGCGGCATTCTTTACCGCCATCTTCAATAGTCCTAGGCAACCCAAGGCACCCCTGCGATGAAGTCTCATGTTCTCCTAGACTACGCAGAGAGTTGCATCAATAGCTCGCCTGCTGCTGCGCCTAACCTCTCTTGTCTCTCACACGAATGAACAAGCCCGTGACAGTCACATCCTTCATTGAGCACGTTTAGCCGCACTTTCCCTTCTCTTTATCAGAGTTCGTAACGCGTGTCAATTGTACGCTTTGTCCGGAAACTTGCTGTACCCGTAAAGGTGCGAGGATCCCGACTCGCCCCGATGTCATGCTACAACGTGCGCGTTACTCTCACAACTCGTCCTTCACCTCAGCCTCCGGCGCTGCGCTCTCCTCGGCCGCCTGCGCGTCATCTTCCAACTCCACGTCCAACGAGTCCACGCCTAAGGTGCCCTTGAGTACGCTGTACATGCGCTGTGAGAAGGCCTTAGCATCATCGGGTACAAAGCCAGACTCCAGGAGGGCAGTCTCGTACAGCAGGCGAGCGGTGGCAACAGCGGCCTCATCAACAGTGTCCTCCGTGGCAGCAGCGAGCTTGTCCTTCAGGGCTGCAATGAGCGGGTGCTTCGGGTTAATCTCAAGGGTGCGCTGTCCTGGAGTGAATGAGCCGCCTGGGCGCGAGAACGCCTGGGCGCGCATGATACGCTCCATGTTGGCCGAGTTACCGTATTTGCCAGTAACCACGACGCAGGGGGTCGTTGCGAGGCGGCTCGACACCTGCGCAGGCGGCAAATGCAAGTCAGTGTGTGCGAACATGAGGTTAAACTTAAACACAGTGAACATCAAGCTCATTTATCACCCGACCATGTATCCATGTTCTCCCATTGCTCGTTTGCTCGGGCCAGGATTTCTCTAGATTTCATCAAGCAACCATGGTGTACTATATGACGGAAAACACGTTGGCAGCACCGGCAAATGCAGAAAAAACACATGTTGCGCACCTTGACGCCCTGCAGGCGGCTGTCGTCAACTACCTTCTTCCACCACTTGGTAAGATCCTTGAACGATTCCTTGAGCTCCTGCGGAACGAGGCCATAGACTGTTTTAGAGCCCAATTTCCGAGCCAAAGGAAAGGCCAGCTGAAAGCTCACGCCCCACCATCACATTGTCAGGATCGCAATTCGCAGTTTCCAGGATGCGACATCAACGCCAGCCAGTGTCATGATAACAGATACAGTGCTACTTCTGCAAACCGCCCATAAGCCCAGCCCACCTTGTCCTTCTTCTTCTCAACCTCGTCCTTGTCAGCCAGCTTCAGGTCCTCCTTGGAAGCGTTCGCGAACTTCTTGTCATCGTAGTCCAGCAGATGGCCCATCACGTACTCGTCCAGCACGTCGGTGAAGAAAATCACCTCGTAGTCCTTACGCAGTAGCTGCTCCACGAAGGGGCTGTTGGCCACCTCCTCCTTGCTGGCGCCTGCATACCCGAGTAGGTTGAGGGCATCCCGTGTCGGGTACATGTCAGTGATTAGGGGGAGGCAAACATCCCAATAGTAGGATACTAAGTCGCCAATTACACAAAGCCTGCATCATGCCAGCATCCATGCCGGTAGTTTTACTACGATGTAACAAACAAGCAACCTCGCTCGATGTCGAGGACAACGGGGGCACACCGGCGCTGCCAGCTGCCTCAAATCGTACGAGTACGTCGCCCTGGCGGCTAACCCTTACTTACCCGCAAGGTAGTAGATGCTCTTCTGGCCCTCCTTCATGCGGCCGATGTACTCATCCAAAGTAGTGAGCTCGTCGCCGGTCTTGGAGGTCTGGAAGCGCAGCAGCTTCGCGAGGCGGTTGCGGTTGGTCGAGTCTTCAATGATGCCCAGCTTGACCGCGCGACCGAACTGCTCCCAGAACTTGCCGTACTGGCCGCAATCCTTCTCCGACGGCTTGTCCTCCGTCTCGCCCTTCTCTGCAAACTCCAAACAAGCAAAAACTCAGTGCTGCGTCACCACGCCGTCAAGGCCGCACAATGCCCGCCACAGCTCAAGATGAAAGGCGGAAACATGCTTATCCGAACACGAATGAAAGGTACACGCCATCTTTGCGCCCAACCTGCACGACCTATTGTGCCAGACTGCCGTACTGGAGGCCAGCCGAGCCAGCACACAAGCTCACCCTCCATCGCCTTGCACTTGACTTCCGTCTCGGCCATCTTGCGAATCATGTCGAGAACCTTACGAACCACCTACATCGAGGGATGCAGTTGGGGCCGAAATATACGGGGACCACGAAGCAAAAATGATTACGGAGGCAGCGTGGCGCAGCAAGACAAAGATGCACGGCGTCATGCAAGACTGCGATGCTGCCGTGTAGGCCCCGTACTGTAGGTCAAGCCTCGACATTTTTCCATTCGGTTTGCCTGCGTCCTCACCCTACCTTCTTCTTGATAGTCTTGAGAGCCGCCTCCTGCTGCAGCATCTCACGAGACACGTTGAGAGGCAGGGTGTCGCTGTCCACAATACCCTTGACGAACGACAGGTACCTGGGAGGAGATAGGGTATACGGATGTAAGGAATGCTTCAGCCACAACCTGCCGTAATGTTTCAACAAATCGGACATCACCATGCAAGACAGCCACCCCAAATGCGGTAGTCACGTCCTAAAATGGATGACGCCATTAAGTGTTCCAGACGGCAGCAAAAAGGTCCTGACAAACTTCAACAAGCAGCGATTCTCAATCGGAACGCGGCAAAAGTAGGTATTGTGGTAAGCGAAAGGAGGATCCAACGACCGGAACCAGCACTGGCATCCAACCCCTCTACGTTGACGTACCTAGGAATCAGCTCCTTCATATCGTCGCTGATGAAAACGCGGCGAACGTACAGCTTAAGCCCATTCTGCGCCTTCTCGTAATATTTGTCATAGAAATCAAACGGCGAAAAAGAAGGGATGTACAGAATCGACCGGAACTCCACGTCACCCTCGGCGCGGAAGTGCGAGAACGCCAGGGCATCCGTGTAATCCTGCACGCACAGATAAGACAAGTGCAAACGGCAAACTCAGCAAAGCGGTAGATAGGGCAGGATTTACGTACGAAAGCGCAAGCACCGATGCCACGCGCAGATACCGGTGCGCACCACCGCCTTCGACGCTCGAAAGAGTGAGTGCTACCCACCTTCGAAACAGCCTTGTAGAACTTCTGATATTCCTCCTCGGTAACCTCAGATGGCTTTCGGAGCCAAATCGCCTTGTTGTCATTTAGCAGTTCCCAGTCCTTCCGCTTCTCCCTGCACCAAAGAAACGCGCACGATGCCGTACTCAAGCTTCTGATGCTTTTGGCGGAGGCTACGAATATTACGGCGCATCACCACTGTCAAGTGCTACGAAACATGCAGGCCTTGATCTGTGAAGGGTTTCAGAATTACGGTACCCATAAACGAACGGCACTTGGTATCATCCCACTCGATTCTAAGAAATCCAATCCATGACACGCTTAAATGGAAAGGATGAGTGCCATACCCACGCACGCTACCCCGTTGTCCTTTGGCAATATAATTTCTATCTTTAATTTGTGGTGCCACATCCGCAACCCACAGCAGCACTGTGTAACGTGCAAGGACCCGTTACATACATGTCTATGGATGTTTATGGGGTTCACGGCAGGCAATGGCCTGTTACGCTTATGCCCGCGATGTTGTCATCCGTACAGCGGATGTTCCATAAGGTTTGGGGGATGCCCGCAAACCGGTGTCTTTAGCCGCCACCTAGTGTGGACATGTACGTAGCACACTGCTTACGTTATGTTGACGGCCCACATACGCTGCTCATACGTAAGCAGAGTTTCGTTTCTCCAACACGTGGCTGCCTTGTCCATTCCAGTGATGATTCGCGGTATGATTCGCGCTTTGCTCATGTCGTACGACAGCGCCCATGTACGGGGCCATCATTCGCATGCTACTACCCACAAACGCAAACACCAAAGCTATGCCCTCTGTCTTTACGTGACCCTCCGTCTTTACAACGTATCTCCCTAACCAGGGCCAGCCCACTAGGCTGAAGTAGTGCCTGCCATAGGAACCCCTCCATGTTCCTTACTTGCGAGTAGCCTTGGGCTTATCCTCCTCCTCCTTCGCCTCCTCCTCGTCGTCCTCAGCGCCCTCCTCTGCATCATGAACAATGGATGGCGCATGTACAAAGTCCTCATCTTCAGATAAACTTACTGAACGCTATTTAATGCAACGGACGCGGAGGATGCCGAAATCAGCGCAGATTTCCCAACCCTCGTCCCTAGTATCTCACCCTCGTCCTCTTCAGCCTCCTCCTTATCTTCCTCCTCGGCCTCCTCCTCCACAGGCACCTCGACCTCCTTCTCACTTTGGAGGAAGATGGGGAAGTTGATGAATTCGCTGTAGCGCTGCACCAGCTCCTTCAGCTTGGCCTCAGTGGCGTACTCCTAATCAAGAGGTTTGCATAGGTTTGGTTAAGAGGGATGTATGCACGAGTTTGACAAATGAAACATGTCAACGCCGCCTGAATAGCGCAATGGTCAGGTATACCATAGGAGGCAAGCTGAGATGATGAGGCTGTAAAGCCATGAAATGGCCACATGATAGATGCAATAATGCCATGAAACGGCCACATGACAATTTGATAAGGATGAGGGGAAAGCCCAGTGATTTTACGTTTTCGATGGCAAGTATACGTTTTTTCAGTGACTCGACACACGTGCCGCCCACCTGCGCTTCTTCCTTCAGCTTAATCTTAATGAGCGTGCCGCGGCCCAGATCCTCATTCTCGGTGTCCTCGCTGATGGTGAAGCTGCCATCGGCAGTGCTCGCCCAGATGTACCTACCATGCAACATCAAATCACATCATCGAGGCCACGTTCAGATAAGCGCGGACTCCCTTTGGCAGTTATTGGACAGCTACTGCAATTAGTGATGTAAACATTTAGAAATGTTACCGAGAAGAGAAACACATTGGCGCATATAGTGTCCAGCTGAGTGGCTGCACGGAGGTGGATACGGATGGCCAACTGCCAACGTGAGGGGCCAGGTGGCTACCCATACCCTCCACGAAAAATACTTTGTAAACTGATGATCTACACAATGCATCCAGAAATACCCGTTCGCTTACTGTTTGTCATCGTTATGCTTGGAGGCCACCTCCACATAATCCGCCACCAGGTACACGGAGTAGAAACCCACACCAAACTGACCAATAAGGTTCATGTCACCGCCCTTTTGCATCTGCTCGAGGAAGGCTGCGGATCAAAGCAGGACGTAAATCGGTTAGGTGTTGAGCATATTGAGAGTACCAGAATGTACGGCAAAGTATAGCAATATTATACTCATTTTGTTCAGGAGAAGAAATCAAAGCAGTTGATGACAGTGTCAAGGGAATTAAGCACATTAGTGACGGGTATAAAGGGAGCACAGGTGGGTTCACAGAGGTAGGCCATCCAAGCTTAAGTAGTGGCAAAGAAGCGGGTGAGCTCCCAGTTCAAACACTTTATGCCGTGATCACTTTGTGGTGTTAACGATGGCGACACATGCTAAGCGACCCAATGCTAGGATAGTTTCGTACCCAAGCTGTAGCTTAATAACCTCTCGCTCCCTCCCTCGCTATTCGTACCCGAAGTGCCGGACTTGGCGATGGTACCCAGATTCGTTATCAAGTCATCCTTGGTCATGCCGACGCCGCGATCCCGGATATACAACGTCTTGCTATCCGTGTCGAGCCAAATCTTTATGTCAAGATTTGCAGTCTCGCCATCGCCTAACACACCCTTATCGGTGAGAGACAAGAAGCGAATTTTGTCGAGCGCGTCCGAAGCGTTCGAGATAAGCTCGCGGAGGAAAATGTCCTTGTTAGAATATAGGGAGTTGATGATAATATCCATCAGGCGAGTAACCTCAGCCTGGAAAGCGAACTGCTCTGCACCATCGCGGAGCCGATTTGCGGAGTTCGACATGCTCTCCTTCTCCCTGCAAGTGCACATGCCATGAGATGTGTCTACACGCAGTTTTACAAAAAGGCCCGACATCAAAGCCCCACGGTGGAAAACAGTGCTGCAATTAGCCTATTTAAATACTGTAGGAGCAACTCGCGCAGGTAGGTTCGCGTACCACACCTGTGGATGGAGGTCGGGTCCGTGGTCGTGGCGTGGCCCGACGACACACCATTGTCTACCTTGGGAGTTGCCGTCATATCAACGGTGGTATCGGCCAAGCATGCTGCAGCCAGATCACCCGTGCAGAGAGTGAGAGGGCAAAAGACATGCTTGCTAGTCCCAAAGGCGACTTTAAGGCACGCCCTCACCTGGCAAAACGCACAGCGCCAGGCTGGCCACAAGAATCAGGGCCGTGGCCCTCCGGTCCATTGTTGCGGATGACCTTTCCGCCAACCACCAAACAATGATCTAAAGCAGAGTCGCTGTTTGCGTCCGCTCCACGATTTCCGTCTTCAAGATATTCCCTACAGTACAAAACTCTCTAATAAAGACAATGGTCGCACTTGCCCTAATTAGGTTGCCCGTAGTGTGTAGAGAGGTCGACATGTCGTCGTACGACTGCTTCTTACATGACATTACATGTAAGTGTGAGGTGTCTTCTCCCGCGCCAATGCATTGCTCGTCGGCACAAAAAGGCCAGTTGGCGCCATTGTGTTGATTAATAGTCAGGAATTACCACGTTCCACTACATAGTTCAAGTCATTGTATTGGCCGCGTCAATTATGGCGCAGTGGAAGGCGGCAGCGCTGCTGCTCGGTGAGTCCGTCTTGCCATATGCGGCCCAGATCACGCAAGTCAAATACATATTTGTTAACAGATATCGGGTTAAAATGCTTTGCAGCGCTGGCGTGCGCGTCTTACAGCTTCGGTGTTTGGGCTGAAGAGGAGAAGCTAGGCACCGTCATCGGCATCGACCTTGGCACTACGTACTCGTGCGTGGGCGTGTACAAGAATGGTCGCGTTGAGATCATTGCCAACGATCAGGGCAATCGCATTACGCCTTCATATGTTGCCTTCACGGACACTGAGCGCCTGATCGGCGACGCAGCGAAGAACCAGGCTACCGTCAACCCAAAGCGCACGGTTTACGATGTAAAACGTCTAATCGGCCGCAGGTGAGAAGTACGTGCTGGTGTTTACTGCAGGAAACGTCTCCTCGATACCATGTGCTCACACTTTAACCGCTATTGCTTCAGGTATGAGGACAAGGAGGTGCAACGCGATAAGAAGCTCTTCTCCTATGACATTGTTGATAGGAATGGCAAGCCTTATGTGTCAGTCGACCTGAGTGGTGAGGCACGGGTGTTCAGTCCGGAGGAGATCTCTGCCATGATTCTCCAAAAGATGAAGGAGACGGCCGAGGCGTTCTTGGGGAAGACTGTCAAGCACGCTGTTGTCACCGTTCCAGCCTACTTCAACGATGCGCAGCGCCAGGCTACCAAGGATTCTGGCACCATCTCGGGTCTGAATGTTGTGCGCATTATCAACGAGCCTACCGCTGCTGCCATCGCGTATGGCCTGGACAAGAAGGGCGGGGAGAAAAACATTCTGGTCTTTGATTTGGGTGGCGGTACCTTCGACGTGTCTATCCTCACGATTGACAACGGTGTATTCGAGGTTATTTCCACTAACGGCGATACCCATCTGGGTGGTGAGGACTTTGATCAGCGCATTATGGAGTACTTCATTAAGCTCATCAAGAAGAAGTACAAGAAGGATGTCAGCGGTGATGCACGCTCGTTGCAGAAGCTTCGTCGTGAGGCTGAGCGTGCCAAGCGTGCTCTGTCCAGCCAGCATCAGGTGGGGTTTTTTGGAGATTATGGGGTGGCGGCCCTGGAACTTGGAGTGGGGGTTTGCGGTCTGTGTTTGGGCGAAGGAGCACTCCCAAGTGGCCTACGTATGACTAGATGATCCCATCCACATCGCACTCCGGAGTACGGTTGCACCATGCTTCGTCCATCGCTATCACGTGTCCTTGTCTGTTCAAACGGAACTACGATCTAAGCCTGATTCGTTTCCGTTCTCATTCGTTTCCGTTAGGTCCGCGTGGAGATTGAGGCTCTGTACGATGGTGTCGACCTTTCTGAGCCGCTGACCCGCGCTCGTTTCGAGGAGCTCAACATGGATCTGTTCAAGAAGACCATGGGGCCCGTTAAGAAGGTGAGAGGCGCAAGAGGCGGTGCATGAGTTTGTCGCGCACGGGAGAGTAGATGGGCAGACCTTGGTTCACGAATTCCCCACCGCAATTCAGAACGCACACACGTCCAACTGCGAAGCGTAATCCCATCGCAACGCGCGTCTCGATTGTGCGCAGGCCATGGAGGACGCCAACTTGAAGAAAACTGACATCGACGAGATTGTGCTGGTTGGAGGCTCCACCCGCATTCCTAAGGTCCAGGAGCTGCTCAGGGAGTACTTCGACGGCAAGGAGCCTAGCAAGGGTGTCAACCCTGATGAGGCGGTGGCGTATGGTGCTGCCGTTCAGGGCGGCATCTTGGGTGGTGAAGGTGAGATGGGAGGGTTAAGAGGGTAGTCATTACCCGTACTCGGAAGTGACTTTAGGCTATCAGGAATTTGAAGCATTCCATCGAGTTTGTGGATGCCTTGACGTGCCGTGCACATGTCCAAAGCATCATGACTCGTGAATTCACCCACCTTCAAGCGGACTACCTAACATCTGGAAACTAACGCTGCTTCATTTTTGTGTGATGATGTTGCAGGTGGCGACGAGGTCAAGGATATCCTCCTTTTGGACGTGGCTCCCCTATCTCTGGGTATTGAGACTGTGGGTGGCGTCATGACGAAGTTGATCCCTCGCAACACCGTTATTCCCACCAAGAAGTCTCAGACCTTCACCACTTACCAGGACCAGCAGACGACCGTCTCTATTCAGGTGCGCTGAAGTCAGTGCTCTGACGAGGAGACTTTCTAGCACTAAGCTGGTGCAATTTTTCCTGAAAGTTTTAGAACGAAAGCTTGCTGAAGACTGACATATTAATTGCTGTGGTTGCCGTTGTATCCGTCATTACACTGCAGGTGTACGAGGGTGAGCGCGCCATGACCAAGGACAACCACAAGCTGGGCCAATTCGACCTGAACGGAATCCCGCCGGCACCGCGTGGCACGCCCCAGATTGAGGTGACCTTCGAGGTTGATGCGAACGGTATCCTTAATGTTGCTGCTGAGGACAAGGGCACGGGCAAGAAGGAAAAGATTACGATTACGGCTGAGAAGGGTCGCTTGAGCCAGGACGACATTGAGCGGATGGTTAAGGAGGCGGAAGAGTTTGCTGACCAGGATAAGGCTATTAAGGCCAAGATTGATGCGCGCAACCAGTTGGAAACGTACTGCTACAACATGAAGAGCACTGTAGAGGACAAGATGAAGGACAAGATTGACGATGATGACAAGGAGAAGATCACTGCCGCTGTCAAGGAGGCTCTCGAGTGGCTGGACGAGAACCCTGATGCTGGTGAGTTGTTATGGGGCTGTAGTCCTGAATGGAGTCTGTCTGCTGGGCTTAACTTGTGTTGGGCACCCCTGCCCAAAAATCGATGCATCGTTTGTCTAAATTTCTGTTTTCATTTTCTGCAGATCCCGAGGAGTACAAGGACAAGCTGAAGGAGGTGGAGGATGTCTGCAATCCCATCATTGCTCAGGTTTACAAGTCCAGCGGTGGCCCAGGCGGCGATGACTCGGAGGACCTGGGCGACCATGATGAGCTCTAAGCGGCGATTGACTGCGAAAGTGTCAAAGTTAGTATTCGGATGATCATGGTGACGCCCAACTTGTGCAAACAAACACCTGCGGGTATTTTGCAGTTTAGTCGGCACAGGCAGTTCTGCAGTAAGACCGTGGAGGAGTGGGTGTGAGGAGTGGGTGTGAGTGAGGGCTTAGGTAGGATGTTTGATAGCGCGCGGACGTCGTCATGACCATACCAACGAATGAGTTTTTTGTGCTGCAATTGAGCAGCTGCAATAGTATACGTTGCGCTAATCGAGCGAATTTAGTCGGAACCTAGCTGTATCATTGTAACAGCCTGGTGATTCCTTGCTAATGCTTGCGTCGCTCTGGTTTGTTGCCAACCCGCAAGAACATGGCAGATCAGCCGTCCTCAGGGCATAATGCAGTCGCCATTGCAGCCGTCCTCAGGGCATAATGCAGTCGCCATTAGTCAGGGCATAATGCAGTCGCCATTAGTCAGGGCATAATGCAGTCGCCATTGGATAAGGTATCGAGGAAACCAGTGTGCCGCAATTGCAACTGATGTCGTAAACCCATCACATAGTACATAAATCATCATTTCTCGTCGGCAGGCAGTTCACGGTTGGTGTTCGCGCGGTAGATCACTGTTTTGGTATTATCAGGCTACGGCTTCGAGTTGTCACGACACAACCGGTGATCGACACAGTTTATGCGAACCCGCTCAGCAGTGAAGAGTAGTAACGGCAACGACTTCGGATATGGCAGTACGACAGGGTCATTATGTACGGCGTCGCCTGGTACGGACAGCTGGCGCAGCTGGACTATAGCAAAGGAAGTGCATTCCCACGATCTCAAGCGTGCCTCTTCAGCGCTAGTGGCCACACATGTGCTGCCGGAACCGCCACCTGGTGTGCACTGTACGTGCTGTATCGTGACAGAGTAAACAGCACCGGTGACCCAAAGTGCCTCAATGTGTACCCAAATTCGAAACCGCCCGGCTTTCTTAAATGGTTTGGACACGTGCACCCGTCGTCATGATTGGATTGCGTTGCATGCTTTGTATGGTTAAGAAGTATGGATTAAAAACTGGCCCGCAAGAACAACAAGGCGAAATAACTGAGAGGACGGACCCAGGGGCCGGAGATGGCGGAATGTAACGGCCTACAGGTTGTCCAGGTCGTTCAGGTAGTGCTAGCAGCAGACGTGGCCTGCGGACCACAAGCTGTAGCCATCTGACACAAAGCTCATGCTATGGAAGCGTGCCGTGCCGTCCGTCTTAGCTCTTCTTTGTCGTCGAACCGTGCCTTCAGGCGACGTCAGGTGTTGTCTGTCTGCGCTCTCCTGCCCGTGTAACGTGCCCACACCATACCGAAGAGCAGCAAAGGAACAGGTAGGAACCAAAGACGTGCATGCATACCACACGAAGCGTCACATCAGGAGACTGGCTAACTCGGCCCTACTCGGCCTGCACCGATTCAGCAATGATCTTCTTATGGCCAGTGCTTGCAACAAACCCAACCGCATGCAGGCAGCCCTGGCAAGCTCGAAAATGTTAGACTTTGAGCACCCAGCACTGCCCTTGCAGAGTGAATGTTTTCGTGTTCCAAGAAGACGTCCAGGAGTTTCGGAGCTGACGGACAAGCTCAGGATACGAAAATATAGCAAACCTCCATTGCTTTCCAGGTCTCACGAATCAATGCGTCAAGGTAGTGCAATTGGTTACGGTATCGTCCGGTCTGCGGTCGTCCCTCGCCCGGCTTGCTTAAGTACACAAGGTGCAAACAGCAGGGAAGTATTACGCTGCGCGCGAGCAGTCCTATCTTTCGGATGAAAGTGGAGAATGAAACGATGGCTTAAGCCGTAACAAGCCCCAAGCCGCAGCAGAGGGTTAGGCCCTCCGTAGGCCTCGCACTGTGATGCATCAGGCTTTCTTTCCGGGGCAAAGTACATTGATTTCCCAATCAGTCTGTATACCGTATACGGTGCACACACAGAGACGACAGAGTGCTCATCTGCTCAAGGCTGTAATTGCTTGGGTTGAACGTACGACGATTTTGTTCGCAGTGAAGCCTTGTAAGTTGTAACCTTTGGAAGCCGAGCAAACTTCGCATGAATACCCCCTCATTGTCGAGATTTGCATGTTTTCAGCTGGATATGCCGCCAAGTCGGAACTCTTAACTGCACAAAGAACCTTGTCGAGCCTTCACGCCAACGCCCCTTGCTCGAACTTGCAACAACTCACAACTGACTATAACACAAGGCAGCCAAGGTATCTGCTTGATTTGGGCTCATCGTATTGTCCATTCTCGTCGTCGGTCAGATTCTTTCGAACCTACCGGTATTCTTGGGAAGGAGCTGACCCCGGGCACAACTTACCTATGGTGATGCCTCCGTGTCCCACGAGTGCAGGTTGGGATCACGATGTTTTACAGGAGGAGGCTAGCATACGCAGGGAACCTCACCTGACGTAAATGGGCCCAGCCCATACGTGTGAGGTCACCTCGGATTTTGTAGCTTGGTATTTAAGTCTCTGGGCTCGCGCAACAAGAGCGCGGCTTCTATCACGCGCGGACGGCTACGCTCATCGCGTTGAACCAGGTGATAACTGTTGTTAAGAGGTGCCGATCCTTTTTCATCAGGAATCATAAGCTATTGTTCAAGGCGCCTACGCTTGGGCGTTGCGACAAGAACTGTGGCCTCTTTCGCTCCATGTGTGCTGGCGTCGAATGTCAATACCGTTGCAAGGGATTGTCGAGCAGTTTTCCGTTCACCTCGCCTTGGTTAACAGTACATTATCGGCGCCCGGGCTTGGCGAATCCAGTCGTCGAGCTTGTTCGTGTCCTCCTTCTGGGCCTGGAGGGTGTGTGGGGGGGTGGGTATGTGAGGAAACCCGTGGGTCGGCGCTGGTTAGGAAAACCGATTAGGGGACGTTTGGTACACACGTTGGGAGATGCATGCGGAAATACTTGGTGTAGGTAGCGAAGTACGAATGTTGCATGTCGACCCGGCGCGGGGGTGGTGGCTGGTGGGCATGTACGTCCCCTTACATACACCACAGTTGCGCCCGCGTTTTACTCAAACAGCGGTTCATCATTCCTGGCTCTGTCACGCAGTCACGACAGCTGGTGGCTGGCACACCTCCGACGCCCCCATGGGCGCCGTCTTGCCGTCCGAGGGATCCACCTGCACGGACTTCGCAGCGGATGCCCAAAAGCTTCACCCGCCCGACCATTTCGCCAGCCCGAGCAGAGGAGCCCCCACGCGCCCCCATGCAGCAGCTGCCACGACACGCATCCTCCTAGCTGACTCGGCCATGGTGTTGTGCCAGTTGCTGCTCTTCCTCAACCACTACCGCCGACTTCTGGACGCGTCGCAGTGCGCCCGCGACGGGCGCCTCCCGGGTGTGCCCACACCTGGCCCCCTGGCGGCCTATCCCTGCTCCTCGCCCCCCATCGCGCGCCTTTCCTACGTCGTCCGGTGCGCCGGAACCGTCTTCCACGCCTCATTCCTGCTGCCCAAAGGCGAGCTGTGGGTGCCGGTAGCCAGTTCGGTCATCCTGGCACAGCTGCTGGCGATCCTCTTCATGCCGCGTGGGGCGTACCTGGCCTTCGGTCGGCGCACCTGCATGGTGTTGGTGGGGCTGGTGCCCAAGGCCGTGAGCCTGGCCACCTTCCTGGCCTTCCCGCAGCAGCGGCCCAGCACCTACTTCTGCACCTACCTGCCGCTGGAGGGAGCCATCACCGTGTGGCAGCAGGTCGTGTATAACGTAAGGCGGCCTGGGGCTCGGGCTGCTTGGCACGGGCGGCCTCGGTAGGGAGCTTGGAGACGAAGGGTTATCGCAATCGCGGGGACGCGTGGGGCAGTACCGATGCGCACACACTAGCACACCCTCCGGTTGGCAAACCTCGCGGGTCAGCTTACGACTTCGCGGTCACGTACGGTCCAGGCGTGAAGGGTCCATTTTGTACTAGGAGCTTACCGTGCCTCCCGTCCAATCCGGGGTCCCCTTCCTCCGTCTTCTCCAAACAGTACCCCGTCTGGACCGGCATGGCCGTGCTGGCGGCCCACTGCGCGCTGTCCACCGCCATCTGCGCCACGGTGGGGCCGCGGCTGCACGCCGCCGGCGCACCGCCGCTGTTCAACACGCTGGGCGTGCTGCTCCAGACCTACTTCTGCGCCGCGCTGGCCGCCGGCGTTGCGCTGCAGCAGCACCCCGCCTCAGCGCTGTCGCTGCGGGCCGCGGTGCGCCGCCTGCTCGGCCGCGCTGACATGGCAGCGCCTCCGTCGACCGCCGCGGCAGCGCAGGGGTCGGGGTGCCGTTCAGGTGCCCAGGCCAGCGGGGCCGGTGCCGCGGCGGCTGCGATCGCGGATGTGCAGCTCCTCCAGGTGGCATACAAGCTCCTGGCGGGCAGCCGTTCTAGCAGCAGCCGCTCGCCCACCAGCGTGACAGCCGCCGGCAGCACCTTCTCCTCGTCGTCGTTGGACTCGTCCGCGCCGGCGTCGGAGATCCACAGCGCCGCCGGCAGCGGCAGCCATGCCGCAGCCGCCGGCTTCGCCATGTCCGGCCTCGCCACGGGAGCTGCCGCAGCCGCCGCCGCTGCGGAGGAGGCGGAGGGTTGGGCGCCGGCTGCGGTGCTGCCGCGGCAGCAACAGCAGCAGCAGCAGGAACCTGAGCAGGGCTCGCCGGCCGCTGCGGTGGTTACGAAGGCCGGTGCACAGCCGACCAAACGCGGCAGCCCACTGGCATCACATGAGCGGACTGGCGCAGCAGCGGGCGCCGGAGGCACGGGGGGGGGCAGCCCCGCCGCCGGCTCCGGCCACAAGCCGTACGTGCCATTTCCGAGGCGCGTCGCTGCCATGCCGCCCACGGGTGCCTTCAGCCTCAAGCAGCCCACCGGCCTCAGCAAGTGGACGATTGTGGAGGACCAGGAGTTTCAGGCGCCGCATGCGGTGGGGGTGAGCGGCTCTCTGGCGGCCATCGGTTTGCTGGCGGCTCGCAGCGGCCGCTTCCGGCGGTATCAGTCGCGGGTAGGTCGGCGGCCGCCCGAGGGGCGGGATGCCGGGTCTCGGGCGGCGTGAGCGCTCCTGTTGACGTTGGGTGGTTACAAGTGGGCCCGATGTTCGCTACGCTGCCTGCGTGGTGTCGGGTCGGGATGGAAGCCCAGGGCGGGCTGGAGCATGAGGGGCGCCGGAGGGTGGGTGGGTTAGGATGGGCAAGGGGGGGGGAGGTGAGGAGTTTGTTGGGATGGGTATGGGCTTTGCGAGGCCCAAGGGGAGGCCGTTGCTAGGGCCGGTTCTCATGAGCGCGGAGAACGGATGGGTGTGGGGATGAGGTTGGTTGTGGCGCGAGGGTGTGGGTGTGGATGGGCCTGATGGGAGGCGAATGCGGGGCGGAAAGGCGGGACAACGAGCGGCCTCTGCTCCTCGAGGTCTCTCCCAGCCGCAGCGAGCTCAGCCTGGGGACCTACAAGCAGCAAGAGCCTTAAGAGCCACGCGTATAGAGCTGGGAATACAGCTGTTTGGTTTGTTCGAGGGCCGGGCGTCTTCCGGGTTGGTCAACCGACGGCTTGGAAAGGCCTGCAGGCCGCCGCAAGACCGTGTCCCGACTACCTTTTTCGCACCCGCCCCCTCCCTGCACCGTCCCACCCCACCCCCACGCTGCTGGCTGCCGCACCGCCCACCTCGCCAGGCCCCAACCCAGCGCGTGTACATGAAGATTCCCTGGGCCGAGCCCGACCAGCTGCCAGCCAATTTCCTGGAGCGCCTCAACGTGGCGCTGTCGGAGGGACTGGACTGCATGGCGGTGGGCGTGTCGGCCAGGGCGGGCTGCATCGAGCTGGTGTTCGACGTGGTGCCGCAGGGTGGGTACGCTACCGCGGGACGGCGCGCGGGATACCGCGGTGGTTGGTGGTATCGTGTATGAGAGCCTCCGGGGGCCTGTGTGGGGGATACTGCTGGTTACAGGTTGCAGGCAGGGGCGCGTGCGGGTGCCCTGAGGTTCGGCGGATAGGACGGGGCGGAGCGGGGTGGCGGGAAAACCGTGGGGTGGGGTGGGGTGGGTGTTGGGCACTCCAGGGATGGAGGGAGGACCAGGCGGTGACGGAGATCTGCGACGACGGACGCAGTGATGAGACGAGTGGCCCCAGGCACCTGGCCGAGCTAAGCTGGTCCCCCCTCCCTCCCTCCCTCCCTCCCTGGCAACCCCATCCTTGTCCCCCCAGGCGCATTCGACAGCGCCAGCAACTACCTGGCCGGCCTCAGCCGCCACCAGCACCTGGGCCTCATGCCCGCCGGCGCGAATCCGCAGCAGCAGCAGCGCCGCCACGCGCAGCACAGCCACCTGGAGCTGCTGAGTGAGGTGGGGATCCGCGTCGGGCCGGGGGCTGGCGATGCGGACGGCGACGCGGGTGAGGGCGGCCTGGGCGGTGAGGCCGGGCTGCTGGACTCCCATGGCGCGCTGGAGGAGGCGGTGCTGTCGGGGCTGCTCCACGACGCGGAGCCGGCCTCCTGGATCGAGGCGCTGCACCTGCAGCCCCCGCCCGGCGCAGAGGTGCTCACGCAGGCGTGCGGCAGGTGCGGGCTGACCCGTGGGTCGCGTGGGGTCGGGCGACGGCTGCGTGGAGACGGCTGCGGGTCGCCTGGGGGCGCCTGCCAGCTGGACGAGCCGAAGCTGCGGGTCCACGACGGCGAAGCATTTTGCGCCGTCTGAACCTCTACACGCCGTGTCTGGTGCGCGATGGGCTTGTGCCCACGCTCCGGTTTACTTTCGTACTGTGCACCGTTCGTTGCTTCCTTTCGTCTAGCCGCCGCCGATTTAGCGTAGTCTTTCGTACCCTCACCCCGGTTCTCCAGCATGCATCTCCAAACGTCTGTCCTAAACGGGTTTTTGTCGCATCCACGGGTCCTCCTTGAAACCCCCCTCAGGGTTTGGATCAGCCGCTGGGACCACACGCTGCGGCAGTGGATCCCCGAGAAGGCCGGCGGCATAAGGCCCTCGCAGCTGCCCCGCATCACGCGCCTCAAGCCGCCGTGCATACTGCTGCCGCCGCCGGGCGACAAGGCCGGGCCGCCCGCCAGCCTCTGCGTGACAGTGTCCAACGCCGACAATGCTCCCGCCTTCTCCGCTCGGTGCCGCGGCAGGTGGGTGGGGCCGGCGGAGCGGCAGCAGGGGCAGCGGTAGCGGCTGGCGGTCATGCACTTGGCTCCTTCCTCTAGCTCCTGCCCTTTCTACGCTTCCCCACGCCCGCCCCGCGCTTAACCATCCTCTCCGTACTCCCCTAGTCTCCTCACCACCTCCTGCTGTCCAAAACCTATTCGCCAGTTAGTTCCCCCCCTCCGTTTCCTATGTCGTGTAACCGGGTCTTCTCCCCCCCCTCTCCCCCCCTGCTTTCCCCGGCCCCCGCAGGTACCTTCCTGTCAACATGCGCTCCTCGCGGTCCCGCTGCAGCGACGGCGCCACCGTCATATCCGACGACGGCGCCGGCTCGGCCGCCTCGCCGCCGACGTCGGGGCCGCTGAACGGTCCCGTCGACGACTCAGCATCCCGCCTGGGGACAGTGCGGCTGCCGGGGGGGCGCGCCTCGGTGGTTCTGGAGCTGCCTGCGGGGCTGCCCAGGAACGGCCTGGTGGTGGTGGAGTGCAAGGTGGGCGGTGGCGGGGTGGTGGCAGCCGAGTCGCGAGTCCGGTAGATGGTCTAGACGCGGCCTGTTGGGTGTAGGGCGCACCTCAGGAGAGGATCCACCCCAGGAGAGGATCCACCCCAGGAGAGGATCCACCCCAGGAGAGGATCCACCCCAGGAGAGGATCCACCCCAGGAGAGGATCCACCCCAGGAGAGGATCCACCCCAGCGTTACGCCCCGTTATGCAGCCACGATCCGCCAGACCACCTGTCCGGACACCCCAGAGACCCCGCCGCCCCGGGCCCCGCCCCCTCCGGCCATGAGTTCTCCTTGACCTGACATCACCCGCACCGCCTCCGCACCACCGCTTCTAACCCGCTCCTCCTGCCGGTGCCCCCCCTCCCGCCCCCGGTTTTTCTCGCATCCACGGGTCTTCCTCGAAACCTCCCGCCCCCGTTTCCCATATCGCGTATCCGGGTTTTCTCGCGCCACTCTCCCCCCCCCGGGCCCCGGCCCCGTGTAAACCGGGTCTTCTCGCCCCCCCCCCCCCGCGCGTCCCGGTGTCCGAAAGCTATGCACCCACTACATTTCCCCAGTCGCGTCACGGTGCTTTTCTTGTAACCCTCGCCCCCGGCCCCCTGCGCCAGGTGGGCAAGCTGCTGTCCAACTGGCGGCCGGTCATCGTGACGGAGGACGCCCTGCTGGCTGCGGACCTAGCCACGCTGCACAGCACCCCGGCGGAGGCCGACGGCGCCGCCCACGGCTGCTCCCTCTCCTCCGCCTCGGACGCCTCCGACGCCGCCACCAGCTGCGACGAGCTGCTGACCGACCTAGGGCTCTGGCTGGACTACCTGGAGGTGCGAGGGCTCAACGGCGGAGGAGGTCGCGGCCGCAGCAGCGCATCCGCCGGGACCGACCTGCCCCCCGACGGCACCGAGCCGCGGCCGCGACTGTCTGGCTCCCTGGACTTCGGCCAGGGCCTGGCTGCGCTGTACGGCACTGAGCGCTACCGGGCGCACATGGCGGGCATCGCCGTGTCGCTGCTGGAGTACGCGGTGGACCGTGGCTGGTGGGTGGCCGGGGGGGGAAGAGTGGGGGGCTGATGGTGGGCGGAAGGGGCCACTACATACTTGGTTTGCGGTGCGGTGGGGTGGGGCCCTTTGAACCCCCCCCCCACCACCAGCATCACCACTGGTGTGCCGTAGTGTCTCGTCCCCTCTGGCGCCGTATCCTCCTCAATCACCGCGTGTACATGCCCCTGCGCCCCTTGCCGCGCGATCACCTCCCCCCCAACCCGCGGATTCTCTTGTGTAAAAAAACCCAAACCGCACCCCCCGCACCCCCCCGTGCTCAGGAACCACACCGCCGGCCTGCTGGTGGACCAGATGCTGTCCGCCGGCATCCCCTGGTGCGAGGTGCTGCAGCGCTGCAGCGACGGCCTGACGCTGCTGCACCGGGCCGTGAGGTCCAGCCACTGCGACATGGTGGAGCTGGTGGTGCGGCTGGGGGAGCAGCACGGCACGCCCTTCGACTGGCAGGTGTGGTGTGGTGCGGAAGCGGGGGGGTTGGGGGGGCTGCAAGGAGACCCCGTGTACGAAAGAAAAACCGTTTAGGACAGCGACGTTTTGAGATTCGGGTGGGGGAGAGGGGCAGGGGGAAACGGGGGTGGTGGAGGGAGGAGGGATCGGGCGGGGTTGCTGGCTCGTGGACGTAGGGACTTGTGGAGCGACAGCAGGGGCGGGGGGTTTGGGGAGAGCCCGTGGACTAGCTAGGAAGCCGGGCAGGAAACCGTGGGAGGGGAGAAGCGGGGGGGTCCCCGCATGTAGGCCGAGTGGACGGTCCCGCGGGTCGGTCGTTGGTAGGTCCTGGTGCCCCCCCTCAGCCCCGCCCCCCCCCCGCACTCCATCCACAGGCCGTCAGCCTCGCCGCCCCGGAGGACCCCACCGGCGACGCCGACGCCGCGGGCGTGACTCCGCTGCATCTCGCCGCCGCGCTGCCCGACGGCGGGCGCCTGGCGGAGCGCATCCTCAGCGAGTACCACACCGCCTGCCAGCTGTGGGCCTCGGCGCTGGACTCGCACGGCGTGCGGCCCGTGGACTGCGCGCGCGCCTCGGGGCAGCGCCACCTGGCGGACGAGACGGTGGGACCGGCGTCGCCGCTGCGGCGTCCATTGCCGGAGGAGGAGGAGGAGGCAGCGGCGGCGCCGGCGGCGCCGGCTGCTGCCTCGCCCCTGGGCTTGGGCGGGGGTCCGGCCGATCCGGCCGCTCAGGGGAAGACGACGGCGGCCGTGGAGCCTGGGGCCGGAGTCCTCATCGGCGGCGTGTCGCAGGCTGGCGTCCTGGAGGGCGGCCGCGCGGGCGAGGGCGGGGGGGGCCGCGTGCGCGCGGCGGCTGCGGCGGCGGTGGCGGCGGTGCGGTCGGTCGTCACCTTGCTGGCGGCGCCGTTCGTGAATGACCGGCGGAGCGAGTCGCTGTACGTGCAGACGGTGGGGGCGCGGTACAAGTTCTGGTTCGGAGCCTACCTGGTGTATGAGGTGGGTGTTCGGGGTTTGGGGTTGGGGCTGAGGTTCGGGTAGGGCGGAACGTGGGTGTGGATGTGTCGATGGCTGCGCCGGGCGGGTAGTGCACTCACCCCACATGAGCATTTGAGCACGGAGGAGATGCCGCAGAGCCCGGGAGCGCTGCGCTGACCGCCAGCCCTCCTCCCTCACCGGCATGCCTGTCAATGCCGGGCACCGGCTGCCAGCAATCGAATCGACCCCCTCCACACGGCTCGCATCGCGCGCGAATGAGCAGCCCCGGCGCTCGCTCGCACCGCTAGAGCACCGCTAGAACCCTCACGAAGCCCTGCCGACGACACGCGCCCCCTTAGGTGTCGCGGATTCTCGTATCAAACCCCTAGAATGTCCGCCAACCATGCGCCCACTGCCCTGTCCGTTTCGCGTTATAAACGGTTTTTATGCCACCCCCCTCCTTCCCCGGGACGCAGATGTGTTTGGTTGCGGCGGTGGGCGGCCGCATGGTCAAGGAGCTCCGGGCGTCCGACGCGGCGGGCATGCTCATCTTCTTTTCCCCGCACGTCGCCTCGGCGTTGCTGCTGTGCTTCAACTACGCTGCCTGGCTGCGGCTGCGGGAGCCGCTGTGCGCTGCTGTCACCGTGACCCGCACCCTGGCCAAGCTGATGCCTGCGATGGGCAAGCTGCCGTACCCCAGCTCCTCAACCAACTACCTGTCGGGTGGCATGGTGGGTCAGCGCGGAAAACCAAGTGGGGGCCGACAAGGCAGGAAAGCCAAGTGGGGGCCGACAAGGCAGGAAAGCCAAGTGGGGGCCGACAAGGCAGGAAAGCCAAGTGGGGGCCGACAAGGCAGGAAAGCCAAGTGGGGGCCGACAAGGCAGGAAAGCCAAGTGGGGGCCGACAAGGCAGGAAAACCTGTTGCGTCTGCAAAACTGGTCCGGGGAAGGTTGTGGCGCGCACCGCTGCGTGAGAGGAGGTCTCCTCGCTGAGCAGCCCGCGGTATCACACCCCCGCTGTGGACCGACAACCAACCATCCAACCAACCAACCAACTAACCGCTTTTTCAACCGCGCCCGCCGTCAACCGCCGCCGCTCCCTTTTTCGCCTCCCCCCTCCCTCTCCGCCCGCCGTCCCTCCACTGCGTCCCTGCGCTGCCCGTCCTGCGCGTGCGGGACGCGCCTCAGGACGCGCTGCTGGAGGGCCTGGTGCCGGCCTTCTTCGAGCGGATGCGCGCCCCGCTGGCGCTGCTGCTGCGCGCCGTGGAGGGCGTCGTGACGGGCCTGCTGTACCAGGAGCTGCAGCGCACGGGGCAGCACGCGGTGGCCCCGGTGGCCGGCCTCATGACCTACGCGCTGACCTGGACGCTGGGCTGCGGAGTCATATCGGCGGTGCTGGACGCGCGGGACCGCCGGAGCAGTGTGGCGGGAGGCGGCTGGGGCCGACTGTCGGGCTCGAACAGGAGCAGCAGCAGCAGCGCGCTGGAGGGGCGGGGGGCGGGCGAGGGCGGCATGGAGGAGAAGAAGGACGCGTGAGGTGGGGGCCTGATGGGCACGGCCAGCGGGGCGGCCGGGGGTGACGAGGTGCGGTCGGGCGGGCGGAGGCTTCTGAACGGTCGTTTTGGGGGGGACGTGTGATATCCAGTAGAGCGTGACCAGCCGGGGTGAGGTCGGTTGCAGGGGCGGTGCTGTGTGCCCCCGGTAAAGCGCACCGGCGGGGGCCTGGCGCGAGCCCCGGAGGCGCGGGAGCACCGCCGCTCGCGCTGCGGAAGCACGCTGGCGCTGTTTGGCGGTATGGTGTCCTTCCGGGATCCTGGAAGCTAAAACGTCGATAACTAAGTTGCAGGAGCTGGTGGCAGCAGCGCGTGTCTAGACAGGAGGGCGGCACGCGGTATATGCGCGACCCAGGCGGGGGGGGTGTAAGAGAATCCGCGAATCCACGGCCGACAAACCGAGGGCGGGCCACGCCTCCCTGCAGGCCGCTTGGTGGTGGGGGAAGGGGGGAAGGAGCAGCAGCGAGGAAACCCCTTTAACGAACCGGCCGGAGGGTGGGGAGAGCAAGCGAACGAGGTAGGGTAACGAAAGCGCCGCAGAGCGTGTTTATGGGTATTGGAGTTAAGCCACATAGGGTATTCCGAGGATCGAAGGATTTGTCCGCGGTAGCGAGCTCAGACGGGTGAGGCGGTGCAGTGGTTTGCGGTGCTGCGTGCCCGGCGGTCCCAGTCCCAGCTGGCGGTCCCGTGGTGCGCAAGGGGCCGGGCAGCGGCAAGCGATGCCGGTGTGCTCCATGTCCCAGGACTTGTTGTCTCTGCTGAGACACGCCCCTGGCGGTCCGCTTCACACCATGTTGTCGCGGACGGAGGTCATGCTGCTGCGCCAGCGGCGAGTTGCCAGCCGCAGGACACCCACTGCCGCCTTGAGGGCTGTCAGCGCCGGCGTGCATGACCATGGATTGGCTTGTAGTGCCGAGGAGCGCTGCGGCGGGGCTCAGGCAGGCGGCAGGCCTCGATTGTGCGCGCCAGCCGTATGGTCAGTGTTGGCTTCGAACATAGCAGGAACGGTAACGGCATGTGAGGGGTTCGGCCCCGGACGACCAAGAAACGTCCCACCAATGGTGATGATCAAGCAGATTGTTCTTTCGCAGGCGGAGGGTCGTCAGGCCGACACCGGCTAGCCATAGTGGCCGGGGCCACTCGTGCAGGTATATGTGGGTGCTCGGGGGGTTTGATAACAGAATCCGCGAATCCACGGCCGACAAACCGAGGGCGGTGAAGGGGGGGTTCTGGCCCGGAGGACGGTCTGCGTCGAGGGCAGTGCCGCATCCAACCCGAATAAAATTGAGGACTTGCGTTGCATCCATGCGCTGCATTTGTGCGCTGCATGCCAACGGAGAGCCAGTCGGGTCGTGGGTACCTAGCTTTGGTGCCTCACCCTGGTGGTTTTGGTGCCGGTGCCGGTGCCTCTTCCTGTAGCAAGTATGTTTTGTGAGTGCGGGTGTGCTTTCGGGGCAGGAGCAGCTTGTCGCTAGGGGCCTTGGGCTTATTTTTAGCCGCATGCATGGCAGCGAGCAGTTGGGGCCTTGGGCTTCTTTTTAGCCGCATGCATGGCAGCGAGCAGTTGGTTGCATCGCTTAGGTGTTTACGAATGCCCAAGGGGCTCAGCTCCAGGTGGGCGGCCCGCGACCTGCGAGCGCGGCCGCGATTTGGTTCTGGCTCTGTCGGATGTGCGTGCATCGACAGCTGGATCCATTTGTTTGTACATCTACCCTTCCATCCACCCGCCCCTGGAGAGCGACAGGGCGCGAGCGCGGCTGCGGGCGGCGGAAGGCGCGGCTGACTGCGGCGGTCGCCGCCCCGCCTCCCATGGCCAGCGAGTGTCGGCGGCAGCTTCGGTGCGGTGCGGGTCGTTGCAGCGCTGGTGTGTTGCAGCGCTGGTGTGTTGCAGCGCTGGTGTGTTGCAGCGCTGGTGTGTTGCAGCGCTGGTGTGTTGCAGCGCTGGTGTGTTGCAGCGCTGGTGTGTTGCAGCGCTGGTGTGTTGCAGCGCTGGTGTGTTGCAGCGCTGGTGTGTTGCAGCGCTGTCCGTTGCGGCTGTATGGTATATTCCTTGTGGTTGTGACGGCGCTCGACAATAAACAGGAGGCGCGAGGATGCGCACAAGGAGGCGCGTGAGGACGGCAGCTCAGGCAGGTTGGGCCCCCCCAGCATGTAGGCGGGGGCCCGCCCCTCCCCTCCTTGTCCCAAACGGGTTTTTCTGGGAACAGGGTTTTGTCGCAACCCACCCTGGAGAGGCTGCCCGGCCCGGCCCACGTTTCCCGGCTCTGCAGCCGCGAGATTGTCAGGCGGTCGTGGTGTGTACGTGTTTCGTCGCTAGACCAGATGCTGTGCGCGTGTAGGCGTATTCCCCCGCGTGACGCGCCCTAGATGGCTCCCCGGAATGCGACACGTCACGGGGTGGGGAAGGGAGGGAGGGGAGGGGAGGGAGGGGCCCGCAGGTCAGTTTAGGCCGCTGCCGCAGGAGGAGCAGCTGGCGCGGGGGTGCACGCGGGGGGCGCTTTGACCCCCCCGCCACCGTGCCGTGTTATCTAGGACAGCCGGCCCGTCCGTAAACAAGCGCCGGTTAGTCTGTGAACTTTGGCGAGCCTGGAGCTCACGCAAAAAAGGCCTCAAGCCTCAGCCGTTGAACTGCTCAACGGGAACACCCTTACTATTTTTGTTGCGCGTTTTCTGTCGTACGGCAGCCGCGATGTGAGCCATGTGATGTTGGTCGCCGGGCTGGGATACCGGTGCCGTACTTAATCCTGCCGGTGAAGCCTAATCGCCGGGCATGGAGCCCCCGAACGGATGGCGTGAAGAGAGCTCCGTCGCGTCTGCCGAACCCACCATCGCGGCACACGTTGTGCCGCCCGTGTCTTTTAGCCTTGGACCTTGATGTCCCGAGCTTTAGGAGCCGTGTGGTGTCCGGTGTGAATTGTGCTTTAAGCTGGACGAGACCGGCGGTTAAATACATCCCTCCCGGAGGTGGCGGGTGTGAGTTCGGGTGCACCTGTGCTGCATATCCGTCTCTGGTACCGTAAGAGTAGAGTAATCGTGCCGTTCATGATTCCCAGCATCTCGTGGTGCCGACCTTTCGAATACTGTTCCTTAGCTGTCATTGCGTTGATGTGTTCTGATGTGGAGGAGCGGTCGAGGGAGGGGCCCGGAGGGCGACGCATGTGTCGGC
This sequence comes from Yamagishiella unicocca, assembly GCA_003116995.1. Taxonomy (NCBI): domain Eukaryota; kingdom Viridiplantae; phylum Chlorophyta; class Chlorophyceae; order Chlamydomonadales; family Volvocaceae; genus Yamagishiella; species Yamagishiella unicocca. The sequence continues at coordinate 290,540 of BDSL01000052.1, forward strand.
GCCATGTGGGTTGCTGCGGCGAGCGCTTTGAGCTCGGTCAGAAAGTTTGCCTTTACGAGGGGCAGCGTGCGGGGGTTTGCGGTGTTACCGTTATTGGTTTGGGATGATCCAGTTGTTCCTGGGTGCGTGAGCCAACCTGTTTTGCATGCGGTTCAAAGCGGATAGTCCCAGCAGATAGTCGCTGCGGTAGTTCCTCAGCGATCGTGTAAACATTGTCGGAGTTCCACGCTTCGAAGCAAGAAACGTGCGCTCCCTGATTAAGGGTCATTACCGAGGCGAGAGCGGACCGCAACCCTACTGCTACCCGGGTGCGAGGTCACCAGTCCATACATCCAGGTCCAGCCCTGCCGATTAAGTTGGCCCGTGTCAAGCAACTGTGTGGGCGCTCAAACTGTTCAATTTGGAAACGTGTGAAGGTGACTGTGAGGGGGACGGGGTCATTTTGTCCGGACGACACGGAGACCTACGGCAGCCTGCGACCCTCGGGCCATGGGTACAAACCTGAACGCTTGCAGTCAAGACGGCATGTTATTTGCGCTAGTTGAAGATATAGAGGCTGACGGTCTATCATGGATTACCTGGGGAAGACGATGCAGACCCTGAACGCGCCCTAATACGGGAAGCGTTGACAACCTGCGAGACGCCCATATGTGCGTTGCTTTAATGTTATACAAATGCGCCTAGATCTATCTATTTGCATTTTCTTATCTCTGAAAGCGACCAAAGGGCTTTCGTGCGAGGTGCTACGTTCGTGTATTAGCATTCCTCCGTAGTAGGCCACCAGTCTGCTGATCTTGCAACTTGGCAACCTAGGTTGAGGAGCGTACCCCGACTGTGCAGCCCAGACGTGTGCAAGCTTTTCCTGACCGCTGGGCCGGGCCGCTGTTACCGCACGCCCGGCCCTGTGTTCGCCTCTGGGAGATATCACATGCAAAACGCGACTGTGGGCTGCGCTGCGGGACGGTGGCCTCCCAAGCCAACCAGCGTTGCGCTCGGCATCACCCGTCGCGGCCGCGTTTGTACCTCTACGAGAGGGACGATCTACCCAGCGGCAAGCCTTGCGCCTGCCAGGCCTCGCTGCAGCATTTTTGATTTAGTCTCAGGGGCAGCTTCTCCAAGTTGTGCAACAGGCGCCGCTGCGGTCGGCATCGCTTGCTGCAGCTCGCGAGGCTGTCTCCCTGTTCGGCCGCTCCAAGCCTCGCATCGCCTACAAGCACCAATCCAGCGTAACGCATCGCGTCCGAGCATCGAAACCAAAGCGCTCGCCCGCCCCGTGCTGTCTTCACCAAGCTGCGGGGCCCACGCAAGCCGGCAGCTGTCGCCGGCGTCGCGTTTTAAATCTTGCAGCGTGCCCCACTGGATCCACCCGCGCCACGACCGCTGCCGCAGCGCTGGCGACCGCAGCGGCGCGGATGATGGCGGTGCTCGCAGCCGCGGCGGGGCCGTATGCCGCGCCGGTGTGTTGGAGGGCTTCTCCGGCGTGTCGAACCTGATGGCACCCGAGTTCGCCACCGTCTTCTCAGCCATCATCGCCATCACCTCCGTCAGCATCAACCTGTATGGCGGGCTGCTGACGGAGAAGCGGCGTGCGGAGCTGGCGCGCGAGGTGCGGGCAGCGGGCGAGGGGAACACAGGCGTGCGTGGTCGCGAGGGTTTTGGAGCGAACGGGGTGTTGACGATGGAAAACGGCTGAGGAGCTGGGTTTGGGAGTCGGGCTGTGCTTGGAACGAGCGGCGCGCTTGGTCGTGGCGGCGTGATGGGGGGGGGGGGCGAAGGGGTGTGAGAAACCCCTTTGATGGTGGTGCGGGGGAGGAAGGTGCGGTAGGGGTTTGTTCTTTTATCGCCCACGCGAGTCCCCCCCTCCGGCCGTGGACTCGCGGGTTATCTCCCCCCCCCCTCCGGGGCCCCCATCGGGCATCTCCGTGCCCCCTGCCCCGCCCCTGGCCCGCAGGTCGAGCGCGAGCGGCAGGTGATGGCCGCGCAGGAGGAGGAGCGCTCCGTGGTGGCGCGCTACCGGGGGCCGCTGCTGGAGGCCACTGTGGACTTGGAGGCTCGGCTCTACCACATCGCCACCCTCACGGGGGAGTGGCGCAGCGGGGACGTGGTGTGCGAGGAGGAGGTGGTGTACACGCTGTTCACGCTGGCGCAGGTGGGCGGCTCGGGCGAGACCTCCCGCAGCCTCGTGTGGGTCCTGGCCCCACAGGACCGGCCTCCGTGCTGCACGTCGTGCTGCACGTTACCGGTATCATTACCCGCGCTTCCCTCCCCCCGGCTCCTTCCGGCTGCGATTCCTCCTCTCACCCACCCCCATCTCCCCTCATACCTCCCCGGTGCCTCTCATATCCCCCCGTCGCTTCTGGACCGCCACCTTCACCTCGGTGTGTCGGCCGTGGATTCGCGGGTCCTCCTTAAACCGCCCGGCTCCTCTCACACACCCCGGCCCTCCCCCCCGCGACCTAAACGTTTTTTTCGGGCATCCACGGGTCTTCCTCGAATCCCCCCCCCCGACCCGACCCCCCAGTGGTTGGGCTTCCTGGAGGTGATCCGGAGGGAGGGGCCCCGCGAGCGGTCCTTCCTCAACCGGGGCGGAGCCAGCGGCGGCGGCGGTGAGGGCGGCGGCGGCGGCAGCGACACGCTGACCACCCTGGTGGAGGGCTTCCGCTTCGTGCTGTCTGCGCACCCGACCACACTGAGGAAATGGTGAGGTCTGGAGGTTACGGAGCAGGGGGTTACGGAGCTGGGGGGTACGGGGCTGGGGGGTAGGGAGCGGAGGGGATACGGAGCAGGGGGTTACGGAGCAGGGGGTTACGGAGCAGGCGGGTACGGGGCTGGGGGGTAGGGAGCGGAGGAGATACGGAGCTAGGGGGTACGGAGAGGGGGAGATACGGAGCAGGGGGGGCACGGAGCGGGGGAGATACGGAGCAGGGGCAGGTACGGAAGCGGGGGGCACTGGCGCGCGTGGATGTGGGCTTGATGGGATCCTCGCAGCGCCGGTTGATGGGGGGTGGTGGTGCTGCTGGTGGCGGTGGTGAGGGATCGCCAATCCGTGGCCGCCACTTGCGTTTCGTGGTTGGACGCTGCCCACCCACGACCCACGCAGCGGTCACTGGATCCATGCGGGATCCATGCGGGATCCATGCGGGATCCCGCGCAACACCTCAACACACCCTGGGCCCGCGACCGCGATTGCAACTTGGTGGTACGACAGGTACGAGCAAGGGGACGAGCGCGAGCACCCCGGCTGCCGCTCCCGCGCGCTCATGCTTCGGGGCACCCCCGCCTACCTGGACGAGTGGCCGGAGGCGGAAACCAACGGTAACGGCAACGGCAGCCCCTGGGGGGAGCGGCCGCCGCCGCTGCAGCGACCGCAGCCCCCGCCGTCATCAGCTGGCCCGGCGGCGCCCTGGCCGAAGATGTCTGCCTACGGCCTCCCGGGCGGTGGCGGCGTGGCGGCCGGAGGTGGCGGCGGCGGCGGCGGCGGCGGCGCGGCGCCATTTGGGACCCTCCGGTCGGGGGGTCCGCGAGTGGAGGCCACGTGGTACGGCGGAGAGCACCAGGTGTACAACGCCACGCCGCCGCCGCCCACCAAGCCGGTGGTGGTGTACGACGCGCTGCAGGCGGTGGGGCCTGGTCCCGGAGCGGGGCCTGGCTCGGAGCTAGTGATCGGTGAGGCCTCGGGGGGGGGGGCCGAGGGAGGGGGAGGGGGCGGTGGCTGCCGCGACCACCGTGCCGGGAGAAGCCGCCATCCTCAAACCCAACCACCCACGTCGCCTTTACCCAACCACTCGCGTCAAAACCGTCGCGATAGATCTTGCGTAGAGGATCAGAGCACCCCAGAGAAATAACCCAACAACCTAACGCGAACACCCCAACGACCTAACTAACGCAGGTAGCCTCGACGAGTCCGATCTGGCGGCCGCCGGATTGGGCCTCCCTGATATGTCGGCGGAGGCCTCGGACCTCGCGGGCCCGGCGCCGCCCTCCGCGTCGTCGCCCTTCAGCAGCGGCTGGGATGCAGGGGCCGCCACAGCGGCGGCGGCGGACTACTACGGGGTCAGCCTCAGCAGCCTCGGCAGCCTCAGCAGCCTCAGCAGCTTCGACGAGGGCAGCTCCGGTGCCGGCGGCGGGGGCGGCGGGCGGCTGTCCGCGCCTCGCGACGTGTTCCACGTGTCTAGGGGCTCGCAACGGTCGCTGGGCTCCTTGATGGTGGTGACGCCCATGGGTGAGTGAGTGGGGGGCCGGGGAGTGGAGGCCCGGTGGTATGGGCCGTCACCACACCCTCCTCACCCCCCCCCCGCAAACCCCCCAGGTGCCAGCCGCCACTACACGCTGAGCTACGGGGACTTCTACAACCGGTGCGTCGGCGTGGTGGCGCGTGAAGAGGGAGGAGGAGGAGGGGGGAGGAGGAGGGGGCAGAAGGGAGGACGAGGAGGGAGACGGAGGAGGGAGGAGGAGGAGAGGGAGGAGGGAGGGAGGAGGAGGCGGAGGGCGGGGCAACCCTGTGAATGGCTCCCGGCCCGCGCCCCCCGCGTCACTGCCCCCGCTGTTCCAGTGCTCCACCGCTTGCAGCTCCATGCCGCACCCGCTCCACTTGCTGTACACCGTCACTGCTCCCCCCCAGGTACTACCTGGACGACTTCTTCGCCAGCTGGCTGCGCCCCGTGCACAAGGACATCCTGGCGCTGGTGGGCGGCAGGAGGTGGACGGGGCAGGGGCCGTTCCCGCTCAACAGGTGGGCGAGGGGGGGGGGGGCCGGGTGGTGCGATGGGGGGGTAGGGGCTGCAACGAAAACCCGTGCACGAAACAAAAAGCATCTGGGGGCTAGGGGCGGGGCTGGGCGGCGGGGCGCTAATGGGGCGGGGCGGCGGCGGCGGGGGGGGGAGATGTTTTGCGCCCTTAGGTGGTGGGGGGGGGGAGGTCTCACGGAGTCGTCCTCGAAAAGGTGCTGGAGGATGCATGAAGGATGCCCGAAGGATGCAGCCAGTTGGTACGGCGGCGCAAGCAGGAACGGGATTCGGCTGTGTGGCGGGTAGGTGGGTCTCCAGGCGGCAACCCGCCTTCGAGTGGCAGTCGCTGCCGCCTCGGCCCGATCGCCCCCTCCCCCTCCACTCCTGCCACCCGCCCGTCACTCCGCCGCCTGGACTCAGCTACACGTCCGCCGCCAGCCCGTCGCTGGCAGCAGGCCCGCGACGGGCGATGAAACGATGAGTGCTGACATCATCACCACCACCACCACTCGCCACCATTACCCTCATCGCGTCCACCTGCCCTGCATGCCTTCTGTGTCCATCCATCCACCAGAACAGGCACAAACGCAAACGCACCCACAACCGCAACCACAACCACAATCGCAACCGCAACCACACCCACACCCTCCCGCTGTGGTTCAGCTGCCTGTCCCCGTGCGCACGCCTCTCCGCCCCTCCGCCCTCCACGCCACCTCTTGTGTCGCTGTGCCACGACAGACAGATGCGCCCCTCCCGCAGGTGGACCCGCCTGCTGCTGCTGCAGCAGCTGCTGGTGGAAGCGATAGAGCTGCTGGACCCGGACCACGTGCGCGTACCCGCCAACCGCCGTGTCGTACTCGCGCCGGTGCCGTACCAGCAGGCTCCGGAGCTGGAGACCTACCGGTGAGGGGGGCTATTGGGGGGAGGGGTTCCTCAGGTTGTGTGGGACCGACGCGCCTGTGTATGGGTCGGGACCTCCAAAGTAACCCACGTGGCGTTTATAATGTGGTTCAGCCGCGGCCATATCGCCACCCGGTACCGTACGCGGGGGAGGGGTTTGAGGGGAAACCCCTCCCGCGGGGGGGGGGGGCGGACCTACCTGACCTAACCCGCGGGGGAGTACGATGCCTGCTGGGGAGGCGGCCCGGCCTTGCTGCGCCTGGATGCTCCGGAACCTGGATGGCCCGTCTCCCCCCCCCCTGGAGCCGCAGCCCAACCCAGCCCCTCGATGACGAGGTGCACATCAACGTTGGTTTGCATGTGCTTCCCTCCCCCCAACCACGTACCAACACGCGGACATACTCTTGCGGTGCCGCCTCGTTACGTCGCTGCTCCCTCCTCGTCCATGTCCGCGTAAGACTCCGTCATTCCGTCCTCACCCCCCTGCCCGTGTCTTCCCCCCCCACCGCTCCCCCCCGCCCTCTCCCAGCGCGCGCATGAGCGAGATGAGCCAGCAGGACTCGCCGCTACTGCAGCAGCAGCGGCTGCTGCAGGGCAAGCCGGGAGGGCCGCTGGCGCCCCTGCTCGAGTGGTTCCGGAGCGCCTCGTCGGGGTCCGCCAGCCGGCCCGCCCGCCCCGCAGTCAGCGGGATGTCGCAGCAAGAGCAACTGCAACTCTATCAACAGCTGCAGCAGCAACAGCAGCAGCAACAGCAGCAGCAGCAGCAGGCGGAGGCAATTCTGCGGCAGCAACAGCAGCAGCAGCCACAACAACGGGGCCCGGCCCAGTACACGCCGCTGGCGGCCGCCGCTGTGGTGACGGGCACTGCGCGGGGACGGTCGAACGAAGGCGGCGCGGACTCGAGGGCACCGCTCAATTGAGCGGCACCCTCAGTCCCTGACCCCTGGCCCCGGATTCAACCTCCGCGAAGGAGGGCTTGGCGGGCTGGTAGGCCGGCGGCCATGTGGGCTGCAGAATGGCTCGGGCGCGGAGAGGCGGGAGAGGGTTTCGGAGCCGGGGTGCGTTGCGACCGTATTGATCTCCGCCCCGCTGGCCTTCGAAGTGTAATTGCGTGGGGGCCGGGACCGGGTGGGCCTGTGCCGCGTGACGTCGTGGCGACGCGTTGTTCTGCGGCGGTAAAAACATACCTGTGGTCGTTCGTTTGTCTGTTTGTTTCTTTGTTTGTTTTCGCTCCCACCTGGCGTCGCGCCTCGCCTGGCTCGTAGCGCGACATGACGTGACGCAGTGTGCGTCATGTCGTACAGAAGCGGAGTGAGGGTTCCGCAGACTGTATGAAAGAGAGAGAGAGAGGGGGACGGAGAGAGAGAGGGTCGTTCGAAAAGATACGAAGGCTTCTCTTGTTTTTTCTACCGGACCGGACGCAGTGGCTGGGCTGGCGGGCTGGCTGGCGGGCTGGAACTGCCGCGAGCAGCAGAGCGATGGATTGCGCGCTGGGCGCCAAGGCGCCGTACATTATCGTACTGGTCGTTAGCTGACGTGGGTACTGCAGGTGGCACACGAGGCCTTTGCGGCGTGGGGTTATGTGTGGGTGGGAGGCCTGCCTGCAAGAGGTGTCTGCGACAGCCCACGAGTAGCGAGTGAGAGGCGACCGCGTGCGAGGGCTGCTGCCGCGGAGGGCCGGGTTGCGGGGCGGGTGGTGCGGGTGCCGCCCGCACCCGCACCACCGGTTCTGTTATGCAACCCCCCCCCCAGTCGGGCAGCATCCAGGTAGTGGCCTCATCCGAGCGGCCGCAGGGGCCGCAGCGGCATGGAAGAGCGGGAGTGAGACACGTGGAGAGCGCGAGGGAGGGCCGCTAGGGAGGTCGCACCTAGTGATGCCGTATGAGTGAGTCACGTGCCGTATCTGTGTGTGGATGGGGGGGACTCGGTGCCGCCGCCCCGCGCCTGGCGGGGGGTGACGTACGACTCCCCTGGGGACAGGGGGCGAGTGGGAGCGAAGTGACGCACCCCGGGGGAAGCTTCCTGGTTCCGGAGCTCAGTGAGTGCAGCAGGCAGCTCAGGCAGGCGGAGAGGACGGTACGCCCCGTCAGCATTATGTCGTATCACTACGTGCTCGCCGCAGGGAGGCTGGCCGCAAAGGGATGCCGTACAGAGGTCGTACAGCCTCGACAATGTGTATTGCCGTGTTATGCCACCACAACAACAACTACCACCACCACCACATTAATTTATTGTTCGCGGCTCTGCGCGCAGCGATCGAAATGAGAACTGGCTGTTGGCACTGCTGTCCGGTTTTTAGAATTGGGCCAACTGGCCACATGTAACAGGAAGATGCAGGCGAATGACGAAACGGCTCGCTTGGGTGGTTCCGTTCGGATACTGGTTTCGGAGGTTCCCGGGGGCTCTGGCCGCCTCACACACACATACACACACACACACCAGATCGCGCTCAGTCTCCTTCGCGGCTCAGCGCAGCATTTATAAAACACACCAGATCAAAGTGGTTTGAGCTGATGCGCCTAGGGAGGGCTGGGGCGCCTTCCCTGGTGGGCCGTCCCGACGCCGCCGTGGGGCAGGCCAGGCCCAGCAGGTCGTGCACGAGGATGCAAGGCTTCAACGAACCAAGGTGACGTGTGCGGAGGTTTACAGAAGAGGACCGGTCACGGAAGTGTAGTGGGACGGGTGCGGGGGGGGTGGGGGTGACGGGGGGAGGGGGCGGTGGCTCTACACCAGATGTCGCGACGGTCGTTCGTCGCACCTTGCCGTACCAGGCCGGTGGTATAGGGCCCCTACGCGGCCCGCAGCCTGACGTCGTCTCTGTGTGCGCCTTTGCGCCATCACACCATCAGCGCGACACTCCATTAGTTTATTTAAATTAATTGCGCAATGGAAGATACGGGTAAGTATGCACGGCAATGAAATACCGCCAGTATGGTACTGCTTCAGCCCGCAAGATCTGATCCTCTTCAACACCATTCCGTCGTACGGGCAAAACCCCATGCAAGACCTGCCGCGGCGTGCCGCACCCCAGGTGCTGCTGCTGCAACCACCAACCACCAACCGGACCTGCCCGCCAATCATCACGGCAGCCAGGCGTCCTTGCGAGGAGCGCCGCTGATACTGCGCAACGCAGTGAGGAGCACACGAGGGCAGCACCCCCCCCACACACAAACATACCGCACTAGTCACCAGCATACCTACCCGGCCGTATTGCTTTTTACCTCTCTCCCTGAGTGTATGGTGGTCGCTCCCCAACATCAGGCGCCGACGGGGGTCCACCTCTTACCCCCGCCCTCAAACACACAGCTCCCCGCACCCACCAGGCGGGCACACGGGCAGCAGGTGCCGGTTGGCCGACCCGGCCTTGGGGGGGGGCAGGTGAGCGGCTAGCTACAGCCCGCTACAGCCCGCGCCTGTCGCCACTCAGCGGGTTCAGGTGGATGGCGGGGGGGCAGAAGGCGCCAGGACCCCCGGACCCCGAAGCTGCCGCCGGCGCCTTCTTCGCCATCGCCGCCTGGGCGGGCGACGCGGGGGGGGGGGTTTGAGGAAGACCCATCATACAACGCTGGAGCCGGGCGTGAAAACTTAGATGGGGAATAGCTTGGGACACGCGTTTGAGTTTGGGGGGGCAGCTGCCCCCACACGGCAGCAGCAACGGCCCTCCCGCTCACGCACCTCCAGCACGGCCCCAATCCGCAGTAGCGTCGCCTCCTGCAGCGGCCGGCCGATCAGCTGCAGCCCCACCGGCAGTAGCACCCCTGAGGCCGACCCGGCAGCCGCCCCTCCGGGCCCCGCCTGCCGCTGCTGCTGCTGCTGCCGCTGCTGGCCGCCCTCGTCCTCAGCGGGCGGCACCGCCCCCACTGGCAGGGACACGGCGGGCAGCCCCAGCATGTTGGCTGCGACCACGAAGCGCATTACGCGGCTGACCTGCTCGTCCAGGGAGGGCATTCATCCAGGGAGGGCAAGGTGGCTCATCCAGGGAGGGCGAGATGACTCATCCAGGGAGGGCAAGGTGGCTCATCCAGGGAGGGCAAGGTGGCTCATCCAGAGGGGGCAAGGTGACTCGTGGAAAAGCAAGGGGGTGGGGTGGGAAACCCAAGGGCGTGCGGCAGGGAGTCAGCAGGGAGCAAGCCAAGCCTTACCCGGGCCTGCCAGCCCCCGCACTGCTACGGCAGGCTCCCCCGTCCTGCCCGCCCCGCCCTAACCCCCCTCACTACACAAATGCCCGCTGCAGCCCCCCCCCGTGGATTTGCGGATTCTCTTATCACCCCCCCCCACACCCGCATGCATCTCAAAACTTCTGTTTTAAACGATTTTTTTCGGACATCCACGGGTTTCCCTCGAACCCCCCCCACACCCACACACCCACCTGCTGCAAGTTGCTCTCCCCTGCGGAGGACATCCACGCGGATGCGGGAGGGGTGGTTGGGTGAGTGGGAGTGTGTATTGGGTGGACGGGGTACGGAGCTACGAGGAGGTGGCGGCCCCGTGCAGAGGCCACCTGGCCTTTGGGTCGGCGTGGGTCGTACAACACGGCGTCGTACAACACGGCGTCGTACTCCTGGCTGGGAGTGCAAGTCGCCTCCACCGTTGCCCCAGGCAATGAGGGCGGGAGGGGGACATGTTACTATTGGCACTGTCGCCACTGCTGCTAACACAGCCGCCACTACTGCTGCTGCTGCTGCCGCTACTACTGCTGCTGCTACTGCCGCTCACCTCCTCGGAGGGCATCCGGGTGGATCCGGGGAGCAGGGAGGGGGGTGGTGGGGGTGGCGATGGCATGCACCTGAGGGGGGAAGGAGGGGGGCGGGGGAGGGGGGAGCGAGGTGTATAAAAACCGTTTTGTACCGAGTGGGAAGGGGTGGGGTGTGGCGACATGGCGGGCGGGCGGGCACACGCGCACACCGCCAGGCGGCTGCGGACCTAGCCTGCCTGCCTGCCTGCCTGCTGTGTGCGGCGCAGTGCGAGTGCGGCTGGTCCCAGGGGTGAGACAACAACGGACAGCAGCAGCAGCCACCATGACCGCCAGGACGTGCCACCTTCCGCACGGCGTACATCCCGCATTGAGGACACCGACCGGGAACACGGCCGGCTCGACCTACCACCCACGCACCACCCAGCCACCACCCGGCCACCACCCACCCACCTGGCTGAGGACCCGGCGGAAGTGCGTGTTAGCTCGGGCACGGATGCGCTGAGCCTGAGGGGGAGAGCAACACCCGGAGGAGCAGCGGGGAATGGTCGGGATTTTTTGTTATTTATCGGTGATGTCAACGGCAGCTTCCTAAACCCTAAACCCCTAGAAGCCCTGCAAACCCTAAACCCCACAGCCTGATACCTGCCCGCCCCCCACCCCCCCCCACCTGCAGGTAGTCCGCGGGACCCCAGAAGTTCGCGTTGGCCAGAGCCAGCCGCACGTCGGGGTTGAAGGCGGCCCGCAGGCGGGGACTGTCGTACCGCTCCTGGACGAGCGGGTGCCGGGGGGCCAGGGAGGGAGGGCGGGTGAGGTGTTGGGAGTTGGTAGCTGGTAGCTGGGGGCCTTTGTGGTGGTTTCGGTGACTGCGGGAGATGCCCCGGACTTGAAAGAAGCTCCCTTCCGGCACCGCGTCCTCCTAGCCCCTCCGCCCGTCTCTACGCCGCTGTCCTCCCCCTTCTGTACCCCGCTCTCCCCCCCGGCTCTACACGGGTTTTCCTTGCAACCCCCCGCCCCCCTCGCCCCCTCACCCCCCCTCACCCGGAAGTTGTGCAACATCTCCGACAAGATGGTCACCGTGTGCGCCACCCGCAGGTGCTCCAGCTCCGGAACCACAACCGCCTGGACCTCGGCGCCGCACGACTCCAGGGCCGCCAGCGCGGATCGGCAGGCCGCCACCACCGAGGGAGAGGCGTGGTCGAACCACTGCGGGTCCGGGAGGGGGGGGGATGAGGCGAGCACTGAGTCGCACTGCACACACACGGCACGGTACTTGGCTGACTCCACAGCAAGCATCCCCGCACCTTGTCGTACATCCCCGCACCTTGTCGTACATCCCCGCACCTTGTCGTACACACCGATCCGCAGCCCTTTGAGCGGCTGCTGTCCTGCGCCGCTGGCGGGTGCCGCCGCCTCCGGCCAGGGGCTCGGCAGCAGGGGCATCTGGCCGCTGCCGCCTGCCGCCGCCTCCAGCGCGAGGGGGCCGTCGGCGCTCATGATCGCGTGGAGCAGCGCCGCGTCCTGAGGGGGGGGAGGCATGAGAACCGGTTACGCGACATTGACAGGATAGCTGGCGCATTGTCGTCGGACACTGATGCTGTGAGGAAAGCCGCGTCTTGGCGGGGGGGGGCGCAGTGGTGGTGGTGGTGGTGGTGGCGGCGGTGACCAAGTGGGGTTGATTGTGTGCGGATAATGCCCCGTGGGTGGGAGGGTAGGGCGGGGAGGGAGGAAAGGAGGAAGCGACGCGAGTTGGAACCGGGCGGGAGCGGACCGCTAGGGTGTCCGGGTATTGATGGCTTGATTACTCATCGCCAATCAAGCCAGCCTTACTCCGCCCTACCGGCCTCCCCGGGCCCCCAAACCCTCCCCCACCCCCACGCCCCCATGTGGCCCACCTGCACGCAGCCCGCCATAGGGCCCATGGTGGCCACCGTGCAGTCGATCTCCACCACCCCCCGCCCGCCCACTCGGCCGTCACTGGGTTTGAGCCCCACCAGGCCGCAGAAGGACGCCGGGATGCGGACGGAGCCGCCGCCGTCGCTGCCTGCGGCGGCGGCGGTCGTACGGGTGCTTAGTCATCAGCATGCTCGGGGGTGCAGGGGTCAGACACCTCCTGCACCGTGCAGCACGCCGCCCCCCCCCCTCGCCCTCCCCCTCCCCCTCCGCCCCCTCCGCCCCCCTATCGGACCCTCGCCCCTCCCCCGTACACACCTTCCCTCCCCCCTCCCCCCTCGCGTAAAACGGTTTTTCCAAACCCCCTCGTTAGCCACGCCCCCCCTAGGGCGGCACCCAGGCGCCCGTACGCCGCACCGATTGCGATCGGGCACAGCCCCGCCGCCAGCACCGCCGCCGTGCCGCTGGATGAGCCGCCGGTGTAGTAGCAGTGGCGGGCGCCCGCCCCGCCCGGCTGCCCCAGCCCGTGCGGGTTGATCGCCGTGCCCCTCCGCAGGTTGAGTCCGGTGATGCCCAGCCCGATCTCGTGCATCGTGGTCTTGCCCAGCAGCACGGCGCCCAGGGACCGCAGCGTTGACACGTACGGCGCATCAGCTGACACGGGGCGCCTGCCGGGGCCGGGGTATGGGAGGAGACCCATGGGTCGGTACTGAAACGTGAAAAGACAAGGAAACGGGCGGGGGGGGGGGGAGGAGGCGGAGGCGGGGGGGAGGGGGGCGAGAAGACCCGGTAACACGACGTAGGAGACGGAGGAGGGAACTAGGGGTGGGGGAGGCCGATACTCGGAGGGGAGGGGCGGGTCGGGGTTTAGGGTTTTTCAAGGAATCAGGAAAAGGAGCCGCTGGATGAACAGCAAGGGAGGTATGCGGGGGGAAGGTTGCAGGTGTCCGGCTCCTGCCGGTCACCTGCCCCTCCAGCACAAGGGCCTCTTCCCGCACTCAAGAGCCCCAAACCGCGGGGGGGTGGCGGGGGGGGGCGGCGCCACTCACTGCTTCGCCACAAAGGTAGTTCCGGCGGTTGTGTCGTACGGCAGGGCGTCCGCCACGTCCTTGACGGCGAAGGGCACACCTTCCAGGATGGACCGAGCGGTGCCTGATCGCAGCCTGGGGTGGGCGGTTGGTTGGTTGGTTGGTTGGTTGGGGTGGGTGCCGTGTTTCCAAGAGTATCAACGTGTCAGGTGCCTGCCGCCGTGGAGGGGGGGGTAAGGGCGCGCTAGTGTGTTATGGTGGAGGATCGGCCCTGCATACATCGTACATCGTACATCGTTGATCGTACATAACACATCGCCCGCATCGATCCCTTTTCACTCATGCCGAAGTCATGCCCCGCCCCGCCGCGCCCTTGTCGTGTTTGCAACCTACCCCGCACGCCCTTGCCAAACACGCACCTGCGCGCGCTCTCCTCCGCCTGCTCCAGCACCTGCTCCGGGGACCAGCCCACGAACCAGCTCAGCGGGGGGCTGTGCGCCTGGCCGGCGGCGACGAACTCGATGATGCGCTGAGCCACCTCGATGGGGGTGCACGACCCTTGGGTCGGCCAAAGGCGGGCGGCGCACGGGGAAGGGGGGCCGCGGGGGTGTATGTGAGGAAACCCCGTGTCGGGTCAGGAGGGCTTCGAGGAAGACCCGTGGATTCGAGATAAAACAGTTTAGAATAGACGTCGGGTCGAAGGGGGGCGGGTGCGGATCCCACTCGCCCCCCCCCAAGTGCGCCCGCTACCTCGTCCCACCCGACCCCTCGGCCCCGACCAAGTCCCCCTCCGCCCCCGCATGCACCCACCCACCCCTCTTCTCCTTGTGTAGTGTCACTGCACGCCTGTCCCCAATACCCACCCACCCCTCCAGGGTTTCCTCCCTACGACCCACCCCGGCGGTTCACCCGGCCTCCCTCCGACCCACCCCGCCGGTACGCCCGAGCGTAGTCCACCACCGTGGGGCCACCAGAGAAGGCCCAGGGGGCCAGTGGCGCAGCGCCAGCACCCGCCGCCGCCGCCGGGGGGGGTGCCGGCCCCTCCAGCTGGAGGCAGTGGGGCAGCAGGCCCCCCTGCAAGGCGGCGAGGATGGGGGCAGCTGCACCGGGTCCATCATCGGCTCCGGACCGGTCCAGTGGCTGGGCTTGCGCCTCAGGCTCCGACGTGACGGGCGACAAGTCGGCCACGAAGAGCGGCGGCTCCGGAACCCGAATTCCCTGGAGGACCTGTGTGTGCGTGGGAAAGGACGGGAGGGGGGTTAAAGGGGTAGGAGCGGGATCGGAGAGGAGCAGCGCAGGCGCGGACTTCAGCGGTGGTCTTCAACAGGGGGAAATGGAGTCTGCGCGTAGCTATCCTTGTGCATCTGGAGTTGATGCTTCGAGAAAGGATGACGACGCACCTGAGTGACGCCGCTTTGACGCGCCAGCACGGGGTAAATCATTCCGCCGAGCCATGACTCGAAGACGCGGGTGAACAAGCCTAGAGCCAGGCCCCTGAGTACGGGAGCTTGCAGGTCTTTGAGCTCATACGGCGCGTCGGTGAGCTCTTGAGCGGGAGGCAGCTGCTCGACAGTCGAGCGGTTGGCCTGCGCCATGCCCAGATATCGCGGCGTCCGGTGGAAGCAGGCGTTTTCACCTCCGCTGCAGAAATGGCTTATACTTATGTTCACAGAGAGTCTAGCGCGCTGAAAACGGCGCCGCACCGCGTGTACCAATGGTCGCGATTGCTCAGGCAGAACGCGACGGTACTATACGTGCGTCGTAAGATCAGATATTATACGTTCCGGTACTGCAAGGATATAGCGGTTCAGGAACGCAGTGGAATGCGCTGATTTTGTTTCACGACCAAGGCGTACGCGAGCACCGAGCTGAAATTTGAGATGCCCTCAGCGATGCCCTCGGCGAAGAGGGTCAAGAAGGAGTAGGGCATCATAGATTAGCCATCTCGCTCCGGTGCTCCGGGTTAAGGTCATCCGGGGCGGCAATGTGGAGTACGACGCCACGCTCTCCCGGGACGGCGACCGGGGCCTGGCTAAGGCGGGGCCGGGGCCGGCTCCTGGTCGCTGAAACAACTTGCAATCACGAAGAATCGACCCCCCCCCCTTTTCCCAGAGAGGTCCACGTTACCACTGTTGCTTTCCGCGCAGCAGCAGCAGCAGAAGCACTCCGTGCTACCTATGGTGGGCCACCCACACCCTCGCCGCGTGGTGCCAAGAGTTCATCTTGACTTTCTACATCGCGGAAGTCTTGAGCATTTCTCAAATCATTTCGGGTCATTCTCTGGGTCGGCCCCGGACGACTTAGCCAGCGTCGCCAGAAATGAGGCACGAAGAAGAGGAGGGAGCTCGGAAAGGAGCCCCCGTCATCAATGCCGAAAAGCCTCGTTGCAAGACGGATGATGGCTTGGAGGCCGGTCCAGAAGACAGGGATGAGTATGCCCCACCGTGGACACCTCATAAGCTCGCCGTGGAAGCAGTGGAGCACATTGGAGTCAATCAAATACCAGCAGAAAAAGGCCCAGACGGCCAGTGCGACGTTACAAAGCCGCGGCCTTTAATGCCCTGCACAAACGTGGGTTCATTAAGCATCAGTGCCCCGCAAACCGCGAAGCAGACTATGCCAACGGCCGAACCTTGCGTACTGCTGTGGAAGATCTTGTAACACCTCCAGACGAACTTCACGTGCTCCACCCACCCGTCCCCCGGTGTCCTTGACGCGATGATCTTTACGAGCTGCCCGTTGTAGAATGAGATGTCGGTTTGATTTGAGTGCTCTGAATGCTCCGAAATAAGCCGACCGCCTGCTGCCATATACAAGCCACCTTCCTTCAGCCTTCCTTCAGATTGTTACATTAGGGGCCATTTACATCTGTCCGGGTCAAAACTTTAATTCGATAATCAGCCGTCATCCCGAATCTGCCGGAAACTGTTTCCGGCTGAAAATTCGTTTACATTGAACTTTTGCGCACCCTTTTTCTTGCAGATACTAGGCATCTAGGTCGCCATAAACATCACGACGAACTCAAGGATGGAACTCAAGATTATCATTCGTCGTGGAGGTCAGAGAATTGAAGAGCTAACTTATAGAAGCTCTTCTTACGACTACGATACGTGGTTAAAGATTCCTTTTGCAGAAATCGTTCAGGTGGCTCACAGTGATAGCTGATAGGCTGGCGATCGGAGATCACGTACTCCGTGAAGTGCGAGGTGGCTTCTGTAATGTGAGGTTCAGGGTTGGGAGGATATACACGATAACTGTACTCGAGTCTGAGTCCGAGTCCGAGTCCGAGTCCGGGTCCGGGTCCGAGTACCAGTTCGAGGAGCACTACGAGGCGTTTCAACAGTTTCAACGCATGAGAATCTGAACCATTTGACGACGAGGGCGCTGCTGAATCGCCCATTGGCGTCCTCAAAAGCACTTGCGTGAGTATGATCGGCTTGTGCAAAGATTGCTAGGCAATGTGGTGATACAGGTTAGGGCGTGTACTATGTTGATGTTACATATCTTGCCGGGGCCTGACGCTGGCCAGGGGCCAGGTGGAGGACGGAGTGGACTACAACGCGCAGTGCATCCGTATGGCCTGGCTGTGAAGGTGCTGGACTTCATGAGCAGCGACCCTCCTATCCTGTGCCTCCGGAGGTGCGCATCCCGGCGTCCTTCTCGCTTGAATGCGCCTGTCGTCCATCGTCCCAGCGAGCTGCCAGACGGTGTGCGTAAGTGTGCCCCCACAAGCTTTGGGTGCTGCGGCCCCCTCGTCCATCCATGGTCATCCGAGAGCTAGCACCGCACCAACTCCATGTCCCCAGCAGCCCCGAGGACGAGTGGCACCTGCGGCTGCTGCCTGAAGTCGTGACGGCCATTAAGGAGTACAGCTGCAGGTGAGGAAGGGGATAGGAAGGAAAAGTGAAGTGGTTGAGGATAGAAGTCTCAATTGTCAAAGGCATGTGGGTGCGACGACAGGCGAACGTGTTACTCTTTGGGTGTCCATCCTTGCGCGTGTCGGCATAGGGCGGCTCTGGGATGGCCCCTGCGACCTGTTTGCCCACCCAGTTGGCCCCGGCCCCCCAACTGCCCCGCCCTTGCCCCGCCCCTTACACCCCGTACCGGCTTACACTGCCCCCCTTTTCACCGAAGGCCGGTTCGTCCTCGGACCGTAGTCTCAGGTTCGAACCTGGGTGAGAGCTATATATATTTTTACCATGTACCCGCCTCAAGGGCCATTGATTGGGTTACTCGCCTTGCGATAGCGTCTATGGTAGCCTCGGCGAGCCCCGTAGGGAACGCACAGGTCTACCGAGATTCGAACCAGTGACTTCCTCAATCTGGCCCCTCCATCCGCCATAGCAGACCCCGGTTAATTCCGGCAGATTTGGGAAGCGCGGTGTCGGATCAGAATCGAATTGGCGACTTCGAAGTTGCTAAGCATAGATTCGAAGTGCTGGTCTCGATACCATTTGTATAGCTCAAAGGCTTACCGGATGGTCGGGACTCCATTTGGGCTCCCTATATTGTGAGCTCTTTACGGCTTTGCTGTACCAGCTTACACCTACATCCCAACTTTCCTTTCCCCCCACCACAGGCAGGTCCAGTGCCCTCCGCAGCAACCCAGGCGTGGGCCATGAGGGAGTTGCAATGGGCACACGCTGGGGCGGGGCCCTCGGCGTAGAGGAGCTCGGGGCTGGGCGGACTGGCGACGCCGCGGGCGCAGGGCGGGCTGGCGACGGCGCTGGGGACGGCGCGGGCGCCGGGCGAGCTGGCGGAGGCGCTGGGCGGGCTGGCGACGGCGCTGGGGTCGGTGCGGGCGCCGGAGGGAGTGACGGGGACAGCGGCGCTGGGGTTGACGCGGCCATAGCGGGCATGGAGGGCCTGCGATTCCACGAGGGCATGGGCTTGCTCGCCATGCGGGGCGCTTGCGTCGAGGCATGCGAGGTCCGCCACGCCCAGTCCATGGGGAAAGCGGAGGCAGCCAGCCTAGGGCAGCGGCGGCTTCAGCTCGTGGTCCAGTGCCCATCCCCCATGACCGGCGGGCCCGGCCTGGTGCCCTCAGGACCGCAGGCGACATCAGGACGCACGAGATTCAGCCCGGTCACAGACGCGGCCCGGCGGGCGCCCTTGTCAGAATCAAAGGAGTCAAGAAAGGGCGCTGATAGGACGAGGAAGGATAGATGGCTGTGGGTGGCCGCTTGGGGTTCCTTGTCGTTAAGGGTGCCGGGCTCCAGCACTGTACATAATGCGCACATTTCGAGGCATCCACCTCCCGCATGCTGGGGAGACGGCTGTCGGCATCACCATTGCCTTCAGTGGCGGCGGCAGCGGCGGCAGCACTGTCACCATCAGGTGGTGCCGCAGGGTAGTCACGTCGCAGATAGATGTTTGAAGCCACTGACGTATCACGTGCCTCGGGAGGACTAGTCCAGGTCAGTCACATGTTCTGTCTATTGACGGCAATCTGAGGCGACAGCTGTCACGTCATTCTACCGTCACCGTTCATATATATTTGCTGAGGTCGCTTGTTGGTGCTTTGAGGTAGTTGTAGCGGTTGGGCATGTGAGCTTTCCGGTACCTTCTTGATGCGGTTCCGGAGCTCTTGAGTCGTACGATTGTTTTGTGATTTGAAGTGAGTGCAAGGCGTGATGCCTTGTCTCGTCTTGCTCTCAGGCAGGTGCCTGTAAGCAAACACGAGGTGTTGTAGTGAAGCAGCTTTGAGTTGGAGAAGTGTCCCGAAGGTGTGTTTTATAAATGCTGAGCTGAGCCGCGAAGTATACGTAGCGCGAGGTGTGTGTGCATGAATGCTTAATGATGTGGCGAGGAAAGTGCTAATCCGAATAGAGATGTCTCCGGGCAGTCCGCAAGGAAAGTCACACATAACGTACGGGGAAGCCTAGACCAGTTGGATGCGGCTTAAGCGACAGGTCGGGCTCAAAGGTGGCTGGTGTGGGCCACACAGGACGACTCCATCGCAAGTGTCTGAATTCAGATGCCTGCCACACGAAGCCGCCAGCCACCACCGGGCATGAGAACGCATCGCGAGGCGCCGTGACAAGTTCCCTCTCGCAGCCGCGACGGGCTAATCCAAGACGTACGGCCAACAGGGCCGCTCACTGAAGTCGTAGAATCAGGGGAGCGTAGAATGAAGGGCACTGTACGAAGGTAGAACTGTAGAATGCAAGACGCACAGGGGGGTCCCAACGAACGTGCGGAGTCACCAGCGCACACGCTAGCTGTGACCCAACACGCGTGGCAGGGCGGGATGCTGGGGTCCGTCCGTACCAGTGACGACGAGGTCTGGGACGAGCAAAGCGATGGCACGCCCGCCAACAGCGCCGATGCGCGCGGAATCGTAGGGCCTGTGGCTGCTGGTGCCGGCGTTGCTGCTGCTGCCGCTGCCGCTACTGCCGCTACTGCTGCTACTGCTTCCGGGCGGCCAGCTAGTCGGGTGGTGGTCCACTTCCGCAACCAGCCTAGTGTGACGGCCCGGCTGGTGGTGGGTGCAGACGGCGTGTTCTCCGCCATCCGTTCCGCCATGTACCCCGGGGAGCCGGGGCCGCGGTGAGGGAGGCGGGGGTTGCAGCGAGATCATCAGGGAGAGGGCAGCTAGACCGGCAGCGGGCTGAGGGAGTAGCATGCGCCTGGGCAGTTCCGCTGCACTGCAGGCAGGGAGGCAGGCAGGCAGGCAGGGTGGCAGGGGCAGAGCCGCCCTGTGTGCAGAGACGCGCGGCTCGCCACGCTCGAATACACACACACGCACACACACGCACACACACCCTGCAGAGCCGCCCTGTGTGCAGAGATGCGCGGCTCAAAACGCTCGAATACACACACACACACACACCGCACCCTCCCCCTTAACTTCTCCGCACCCCCTCCTCCCCCTCGTCAGCTACCTGGGCCAGATGAACTGGAACTGCGTGCTTCACAACCCGGGGGGCAACACAGTGGTACGCGCGCCTTCCGAGACCTGATTACTGACGCCCGCCCCCTTGTTCCCCCCCGCCCCCCGATATACCGCAGCCCTAGATATACCATCTACCCCCGCGATTAGGAATTAACGTTGCTGTGCCTTTGCTTGCCCCCACAGTGAGCACAGTGAGCACCGTCCCTAAATCATTCCCTAGACCGTCGTACACTTGCTGCGTTGCAGGTGAGGTTTTCCGGGGATGCAGGACTTGCATAATGCTATCAACCAGGTGGCAGAGTGCTTTATATCCCGGGAACTGCCGGCCAAAGCGTGCTACAGGTAGGCGTGCACCCCACCAAACCATGCTGGCGGGTGGCCGAGATGGCAGCGGCATCGTGAGCGACAGCGACGGACGCCAGCCCCGGGGGCCGCAGAGTAGCACTGGCCAGACTAATGAGAAACGCAAGCTCGACATGGTACGTACCCATGAGACCAGGGCCTCCGCTAGGAAGGGAGAAGGAACCAGAGTACAAAGGTGCGAAACTGGGGTGGGGATGAAGCGGTGCACCTCGGACCGTGAAGCGCAGACTGCCAATGAAGTTGTTGCTTTCCGCGGGCGGAGTAACCCAGCGCAGAGGAAGAGCTTCCTGCATTGGAAGTGAAACAAGTCGTGACCGTCCATCATGATTGGACGGCAATTCGAGGGAAACAACGCACCGGTGGACGTGAAGGGGATGCCAAAAGAGAACGGCAAGAAATTCAGCAACCTTCGTAGTAGCCGTACATCACCTTACACTGACTCGCGCACAAGTGACCACCCAACAAACACAATGGACGCCAGCTTGCTTCCGGAGCACGGGAGGTCAGTTGCGGCAGGAGACCAGTCCAAAATATGCGAGTCCAAAGTACCGTCACGAACATTTATACTTGGGCAGATAGTACCGAATAATGTGGCTGATACGGCATTAGTTGCAGGCTTTCGCATTGCGATACCTGCCTGAGATTAAACATAAATGCCAAGACAGAGTCCTGGGCTGGCCAAACACACCCAACCGGGCCCTACCCGCCCACCGGGCCTAATACCTACCGGCGGAGGGATTGTGTCTCAGCGATACTGTGCCAGAGCAGATACGGAATGTTTAAGTGAGGGTGGCAGTGGCTGGTGCTGGCTTTCCTTGCGAGTTGTCACGCTGCGTCGCGTCGCGACAGGCGAACCACACATGGCCGTGTCTCCCACGCACAACGGCCACTTAAGACAGGAATCATTTTGAGGATCACAAGGGTGCAGTCAGCCGACCTTGTTTCCTTCTTCAGGGTGTTGCGCATGTTGCGATGTTGCAGCGCCGACAGGTAACCGTAGTTACGTTTTGCCGTCAATCAAGTATATTGGAAGCTCCAGACTATGTTCTCGTGCGTCGGCATTATCCATATGGCGACGTCGCGCCTCTCGTGGGCACGACCCCGAAACCACGTTAGGGAGGTTCTGGGCGCAGATACATGTGATGACTTTCATAGGTTCAAAAAAGTAAACATTATAACGTCGCCTCTAATATTTCCTGTTTTACTGCTCGCGAGCCTCCCTCTTCCTTCCCTTTCTTGCTAATACTACACCAACATCTTGGCCGTTCGCTTTTCCTCAAGGCCGGGCCCTGTTGTGGGCATGGCTCGCTGTTCTCTAGAACTTACCCAAGGCCTTAAGGCGCTGTCGGCACCTTGTGTCGTCCGGATAGTTGCGCATCGTTCCAACCCTCTACTCCCGTGCTCGCATTACTGCCCGTTTTCCGCCCATCCTGCCATCACCTTGCTACCGCCTTCCCGGAGATGGTCCTCCTCCTGCGGGCGCAGCACCTCACGCGCGCCCACGCGCGCATCTCCTCGCGAGCCCGGAGGGTCGCCTTCCGAGGACGGCGCGGCTGGGCCCCGGCCTGCCTCCGACCCCAGCAGCCCTGTGGAACAACAGCCAGAGCCGCCGAGCTCTGATACGGACGCCGCGGCCAGCGCCAGCAGTGCGGCGCCCGCGTCAACGTCGCCGCCCGCGGACGCACCCAGTAGTAGCGGCAGCACCCGGCCCCAGCCGCACCGACACCAGCAACAGCTTCGAGGGCCCTTCGCATGGATCTCCCGCCTCGTCTCCCTGCCGCAGGCGCAGCTGCCCCTGCGCATAGCCTTCAACGTTGCGGTGCTGCTCGGGCTGATGCGGATGTGGCCGGCGGGGCGCGGGGTGGCTGGCGAGGGGTCGGACGAGACGGTGCTGAAGATGCCGTACTCTGACTTTGTACGGTAGGTGTCCGCGTGGTGGGTGCTCGTACGGCAGGGTCGCGGCGCTGGTCGTCCTGAGAGCGCCGTACGTGCGTACGGCGGGTAGGGTAGCGGGGTTGGCGTGCGGCTGGCACCCCGGTGAGGGCTGCTACCGAGGGGCCACTTCACGCATAGGGCCCTTCACGCGTAGGGTCCTCCACGCGTACAGCCCTTCGCGCGTAGGGCCCTCCACGCTGAGAGAGACCCATTGCACTGGTTGTGGGTCGTTGGGTCCGTGGGGGTGACGGCAGGGGCAGGGTGCCGGCCTCTTTCCGGAGGCGGAAACGCACCCACACCCTCTTCCCCGCCGGCCTCGGCCTCTCGCCCCCTTACCCGCGCCCCCGGCCCTCTCGCTCCGCCCCCTCACCAGGTCCGCCAAGAGCAACGAGGTGGACCTGGTCACCGTGGACGGCCCCAAGGTGTTCTTCGCGCTGCGGCCAACCAGCCCCCTGCTGCAGCAGCGCAGGCAGCAGCTGCACCAAATGCAGCAGCAACAACACGCGGCCACCGCCGCCGCCGCCGCTGCCGCTGCAGCGTCCGCGTCCGCCGCCGCCACCGCCACCGCCCCAATGGCCCGACCGTCCGCTGTTCCTTCCGCTCCCGCTCCCGCAGCCGCCCTCGGCCCCACCGCCGAGCGCCAGGCCTCCGGCGCCAGCGCCAGCACCAGTACCAGCACCGCCTCCCCCTCCCCCGCCGCCTCCTCCTCCGCCTCCCCCCCAGCCGCCTCCCAGCCCCTCTACTTCTATACCGTCCGGCCCTCCGACTACCCGATGCCGTACGACTGGCTGGAGAGCAATGCCGTACCTGTATCCGCGATAGAGCACAGAGAGAACCGCCTCCTCACCGTTCTGGGTTACGTGTTGCTGGTGGCTGTGGTGCTGTCCACCCTCAACCGGCTGCCCTCGCGCCAGGACGCCCGCACCCCCGGCCGCAGGCACCGACCCGCATCGTCACAGCAGCAGCCCTTCTCGCCCGGGGGCGGCGGCGGCGGCGACGGCGGGTCCGTCAGCACCACGTTCGCTGACGTGGCGGGGGTGGACGAGGCCAAGGAGGAGCTGCAGGTGGGCGGAGAGGGGGGAGGTGGCGGGGATCAGGGCAGGGGCGGGGGTGGAGAGGGGTAGGGGCAGGGGCTGGGGTGGAGAGGTGAGCGGCAGAAGCGGGGTGGAGAAGGGACACCGTTAGGTGGCGCGCGAAGCGGCTGGTGAGGCTGCGAGGGGTTTGGGGTTGGGGGGCAGCAGGCAGGGCAGCTGGTAGCTGGTGGGATTCCGAGGGGGAGGGGCAGCTTGAGCGGGAGTCCTACCCCTTACAACCTGGAAATCGGCTGCTCCCTAACCGATCGCAACCATCACAACCACCTTGACCCCGACCTAACCCCCCGCAGGAGATTGTGGAGTACCTGCGGTCCCCGGAGCGTTTCTCGCGGCTAGGGGCGAGGCCGCCGGCGGGCGTGCTGCTGGTGGGTCCTTAGGGTTTAGGGCTTCAGGGCTTCAGGGCATTAGGGGCGGGAGGTGTGGGATGCGGGCTTAGGCGGGTGTGGGGGCCTTTGGTAGGCGGGGAGACGGGAACGAATGGGAGCGCTGCACCCGCACACCTGCACCTGGCGCCCGAATGGCAGTTGGTTGACGGGTTGGTTGAAGGGTTGGTTGGGGTTGGTTGGGTTTGAGGAGACACCGGTCTGGGCATGGCTGGCCGGTTGGCAAATGCGAGGTGCCAGGGAGCTCCTTCCCTCTCCCCCTCCCTCTCCCCCTCCCTCCCTCCCTCCTCCCCGCAGGTGGGCCCCCCCGGCACGGGCAAAACGCTGCTGGCCAAGGCGGTGGCTGGCGAGGCGGGGGTGCCGTTCTTCTCCATCTCCGCCTCCGAGTTCGTGGAGCTGTATGTAGGCATGGGCGCCATGAGGGTGCGCGAGCTGTTCGCAGGTAGGGCCCGGGGGGGGGGTAAGAGAATCCGCGAATCCACGGCCGACAAACGGCCGGCCGGCCCGGGGGGCCTCGGGGGGGTAAAAGGAAGACCCGTGTGCGCAAGAAGAAGAACCATTCAGACAGCCGTTTCGAGGTGCATGGTGTGCGGGGGGAAATGGGGGGGGCTGGCGGGGGGGAGGATGGGTTTCGGAGCGGCTTGGGGGTACGTGTGTTGCTGGTGGCCAGGAGGCGGCCACCCCCACCCCCCCCGCCGAGCGCTTCTGCCCAAGTCACTTCGAAACCCGGCAGACGTCGCTGCGGTGTGGCGGGTCCAATACGGGTTGCCAGGCTGCGTGGGTGGGCTTCTCGTCCAACTCCCAACTCCTAACTGCCATCGCTCAGTGCAACCGCCCAACTGCCCCCCTCCCTGCCGCAGCTGCCCGCCGCGAAGCCCCCTCCATCGTGTTCATCGACGAGATCGACGCGGTGGCTAAGGGGCGAGACATGCGGCTGCGGTCCGTAGGTGGGCAGGGGGCCGGAGGGGGGCGGCAGGGGGGCGGAGGGGGGCAGGGGGCCGGGGCAGGGGGCCGTAGGTGGGCAGGGGGGCGGAGGGGGGCGGCAGGGGGGCGGAGGGGGGTGGCAGGGGGGCGGAGGGGGGCGGCAGGGGGGCGGCAGGGGGGCGGCAGGGGGGGCGGCAGGGGGGCGGCAGGGGGGCGGAGGTTGCTGGGTGTTGCTCCTCAGTGTGGTGGAGAGCGAGGAGGAAGGCTGACGCACGGCGGCCAAATGGTCCCGTTCCTGTCCCTGTTCCCCTCGCCTGACCTGCCCTCTCCTGCACCTCCTCCCCTCCCCTCTCCTCCACTGTCCTGTCCTTTTCGCGTCAACGGCTTTTATGCCCCTCCCCTCTCCTACGCCCCCTCCCCTCCCCTGCTCTCCCCGCCCAGGCAACGACGAGCGGGAGCAGACCCTCAACCAGCTGCTCACAGAGCTGGACGGCTTCGATTCGGGTCCGGACAAGCTCCCCCCCACCGCCCCGTCGGGCCCCCTAGGCGGCCTGCTGAGCGGGGGCCACTCCGGCGGCGCCTCGGGGCCCTCCTCGCCCCCCCACCCCGCCTCAAACGTGGTCATCTGCCTGGCTGCGACCAACCGCCCGGACGTGTTGGATCCGGCGCTGCTGCGGCCCGGGAGGTTCGACCGGAGGGTGTCGGTGGAGCGACCCGACAAGGTGGGGCGGGGAGGGGGGCCCAGGGGAGGGCGGCAGAAGCGGGCGAGAAGCTGGGGGAAGCCCGGGGCGGCGCGGGGAGGCGGGAAGCCCAACGCCTCCCTCCCGCGGTGTCAAAACACGCGACACCCCCCTTGCTAGTCCTCGTCCGGAGGGGAGGAGCAGCGCAGCGAGCCTAGCGGCATGTGGCCGCACCACCTGCGCCGCATGAGCAGCTGATGTGGGGGGTGGAAGGAAGACCCCCGCATGTACGAAAGAAACAACGTCTAGGACAGACGTGCGTTTGGGGCGGGCAGCATCTATGGGAAGTTGGGTTCGTGTTGCAACGCACACGGGGCGCTGGTGGGACCCGGGGGCTGCTGCCCGGAGCGAACAAGCGGGGCGCCAACCAGATCCCATTCCCCTTGCGCGTGCGCGTGTGTGTATATATGTGTTTTAAATATATGTGTGTGCGTGCGTGTGCGTGTTTGTTTATTTCCCGCGGCGTCCAGGTGGGTCGCGAGCAGATCCTGCGGGTGCACCTCGCGCGCCGCGGCCTGCCGCTGGCTGATGACGTGAGTGTCCCGGGGCTGGCGGCCCTCACCACCGGCTTCACGGGGGCGGACCTGGCCAACCTGGTCAACGAGGCGGCGCTGCTGGGCGGCCGGAAGGGCAAGACGGCGGTGGGCGGGGAGGAGTTCGACGCGGCGGTCATGCGGGCGGTGGCGGGCATCGAGAAGAAGAGGAGCATCTTGCAGGTGGGTGCGGAGTGGCGGGTGCGGAGTGGGGGGTGCGGAGTGGTGGGGCCGGTGTGGGAACGAAGAGGGCAGGAAGAGCAGGGGGAGGAGGAAGAGCAGGGGGAGGAGGAGGAACAGGGGGAGGAGGAAGAGCAGGGGGAGGAGGAGGAGCAGGGGGAGGAGGAGGAGCAGGGGGAGGAGGAAGAGCAGGGGGGAGGAGGAAGAGCAGGGGGAGGAGGAGGAGCAGGGGGAGGAGGAAGAGCAGGGGAGGAGGGGAAGGTGTGTTTTTGCGCAACACTCGGGTGCCGCTAACGCCTGTGCCTGCTCGCATCCACCCTGTGCTGGCTGCCCCTGCCATCCTCCTTGCCCCCCCCCAGGGTACCGAGAAGGCGGTGGTGGCCCGCCACGAGGTGGGTCATGCGGTGGTGGGTGCCGCGGTGGCCCGGCTGCTGGTCGGCTGCGGAGAGCCCTCCCGGCTGTCCATACTGCCAAGGTCCGGGGGGGCGCTGGGTTTCACGTACACACCGCCCAAGGTAGGACGGGGGGGGGGGTTTCGAGGGAGACCCGTGGATGTCCGAAATTCCGTTTAGAACAGACGGGGCAGGGGTAGGGCGGGTGGGTGTGATGACGAAGGGAGCACGGGTACTCTCCTCCTGGCCGGGCTGCTCCCCCTCCCAGCTGCCCACAACGCAACCCCTCCCACAGCCGTCGAGGTCTCTGCCCAACGCCCCTAGCTTCCGTCCTAATTCTATAAGGACGCTCATAAGGACGGCTCATCGAAGCCGTTGACCAACGGGCAGGGCAACCGATGGTACCGAATAAAAACGTTATTATTTTCTCCACCTTCGGGCCTCGGCTACCCCCTTGTCACTGTCAGTTGCCCACGGTTGCCCGCCGGTTACCCCTAACTCGCCACTTACCCCGCCTCTTACCCCCCCACCCCTTGTCACCCCCCTGGTTCCCCCCCGGTCACCTGCAGTCCGAGGACCGCGCGCTGCTGTTCGACAACGAGATCCGCGGCCAGCTGGCGGTGCTGATGGGCGGACGCGCGGCGGAGCACCTCACGTGCGGCGCAGTGTCCACCGGGGCTGCTGACGACATCCGGCGGGCCACCGACCTGGCCACGCGGGCAGTCAGCGAGTTCGGCATGAGTCAGCTGCTGGGCCCCATCAACGTGGGGGTGCTGGCGGCGGGCGGGGCGGACGGCGGCGAGGGGCTGGGGCTGCTGCGCGAGAACGGAGGCGACATGGGGCGACTGGTGGAGCGGGAGGTGAGGGGGGAGGAGAGGGGGAGGAGAGGGGAGGAGGGGGGGAGGAGGAGGGGGGAAGGGGGGCGAGGGTGTGTGGGTGTGTGTGTGTGTGAGGAAACCCCGTGTACGGTGGGAAGCAGGTGGAGACCGTTGGGGGGAGGTGTTTCGTGCCACCACCGTATCTAGAGGAGCGGAAGTGTGGAGAGGGGGCTGATGGGATCAGGGGTGCTGATGGATGGGACAGAGGCGAGGAAGTCGCAGGCGGGGTTGGGTTTGCACGTGTGGTTGTTTCGCTAGGGTCCAAACCCAGCTGTGCGCGGATCGAACCTGACTGACTGCGCCTTCCGGGTCGCGATTCGGCGTCAGGAAGGCCACCGCCCCTTCCCCACGCCCCTCCCCCCCGGTCCCCGGGTCCACCCGGGGTCCCCCGTTCCACGGGTCTTCCTCAAAACCCCCCCGGTCCCCTCCCTGGACCCCCCGGCCCCCCGCGCACCCGGCAGGTCCGCGAGCTGGTCGAGGCCGCGCTAACTGTCGCCATGGACGTTGTGTCCACCAACGTGGGGGCGCACACGGGGCTCAGTGCAGCGCTAGAGCAGGAGGAGCGGGTGGAAGGGGAGGCGCTGGCGGGCTGGCTGGCCAGGGTGGAGGTGCCGGACTCGCTGCGGGAGTTCGTGATGGCGGGGCGGCTGCCGGACAGGGAGGGGCTGGGGCTGGCGCTGGGGCGGGGCGGGGGGATGGCGGCGCGGGCGTTTGAGGGCAGCTTCTCGTTGTAGAGGGAGGGCGGGGGATTGAAGGCGGGGTTGGGGAGGTGAGGAGGGGGGGTGAAGCTGAGGAGTGTTAGGGGCAGGGGCAGGGGGCTAGTGATGGGGGTGACGGTCTTGGTACTGAGCGGCGAAGCGGGAGGAGAGGAATGGCGCTGTCTGGAGGCCTCTGGCTCCCCCTTCCGCTCGTGCGGGCTGGCTTGGGTCGGGCTGGTGGGTTATCCGGTAGAGCGGGCCGGGGGGAGAGGAGGTGCGGGTGGGTGGGTGGGTCCAAGGTGTTGCGGCCTCGCCCGAGTGACTTCACATGGAAGGGTTCGCCGGTGGGTGTGGTTCCGGAGGAAATGTGTGTGCGCATACGGTACATCTTGTGTGTTTGCTTATCGTCGTACATGTACGGCATGCTCGACCAGAGGGGCGTGTGAGGCAGCTGGCTGTGAGGCAGGTGCGTGTGTGTGTATGTGCATGTGTGTGCCGCGATTCGCCGCGCGGGACATGGGGGCTTCCCCCGGGGGGCGCAGCCCCGGCCCAGCAGATGTTGTCGTACACCGGGAAGGATACACGTGACATCCCTTTGGCACATGGGCAGGCAGGCATGAAATGTTGCGGTAGCAGATGCGGGTGTTGGCGGTTGCAGTTGCAGTCAGGTCCCCACCATGAGGCTGGTGGCTAGTAGGTACGGCAGTACCGCGTAGGTACGGCGGTTGGTCTGGGCTGCATTGGGAGAATTCATCCGAGTACAGGGGAGCGGACGGCACGGCGTGGTGTGCTTTACTTCGTCGCTCCCACCCCCGAGGACCCAATGGCACCCCCCTGGCGTCCCCTCCTTCTCCCCCTGTACTGCACACACTGAGGGGGACGAGGCGGCGGGAGGGGGGGTCGCGGGAGGCGCGTGTGCGTGTGTGTATGTGTCAAAACATCTGCACGCCGGCGGCGGTGTGGCACGTCCTTGGCGCGCCGTCCAGAGCACTACCGCCACGGGAGCCCGGTTCGATGTACGACGATTTACGCATCCACCTGGTATTAGGGTCGGCTTGCAGGAGGCAGGTTCTTGTTATGCTGGGAGCGGCATTGCGCCAGGGAGGGGGCGTACGGAGGCCCAAAGCAGCCATGCGCGCTTAGCTAGGGTTTCGTGTGCGGCTGCGGTCATGCCCACCATCGATGGGGGCCTGGGGACCCACTCCTCCGCCGGCGCCTGGTTTGGGAGCTTGTCCGCTGCTGCCTAATTTGACCTCGCCAACTAATCGTGGCACGTCCCATTAGGCACGGTTGGCCAGCTTTCCGTCGAAGTGCCCACGAAGACGGCTTACAGTGCAGCAGAAACAGACATAGTGGCGCTATCTCTCATCTCTCATCTCTTCATTTCGTTGCCGTCTGTGCGTCATCGAGTTCCCGCTTCGATGCCACCAACTTGTGAGATGGTGGCGCCCCGGCAGGGCCACTCTCCTGGCCGACAGCAACCGCACTCGCGCCTGCAGCCACGACTCATGTTGCGGTCACGACTCATGTCGCGGTCACGACTCATGTTGCGGTCACGACTCATGTCGCGGTCTTCGTGCTCCCACTGATCACCAGGCTGCGACTACCAGCAGCAGCAGCAGCAGCAGCAGCAGCAGCAGCAGCCCAGCAGCAGCACCCCCACTTGCACCATCACGACCTGCACCAGCTGGACGGCTGAATGGCTCACAACGTCAGCTCACAGGGCCCAGCCATCTGGTAGCCACCTCATAGCAATCCGACAGCCATCTGGCGACACACACACACACACACTTACACACACACACACCACAGCGTGGGGGGGGAGGAGACGGACGGAGCAATTCCCGCGTCACCCTCCCTGCCAGCGCACCTTGCCTTGGCTGCTTCTGGATAGGAACACACACACACACGTGCGCGAAAACGCGGCGGCAGTCGCTTTCCTCTGTCTGGGGCCCCAGCACCCAGCACCCCCCACTAGCACACCTCCAGGGGTCGGTCCCCCCAGCCGTACTCGCCGCTGTGCCGTTCGTACAGCTGCTTGAATGACTCAACCACCCGATCCAGCGTCTCGTCCACCAGCTGCTCAAAGCCATCGTCCCGTGGGTCGGCGTACGGCACGTGGACGGGGCACCCGACGCACATGAGCAGTGGCTGTGGGCGTGGCACCGGCAGCCCCCAGAGGCCTGCGAGGGGGGCAGGAGGAATATGAGGGGGGAAGAGGTGTGTGGGGTTACAATAATAGAACCGGTAACGCGACTGGGGAAATGTAGCGTTACTGTGCATAGCCTTTGGACACCGGGACGCGCGCGCATGCGACACACACGGACGCGACGACGGTGTGTGTGGGGGGGGGCGGCAGGGACGGCACCCAAGCGGCGACGAAAGGGGGGGCGTTATGACCGCTTACGGGTCCGTGGGTGGGGATGCCAATAATGTACGGCAGTGGCACTGGTGGCAGCGCCCCGACGGACTGCACCGACTTGCTGCAGCGAGGCGGGCTGGGTCACAGCCCGTCAGCCGGGTATTCCGTTGTGGACGTCAGGACTGACAGCTCGTGGGTTGGATGGCCCGTTTGTGCGGGGGCTGTCAGTTGGCCGACAGCGCAATACACAGCACGCTGCCCCCCGGCCCCGCACCCATCGCCGCCCCCGCCCACCTACGAGGGTACCCAGCGCCACCCGCAACCTCCGGGACAGCGGCCGCAGCGCCAGCGGCCCGAAAGACAGCACCTGGGAGGGGAGGGGGAGTTGGAAAAGGGGAAGCCTCGGTAAGCAAGCTCCGGCGTGGGGCTTTCGGTCTCGTCGATTGACACCCCTGGCTTGCCTGGCTGTTGCCGAAGTGGTAGACGGGGACGATGGGGACGCCCGTCTCCAGCGCCAGCCTGCCAGCCGGAAGTTGTGCAGTGGGGGTTGGGGGCGGGGAGGGCGGGTGTCGTGAGGGGTGGAGCCGCGACGGTATGGGGTCGCCGGAGGGGCGACCGGGGGCTGCCTGGCGAGGGAGCAAGCAGGCAGGCAGGCAGGCAGGCAGGCAGGCAGGCAGGCAGGCAGGCAGGCAGGCAGGCAGGCAGGCAGGCAGGCAGGCAGGCAGGCAGGCAGGCAGGCAGGCAGGCAGGCAGGCAGGCAGGCAGGCAGGCAGGCAGGCAGGCAGGCAGGCAGGCAGGCAGGCAGGCAGGCAGGCAGGCAGGCAGGCAGGCAGGCAGGCAGGCAGGCAGGCAGGCAGGCAGGCAGGCAGGCAGGCAGGCAGGCAGGCAGGCAGGCAGGCAGGCAGGCAGGCAGGCAGGCAGGCGGGCAGGCAGGCAGGAGCGGGGGAATCAGGCCATGTTGGACTCACCGCCCTCCGCAATACACTGACACGCGCATCGTACGGCATCCTTCCGCCCCACCCCCCCACCCCACGGCCCCACATCCACATCCCCACCTGACGAACCCCCGCCGGCCCAGCAGCTTGACCCGCTCGGTGGAGCCGCCGTGCACCCCGCCCTCGTACATCTCAGCTATGCCCCCCGCCAGAACTGCCACGGACCTGCGGGCAGCAGCGGTGGGTTCAGAAAAGGAAGCGGGGGGGGGAAGATCCAATTACACGATGTAGGACACGGAGGGCAGAAACTAGCCGGCAGCAAGGGGGTGGCGAGAAGACAAGCAGGGGGGGGGGGGCGAGAAGACAAGCAGGGGGGTAGCGAGAAGACAAGCAGGGGCGGGAGCAGCAGAAAGGGGGGGTGTATAAAAACCGTTGAAAGGGGGGGAGCAGGGGGGCCCAGGGAGCAGGGGCGGGGAGGAAGGAGGTGGGTTTATATGGTGGGTTGGTAGTGGGTGCATGCGTCGGCATAGAGCTGCAGGTCTGCACCCCGACGCGCGCACCACCGCACCGACCCGTGGGTCTTCAGCAGCCGCCTGGCGGTGCTCCTGTCAGCTGGCGCGGCGCCCATCCACGACTTGACGTGGCGCCACATTGGGACGTAGAAGAGGCAGGAGGCCGCCAGGCAGTGGATGGGGTGGCCGGGCCACATCTGGCTGCCCAGGCTGCCGCCCAGCATCTGGGGGGAGTGCGGGGAGGAGAGGGGTAGGGGAGGTGGGTTTGGCGGTGCGGGTGGGGGACGTCGTGTCCTGAGGGCGCAGGAGCAGGTGCATGGCACCCCACCCACCGACCCACCGACCCACCGACCCACCTGCGACATGGGGAAGGCGCCATGGGGGCTGGTGACGAAGATGTGCGGGCGGGTGAAGTCCAGCAGCTCCTCGTACAGCAGGGAGTAGTTGAAGTAGTTGCGCCAAAGCCTGGAGGTTGCCAGGCAATGTGGTGTCAGGGCTGGAAAGGTAAAGTGGCGAGTAGACACGGTTACACCCGGTAAGACCCGGCTGGAACTGAGATTTCTATAATATAAACAGGGGTTCTTTAAAGCGGAAGCTTTAAACTACCGCTGTATTTGTTTTAAGCTTTAAAGGGGGCCGGACCGGACAGGCTTGCACCTGGGGAGGCGCCGCTGCTGACAGTGGGTCCTACCAGCAGGGCGCAGTTGGGTGGGTGAGTCAGCTGTGGCGCACTGCCCTGCTCCCCAACCAGCGCCCCTCCCTCCCCCCTCATCAGCCATCACCCTCCCCCCAAATGACGGACCTGAACAGGGCCGACGTGAGGAAGGCCTCCCAGGGCCGCGGCGGCGCCGGCAGTAGCAGCGTGCCCGCCAGCACCACGAGTACGGCAGCCGCAACCGCTGACCCACGGGCCGCCATGATCGCCAGCAGCCCCAGCAGGTACGGCCACCCAACGTAGAACGTCATGGTCGCCTGCGCCAGCAGCCGATACGGCTGCGGCTGCCTGTACGACGCACTGCGCCCGTCGAGGTAGTGCCGTACGCCTGGCGGCGGGCGTGGCACTGGCGGATCAATCGGTCGCAGCACCACCAGCTGTGGCGGGCCTGCGCGTTCGCTGACGCTGGTTCCGGAGCTGCTGCTGCTGCTGCCGCTGCTGCTGTTCCTGCTGCCGCTATTGCTACTGCCGATAGCATCGTTGCTGCTGGGACTGCCGCCGGCGTCGGCGCTGCAGCTCTCGTCTCCACTGTCGCTGTCCCCCCCCTCGCTGCCGCCCGCACTGCCGCACCGGCTGCTGCCGCTGCCGCTGCAGTCCGTGGCGGTGCTGCTGCACTTCCCGACACCATCAGCCCCAAGGTTGTTCGCGTTGCGGCCGCCAGCCGAGGCCACCGCCACCGCTGCTGTCGCCTCAGCAGGCGTGGGAGGCTGGCGGGCGGCCGCTGATCGCCGCCGCGCCATCGTCGCCGCCACCCCCCCACCCCTCTTACCCCGGAGCTCTCCAGGCTTCGACTTGGGATCGCGCTGGCCCGCCGTGTTCTGGGGGTCCGACGACCCCGATTTCGACCTCGATTCCGGCTGGGTACGGCAGGCACCGCTAGCAGCGGCTGTCAGGGCAGTCGACGAGGCGGCACCGGCTGTGGCTGCGGCCGGGGAGCCAGCAGCTGCTTCTGCGGCCGCAACAGCAGCGTCGGCGGCTGTCGGCGTTGCCGGCCCCTGCGGTGGAGAGCGAGTGCCCCAGCCCCAGCTGGATCTGGATCTGGATCTGGATCTGGATCTAGAGCTGGCGTCGGAGCTGGGGTTGAGGTTGGGGTTGGAACTGGGTTCCACCGCCGCCTCGCATCCCGGATCCAATCCCCCGTGAACCCGGGCTGTTGCTGGGTTAGTGGAGCCAGCCTGTGATGGGAGCGCGGGGTGCTGCTCCAGTGCTGGGCGTTGCTGGTGTCGGTGCTGGTGCCGTTGCTGGTGCTGGTGCGGCTGGTGCTGGTGCGGCTGGTGCTGGTGCGGCTGGTGCTGCTGATCCCTCACCGGGTGGTGGTTGTGGTGGTTGTGGTGGTTGTGGTTGCTGTTGTTGTTGGGCCCCAGCGCCGGCGGCGCCAGGCGGCCCCCGAGAACGCCAAGGTAGGCCTCCGCGGCGGCCGCGAGGGCGGCGGCGGGCAAGGACCTGTACGGCCGCAGCCTCAGGCCGCCACCACCAACTCCACCAACTCCACCACCGCCACCACCACCACCGCCGTCACCGCCACTGCCTACGCCGCCGCCGCTGCTGCTCACGCCATCGCTAAGGCCTGCAGCTGCACGGTCAGCCGCGCCAATGCCGGCGCCGGCATGTCTCCGTTGCAGACTCTGGTTGGGGCCGTGGTGGGTACGATGGCGGTGGTGGAGCTGAGGCGCCGGAGCCGGCGGCGGCGTCGCCCCCCCGAAAGAGCCCTTCAAGGTGTGCTTTGCACCGCCGCCGGCAAGTGAGGCCGCCGGGAGCGTGGGTGCGGCTGGAGGGTCGCCGCGGCGGGCAGACCTGCGCTGCGAAGCTACTGCTGCAGCGGCCTGGGCGTCGCTGCCGCCGCGGCCGGCTGCCGCGGCGGCGGCGGTGGTGGCACGGGGCTGGCGACATGAGGCGGACCGCACCAGGGGCAACCAGGCGGTCCGCTCAGGGCTTTGTGCGGAGTGCGCGATGGTGGGTGCAACCGGGGCGGCGGCCGCTGGCGTTGCGTTCGCTGACGCGGCTGCGGGTGTGGACCCCGGGCGGGGTCTGGTGTAGTGAGAGACTCCTCCGCCTCCTCCGGCTCCGTAACCACCGCCGGCGGCTCCTGCGTTGACGTGTATGGCGACGACACAGCCGCTGGGGGCTACGAGTGGCGGATGAAACCCAGTGGGGCTCATCCTAGCGCCGCCGCTGTCCACTGGCCGTTGCGTTGGCGGCGGTGGCGGTGGCGGCGGTAGCGATGGCGCGTGCAGGAGTCGTGGGTGCAGGCAGGACGAGCTTGTCAAACAACTACTTGAGGGCTTAACCTGGCGGTGTTCGTGATGCTGTTGGCGTTGTTGTGATAGAAGCGGGCAGGTGGCTAGGCAGGCTGTCGTACGGACGCAACCGTCGGCGTGGTCGCGGCGATGGATACCGTAGTCGCCCGCGGGCGAGCTGTTGGCGCCGGGCGGCCCCGGATTTGCCGTGGCTTCTACTGCGGAGCGACGAAGCGATGTAAGGTGCAGGCGGTCAATGGACCAGGCGGTGTCAAGGGACACGATGGCAAGGCAACAGGGCGGCCAGGTCGTCTAGCTACGGTGCTTTGGGCCCAAGGCCGCAGGTAGGGGGTCCAAGGAAATCGCGGACGCGAGGTAGACCTCCCGTACGTTGGTGCCCTACCTGGTTGATTGATCCAACTTAGTTGCCGTGGCTGGGGCCTGAGCCGATGTGCGCTGGGGAAGGATTTTGCGAGGGGTCGCGAGGGGTCGCGAACGATGGTTGTGTCACACGCTCGCGGCAAGACAACCGGCCTCAGGTCGCGCGTAAATTTTTTAAAGTGGGAATTTGTGGATGGTAGCGATGGCGGTGGCAGGTGGTGGTCCTGTCGAGTTG
The DNA here is from genome assembly GCA_003116995.1 of Yamagishiella unicocca. Lineage (NCBI taxonomy): Eukaryota > Viridiplantae > Chlorophyta > Chlorophyceae > Chlamydomonadales > Volvocaceae > Yamagishiella > Yamagishiella unicocca. The sequence goes on from BDSL01000052.1 coordinate 326,173, forward strand.
TCAAGACTCGCTCGTCATCGTTCGGCGCGGCCGAGGTTCAGTCTATCAGGCTGTCACACCGCCAGCTCTCACAACTCTGCTGACAACGACAAAAAGCATGATGGCACCCAAGGGCCTCATGTTTCCGACGATGACTTCGCACGGCCATGGACTGGCGGGAGAGGGAAAGGGATAGAAGCGTGGAGCGAGTGCGAAGCCTGATCGGTTGCCCGTGGAGAACGGTGGTGGTTGCCTCGAGTCTGCGCTTGACAGGGAGACGTCATGGTGCCAAATTTGACGTGTTCGATGCTATTAGGCATTGAACGAGCAGTCCTGCACTGCAGCGGTTACCTCAGACCGGTAATCACTTTTTTCCCGCGAGGCTTCGGAGCCGATCAGCTAGAGGTTCAATCGTGGACTACACGATACTGTTTTAGTCCAAGAGTACATAACCTTCACACGATATAATTAGTCCACAGGATCGGCAGTGACAACGTCCAGAATGTGCTTGCATACGTAACCGCCCCTGATATTGGCACTTCTCTTGACCTATACATCAGCACTTTCCAAAAACTCACATGCTCAACAGTATCTTACATTTAGCCTTAACGTGGCGTTGCGATTTGACGACCGACAACGACTCTCGCGCAGCGTGAGGCGGCCTCTTGGCTTACCGTTTGAAAACATCATATTCTCAGTGCGAGACCCATATCCTTGCCCTTGAGAACTTCTCTCCCGTCCTGGTGGCGTGCGTCGGGAAGCCACAGGGTAAGTATTGCAATAAGGGCAGCAACCCAATAACGTACTGGTAATATACGATAACCGCCTGCTTAGGAAAGATATTACATCACTGGTTGAGTCGCAAAACAGTATAGGGCGGTTTGAGGGCATGCGCCATGCGCCATGCGCGACCGTCATATCTTCCACAGCAGAGTGACGAGGACGATGGTCCATTCATGAACGGAGCACATATTTCAACTCTTCCCGGGCCAGCACTCCGTGTAATACTCCTACGTCCCTATGGCAACCGCCATCTGCTAAGCATCCCACTCCCCTGCGGCCCCTTTTCCCCATCCGCCACAGTAATTCAACTCCATTCTGGTTAATCTTAGAGGGGCCCTCGCTGAGCCAGTCGCGGCACAGTAGGCCAGTACTCTCCGCTGGCGTCTGCTGCCGCGGTCGCCCTAATCAGCCGCCCCACCACACCCACCCTCTGGAGCCACTGCGGACTGCAACCCCATCAACATGCCTCCCGAACCCATACCCAAGGATCCCATCTACATGTCGTACATCACCCGGCACCACCAGGAGGTCCGGCAGCCCTCCCCGCAGCGCAGCTCCCCCCCGCCCTTCCGACCCTACTCGGGTCTTACATACACAGACCAACAGTGAGTGGCGGCCCGCTCAAAGCGACGGGACCTCCCCTCACTCTGGGCCTCCGGTGTTAGGTTTGTATGCGTTGGGGAATGGGGATCGGGGATATGATGCGGCCTTGCCATTTCGATGTACCCTAGAGCCAAAACCACACCTCGCACATGGAACACGAGCGCACAGTGCAAAACCCGCCCACCGTCCGCCACGTGCCGTACCCGCTGCTCCCTTCCCTCTCCCCTCCGCTCCTTCCCCCCTCTGCCCGCCCCCAGGGTACAGTCCTCCCGCGCCGTCTACCCGCACTTCCACCGCCCCTTCAACGACCACTCCCGCTACCTGGCAGTAGCCTCCGCCGCCGAGAGGGGGGCGTACCGCGACCTGCCCCGGCTGCCGCCGCCCCCCTGGGACGGCAGCAGCATAGATTATGGTGCGGCAGGGTGGGGGAGGGAGGGCGGCAGGGGGGTGACAGGGAGGGGACGGGGGGGGGCCTTGGGGTTGGAGGCAGCGGGGCCAGGGGCCCAAGGCGGCCGGTTGCAGGCATGTGAGTGGGCAGCGCAGCACGAGCAGATGCGGTCTCTTGTTTCCGTACCGTATCTACTGGCAATTCAGATCCGGCCTTGAATCCGGAATCTTGGTGTCGGACCCATGGGTCGGAGACCAGGACGGCCCCTTCCCTTTCTCCTCCTCCTTCTCCGCTCTCTTACATCCTTCCCGGGGCTCCCGTTTCCATCACCACTGCTCATCCACTCCACTTGCCGACATCTCACCCTCCATCGTCTCGCTAAGCCGTAGTCGCTGGTTTTGTCCCCTTAACTCCATCCCCCCTTTTCGTTCCCCCAGATGTGGTCGACTCGCGGCGACCCACGTCGGCGCCGCCCGGCAGTCGTGGCAGCGGCGCGCAGCAGCAGCCCACTCTGCGACTGGACCTGCGGGGGGTGACCCTCACTGACAACATGGTCACACCCACGGGTAGGGAGAGGGGAGGGGAGAGGGGGTTTACGAGGTGGGTCGGAGTCACGGACTAACGGCAGATTGCCTCCTTACTACATCGCCGCAAACGCTGCAATGCACAGACTTAACTACCCCTAACTGCTGTACGGCACATACCGTTACCCGCGCCTCAGTCCTACCCGAGAACAGCAGGAAACGAGAGTGGCCGTGTGCCCTCCGCGCTCAACCCTCAAACGCTCGCTGCCCCTGCAACATGTCTCGAAGACCCTCGCCCTCCTTCATACCCCACCCCGGCCCCCTTAGGACGGCCCTGCTACACGATGACTGCGCTGGTGGAGGCGGATCTGGAGACCGGCACTCCGGTGGTGGAGCCCCCCTCCCCCGAGGAGGAGTGGCGGGAGGCTAGGGTGCAGACGTACCCGGTAAGGAGTGGGGGGATAGGAGGGTTGCGGAGGGGGAGGAGGGCGCGCCCGTGCGGTTGCAGGCTTGTATAGGGCTTGACAACATGCGCCAGCATGCGCAATGATACGAGCAGCAACAAACACAACGAGACGCTCCGCCCTGCCGTGCCCTACTCTCCCTCCGTACTCCGCGGGTCCGCGCCCCTACCCACCCATGCCGTCCCCACCTACCCACCCATCCCGTCCCCGCTCCCCAGGTTCCCCCTTCCGCTGTGGGTTACGGCACCGGCGGCGTGCGCCCCTTCCACCAGGACTACCGCCATTACAAGTACTTCGGCTTCGCGGGCAAGGGCGCCAAGACCAGCTGGGCGCACAACCCTAAGTACAACAGGTGGGGCCGCGGGGGGTGAGCTTGGGAGGGGACGAGTGCGGGCAGCTGGGGGAGGAGGCGCCCGGACCGACATGCGGCCTGCATCGAGAGGCGGGTCTTAGGGATGAGGCTCTCGGGAGCGACGAGACGTTGGGGACAAGGTGCTGGGGGCTCGTCCCCAACTTTCGCTCTCTTCCTCTAATGGCCGATGCAAGTGCTGACGCCGACGTGCTTTTGCTTCCTCCGTCGATGCTGTTGCCCCCGCCCGCCGCCGCCGCTCGCCGCCGCCGCTCGCCGCCGCCGCCCGCCGCCGCCGCTCGCCGCCGCCGCTCGCCGCCGCCGCCGCCGCCCGCCGCCGCCGCCGCCGCCCGCCGCCGCCGCCACTGCCCTTTCCCTTCGTGACCTTCGGCTGCTTGCTGGCTTCTCACGTCTGTTAGGACGTACGGCGAGCTCTTCAGCAGCAGCAACAACTCCGTGTCGCCCCTGGCCTCATTCGACGCGCCCGTGGCTCAGCCGCTGCAGCAGGTGGTGGGGGGCCCCCGCCGCCGCCTCACCGCTGCTGAAAAGTCCCTGGTGGGGCAATTCAGGTCAGGTGGCGGCGACGTCGCGACCCCCCGCCCCATCCGCCTCGCCAGCCCCTGCCCGGTCTGCAGCATCAGCAGTTTCAGCAGAGGCTCTTGACTGGGATTGTAGCGATAGCGGACTGGTGGTGGTCGTGCTCCCCGTCGGTATCACTACTTTACGCCTGTGACACCCGAGGCGGTTCTCCATGACTCCAGCAGGCAGCCAAAAAGCGGCTCGCCCCTCCCCCGGTCCTTACATCCACCTGCTGCGTCACCTGCTGCTCCACCTGCCAGCATGTGTGTTAATGTACCGAAACCAACCGCCAACCATCACAGCTATAACCATAAACATAACCCGAACCACAGCCGCAACCCCAACCCATAACTGCCGTGTTAGCGTCACTGGCGTCACACAGTGACTTGCATCTTTACCTTGACGGCGATGTGGTTGTCGTACCGGCATTCCCCACGCACATCTTCCCCCTGTCCCTAAAACCCTCCCCCTGCTGTATCTCCCCCAGGTGGCACAACTACGACACCGAGGGTGTCCCCACCGACCCGAAGGTCACCCGTCTGTTGGCCCACGTGGCCACAGGCATGTACCCCACCCCCCGCACCCTACGACACCTGAAGCTGCCGCAGCAGGACCCGCTGCAGGCCCAGGCGCAGGCGCAATACAGCAGCATGGTGCAGGGCGAGATCATCGGTAAGATTACATTGTTACAGACAGCGCTACTTCACATTATAATTTACGCTTGCTTCAGTTTAAAACCACATTTAGTTCGTTACGACACAATTCATAGGATTTATCGTATGTACAACTTCGCAACAGTGGTCAACCAACGTATCTTTGTTGCTTTGGAACTGCTGTCATTACCGGACTGCATAGCACAGGTTAACCACATGTATGGAGCTTACCGGGTTCGAACCGGTGACCTCACGCATGCAAAGCGCGCGCTCTACCACTGAGCTAAAGCCCCTTACTGATGGCCTACCTAGTGTGAATCTAGCTACAGCAGCCACACACGCGAGGGGGAGGCGGATGTGGTGGACTGTAACGCGGTCTCTCTCTCTCTCTGGTGGGCAGGGCAGGCGGGGTTCGAGGGAAACCAGGCGGGGCAGGCGGGGTGGGGAGGTGCGAACCCACGGGTAGGCGGTGTGAGCACCTTAGCAAGCAGTGCCGGGCAGTCTAGGCCGGCGGATGCTTTCTAGCTGTCGCGGGTGTGGCACACAGGGGGCTTGGTGCACAGCGCAGCAGCTCCTGGACAGCAGAGTCCCCGCCCCGCCCCAGGCCCCCACACCCCACCCATGCTCCAAAGGGTAAGCACCCAGGTCCTTGCCCCCCATCACTCGCCTGTCCCCATATGCCCCCCTCCACCCGTCTCGCCCTGCTCCGCCTTTCTCCCCTTTCCTTTCTTTTCCGCCTTACCCCTTTCCTCCCCTACCCCACATATACACACAACACACGCTTCCCCCCAGAGCCCTACCGCGCCAAGGTCGATCTGGAGCGGCGCCAGTCGGTGCCCCTCGAGACCCGGATGCTGGGCAACAACGGCGCCGCGCGAGTCACCACATACCGGCAGATGGCATCGCCGTACGCCGGCGAGGTCAACCGTTCTCCCAACCACGGCTCTCAGTCCCCCTGGCACCAGCGCTACGGCCATTACAAGTATTCGGGCTTCGCGGGGAAGGGCGCCACCTCCAGCTGGGCCAGGAACCCAAAGTACGCCTACATGTACGACTGAGGTGTACGACGAGGCGGCGTGGGGCTGCGCGCCCGTGCTGCAGCGCGTGATGGGGTTCGGGGGGGGTACAGAAAAGATGGGGTTCGAGGAAGACCCGTGGATGCCCGAAAATACCGTTTAGGACAGACGTTTTGAGATGCATGCTGGAGAACTGGGTTGGGGATACTAAAGCCGAAGGTCGTAATGTGACCTTTGGTAGGGGGAAAGATGGGGTTAGGGGGTGCGCGAGTGGTCGTTGGAGCGACCTCAGTGGCGAGCTGAGTATGGCGCGAGGTGGTATGTGTAAGAACCGTAGAAGAGCCGTGGATGCGAGAAAAACCGTTTAGGGCAGACGTTTCGAGGCGTAGGGGGGAGGGGGGAGGACGGAGGGGCTGACGGCGAAGGGCGATTTCTTGCTGATTGCCGGATTCAGGCGCATCCCTGGGGCATGAGGGGAGGCACCAGGCCCAAAGGACGAGGAGGGGGATGGCGAGAAATCGGTTGATACGACTTGCTCCTACGCCGGCTGATCGGAACCCGTTTTTCATGGGAGGGGAGGGGTACTACCGGCGGCGGCGTGTCGGTCCAGGGGGCGAGGTCAACGGCGGTGGTGTATGGGCCCCGGGTGTGGGTGTTGGCGCTGCGATACGGGGAGTGCGCAGGCTGGGCTGAAGGGTGCACCGTCATGTTCTGGGTGCTGATCGGATGGCTGTCCTGTGGCACTGCGGATGTGAGGGTTGTGGAGGCGGAACTGGAAGAAGCAACCCCTGCCTGCCTGCCTGTTTGTGCGCCAGGAACCTCGATACTCACACCCATACATACACACGGACACACACACACACCTGCACGCCCTCACCCGCTGACCTCGGGCGGTGGCAACCTGACCCGCGGGGTGGGGCCGACGTGTGCCAGTGATGTTTGTGGTCCGATGCACGTATGCGTCTCCGGGGGGAGCTTCTCCAGGGGGCGCTGGACTGCCGTGTGTGCGTTGCGGCTGCTGTGATGCCGGTAGATGGGGAGCAGGATCTCGCATACCGGCACCTTCTGCAAGCCAAAGCGGATGAATATTGACGAACCTCGCGTCGAGCATACCAGTTGCGGTGGGCAGAAAAGGAAAGACCCAGATGGCCGCCCTGTGTTGGATGCTGTGGATGGGTAGTGGGTTGCCAGGCGGTGGTAACCACCCACGCGGGGGAGGGGGGAGCGCAGCTTGGGGCTTGCTGCCCTGGCTCGCTTCCTGATTCCTCATGCTAGCGTACATGTAACCAGCGCCAGGAGCGACGCGGCAGCGACAGCGGCAGCCGCCGCACCGCCACATGTGCACACTACCAGACAGGTGTCCAGAAACACACAGCTCGCAACACTGCCTGCATATTGCAGCAGGCGCGTAGAAACTATCAACCACCAACCACCAACCACCGTCGCGACCATGATTGTGGTCGAGGCCGCAATCTCCCCCCGGCCCCCTCCCCCGGCCACCCAAGACACATCCACACACACACAAGCGATACACACATGCACACATACACATACAGGATACACGCATGGTGGACCCGTGACGGTGCTCGCGGCGTACACGCGCCCAGTATACGGCAATGGTGGTTGACTGTTGCTATGCAATTAAGATCCCCTCGTACGGTACACCCACAACTACGCCCGTGGGCGCCCCCGGCGTCGAGGGAAATGCGAAACCAGAGCTGCTCTCATCACTCCCCCGGCATCCCCCGGGGGTACTTTGGACGCCTCTGGCAATGTACTGTTATGCGGCGTGGTGTGAGTGTGATGGCGCCTAGGGAGGAAGGCCGTAGCAAGGGCCCTCGCTGACACCCCCCGCTAACAGGCCCCCGCTGACACCACCCGCCCACCCCTCCACCCATCGCTCGCACGTCCTCGGCAGCTGACTAAGCGCACCAGCTTTCAGCTCCCATCTCGCCACACCGTATACCACATACCACATAGCTGCATGAGCCTAGCTTGATGGCGACACGCACGCATGCGGCAACAGTAATACACCAACACCCCAAATCCTCGCGGATCAGCTGGTATAACGCACGGCGGCTCCTGCCCATGCACGCCCCGCTGTCTGTCCAAGGGTTTCCTCTCCCCCCCCCCATGGCCGGCTACACGGGCTTGCTCGCTACCCAATGCCTCCTGCCCCTTTGCTCCTGCCTCCCACGTCACCTGGCCGCGGCCGCAGCAAATAACAAACCCCGCCCCCCGCCCCAGGGGGCTCCTGGCTGCACCTCCCAGGCACCAGCGGGCGGCGCCGCCCCCGTGGAATCGTCTTTTCGGCACCCATTAACCATCGACGCAGCGAACATCACCATGCCCCATCGCACCCGAGAATGCGTACTCACCGCAACACGGTCCCAGCACGTGCGAATACACGTTTCAACATCTTCATGTTCCGCGTCCACGCCGCGTTACCCCTCCCCCTCCACGCGGGGGCAGACCGGGGCCGCAACGAAGCGCTGCGCTAAAGGCCGACACCAGCCGCATCAGAACCATGGGCCAGTTATTCTTCGTCGCATTGGGAGCCATCTCGGCGGGCACATTAAACAACATGCATGTACAACTTGCAACAACGTCACCGCGGGCTTCCGAGGCGTCCTGTGCCTGCCCCCAACGAGCGCCCGGGCCGACTCGTCGCCATGGCGACTGCCCCTCCGTGCCAGCTGCCTGGCTTTACGGCTCGGAGGTGATCCAAACGCCGCACGCACGCGCGCCCCTCGGTGACAGCCGCGGTCGCTGCTGGCCCGGCAATACATCCATTGCACCAAAGAAGAAGCCCCCTATCGCCCTAAAATCGCGGATGAAGACGCAGATAGGGTTCGAAACCAGGCTGTCCAACCTGCATTGCCCACACAGACACCTATGAAACAAGGAGGCGGCGGCGGCAGGCAGAATCAGCGCTGCCATCATGCCTTTTGGGTAAATCCCGGTATTGTAAATTACGCACGCGCGAATCAATTTCATTTTGGTGAATGTGAAGGGTTCATTATCAACCTGTCGGGCTGCTGCCGTCCAGGTGCGTTCACAGCAGCTAGAAGCAATCCGCACGGCAGCGCGCAGCGGCCCCCACTGCTCGCTGTTGCGGCTCAGGGCTCGAATCCCGCGCTCCCGCCGCAGGCGACCCGGCCTCTGAGCCGCCTACCTCGGTTAAGACGGGAGGTATCGCCGTACGGCAGCGACTTGGCTACGCAATCTGCGGCGCGCCATGAAAATCAGCAGGTGCCGCCCCGCCCCCAGGGTTCACCCGCCTAGAAAACCCGTCCCGGCCATGCGACAACGGGCAGACGCCGCAGCGCTTGGCAGCCAGCCTGCGGACAACCTCCCCCTCCCCTGGTGCCCCATGCGTAGCAGCAGCACCCCTCTCAGCAAACCCTGGCACCAACTACGTGTCCCCGCGTCGCCTTGGCCTGCCTCCGCTCTTCCCCCTTCTCCTCCGCCGCCGGCCGGTGCCGACGATGCCCTCGCAGGGGGGAGTTGGGCAGTGCTTGCCCCCAGCACCTAACGCAAGGGGCCCCCTAACCCTCTAGGTATGTGGCCCCTGCCGTCGACACCTACACGCAGCTGCCCCTACAAATCAATGGCCGCGCAGCCAGGCTGCGGGCGGGCAAGCAAATAAGTCAATGAAAGTCATGTCGGCTGATGCAACGAGGCAAAATCGCCATGTTGGCATGCAGACCTGTATCCCTCCTCCGCCTAGATCCAATCCCGGCAGAACTCCTGACAGTAAGGATCCTCCTCGTCCGTCCGCCTGTCGGAAGGGGTGAGGTGGGCGGAGGCGGGGGACGGGCGGGAACAAGTTGGGTAGCCAATACACATCGCGGCAACGACGGCGCGGGAGTGCTGACGCCGGAGAACGATGCGCCCCGACCGCGCCGGAGGCTAATGTCCCGCATGCGGGACATGAGGCGGGCCGCCGGAGGGCGCTACCGGTGCCTACCCCCATAGCCCCAACCCAACGCTCCGCACCCAGACGACCGCGGCACCCGCTCCGAAACCACCCCCACCCCACCCCACCCGTCGCAGTCGTTGTCCACTCCGTCTGTGCACAGCTCGCACGTGTCCTCCGTGGCCTCCCTGGCCGGCAGGCCTCCGTTGCCCTTCAAGCACAGCCTAACGGAGGCGCCGGTCGCGTCCGCCTTCTCCAGCCGCACACTGAAGTAGGACGCGGCCCACAGGGGCAGGGGCACGAACCCAAACTGCTGCAGGCCCGTGGTGGAGCCAACCAGCACAGGCTTGGACACACTGCCGAAGCGAGCAGTGCTGCCGTCGTACTGGTGCACGTAGACCTGAAGCGGGGCGCAAGTTTGGGGAGGGCGGGCGGGACGGGCGGAGTGGGGAGGGGAGGGGAGGGGAGGGGAACTACAGGAGCTGTGTTTGGCCTCCTCCCTTGGGAGCCCTGAGCCCGAGCCTGGCGCCCCATGGTACCCTAAGAAGGGGCCGGACGGGACGGGCGGAGTGGGGAGGGGAGGGGAGGGGAGGGGAACTACAGGAGCTGTGTTTGGCCTCCTCCCTTGGGAGCCCTGAGCCCGAGCCTGGCGCCCCATGGTACCCTAAGAAGGGGCCGGACCCGCAGATCGGATCCGGCAGCTTCTGGACCGTACGACGAGCCGTACCAGGCCGCTGCGGTCGCCAGGTAGCCCTCTGTCGTACGTGTCTTGGGCAGATGGCAGGCGGTAGCTGATGTAGTAGGTGGTGGTGGTGTTCTTGGTCGGGTCGTCGTCGCGCTTCATTGCAGGCGGGAGGTGCAGCACCGCCACCGAGTCGGCCCGGGCGCTCGTTGGGGGCAGCCGCAGGACGCCTCGGAAGCCCGCGGTGACGTTGTTGCGGTTGTCCATGTTGAGGATGGTGGTCCAGCCGTTCTGGCGGCGCGTTAGGTGGGTTTGGGGGGATTACGAGGATAACCGGTCATGGGCATAATAGGCATGGGCATAATAGCTGGCGCATCGTCTTCGGGTTTGGGGGGAGGGGGGAGTTGAGGGTTTGGGGGGAGGGGGGAGTTGAGGGTTTGGGGGGAGGGGGGAGTTGAGGGTTTGGGGGGAGGGGGGAGTTGAGGGTTTGGGGGAGGGGGGAGTTGAGGGTTTGGGGGAGGGGGGAGTTGAGGGTTTGGGGGGAGGGGGAGTTGAGGGTTTGGGGGGAGGGGGGAGTTGAGGGTTTGGGGGAGGGGGGAGTTGAGGGTTTGGGGGGAGGGGGGAGTTGAGGGTTTGGGGGGAGGGGGGAGTTGAGGGTTTGGGGGGAGGGGGGAGTTGAGGAAGCCGTGTACAAGGCATAACAGGAGGAGGTACATGTGTGTGTGTGAGAGGGATGGTCTGGGCTACGGGCGGGGCGTGGTGCGGTCGGATGTGGTCGTCGTGCTACCGTTGCTTTCCCTCCAGTTGATGTGTCATCAAACATCAAAGGTTTTCTCACCGCACTGGCCGCGTGCTAACTGCTCCTTCCAGCTACTGCCGCACTCCCACTTTCCCGCCCTTCTCCCCCGCCTGTCAGGTCTATGAAAAAGGCCGCTAAAGACCTGACAGGCGGAGGAGAAGGGCGGGAACGTGGGAGTGCGGCAGTAGCTGGGAGGAGCAGTCAGTACCGCAAAAGCCCTTTCTTTAAAAGGTCCCAACGCACACCTTCCAGCCGTTGGCGGCGTTGGGGCAGACCGGCCCGGGTGCGGCCGCCGCGCTGCCCATGGGGCAGCTGCTGTCCGCGCGGGGTCCCGCCGTGTTGTTCCTGGGCAGCACACGTGCAACCGCCGCGCTATGCGAGAGGCTGTAGGTGTGGCCAAGGTCGTGGATGAGCTGCGACGCCACGGAGCGACCGGTGCTGCTGTTGGTCTGCCAGGGGGGAGGCGGGGCGGTGCGAGGAGGGCAGGGGCGGGCCCAGCCGGGGCCGCACGGTTCGGCAATCAGAGCAGGCGGCAGGCGCGTGTAACGTGGTGCAGCATTGGGAAGGAGAATGTGGGGCAGGAGGGTGAACCTGCAGTACAAGGCAATGGGAGGCGCAGACAACAACATCAAAAAACCCAACCTCCTTTCGACCGGGGTCCCCCCCCCCACGCGGCGTTGTCCCCTCCGCCTACCGACCCCGCTCATACCACATCCCTTCCCCCCTCCTCCCGCCCGCCTATGCCGTACACCGCGTTTCCTCGCTAGCCGCCTGCCTCTGCCCTTCGCCCCGACAAAGACACCTTCCTGCGCTGCCCCCTCACCAGCTTCAGGAACACCGGGCAACTCCGACCGCAGCCCACCGAAGCTAACGACTCCCACGAGCCGCAAGCTGGCATGTCGGGGAGCAGGAAGATCCGGCGCTCGGGGTATCTCATACCGAGAGACACGTTTGGTAACGCCTGCAGCGAGGCGGGAGGTGGGGGGAACACGGACAGTTAAACACGTGGTCCCTTCTGCGGGTAGTTTGCGACGTGTCAGGACGGACGGCTGGGCACAGCCCGGTGTCACAGGCCTGGGTTACGGGCAGGGTTATGGGGAGGTTTATACGGGCAGGCGCGCCGCACCTGCCGTACATAGTCCATGGCGTACTGCGCCCAGCCGAAAACCTCGCGGTCCGTGCAGCGCTGCGAATCGAAGGTACGGCCATTGCCCGGTGTTTCCGAGCAGGGCACGTCGATGGGGCCCACGATGAGATTCCTCTCGGAGCTGCGGGCGCGAGGTGGGGGCGTTGGGCGGGGTTGGTTGGGGTTGGGCGGGGTTGGTTGGGGTTGGTTGGGGTTAGTTGGGGTTGATTGGGACCGGTCAGGGTGGCTGGGGTACGGCACACATGAGGACATGGTGGGGTCGCCGGCAGGTCAGCTCAGTGCGCATCAGGATCAGGACTGAGGGGAGGCGAGGGGTAGGGAGCCAGGTGCCGTCTCAAGGATCAGGACTGAGGGGAGGCGAGGGGTCGGGAGCCCTGTGGCCTCTCACTGGAAAGGCTGGATGCCGTGGGTGCAGTCGTCGAAGAACTGCTTGAGCGAGGGGCCGTCAGTTGGGTTGCCATCCCAGTATGGGCGCAGGTCCTGCAGCAGGCAAGCAGGCAGGCAGGCAAGCAAGCAGCGCGGATCGTGTCAGACCACGGGAGGGGCGGGGGGAGGGCGGGGCAAAGGGGGGGGGAGTAGAGAGACGAAACCCGTGGTCCGACACACCCTCGCACCCGCTTCAATCCCCCCCATCTGCTGAGTCCTCGTTGTTGCACCCGCACCCCGCCGCCGCCCTCCACCTCACTCCGCAGCGCCGGGCCGGCCACCAAGCTCTTACCCGCGCACCCCCTTCCCCACGACCCCCGATGGAGCCTTGCCCGCCGCCCAGCACCCACGCGCGTCTTCCCATGCCAGCACGGCCCCCCCGCACTCCGCCCACGGACCTCCGGTTTGAGCGGGTTGGCGCGGCCGCACACGTTGAGTATGAAAGTGATGCTGCTGACGTTCTTGATGGGCGACAGGTCTATGGACAGCCTGTCTAGGTAGTAGCTGTTGACTGTACGGCGCATTTGCGAGCCCAGGATGTAGTCCGAGTCCAGCTCCTCGTCGAGACCACACGCCAGGTCTACTACGGCACCTGCCGGCTGCGCGGCCAGCCTCTGGGCGATTCGATGCTGCCCGAAGATCGTGACCGTATCGCCTGTTTCGAAGGCTCCGTACACATCGGGCGTCTGGATGGGGAAGGGGAGGTGGGCAGGGGCGAGGTGGTGTAGGGTTGGGCGGTGCCAGTGGCGGTGCATCACGGTTTGCGCGCGGAGCCGGATCGAGGGGTGTGTGGGAATGGCCGGGCGTCGGCCTTAGGATGGCGGGGTCGTGGCGCTCCGAAACCGAGGCGCGACGCCGCCATGACGGCCACAACCCAGATCACCCGTCCCCCCCCAAACGCATAGGCGGCTGGACGATGCGCAGGTGGGAGGTACGGCGAAAAGGTGGCTGGTACGACGCACAGGTATTCGGTACCGCAGTTATCACCACCACAACAAACCATCCCCGTTACTGCATTGCCCTGATGCTGCCAGCTGCCGGCTCCTCTGGATGCGCACCGGGGCAATGGCGTACTTACAGCGCGCAGCCCTCCCTCCCTCCCTCCCCGGATGCGGAATACCTACTCTGGCTGGGCACTGCCCCGCGGTCCCCCCAGGTTCCAGTCGCGTGCGGGTACTGGCGCTGACTGCCCACATGTGCCCTCCCGCCGGCACCTCCTCGCCACCAGACGGACGCCGCGCCACCCGCTCCGCCTCTACCCCACCCGGCCCAACCCGGCTGGGACTGGCCTGGTGCTGCTAGCCAGCCAGGCGCTTGTGGCCCTTCCGGCTGCGTCGTCTCACCGCCCACCCACCACTGCACTCGTGTAAGCCAGCCGGCGGTAGATGAGGGGCCAAGTCTGGTCGGGCAGCTGGGGCCCTCGGTAGTTCTGACTGACGGTAAAGAACAGTCGCAGCTCATCGTCCCCGATGGCCTCCTCGCCGCGTGGTGGCGGTGCGGGTGGCGGCGGTGCGGGTGGTACCGGGCGGGCGTTAGGTGTGCGCCACCTGCTGTCGGGTTGGACAGACAGCACCAGCAGCTCATCGCCTGCGCACCCCGAACCAAAGTGAGGCAGGGCAGGGCAGGGCAGGGCAGGATTTGCCAGTTTTGAGGTCAGCCGGGCTCGCAGATGCCGACCAGCCCAGCGGAGCCCACGAGCTGGTAGGGTCCAGCTGCATGCTTTGCAACGGTTCTTAATCTGCTCCACGATGAGCGCAGGCGCGGCATGGCGATGCGGCTCGAGTGGCGCACACACACACACACACACACAGCGGCTAGATTACTAGAGGTGCATTAACACATGGCAACTCAGCGGTATATTCACACACAGCCCTCGTTTGCTGCTCGCATTCACTTAGCTGCGCGGCTGCGGAGGCGGCCTATGACAAATATGCAGTGAACAAGGAAAGGAAAGATCTGCGGATGCTGTTAACCGCGCCCGAAGATTCGTTTGTTGGGATTGGCCGTGATGTGACGTGACGTGGTGACCCACCGTAAGCTGGGTATGTCTCAAGACCTGCACTCGGGTGCGGCAGTGGTGGAGGAGGTGGTGGAGGAGGTGGTGGTCGGGACGCTGAGGGTCTGAGGGGAGGTGACTTGGTTGGGGGCGAGGGCGCTGGTCTGGGTCTCGGCGAGGGATAGCGTAATGCCTTGGGCGAGGGCGTTGGAGGCTTTTTCGGGGGTGACTTAGTTGGTGGCGGCCGCCTGTTGCTGGGGCTGGGTGACGCCTGGGCGCAGTGGTTGCTAAGGCCCACGACGGTGGCTGCTAGCAGCAGGGCGATGCAGAAGCGCGAGGGTGAGAAACCTAGCCACCCGGCCGTGCTCCAACGACAGCCGCCGTGAGGGAGGCTGTGGCTATCATACGATCGAATCATGGGTATTGTGCTGGGTGGTGTGCTGCGTCTGTGAAATATAATGAAGCCGCGGCTGAGTGTGTCGGCGGTTAGGAAAAGGGCGGCCTACCGATTTTGCACGGACTTCCGCTGAACGTCTACAAGAAAATGCTGGCGATGCCGCGCTACGATTTGGGCTAAGGATGGGCCTAGGGGCGGCACAATCGGGCGCCTGCACGATTGCTGGTGCCCGTTCAAGACTTGACGTGGAGCTGACTGAAACCGCACCGCCTCCCTGCCTGGAGCTGAACCTGCGAGTGCAGCGGAAGTAGGGACAACTTAAACGTGGGCAGATGCGGCCCGCAGCAGACGAGCAGGCGCCACATGGATGTGACTCGGTCGCTGAAATTACGAACCCGCTGGCATGCATGGTGAAATATGTACATGAGAGATTGGGGTTCAGTCAATGTGAATGTCATCCCCTCATGCTTCGCCTATGAGGAAGACCAGGGGGCTCGACCCGCAAGCCTCGTGACAAAACACAGTTTGCACGTATTATTCCATATTATATTTTGCTGTATACTGAAGCTACTCTCACCGGGCAAGTCGAGAACGTCCTCCGGTTGTCTCCACTGTAACGTGCAAGCGTAAGATCCACAGTATCTGCAAATTGCAGGGTAGTATGAAGGGAAGAGGCAATGCACGTGAAGCTTGCTGCTTAGGGCAAAGGCAAACGAAGCGTACGCCCGATAACCGGAGACTAAAAATCCGGCTCACCAGTTGGCGTGGGTGGGATTGTCGGCAACAACCATAATCTTACATCGAAGCGGCGCAAACGGTGATTGCTAAAAAAAACATATGTTATCCCGTACACCGTACGAACGATATTTTCTAGCATGGCTAAGTTTTGACGGAATCCAGCGGAACCATCGTACCTGGGTTGAGCCTGACAACAGCATTCCCAGATGCAGCCCAATGGCCCTGCTACGAGTCTTTAAGAGGTTGGTAACGAAAAGGCGCAGCGTCGTTGCAAGGTTTGCTGGTTGCTGAAACGCAGAATCGGCATGTTACATTTGCGCATGCGAGCATCTCTGTGAACTTCAGCGCGTTCCAGCCGCTTTTCAGCCTCCTGAGATCTCCAAACTGCTCCAAACCTCTCCAAAGCGCCACCACACCCGTTGACCCGCCCGACAACCCAGCCCGCGCATAAACACATGCCCCATCAGGCCCAATCGGTCGGTATCAATGCTGACGTGTCAGTCGCATCAGTTCGAGCTGGACGAACAGGAGTACAATCATTGTCTGTTTGTCTCTTATTGTCACTAGTCGGCCGAGGTGTTGCAGCCGACCATCGGTGCGGTTTGATAAGACCTTCTTAACGTGTGACTGTCGTGTTCGCCTGAGAGGCCGAGGGTTTTGAGTCGGCAGACGACTGTGCCACCATTACAAGATGGGAAGACGAGTAGTGCCAAGCCAATTAGCGGGGCGGCAGGGGCTGTATTGGGGGCCCGACGGCGTATCGTCGCCGAGGCAAACTCTAGCGTGTTATTTTATATGAAAGTACAGAGGACAAGAATGCCACCTACTTCCCGCTCCCAGTCCGTAAGATAAGGTGAAGGTGCGTTTGGACGGGAATATTACTTTGCAGGCTACGAATTAAAAAATTATTGATTGATCGATACATGCTAAAGTGCACGCTGTACTCCTTGAAGTGTTTCGAGACAATTGTGGATTCCGTTCGCAAGTTGCCCGTTAACCGCTGGTTTCTTGCGGGCAAGGGCTCGCATCGTTCTGATTGATAAGATGCTCTGCACGTCATGGTGTGTTCATGAGACATAACCGTATTCCTACTGCAGTATTCCTACTGCAGTCCCTGTGACCCCTAAAGGTGAGCGCACACTTAAGCTGCCCCAGCATAAGCCACCGATTAAGCCTCAACATCCGCGATTGATTCATTAGCCTTTTCTGTTGCAATGGCCATCATTGCGTCGAAGCCGCGCATCTCATGACAAATTAGGTTCCGCTGGTCTTCCGCGCTCTACGCCCATCGGACATAACTTGGCCATCACATCCAAATTCAGAAGTTTTATGTGGTAGTCCGCAATAGCTAGTCTATTGATGGCGGTTTCATTTTTTGTTCAGGCTATCTGACTTCTACCTGCAACCATGCTGCCCATAAAGTCATGTGAACATGTCATCGCAGGCTGTATTGCAAGACATTTTATCAGTCAGACCAGTGCACCTGCACAAGCCTAGTAACGGTGTAGTACGGATGGCGTCATTCGCGACGACACACCGGCCACGTTGTTGCTGTGCTCCCGACTAGGGGCGATAGTGCTCGCGAACCTCATCCCCAAGCTCCGCTTTCCTGCCTTGTTAATCTAGCCTTTCCGGAGCCCCTTTCAGTACAGGACGTTCCCCGGCAACCCTCTTGGCCCTCAGTTGCGATGTGCGATTCAACATCCAAGCCATCCCCGCATAAACCACCAAGATTGGTTGTGTCCTCATGCGGCTGGATTGCATTCGCTGCCCGTGGTCCAGCCAGCAGTCGTAAGACAGACTCCGCTCAGGCGCACGGCGTTGGAAGTATCCCCCTGGTGAAGTGCATACAAGGCCGAACCTTCCCCGCCCGCACCGGGAAGAGAAGATTGTTTGTCGCTCGCTCATGCTTAAAGCGGCGCCTTCGTACGCGATTTGTACACATGCCTCGAGGAACTACGAAACGGGGCAGAGAGGTTCGGTCAAAGTAACCAACTTACTTCGCAAGCCAACGAGATTCCGAAACCCTTCCCCTCCGATCAGCAGCTCCGAGCGGGGGGAACGAAGGACAGACGCGCAAGAAAACAATGGCAATACAATTTGATGAAATGCCATCACGACGTTTGTTGCGGGGTGCTTGGGAATCCGCGGGGCCTGTCCCTTCCCCAAAACGTTTTTCCTTCGTACACAGTTCCTCCTCGCAATCCCCCTTGTAAACCCCACCAAAACACAGCAGGGTCGCTGACATTTGACAGAAAGACCGGATACAGACCTGGTCCCCAGTCATCATCCCAAATTGCCAAGGTTCCCCCCCCCCGATGATATAATGTCGCCCACAATCAGGGTGAGCACAGGCTGCAGCCACCGATCAGTCACGTTGCAGCATTCAGTCCAAACGGCGCTGTCCCGCACATACAGCCCGTTTGATCCGCAACGACTACTTGAGATCATCTTCCCTTCCACGCGGGGTTGATGCAGTTCAGTAGCCGCCTGCCTCCAACAGCTGCGCATCCTTCGCGTCACCCGCCGCGGCAGTCACAGGGACAACTGCACACAACCTTAACCACAATATCGCCAGTTCTGCCCGTCGTCGCCGGGCCCTAGGCAGCTGTCCCTCGGACTCCACTTCGTTACGCGCCACACTGACTGCCCGGCCGAGAACCCCAAAGAAGCCCATGCCGACACCGCGAATCTGACTCCCCTGGAGCCGGCCGCGCCCACTTTCCACGTCATCAATCCTGTGGCGCTGCGTACGCAGCCTGGTGCGCGACAAGCCGTACGCGGGTACTGACGCAGCTCCTTTCTAGAGGTCATCACTGCCCCGGTGCCCGCACCGCCGCCGCACGCAGCTGGGAGGACATGCTCGAGGTCCACAGCCGCACGTCGGCATCCTGAAGTTACACACACACACACACACACACACACACACACACACACACACACACACACACACACACACACACACACACACACACACACACACACACACGCACACACACACACACACACACACACACACACACACACACACACACACACAGAGCGGCATGTGGCGCGGCATGGGAAGGGGACCGGGCGGGGGCCGCATGAGTAGGGGTGGAAACGTACGGCGTAATAGACCTTTGGGACCGAAAATTACGTAGCGCGTAAAGCGTTGAAAAGCGTAAAAGTACGGTTGGCCCTACCTCAAGGGACCCACAACTTCTTTTCGCTTGCTTCACGAGGCTTATAAGCGCCCACTCCGACCTCCACACCGCGGCCCTGCCCTGCCCGACCCACCCCCCTGGCCCCGCACCTGCGGGAGCTGCGCTGCCATGCTCAGCAACAGGTCGCTCAGCAGGCGCAGCACGGGGCAGTCCGTGTCCTCGTCCCGCCAGCAGGGCACGACGAGCATGTTGGCCTCCTCGCCTGCGCTCGGCAGTCGTGGTGGTGGTGGTAGCAAGCAACCCGTGTCGCAATACGTGGGAGGGGTAGTGGGGTGCGGTGTGGCGGGCCTGTGGGAGCTCCGTGCCGGGATACCGGGCCGCATCGGAAGCACAGCTCGTCACGCGGGGTGCGGTGTGGCTGCACGGCCGCGCCCTAAGCTGCTCCCCGCGCGGCATTGACCTGGGCCGGAGATCGGAGCCACGAGCTGGCCTGAGGTCGGAGCCACGAGCTGGCCTGAGGTCGGAGCCACGAGCTGGCCTGAGGTCGGAGCCACGAGCTGGCCTGAGGTCGGAGCCACGAGCTGGCCTGAGGTCGGAGCCACGAGCTAGGAGCCCCCACGCACCCCTGTGCACTGCAGGGCACAGTGCACGCACGGACTGCGCTGCACGCAGTTGTCGCTGCCTTGCAGCTGCCTAACGGAACACTGCACGGGCCTGGGTTGCGTCATGACGGACGCCATGATTACGTGTCGGAAGATCTGGGGTCCTGCTACGCGGCGCAGCGGGGCGGCGTGGGGCGTAGGGAAGCCACCACCGCTTCCCCTTGCGGCCCTAGTCTCTTGCCTACCTTTGATGCTCTTGTACGAATCATCGTCCACTAGTAGGACCCGGTGCATGGACGTGAAGTAGCGTGCCAGAGGTTTAAGAGTGTCCCACGGGTCACCGCCCGCGTCAACGTGGCCTGCAAGAGTGCAGGAGTGCGAGAAGCTGTTTAGGCAGGAGCTGCGAGGAAGGCCCGCGATGGAACCATGGGCCATTGAAAGCCGACACACCGTGCGCATCGCATCATAGCATCAGGACAGGGCCCCACCTGGCGGTGCAGGTGTAGTGTGCTCCCTGTGCAGCACCAGCCGCCGCTCAAAGAGCTCCCCCCCCGCCGCCTGCTCCAGCATCTCCAACGCCGTCTGGGCAGTCCGCACGGTGGCAGAGGTGTAGATGCCCAGCCTGTCATAAGAGCACGCGAGGTCGCTTGGATGCCTTGCCCCACGCATTGCGTTACAAAGCCAACATCGCCTCACACGTGTCGCTAGACCAACCCGGCGCGCACCGATTGCGGCATCTGCCCGCCCCTTCCTACTGCCGGTGCCGACCCCCCCCGCCTCGCGCCCGTCTAGATCTCCTGTGCTGGTATCTGCGGGTTTCCCCTCGCCATCCCCCACGCCCGCCACACCTGAAGTGCTGCCTGAGCCGCAGCAGGTGGTCTGCCCCGGGGCGCACCCGCGTGATGCCCTGCGCCTTGCGGACGCTTGTGTGGGACGTGAGGGTGCCGTTCAGGTCGAACAGGACGATGACCCGCGGGTCGGCAGCAGCGCCGGAATCCAACGGCGAGTCGTACGGCGTCCGGGAGCTGGGCGTTGCGCAACGGAACGACAGCCGGAGGGCCAGGTCACGCAGGTGGAGAGAGGGCGCACCGGGGGGGGGTCCACATGTTGGGGTCGCACCACCCTCGCACCGGGGGGGGGTCCACATGTTGGGGTCGCACCACCCTCGCACCGGGGGGGGGTCCACATGTTGGGGTCGCACCACCCTCGCACCGGGGGGGGGTCCACATGTTGGGGTCGCACCACCCTCTCAGAGCCGCGGTACAAGACGTGTATGGGACTTGGCTTGGCATTTCTGGACGTACGCTACGCGGTCCTCACTGCGCAACCCAGTCGCACGTCCCCACCGCCGAAAGGCTCCCGAGCCGCCCCAGCCAGGAGCAAGCACTGCGTTCCAGGGGCCTGCTTGGAACTCCTGCCGTCAGGGACTCCTCAGACACCGCCACACCGCCTCCGGCCAGCCAGGAAACCGTATACACACCCCCCTCACAAACCGCGACCCCCAGCGCGACCCAATCCCCACCACCACGAGTACCATAAGCGGCGCACCCGATCATGTGCCAGCCGCACCTGGGATCCGCAAACGAGCGGCGCAGCCGCTGGACTATGTCCTTGTGCTCGCTGCTGCCGCCGCGCCCCTGTCCGCTGCCCCGGCCGTAGCCACCAGCGCGTTCGCTGTCGTGCCCGTTTGCTCGGCCATCAACGCCTTCCCTAGGCGGCTCCTGCTGTTCTTGCTGTTGCTGCTGGTACTGCTGCTGGTACTGCTGCTGGTACTGCTGCTGGTACTGCTGCTGGTACTGCTGCTGGTACTGCTGCTGGTAACCAGGCTGCGGCTCAGCGTATGCCTCTGCCGCTCCCAAAGCACCCGACCTCGGCTCCTCGCTCCATTCGGGTCGTCGCTGCTGCTGCTGCGTGGGACCTCGATCCTGCCACGGCTGCGGCTCGGCCTGTGCCCGCAGTTGGACCTGCTCAGAGGCCTGGGCTTGGACCGGCTGGGACTGCGGCGGCCAAGCCGCGGGTGGGGCGGTCGCAGGGGGACCCCACCTGGATGCCTTCTGCCCAGCTGGCCCCCTCCCTGGAGCCCCCGCCGCGTTCTGTAACCGGGGGTCACTACCATACCGCTGGTTCGCACTCGTGCCGCCACCGTTCAAGTCGCTCCACTGTTGCTGCTGGTAAGCCGCCGCCTGGCCACCGCCCTGCGCCCCTGGAGTGTTGCTCACGGGGTACGAGCTGCCAAGCGGTTCGCTGTACGCCTGCTGCCTCGCCGGTTCCGGCCTGTACGCCTGGCCGTCGGGCGTACCTCCGCCGTAGTCGTACCCGCCGCCCTGCGCGGGGACGTCGGGCTGACCTGGCTGACCCCACGCCCCGCCGAACTGCTGCTGGACGAAGCCGCCGCCCTGGGCCTGCCACCCGTACTGCTGTTGCTGCGCGGCGCCATCAAACCCCTGAACCTGCTGCACAGGAACACCTGCCCCTTGGTACCCGCCTGTGGAGAACGAGCCGTGTTGTTGCAGCTGCTGCTGTTGCTGCGGCCACGGATTCCCGTTCGCCCCCTGGTATCCGAATCCCTGCTGGCCAGGATACAGGTGGTGATACTGGCCGTGAGATTGCTGCTGCTGCTGGTGACTGTCGCTACCGCGGGGTTGGTGGTTGTCGTAGAGCTGGCGGTCGTACTGCTGCTGCGCATAGTAGCTGCCCTGCGGCGGGTCCTGCGCGGGCGCCTGTGGAGCTGGTAGCCAGCCGTTCGGCGCGGCGCCGGCCTGATGCGGCCCCCCTGCCGGCTCTGCCTCCGCCAGGATCTGCTCGACCGCCTGCTCCGCTTCATCGCTACCGTGCACGGTGATGACGCGAACGAACCCCTCATTCGGACGCACCGGAGTAAACTCGCGCGCAAACCTGCGGCAGCGGTAATCCAGGCTGGTCGCAAAGTGCCATTGACTGGCGCAAAAGGACTGCCGCGCGGACTGCTTTCGATTGCTGCCGGCAGATATGGCTAAATCCTGTAGCCGGAGGTTTTGGGTGTTCGATAGCCTGCAAAGCCTAAAAGGCTTTCTTGCAACCGTGCGCTTGCCGGCCCAGCTCACCTCGCCTTCGCGCCATGCCCTCCCTGGTCCTCCGCAGAAGGCTTCCGTACCCGCCGTACATACCTGTCGATCACCGCGTCGCAGTTGTGCTGACCGAGCGTGGGGTGGTCCTGGCGACGCCGAGCGCGATCTTTGCACAACTCCAGCGGCACCAAGAGCTGCAGCGCCAGCAGCGATACCCTGTTAACATGGCGAAGTGGGAAGGCCCGCCTTACGGTTCGTGCGCACGGCGACGCCAAGACAAGCGATAGGTGGCGCGAGGAGCACGGACGCTCCAAGAGTGGCGTGGCTGGTGGGGTGCGAGTGGTGTGCTCGGTGAGGGGGGAGGGGGTCCTGCCAGCGAGCAGCGGCGGCAGGGTGCGGCGAGATCACCCACCCGGGCACTCTGGAGTCGTACACCAGTCGTACCCAGTGCGCGCGTTGCGCGTCGTCGATGTTGCATCTGCGGAGTCAGCGGGCGGGTGTTTCGATCATGGCTCCGTCATGATGCCTTGACGTGTCCCTCTCAAGTTCGTCCTCGCCACCCCCTCACCATTGTTACTGTCTGTAACCCGGTCTCGCCACATGGCTGCTGACGGGGTTGGGCGGTACAGGGTGCACAGTGACTGGTGTTGCGTGTGCTGTGCGGCGACCGTCTGCCCAGCTCGCCCCACGTCCCCAGCTCGCGCACATTCCCGCTGCAACGCTACCCGGGGAGGCACGATTCGCTTAGCGGCATCCCACATGCCGATAAGGTCAAAGGAGCGGCGCGGATGCGGTATCGAGTTTGCTGCACGCACTCGAACATGGTGCCAGTCCGAAAAGGAGCTCCCGGGTTGGTGGTCACAAGGGTCAGGGAAACACTTGGACGACGTCTAGGGTCCCTAGCATGTAGGTCCCCCCCTAGCCTTCCCGACCCGTCAGTCAAACCCGACCTGTCAATGACGACGTGCTGTCCCCGCCGCAGTGCGACACGGAAGGCGTCCTCGCATGCAGGTCTGCTGCCTAGCTCGTCCTGATTGGAGCACAGCGGGATTCCAGTCGGGCAGGATCAGATGCAGGATCAGATGCAGGCAGGAGGGCTTAGGGTACGTATTCAAGCGGGGACATCGGCGGGAAAGCTGTAGGTAAGGTTAACAAGGAACTCGGCTAAACACGAAAAAGTAGCAAGGCAAGCAAAGACAACGCAGTTGGCAAGGGATGCGAAGCGCTGGTGCGAAATTGGCTCAGGTCAGAGCCTTGCACGCTGTGCCGGGGTTCGACACCGCCACCAGTGCAAATGTGTGTTTTCGTTATACAGCCAATCCTGAGATGGAAGACCGACCTGGCTTATGTAACACCAGCCACAAGACGCCAAGCGCTTGCTTAAGAAGGTTTTGCCTGGAAAATTTTGACGCGGTGCGAGTCGTCATGAGCCCTTCGCGCACAAGTGCGTTGCAAAAGCAGCTGGCGGCGCCAGCAATAATAGCACTGCAGTTGGCGCATGTACACTGACCCGCGCCTGGAACGCCTACTAGGACAAGGACACGCATAGCAGTTGAAGCCAAACTTGAATTGTGGTGCACCGCGAAGTTGCTCGCCAGACACGGGCTGCTGCTGTAGGTGTGTTAAACTCCTGCTAGGGCATTCCGTGTAAGACAGCCTGACAGCGCCTGGATTCCAGTGACTTGTATACGTACGGTACTGCAACCCGTACCAGGAAATTTGCCCTTGCCCGTGCGATCCTTTGGTAGTCAGCATTCCAGTGTTCTAAGAACGTCAACAATATTACGATACCGTGTGGTTCGTGCTGTTCTTTCCATACTAGTATTGGGCGTAGTTCAGCCCTTCGGCCGTCAACCTTAGGCGCACGCCATGAGCGGCGACGAGGGCGACGGCCGTGATGGAAATAGCAATGCCAGGGAGCAGGACAGATTCCTTCCAATCGCTAATATTAGCCGGATTATGAAGAAGGCGCTGCCAGGAAACGCCAAGATAGCCAAGGATGCCAAGGAGACGGTTCAAGAATGCGTATCAGAATTCATTAGCTTCATAACGTCTGAGTAAGCGCTGCTTGCGTTGCGCGGGGGAGGCCGCCGAGCCCTGCAAGCAACCCTCGGGGTTCTGCTTTCCACAGGGCAAGCGACAAATGCCAGCGGGAAAAGCGTAAAACTATCAACGGCGATGACCTTTTGTGGGCCATGACGACGTTGGGCTTTGAGGAGTACCTGGAGCCGCTCAAACTATACTTGGCCAAGTTCCGCGAGGTGGGAGCACTGCCCGATGTGACGGGTCAGCTCGCACGGGCCCCTGGCATGGGGCCTGTGGGCGTTGGGGATGCTGTACCAGGCTGGGTACCCTGCGCCTTTGCTTAACACTCTCTAGTGGGGGAATGTACCAAGTACACCGCTGGGTATGCGGTCTTGGTATGGTGACGCCGCATCGCCCAGCTGCTGTCAGATTTCCTTGCCTACCCCGGCCACCATGAGGACACATTGCACTGATGACCGGTGTAGTGGGGCACGCTATGTGGACACGCAACGTGAAATATTTTCGCGTGTTAGCGCACCTTTCCTGGCCTGGCTGCGGTCAGATGTGCACGCGCCTGCTTGCCCCGAATACACACCCAGATCAACACAGCCTTATTTTGCACTCCGCGATACACATCCTATAACCTGGGCATTCACCCCCCCCCGCAATATCGGACGACCCCTGCCTGCGCAGGCTGAGGTACGGTTATGTTTGGCCCAAGTGAAGCCACCCCTTGGACGAGCGTTATGCAGGAACGGCGTCGGGCGCGCGCCATGTCGGGCGCGTTGCCATGTGCAGCCATTTGCGCCTTTAGTCCATGTCGCTTGCTTAATTAGGGCCTTGGTGCCTCGCGGTCTTCGTTTCCGTGCGTGCGTTCCATGCGTTTAGTTGCACAGGTGCGTCTGCGGTCTTTAGTTTACTCCCGCGCTTTGACAGGCTGCCGTCGCCAAGCAGCAGCCCGGCAGTGCAAGCGCGGGGGCCGAGGCCAAGCGGGAGGCGGCTGCCGCGGCGGCGGCGGCGGTGGCCGCTTCACAGCAGCATCACGCCGCGCAGCAGCACATGCACGCACAGGTGGGTTGTAGGGTATGGGCGTTGTCTGTCCGTCGGCAGCATAGGGTAACGGAAGGGCGAAGGAATGCGCCCGGTTGCAGTCGTGCCGGGTGATGATGCCAGCCGGTTGTATGTACCTAATACCAAGCGGCGCATCACGCGGGCAACCGTGTTTGCGGGGAGGGAGGTGCGTTCAGCCCGGCGAAGTGAAAACTGAAGAGAGTATGAATGTGAGACGTGGTGTGGGGACATCCGTTTTCTGAACGCGAACGTGGTGGAGCTGGTGGCTGGTCGAGACGCGAGCGAGTGAGCGAGCTCCATATGCATTGTAGAAAACGCATGGTTGGTTGGTGGGTACCCTCGATCTGAAATATCTCCTCGCATGATATGTGGCCAGACATTGGCGTTGTAAGGATGCTTTTGCGCTCCTACGCTACGCAGATGCAGGGAGGGATGCCGCCGTACTCGCTGATGCCGCAGCAGTTTCAGGTAAGCCGCGGTTGTGCTGTGAGTGGGAATGTATGGATTGGGAGGACCAGTTGCGACAGCTGGGGAGGTTGTGGAAGAATTGTCAGGACCGCACGCATCACCGCCAACCACAGGTACCCTTGAAATGATGGGAATTGTCTTCTACATGACATACGTGAAGCCTGCACCCCCTCAACGGCATCTGCGTCTGCCCATCTGCCGCGTATTTGCCTGCGCCTGCAGTCCCTGCCGCCTGGTATGATACCAGCTGGATATCCTGGGCTCCCTCTACCCCCTGGGCTAATGATGCCAGGGGGTGCGCTCCCAAAGCCTGAACCACCGAAGTAAGGCATGAGAATCTCGGAAACCCAACCTGGTGTTTCTCCGGGGTTACATCAAGACGTGGATTTCGTTGGTACAGAGGTGCAAGTTGCCCTTAACAGGTGGCACAGTCTGTGATGTACGACAGACTCCGCATCCGTCGGTGCTGGCATGTATATAGGCTTTATAGGCAGGCAACCTTGTGCCGGGTTTACTGGGGAAACTCTAGGAAGATACGAAGGATGGTAGGCAGGTTGCACTTGAGTTGAGTGGAGTGCCATGGGCGCAGGCATGCGCATGTGAAACCTTTCCATCACGCTGAAAGTGCGGCAAGGTTGAGCATAGCGGGCTGGGTCAATCGCTTGGTTTGAAGATGGTGCCTTGGTCTTTTCATGAGATCATGACAGTTGGGGGACTTGCCTTTGCCATATATGTGCAAATTGTAGGTATAGTAAGGCTTTAAATTTGGACCTTTTCGGGCGTGGCTTCGCTCTGCCTGTGTTACTGATTGGTCTGCATCTATTACGGATTGGTCCAACTGGAACCCGAGTACGGAAGGACTTCGCGGGTCTGTGCTAGCCCAATGGCTTGAGCTTTGAATATACGGATACGCTCGTTTTCGATTGGATTCGTTGGAGTCGCTGTGCCCTTCTCTTACCCCGGAGCACTTTTGCATTCAATTAGACAGACGACCTGGCAGCCGCGTCGCTGCCGAATGCACTGTTCAGCATGGAGGAGCCCACTGGGATCTTCAGGCTTGTGCGATATCCCCGGAAGCCAGGAAGCGGGAGGCTTCCTCGCCCCATGACTCTTCCTTTGACCACCAGGTACCGAGTGCAGCGCAACATTATACTTGCGCGTTGCAAGCCATTCACATCTGATTTCGTTTGGGACCTCCCAGTTCCGTCATTGCTCAGGCATTGACAAAACGGCGGCGACTCGATGCAAGCACCAAGCATGGTGTTACAGCAGCTGGGAAGGGTAAGCTAACGCTTTATTCTCTTCTGAAATCATAGTTTGAATTACAACACGCTGAACTTGCCTGCAGCCGCGCTTATAACAGATCACGGCGGGACGCAGCAGCTGGCACCGACATCGGCGCTTGGCGTGGCGTTCCCCAGCGTATGCCAACTTGCCCTGGTGCAGCAGCTGCCACACGCTTCAATCAGAAAAGAAGCTGATGCAACCATGGCTGGGCTCGCAATGCAGCACGCGTATGATCCAGCGGAGGGGCGTGCGCGCTGTAGGTTTACCTTAGGTGTGCCACACATGGGAACTGGGCGGCGAGCCCGGCCGCGCATGTTCACGCTTACTTTCAACTCTCCACCGCCCAAACACCCAGCGCGTCCGTCACAGCCCTCTCCGCAGCCACAGCCCTCTCCACAGCTGCAGCCCTCTCCACGGCTGCAGCCCTCCCCGCAGCCGCAGCCCTCCCCACAGCCGCAGCCCTCCCCACAGCCGCAGCCCTTCTCGGAGCCGGAGCCCTTCCTACAGCCGAAGCCCTTCCCGCAGCTGGCGACGCCAGGGCCATCAACACAGCAGTGTCCAGTAGGGTCGCCGGCGCAGCTGCAAACAGGGGATGTGCCGTTAATTGCCTTTGCCCTCGACGATCTGGTCACCATGGCCTTTGACGCTACCCGACGAGCCGCGGGAAAGCAGCAGGCGGTGCACGGCACTGCTGATACCGACGAACCAGCACATGTCCCTGCAGCGAGTGCACCAACAGCAGCCATCCAGCCAGCAGCAGCGGTGCCGACACCCGCACCCGCGCGGGTATCTGGCCATCCTGGCCTGTCGCCACGGACATGGTCGGCGCAGTTTACGCCTGCCCGTGGCCATGGCACGCCCATTGAGGGCGTCCCAGAACGGTTTTTCTTGCCGGGAAGCGCCGCGCACATGGGACGAAAGCACGCGAGGCTGACTCCATCGTCTAACAGCGATGGGCTCGATTCAGGGGCAGCGGGGCAATGCAGCTCGTCAGACGTTGGGATGACGCCGATTGAGGGCGTGCCAGAGCGCATGATAAAGCGCGCACGCTTCTCCATGTTTGAGCCAATGCACTGGACGACCTTAGCTCATTGCGACCAGCGCCGGGACGTAGCCCTCACAAATCGTGTCACAACGCCAGGCGAGGCAGCCAACGGGCCGCAGGAGCAGGCATGTCGAAGACAGGCAACGTCGGTCCTGTTAAGCGACGACGCTCAGGGAGTGTCCAACGCCAGCTGTGATGCAGGCGTGGGCCACGGCGATGCGGCTGTGACTGGAATGGTCACGGCAGATGCATGTACAGCTGGCCTGCACAACGACGGCGACAACGATGACTTGACTGCAGCAGGCCTAGCAGAGGGCCCGGCAGAGGGAGACAGCGGAGCAGCAATCCGGATCGCAGACGACATAGCAGCAGCGAACCTGACCGCAGCAGATATTGCGGCCGCCGCAACTGCAGCTGCACGAGCAGCTATGAGACGACTGCAGGACGCGTTCCCAATTTTTGACGCCCTTGGAACGGCACCTAACGCGGCTGCATCGTCGCACACGTACGTCTCGACACCTGGTGAGCCATCCTCTTCAGCAAGCGGTGGAACGCCTGCTGTGGTGAAGATGCAGAACCTCGCCGCAGCCGCCCAAAATGCCGTCCAACGGGCAGCTGAGGCAATGGGCGGTCCACCAAGCTGCCGCGCCGCACATAACTGGTCTCACGCGCGATTGCCACCGCGTCCGCCCTCGGCAGCTGGTCGCGTAGCATCAGCGGCGGCCGCGGCGGCAGCAACTGGCTGCACCGCTGACAAGGCCATGGAGGACGCGTTTTACCGACGAGCCTCCTACTCATCGGACGGCCAGCCTAGCACAGGCAAACTCATCCATCGAGCGGCGTCGGGCGCCCTCATATTCCCTTCTCGCACCCCCTCTCCCATGGGCAGCGTCCGCTGGCCTCCAGTCATCCAGGGCCCTGTGCCTCAAATAGACCTAGGTAAGCGCGTATACGGCTTAATCTTGTGAATCACTTGGTCCAGAATTCTGGGGGAGGAGCACAATTGATCGGGAGATTTCTGATGCATACCACAACCAAAACCATAGGATCTAAACGCTGCCTCATTTTACTGGGGCATGCCGTCTTATGGGCCAATGACGCAGGAACTGGAGCTGGGATCCTAATGGTCACTCCCACCTTGGAGGCTGTAGCGACCTCCTTGGCGCAAGGCCGCGACAGCGGCACCCGCTACGGCCCTGCTAGCAACACGGGTCACGATGATGTTGGCGCAGAAGCCGCTGACGCTGCTGGAGAAAGCGGAAGTGATAACAACGACGGCGGCCCCTGGTCTGGAGGCACGAGCATTGCTGGCGATGACGACGGTGACTGCGGCAACGATGCTCAGCAGGCACGGCCAAATGGCAGCAGTATGCGTCAAGATGACGACGACGGCGACAATGATGCTGGGCAGGCCCGTTCAAGTCGCAGCGACGACGATGATGGGGGCTGCGACAGTGACAATGATGCTGGGCGGGCACGGGCAAGTGGCAGTGACGACGACGAGGGCTGCGACAGCGACAATGGGCAGGCACAGGCAAGTGGCAGTGACGACGACGAGGGCTGCGACAGCGACAATGGGCAGGCACAGGCAAGTGGCAGCGACAACGATGAGGGCTGCGACAGCGACAATGGGCAGGCACGGGCAAGCGGCAACGACGACGATGACGAGGGCTGCGACAGCGACAATGGGCAGGCACGGGCAAGTGGCAGCGACGACGATGATGAGGGCTGCGACGGTGACAATGATGCTGGGCAGGCACGGGCAAGCGGCAGCGGCGACGACGATGACGGCCGCGACAGCGACAATGATGCTGGGCAGGCACGGGCAGATGGCAGCACTATGCAGCGCGATGACGACGACGATGACAATGATGCTGGGCAGGCACGGGCAAGCGGCAGCGACGACGACGATGACGGCCGCGACAGCGACAATGATGCTGGGCAGGCACGGGCAAATGGCAGCACTATGCAGCGCGATGACGACGACGATGACAATGATGCTGGGCAGGCACGGGCAAGTGGCAGCGGCGACGACGATGACGGCCGCGACAGCGACAGTGATGACGGTCAGGCACGGGCAAATGGCAGCATTATGCGGCACGATGACGACGACGATGACGATGAGGAAGGCGCGATGGAGGAGGTAATGGCACTGCCCGATGAACCCAAAGCCGTAGCGCGCCAGGGTGGCAGGGGCGGCGGCAAGGGCAAGGGCACTCAAGCGGTGCCTGAGCAGCCGCCGAGCACTGCAGCAGCGATTGCCCATCCGGCGGCCCATCGCTTGACCGAAAACCACGCACACAAACTACGACGAGGGAAGAGCTTGGCGGGTGAGTACGGGGTCGTTGGACATAACCACTATGCCTTCGCTTCTTAGATCGTTTCGGCAGTGCATTCCGTAGGCAACGGGCATGTATATTTTCGTGCATATCTGCAACTTCGGACGGCACGGCAGATACAGTATGGACTGCTATTGGTTCACGTTGCAGACATTGGGCTTACAATGGACGAGATGGGAACACGGCGCAGCACGCGCAACCGAGTCCGTCCGCTGCAATACTGGCGGGGGGAGGCGAAAAGCTACGGTCGCACCCATAAATGTGAGTTTAAGGGTTTTCTGGTACGCTTGCTTTCATCGCCCACGGTGCCTACGAGCGCCGAAGGGGGCTAGGACCTAGAATGCTGCGTGCCAAGCGGATGCCTTACCAGAAGCTTGAGTTCCCTTCCGCTATGTGCTAGCATCGCAAGCCACATCCCATATCGCTTGCACACTTGCCATACCCTCGAGCAGCTTTTGAGCCGAAGTTCCACATCTGCCATCCATCCCCGCAGCTCTGCCAACGGTGAAGGCAATCACGATGCGGACGCCTGAACCTCAGTGGCCACTGCCTTCGGGGATGCAGGAGAAGGCAAAGCGGAAAGCGCGTGCGAAGCAAGCCGCAGACGCCGCCAGAGCTGAGGCTTAGGGTGCTATTACCAGGCAACGGTAGGGCGTGTACGAAATGTGCGGCTAAACGGGCATACCATTCCGTTTGGCATAGCAATCGATACGGTATGCTAGATGGAGAAAAGTACTGCGTGCTGACCGTCGAAGAAGTGTACGTACCATCAGTCGACTTGCAATACTGTGATTACCTAGGTGGCCATTGCTGTCAGAGGTTTTGCCGTTACCAGGAGGTGGGGGTGCACATGGACCCGAGGCAGTCTAAGGAAATAAACCCAAAATGCTTCGCGTCGGCGTACATGGTGCGGTAGCATTGTCCTCGGAGCCAAAAAATATATTTCTCGCCTGTTTTAGCTGCCTGCCAATGTGTGCCATCCTTGACAAGGTGGCCTTTGCCGAGGTTCCTTGCGTTATCGCACTTGGTGCGCGTCTGTGTCTGCAGCACCAGATGTACGGCTGCTGGCGTCAGAACTTTCCTGTAAGCTTCGAATGTACCATATGCCCCAGACTAGTACGCGCAGGTTGTACTACGCCACTGCTCGGCAATGACCCAAGGGACACATCACAAGGAGTAGCACGAACCCTAACACAGCATGCCGGCTCCAGCAATGCTGTCACGTGAATCCTCCTTATTATGAGCCCCTCAACTTGGGGAAGGCAGCGAATGAGAAGGATCCGTGCAGGCTGAGTCCCTGTTTGCTGTTCCTAAAAGGAAACGGCATTGCCGTACGGGCAGCTTCGTAAAGGACTAAATGCGCAGCCATACAGCATTCGCGCAACACAACATATCAAAGTATTTGAAGCATCTGACAGTCCCTTCTTACTCTACAAGTTGCGATAAGTTTTTAAATTCCTAACGCACGGTTCTTCGCACGATGCCGGGGCCTCCACTCTTGCCAACGTTGTCCATCAAGAGTCAACAGTTCGTCTCATACTAGACAGCTGCGTTTACTAGATTGGACCGAAACACCGATCGTCACGAAGGAAGCCACGGGCAGAAGCCTTGAAGTGACTGCAACGCTGCATAGCTTTCCATTATCATAATGGCAGTTTATATTGGGTTTAAGGAGAAGGCCATAGAGTTTGCCAAGCAGGCAGTCACTGAGGACGAGGCAAACAACTACGATAAGGCACTGCAGCTGTATTTGGCATCGCTCGAATACTTCAAGACGTATCTTAAATATGAGAAGAACGAAAAATGCAGGGAGGCTGTGATGTCCAAGGTGCGGAGCAGACTTGTAGGGTTCTGCGTGTGGGTGGCGGGTTGCTGATGCGGATATGCCTATTGTGCAGTTCAAGGAGTACCTGGCGCGTGCGGAGTACTTGAAGGGCGTCAATGGTACTGACACCGGTGGAAGTGACAGCGGCACGGCAGCAGCGCAGAAAATCCGCAAGCCCGGGCAAAACAAGGAGGAGGTGCGTGGCCTGAGCGATTCACCTCCCCCAGTCCCTCTCGGGGTAAGGGTAACTGGGTTAGCCGCCACTTTCGCTGTCAAACACGCGCAGCTGGCGCAGGTTCGATGGGTACGTGCCCGAGATACCTGCCTCGGGGAGACAGGCGGCCTCGACCACCTACATGCTGCAAAGCCGCCCAGCCATTAATTCCACTTCCTTCAGCACGCTCCCTGACGCGCCAGTACCCTTCCTCAGCAGCAAACGCCGCTGGCGCCCTCCTCCTCCCTCGCACTGCCGCCACGTGCGCCCACACCAGTGCTACACGCGCGGCCTTAAACTCCGACCTCCCTGCTACACGCGCGGCCTTACACTCCGACCTCCCTGCACAATTCTTACCCTCAGGACGACAATAAGGAGAAGGAGAAGCTCAAAGCGGGCCTTACCGGGGCGATTCTCACAGAGAAGCCTAACGTCCGGGTGAGCACGGGGCAGGGGCTGCGGAGGGGCTGCACGTTCAGGGGATGCGCGGAGAAACGCGTGTTGCGAGACATGGCAAGGAGGGAGGGATGTGCAAAGGTGGCTGTGTGACTGCTCCCGCCGGCTGGTGCGGTGCTGACCGCAGTGGGACGACGTGGCGGGCCTGGAGGGCGCTAAGGAGTCGCTGAAGGAGGCGGTTATCCTACCGGTCAAGTTCCCGCAGTTCTTCACAGGTGGGTGTTGTGGTGTCCGATAGCGCATCAGAGGGCAGCACCTGGCTCATGTCCTCCCAGCAGCCCCGTGTGTCCTGCTGCCTTCCTAGCAGCTCAATGCTGTGGGATGCGGGCGCGGGTGCAGCGGGGCAAAGGCCGGCGAGGGAGAGGGGCCGCTGCACCGGGGGCTAGCGCGGGGCGAGGATCGGAGACGCGTTGAGGAGCAAGGGCGACGAAGAACGGTGCGGTTACTGAGGTCAGCGGGTGGTGGCGTCGTTGCGCCGTAGGTGGCAGAAAAAAAGGGCAGGGCACGATGGCGCGGCAGCCTGGATGGAATGGGTTTGCAGCTCTTCAATGTAGGCAGACAGGCACCGTGCAGCTCGTCATTCGGCGGCGTGGGCCCGTGCGATGGAGAGCACTCAAGATGCCGTGCCGCCGGTAGCTGGGGACACGACGGCTTTCGTTGTTTCGTTGTTTCTTCCTTTAGAAGAAACATAAAAAAACGATTTTTTTCCCGCAACCTCAACCCCACCCCCCGCGGTCTTTCGGGATCCCGCAGGCAAGCGGAAACCTTGGAGCGGCATTCTACTGTACGGGCCGCCTGGTACGGGCAAGTCGTACTTGGCGAAGGTTAGTGCTGGGGCTGGGGGCTGCTGAGGGCGTGGAATTTAGGAGCGGGGAGAGCGCGGCGACATACACGAGCCTGGAGGGCCCAACCACCAACACACCAAGTATGGCAACCTACCACCACGGCACGGGGGGCACGGCAGCCCGCCGCGCTGGTTGCATCCTGACGTAAGGCCTTTCCTAACTGCCAGTCCCGCCCCCCCGGCTGCATCCCGAACCCTGCCGCCGGCGCCACAGGCCGTGGCAACGGAGGCGGACTCGACGTTCTTCAGCATCTCATCCCAGGATTTGGTGTCCAAGTGGCTGGGAGAGAGCGAGAAGCTGGTGTCGCAGCTGTTCGCGCTGGCGCGAGAGAACGCGCCGTCCATCATCTTCATTGACGAGGCGAGTGCGGCAGCCGTGGTCCTGATGTTGGCGGCACCCAGCGCTCTGCTCCGCGGCGCAGTTGGGCGTCCCTGCAGTGACGATCTGGGGCTCTGCCCTGGCTAGGCTGGAACCCCCTCCGTGTAACCCGCGTCCCTGCAGCTACGATCCTGCTCTTTGCGCGCGGCCCCACCTGGTCGCCAGGCCCGACTCAACTCCACAATACACACCCCACGGTGCTCCCTCCTGAACCCCTTGCGAAAACACGCGGCGGCAACCCCCACATCCAGCTGTCCTCGGTTTTCGTCCGTCTTACTCGTCTCTTGAGATGCCGACCACCCCTCAACCAGCCCCCTGCTGTCGCTACAACAGGCACGCAACCCGAGACACGATGCCGCGCCGTTGCGCCCCTCCCCTGCTGCTGCAGGTTGACTCGCTGTGCAGCACACGCGGCGACAACGAGAGCGAGGCGGCGAGGCGCATCAAGACGCAGCTCATGATCGAGATCCAGGGCGTGGGAAGCAACAACAACCGCGTGCTGGTGCTGGGCGCCACCAACTTGCCCTACAACCTGGACCAGGCCATCCGGCGCCGCTTCGACAAGCGCATCTATATCCCGCTACCGGACGAGTCGGCACGCACCCACATGTTCCGAATCCACCTGGGGGACACGCCCAACACACTGACGGGTGCGGTGCGGACGCCAAGCAAGCAGGCCCCACGCGTGGTCTAGGGCGGGCAGGGTATGCGGCTGGTCGAGTCCTGCCTTCATCTGGCGCTACGAGGGCCGATACGGCGCTGCTGCGCGGCCGGTCGTACGCCCCTGCGCCGGCAGCGTCCCGACGGCGGACAAGGTGCTGAAGGCTCGAACGTGTTTTTCCCGGCCCCCGTCTTCCCACCCTCCATCCCCTTCCCCGCTCCCCGCCTTCCCAACCTCGGTCACCGTCCCCTCCCCCGCTGCTCCCGCCCGCTGCCCGCCCGCCCTGCCCGCCCGCCCTGCCCGGCCCCCAGATGACGACTACCGGGAGCTGGGTCGCCGCACGGAGGGCTTCTCCGGCAGCGACATCAGCGTGGCGGTCAAGGACGTGCTGATGCAGCCCATCAGGCTGCTGCGGGAGGCGACGCACTTCAAGAGGGTGCGCGCACCAGAAGGAGGTGCGGAGGAGGGGGAGGAGGGTTCGAGGAGGGGGGGGGGTGTCATAGCTAAGCCGTATGAGTGGGGGGTTCACAGCTAGGCCGTAGATAAGATGATACGTACTTCACGTGTGGGTACGGCAAGGGTTGTGTTTGGGGGTTTTGCGGTTTGTGTCGAGGTCAGGGGCCCGAGACAGGGGCTTGGGGCGCACGCATGGACAGCAATCACGCTGGATGGATGGGCAGCGGTGCGGGGAGGACCAGAAGGGCGCGGGCTAATCGACTGTGCATTCGGTGTGTCCAAGCAGGGGTGGTGTGTATGCTGGTTGTCCAGTACACATGTATGGGCGGGCGGCCAGCAAGGGCAGCGTGCAAAACCCGTGTGTGCGCTCTTCACCGATGGCAGGTGAGGGCTGGGAGCCCTGCAGTCCGGGTGACGGCGGAGCTCAGGAGCTCAGCCTCAACTACTTTGCCGAGAACAACCTGGCGGACAAGGTGCGGGGGGAGAGAGTGAACGGGAGGTTGGCATGAAAACTGGTTACACGATTTGGATAGGATAGCTGGCGCAGTGAAAGGGGGGTGTATAAAAACCGTTTGGGGGGGTTAGGGGGCAGCTGCACGCCGCTGCAGCCTGGTCTTGTCGGCTCTTGGGGGAGCTTCCTCGGCCAAGGCTGTACAGGTGCTGCGCGGTGGCTGGCTGCCTCACCGGACAGCAGGAGCCTCGCTGCGCGGTCGCTCGTCGCGACACGGCGAAGGCTTCAAATTGAGCCTAGCTTCCAGGTTCTTTGCGGCTGCTGGGTTTCCGCACCGTAATCTGGCCTGCATCCGTCTGTTGTCTGTTGGCGTTGGCTCAAACGTGGGCTTGCGGGTTCAGCTGTCACTTTTGGTGTGTACACTTCTCATTATGGAGTCCGATGACGACGTGTGTCTTCCATTGAAGGTGTATTGGGTTTTAGGCGATGAAAAAACCATATGACCGAAACCTGCATCTGGAGAACGCACCCTCGCCCAAGCCCGCTGTCACTGCCGACTGTCGCTTGCGTGAGCCGCACCCACCATTGCGTGCCGCCGAACCCTCCTCATGC
The DNA here is from genome assembly GCA_003116995.1 of Yamagishiella unicocca. Classification (NCBI taxonomy): domain Eukaryota; kingdom Viridiplantae; phylum Chlorophyta; class Chlorophyceae; order Chlamydomonadales; family Volvocaceae; genus Yamagishiella; species Yamagishiella unicocca. The sequence goes on from BDSL01000052.1 coordinate 362,543, forward strand.
CGCCTGAGCCTGTGCTTGCGCCAGCTTGCCCGGCGTGCCGATGCACGCACCCCGCCCCGTGCTTCCCCGTGTTGCCCCCACCTGCACCCTGTCCCGCACCCACCCCACCCCTCCACCCCAGGTGCTGCCCCCCCGCATTACCATGCGAGACTTCGAGAAGGTGCTGCTGCGTGCTCGCCCCACGGTGGGCAAGTCGGACCTTGAGGTGTTCGAGCGCTTTACGTCCGAGTTCGGAGAGGAGGCCGCGTGAGGGGCGGTGCGGGGGGCGGTGGCGGCAGCAGGTAGCGCTCAGGGGTGAGGGCCCCCGCATGTGTCACCGAGGCCGCAGGCTGGAGCCCCAGCCCCGTGGCCTTTGGTCTTTCTGGTCCTTCTGGTCCCGCACGCGGAGGAGGAGGAGGAGGACGTGTGTGGGCGGCTGTCTGCATGTGGCAGGGACAGCGCAGTTTTATGAAGGGCGGTGGCAGCGGATCCTATGCAGGGGCGGCGGCAGCGGATCCTATGCAGGGAGGGCCTGCTGGCCTCGCACCCACGGGACGGCGTTGGGGTGGGGAGCCGCCGGGGACAGTGGGGTGGGTAGGCAACGGTCGTAGTGGGGAGGGCGCGGCCCCCGTCATCGCTCATTTTTGTAGGCTTTACGGTGGTTGTCGGGAAGGTGAGGTTGGGAAGCCTCTGGAAGCGACTTCCGGGGTGAGGTGAGGCGGCGGCATGGGTGCGAGCGCCTGGCGAATTGCTGTGGAGGGAGGAACTCGCCTCGCCGGGCGCACAGTTCAGCCGCAATGAGGCCATTACATCGCCATCACACACACGGCGGAGAACGCACAATGTACGGGGGCAATGCATGTTTTTTTGCATGCAGACATTGCGGCATTCACGCGCGCCGTTGGGTCGCGTTGCGCCCTCCGTTTGAACCGCGGCGGCGGAGTATGAAGCGCTGATGGGTTCCGGTGGGTGGGTCCAGCGGCGCACAGGCGGCTCCGGGCTACGTGTACTTGGGCGCACTCGAAACAGGACAGCCCCGCCAGCGGCAGGGGCCCATAGCGATGTACCGTTGCATGTAAGGGGCATCAGGGCCTTATGACAGCTGTACGAGACGCAGGAGCGGTGTCGCGGAGTGGCAGCCGTGGAACTGGGCCCGCAAGCCCTTACAGTGGAGTGGAGTAGACTCGACTCAAGTCCGGGCCAGCGTCTGTGCTTTGGCGCGATGCGGCGAGGTGCGGTTCAATTTACACAATTTCGTGTACCTCATCACATCTGCCGCACGCACAGCCTGCCAAGTGCTTTCTGGAGCACGTCGATCGAGTGCGACGAACTCACGACTTGCGAACTGAAGGGCTTGCAAAGTTAAATGGCGGTGGAAAGACAGCTTGGGTGGCGTAAGCCTGAACGGGTCTAAACTGCCATCCGCCAGCTCCGACGTGCTCCTACCAACGGACGGATGGCAATCGCTTCGCAATGGCCTAAGCTTAATTGACACCTTTCCGGTGGCTGAGCTCATGGGTCAGGCTTAGAGGCCCCGCAGCTGAGAGCTGCCTCCTTGTACGAGTCAGTTTCAAAAGCTTGGGAAGGTTCTGCGGCGACAACGCGCGGAACGGGCACAGCCGCGACTGCCTGCCACTGCCTGCCAAACGCATCAATTAGAAAGGGTGAAAGTGCTTACACGCAAAACGACATCTTACTATTATTCATACTCGGCGCAAACTTTGCCCCTGGCGACTGTCCCAACTTCCGTCCAAGGGGGCCGCAAAGGAGGGTATCCTGCTCACGATGCATGACTGTATGAACATTACTTACTTTAGACCAGCTGCACATGCAATTCGGGGAATTACTAAACATGTGCGCTGCGAGCCACGCACAAAGGAGCAGGAGCACAAGCCCATTGAGGAGCATCGCCAACACAAGTAAAAAAAATACTTCAAGACATTTCGGCGTTAGCAACAGCGCATTTAACTACCAATAACGAGTAAGTAAGTGCAAGTAGAACGAAGGTGCCGGGTTAGAGCCGAACGTGGCGGGCGCGTCACACAATGATTTAAACTACGCCAGCAGCCGTTTTATCTCGTCTACCTGTGAATTTACATGGCTATTTACTACCGCGAGTGGATCCTGACTACCCATCGGATCCGGGCGCGCTCATGTCAGAGGATTGCGCGAGACCTAGCAAAGTGACGCACAGATGTTTTCAAGACAAGTGGATAATAACTGGAAGCCTGGTCTGGGGAATTGTTGCGCCTAGATTTTTCTTGGGCAGCTATGTACATACTGCATGGTGGGCGCAAAGTGCATAGGCGTTCAGGGGTTACAACATACGGGAAATGCTATAATGAAAATGATCATCACAAATGCCCGATTATGTCCCGTTCATGCACTAATCAGTGTGCGTATACGGATGCACGACACAGGCAAAGGTCTTCCTGCCTATCCGCCACGCCCATAGCAATCTTACGATTAGATCGTTCAATACTCTAGTTAACATGGTATAATGCAACTAGATAAATAACATATGAGCGGGACAAGTCTCTTACCGCTAGTGCGCTTCCTCCAGCTCCTTTAGCGCGGGACCCACTTCTTAGCGCGTATCGCCAAGGATCAAATATTATGGAGCTAGAGACGGGCAGTGGTGTGCCTGTATTTTAGCAAGACGCATACCTGGAGGCGCCGATGGTAGCCAGCCGAGCGACGGGCAGAACGATGCCGGACTTCATTTGCGGTACGCTCAAAGGACGTAGTTGGGTTGACCATTAACGGAAAAGCAAGGCTCGTTTGGGAGGGAAAGCGCGTCGATGCCTGGTGCTTGTGCGCTTGTCACCCAGTACTGACCCACTCGCACGACCGTCATGCTGCTTTGCCTTACAAAAAGCAACTTCTCCAGAATTTATATTAGGAACAAAATGCTGGTCAACTTGCCACTGGCATAGAAGTTGGTTTTGGCGGGCTGGGGCCTCGGTGGTTGATATGGTCGAGGGTCGTTAGATAGAAATTCATCGCACCCTTGCCAACAGTTAAGGGGCGACAGTGTTACACACGGAAGCGTCTCCGCGGCTATGTGGGCACCGTGTACGAGACGATATGCCAGGGGCTCCTAGTGTGACCTATCCCCCCCCCCACACACACAGCCAGAATCAATCTGCTGGGCCTCGCACCGTGCATATCAATTGCACCCCTGCTTCCGCAGGCTTCATACCCGTTACCCAAAGCCGCTTATTACCGATATTGGCGGATGGGCCGCCACTGACCCGCCGCTGCCTTCCTTTTCCTGCTGCTGTGTCGCCATGTTGACCCCCCCACGCGCCACGTCGTCCCACGCAGCTTGGCTGGTCGTCTGGTACCTGGTGGCTGCCTGCCCCACACTCACCTGGGCAGACGTATCGACGCTCTCACCCAGCCCAGTCCCAGGCTCCCTCCCGCCCAGCCCAGCCCCCCCACCTTCGCCGGGCAGTCCGCCCCCACCTGCGCCCCCAAACTCAAACCCGTCGTTGCCTGGCCGCCTGAGCCCGCCGCTAGCGTCACCTTCACCTAGCGCCCGTCCTCCCCTGGAGCCCCTCAGCCCCACAGCACCGTCAGCAGCCCTTCCAGCGCCTCACCTACCCCCACCTGTACGGCCCTGGGAAGCTGCCCAGCCCCCAAAGTTCCCCTTGTGGCGGCCTCCGAGCCCGACGCAGCCAGGGGAAGGGCCGCCCAGGGATGGCCGACCCTCCCCGCAGCCGCCCAACCCAGCACCGACCTGGCTGCTGTCTCCGAAACCACCTGTGCCATCACCGCCTCCGGACGACACCCCCGGGTTGCCCCCGCATTCGCCCGGTGGTTCCCCCCCACCGCCACACACAGCGCCCCAGCCTTCCTACTTATGGAAGCCGCCCCAGCCGTGGATGCCGCCTGCTCCTCTGAAACCGCCTCAGCCGTCAAGGCCGCCTATTCCTCCGAAACCGCCACAGCCGTGGAGGCCGCCTATTCCTCCGAAACCGCCGCAGCCGTGGAGGCCGCCTATTCCCCCGAGACCGCCGCAGCCGTGGAGCGCCCCCCTGGAGGCTCCCATCCCCCCTTGGGGTCCGTGGAACCCACCTCCAGCGCCGCTAGATGTCCCCAGCACACCTCTGGCATCAGCGACCCCTCCACCAGACCTGTCGGGTGAGGCCAGCCCACCGCCGCGGTCGCCGAATCCCCCAGGTCCCTTACCTCCTTCGCCAAAGCCGCCAAGCCCGCAGCCACGGCCACCGGCAATTCCCAATCCGCCATCGCCTTCGCCAAAGCCGCCAAGCCCGCAGCCACGGCCACCAGCGATTCCTAATCCGCCGTCGCCTTTGCCAAAGCCGCCAAGCCCGCAGCCACTGGCACCAGCGCTTCCCAATCCGCCATCCCCTTCGCCAAAGCCTCCAAGCCCTCAGCCGCGGGCACCGGCAATTCCCAATCCGCCATCGCCTTCGCCAAAGCCGCCAAGTCCTCAGCCACGGGCACCAGCGCTTCCTAATCCGCCATCGCCTTCGCCAAAGCCGCCAAGCCCTCAGCCACGGGCACCAGCGCTTCCCAATCCGCCATCGCCTTCGCCAAAGCCGCCAAGTCCTCAGCCACTGGCACCAGCGCTTCCCAATCCGCCATCGCCTTCGCCAAAGCCGCCAAGCCCTCAGCCACGGGCACCAGCGCTTCCCAATCCGCCATCGCCTTCGCCAAAGCCGCCAAGCCCGCAGCCACGGGCACCGGCAATTCCCAATCCGCCGTCGCCGTCGCCAAAGCCGCCAAGCCCTCAGCCACGGGCACCAGCGCTTCCCAATCCGCCATCGCCTTCGCCAAAGCCGCCAAGCCCTCAGCCACGGGCACCGGCAATTCCCAATTCGCCACCCCCTTCGCCAAAGCCGCCAAGCCCTCAGCCACGGGCACCGGCGAATCCGAAACCCTTACCTCCTTCGCCAAAGCCACCCAGCCCTCGGCCGCCAGCACCTGCTCCCCGGCATCCTCCACCTCCGTCGCCCCCGCCACCCAGCCCTAAGCGACCACCACCGCCGCCCAGACGACCTTCGCCAACACCGCCCAGACCTAAGCCACCATCGCCAGTGCCTCGACGTCCTCCGCCACGTTCACCGAAGCCGCCCAGTCCTAAGCCGCTATCACCGCCGCCGTGGCGCCCTCCGTCACCTGCACCCAAGCCACCCAAGCTTAAGCAACCACCGCCGGCTCCTCGGCGTCTTCCACCTCCAGCAAAACTCCCCAGCCCGCATCCTCTCCCGCCGCTTCCATTGAGACCTCCAGCCCCTTCACCGAACCCACCCAATCCGCAGCCACCGTCCCCGGGCCCCCCTTTTTATCCACCCCATTTGCCCGGCTTTCCGAGCCCGCAACCTCCATCACCGAACCCGCCGGCTCCTTCACCACCATCACCATCGTTACCACCATCACCCGTACCACCGCAGCTGGATGGCCCCCCACGCGTCCCGAGCCCCCCCAGCCATCAACCACCACTGCCGCCCACGCCGCCCAGCTTTCAGCCAGTGGCATTGCCGCCGTTCCCTCAGCCGCCCCCTCCCGCGGCGCCACCCGCCAGCGCCACACCTCCGCCCCCTCAGCCATCTGTACCGTGGCTCAGCCCACCGCCTTCCCCCAGCCCCCTCCAGCCTCCTCCCAGCTATTCCTTGACCGTAAAGGCCCGCTTCATGGGACCCGCGTCTATGTGCATGGTGAGTCCCAGGGACCTCCCCAGCAGCCGCACACACGATATGTGGTTGTAGGTTTCTAGCGTTTGGGATCGCGCGTTCATAGAACATGCGCCTTTTGCGAAAACAAGGGGAACTGGGGTGGCAGCGCACAGCGGCGGCCACTGCAGCCGCACACAGACGTGGGCTGGGGACATGAAGGGTCTGGGGGGCCCTGCTGCTGGACCCCTGCCGACACCACCTGCCCCAACTCGACTCCTCGATGCCTGTGTGGCTCCGGCAGGTGGACGCTGGAGCTGGGAGCTCCGCGGCACCTGTGTCGACAGGAGCTGGCGGCGATGCGGTGCTGACGGGCGCCGCCGCCGGGGCCGCATCTCTGGTGAGGCGCCGCTCACGCTCCGTCATTACGTGACGCACCCGGGTCGACCCCCTGTTCAACCCCGCGCACCACTGCCGCCGCAGCGCACGCACGCACGCAACGCACAAGGGCCTCCGAAACCTGAAAAACTGCAATGCACACCGGGCTGCGCCCGAGCGCGCGTACACCACAGGCATGTCGTGTACACCACATTCATGTCGCCAAACTGCTCGTCGCTTCTTTTCCGCGGCAGGTGGTGGCGCTAGTGGCTCCTAGCTCGCGCTGTGTCGACGCCTTGACGGGCCTGCCGCTGCCCTACGCCACCGCCTCTCGCTGGGACCCCTCGGAGCCCGCCTCCGCGGCGCCCGCCGCCCTGATCATCACCCCCGTCACCACACTGCTGAAGTACGTGAGCGGCGGCTCGTACAGTGCGACCAGCGCTGCCGTACATGCGGCGTACGCAATGGTCGGCGTCGACGCCGGCGGCGCTGCTGCTGGCGTGATGGAGGCGCTCGCGCAAGCGGACCCGGAGAGCAGGTGAGGGGCGGGGGGGGGGCGGGCAGCTTCAGAGGGAGGGTGCCGGTGGGCCGCGAGGGATTCGCGGGGTCTGAGACGGGCTCGATGGGGGGTCCTTTGCGCCGGTGCGCTACCTCGGGATCTCCGTAACCCATTTGCAATCGCGTTAATTGCGGCTTCTCTTGCCTTTTGATCGTCCTGCCAGGCCTCCGGGGCGGGAGGGCCCGTGTTTTCGACCGCAGCTACCGTATACCGGCACATGGCAATGTACTGTGTTCCTGAAGTGTTTGCTCGCGCCCGCCACTGCTGTCTCTGCCCCCGGCCCCCTGCCCTCCCCCAGGCGCGCCGCTGTTCGCATGCTGTTCGCCGACGCGGCGCTGTCCTCGCTGGTCGTGACCGCCGCAGCCGCCCTGGCCGCCTTCCCGGTCGGCACCCTCGGTTCCTGCAACACCTCGCAGTCCCGGGTGGACGCAATGTACGCCGCAGTCGCCCAGCGGCTCTCTGATGCCGGAACAGGCAACTTCACGCGAGAGCTGTCCCCGGTCTTCTTCCGTTCGGCGTTGTACGTCGCGGCCACTAACATGTGCGGAGCCAGCATGAATGCCATGGCTACGGTTGCCGTGAGTGACGTCCTCGTACATTCATCGACCCTGTACGGATTGGCGGCTGGGGAGCTTCAACTGGGCGACGGTTGGGCCACTGAGCTGACGGCCCTGCCCCTGGAGGCGCTTTCGACGGCGTCGCGGGTAGCTTACGTGATGCAGACTAAGGGCACGGCGGCCCTGGCGGCTCTCGGCGGCAACGCACAGGCGGTGGAGCAGCTGGCGAAAGGTGAGGGCGCAAACCGTGCGCGGTTTAAGGCGTTGCCAAGCCTGTACGACAACGGGGGGTTACGACGACGTCGTCTGGTCGGTTGGTCCCATGATGGTCTCTCACACATCTGAACTTCTGAAGTGAGGACGTCGTGCTCCTTGTGGCGCTCTGCAGGCTGGTCATCACAGCTTGCGGCGGCTCCGGTGAACTTGGGCGCGATGGTGGCGGAGCTGGGCCATGCGCCCGTGCCCGCCCCGGTCGCCCTGAGCCTGGTTGTGCGGATGGCGGGGGGCTTGTCGCAGTGCCAGGTGGGTTGCGAGGAAGACCAGGTGGGCGGGCGGATCGGGTTAGCATGCGCGGGTGGTGGGGCACCACGCAGCGCCGCAGCGATGGTGCGTCCGAACGACACAGCTCCGAAACCGCGAATTGCGAGGAGAGCGTGCGGCGCGTGTCACGTGGCTGCTCCGTCGGGATCCGTCGTCTGAAGAGGGAAGATCCACCCCGCGACGCGGGGGTTGAGGGCAGGGGGTAAGGCTGGGCGGCTGTCCCACTTCGGCTCCGCCGGCTCTTCCTGCAGCCTCCGCCTAAGGGGGTCGCCGGCATATGAGCGGCACCCTCCACCCAAGGGGGTCGCCAGCATATGAGCGAGCGGCCACGGCGCAACCGACAGCGATGTGAGGGGCGGTTGTGGCTGGTAGGAGGAAGCAACGACTGGATGGCAGGGAGAATTGTTTGGCTGTGGACACGGGCTACTCACCGCCATCATCCTGCAGGCGCCACCCCCTCCCCCTCCCACGGGTCTCACTTTATAATACCGACCAACGGGTTTCCATCCTCCAACCTCACACTGCCACAGATCGAGCTCCGTAATGTGTACCTGGCTGACACCATAACGGGTAGCACGGACGCCAGGGGATTCTTGGCTGTGTCGGGGGCCTCCAGCGCAATGGTAGGGTCACACGCGTTTGCCAGCCTGCCTCCGCCCTCTGTCCTGCTGCTGCTAAGCTGCTGCATCTGCGTCCGCTGCTGCTGCTGCCGATCCTCGGCCCCACAGCACACCACATCACGGGTGGAAGCGCTCACCTCCCTCCTCACCCCGAACCGCCGGCCTCGCCTCCCTCCTCACCTCGAACCACCGGCCTCGCCTCCCTGCTCACCCGCTCGCCCTGATGGTCCCCAGGTGACGGTTCCCTCAGGCTGCAGGGACTCCGCACTGTCCGTTAACGGCAACAACGTCGCCAGCAGGATCCCGCTGCAGGTACGGGGCCAGCTGGGGCACGGAAGGCCACCGGCTTGCGGTTTCGGGGCTGTGCCTGCAGTACCCGTGTGCCGTACAGATGGCCCCGCCAGCCGCTGAGTTCTTTTCGCTGGGAACCTGCCACCCAGGACGGGGGCCATTGCATCTTTGTGTCGTTCTTTGTCGAGTGAGCTGTGTAAATCGTCGTCGGGACCACTCACTCCACGCACCCGTCCTGCCCCCCCCCCGCAGGCGCTCCTGCCCTTTCCAGAGAGCACCGCGGCCATCAACCCAGCCGCCGCTCTCGCCTCTGCGGTCTTCCTGCTGGCCTCCACCGCCGCCGCGGCGATCCCCCGCCACATCACCGCCGCCGACTACGCCACCGTCTACAACTACTTTGGGGTGGGCCTCGCGGGAGCTGCGGACGCTCTGCCGGCGGACACGGACTTTGTTCGCCAGGAGTGGCTCTCCCCCAGCACCATTGACACGCGCTCCTACCTAGTCAACATGCGCCTCATCGCGGTGATACTGCCCGCCTGCGACTTCTTGTCCGGTGGGTGGCTGGGTGGGCTGGTGGTACGCTAGTGGGTGGCTGGGTAAGTGGGTGGGACCAGCCGTGGATCACCAAGGATGGGTGGACTGGGGAACTTCTGCAGGTCCGAACACACACACACACATACACGCACATTCACACACGCACGCGCACGCACACGCACAGTGCCAACGCCTCCACCTTTCCTCGCGTGATCCTGCCGTACTACATGTAAAACACGCACGCATTGGCGAATGGAGGGGGGTTAAATACGGGAGAGGAGCGCGGGGGCCGGGGCGAGACTTGCGACACAGGCCCCAGCGGGGTTGTGACCAACCGGGCGGCCTCGCGGGTTGCCCCTCCCTCGCAGGCCTGCTGGGCGACCCCCACAGCCCGGACAGAGTCGCGGCAGGCCTCATCGCGCGGATGGCTGGGGACCTGACGGCGGGGTCGCTCCAGTTGGAGTCTGAGGCCTACATCCAGTCGCTGATGCGCGCGTACTATGATGACAACCAGGCGTCAGGCCGGCGCCGCCTCCAGCAGCAGCAGGTCACTGTCAGCAGCCAGCAGGTGAGGGAGAGTCCCCGAGTTGGGGAGGGCGTGTATAGGCTGACTTCCCACGATCCCACCGCCTGCACCACCAGGGCCTTGCAGCGCTGATGGGTTCAGTTCAGGGCGTCCACTAAGGGGGTGGGAAAAAGGGGAGGTGGGCGTCCTGGTCCCAGAGGTGAGCGATGCTTCTGCCGGGCGACAGCGGAGCGGCGGCTAAGCCTGGGATAGGTAAGGGGGAGGGAGCAGCTGCTGCGCTGTGCGCCGGGGTGCCCTTCCTGCCTCCCACCTCGCACCCACGACCCACCCACCCACACCTTTCCTCCGGCCGCCCCGCTGACACACGAACTCTGCTCCGGTCGCCGTGACAATTGTACGGCAACCATTCAGCTGCGCACGCTGCTGAGTGCGGTTGCTGCCGCGGTGTACGACAGCGTCGTCATCATCTCGGACCTCGATCGCCGAGTGGCGACGGATGCCGCGGCGGGCGCTGCCGTCGACTCCGTGGCCGCCATGCGCCGCTCGGCTCAGCTGTCGGCGGTGCAGCACTCGGCCCTGTCACCTGTACTCGGCCAACTGGCGGCCGCCGCCGCCGCCGGCGACGCAGCCAGCGTCAACCGCCTGGCGGCGGCGCTGAAAACGGACTTCACCGGCCAAGCGCTCCGAGACCAAGTGGACAAGGCCCAGGTGGTTGACTCGGCGCTGCTGTTCGGCGAGGTGGTTCCGGAGCCCACCCTCTCCACCCGCGGCGCCAGTGACAGCGGCGCCGCCTTCCCCATCGCCATCGTCATCGGCGCCTCCGTCGGAGGCGTCGTGGCGATTGCCGCTTTCTTGATGGGCGTCCGATACATGAAGGCCCGCAACGAGTACAGGTTCAACCTCGGGAGCACTGTCCCAGCGCCGTACACGTCGTACTCTCTAGACCGGGACGACAGCAGCGTTGCGTCGACCGTGAAGCTCGTGCCGCCTAGCCCGGCTTCGGAGCCACTCGCCTGGGCATCGGACCCTCGGACGCTACCCTGCGCGTCTGCCTCGGCGCCGGCGTCGCTGTCGGGGGGCGAGAACCCCCGGCCCTTGACGCCGCTACAGCGGCTGCACGTGCAGAACCTGTGGCAGCAGCTGACGCAGCTGCCCTTCGACAAGCACCAGAAGCACTTGGCGCCGCCGGATGCGTGCGACGAGGGGGGGGTGCGGAAGCAGCTGCACAGCCCCTCGCGCAGCGAGGCTCACTGCAGCGGCCCCGGCGCGAGGCCCCCGGTAGCGGCCGCCGCCGGCGGCGGGGGCAAGCCGCTGAGCTGCGCGCAGGAGTGCAGCCCTTCCGCTGAGGAGAGGCTGCGGTGGCAGCATCAGGACCGGGCGGCGGCTGGGAGTGGGTCTCTGGAGGGGAAGGCTTCGCGCAGCTCCAGCTCTGTTCCGGAGAGGCCCGAGCCGGGGACCGTGAAGCGGCCCTCCACCTCCCGGGTCTCCCCCGACTCTCCCGAGTACCAGTCGCCTGGCCACTCCAGCGGGACACTGCAGTATGGTTCGGCAAAAGGGTCGTGCGCGAACCTTTCGGAAGGCAGGGACTCCCGGCCCGCGACCCGCGGCCCCTCCCTAGATAAGCCGGACCGGTCCTGAGTAGCTGAGGCCCGTCAGCCGCCGGCCTTCCTGGCCGAATTGTATACTGAGGAGAACCCCAGTGGCCAACGTTCCGTCCACAGCTCCCTGGCGATGTTTTTATTGTCTGGGTTGTCGGCCTTCCAGCCGTTTCTGTTGCTGTTGTTGTTGTTGTTGATGGTGGTGGTGCTGTTGTTGTTGTTGACGCCTGATGATGTTGCTCGCGATGAGCAGCTAGGCGGGTTGTAAAGTGATGCGGTGGCCCCGAAGATGGCGGGCACTAGCTTAACGATTTAGCGGGTGGTGTGTTGGGGAGCTGACAGTCGACAGCAATGAAGCGATACCTTGCCCGACCCGTCTAGCCACTCATGCGGAGTGTTAGCTGGCTGCAAGGATGATATGCGGTGCATGACGGGACCATCTGCACCGCTGGCGGGGACCACAGATTTCCTTCACCGCGGGATTGAGTGGTTTGGGGCCGTCCGGCCCGATAGAACGTCGTACCAATTCGGACATTTCTATGTCACGACGTACATATTTCATGTGCTTGTCGACGCTGTGCTGTACCACGGTTCCTGGCAAACTGGGGCCGTTGCGACAGCGCAGATAGTGTTTGCGCATATCTCGGCAGGTTGTCTTCCTTCTATACTGTGGAACCTTCTTCTGCTACGTAGCGGCTTCGCGGCCTATAAGATTTAGTAATGGATTGGGTTGCAGCGGGATTATAGCTTAAGTAGAGACGATGAGGATGTGGTGGAGGCCTGTGGAGGTTCGTGCCATGCTTGGGAGGAGGCACATTTTGTTGCTGGCCGGTCGGGTTATGACACCAGCAGTTGGCGTGTGTAGGCAATCGAAGGCTCCTAACTAGACACAGCTCGTGAGCTGCTGGTAGTCCTCCTTTGAAGGAGGGGCCTGCCAAGAAGCAGGGATGGGGGAAGGGGGCTCGAAGGAGCTGGCTTAGTGGAAGGCAGCTCATGTTACCCTGGCCAACGGCGCCTAGCTAGGGCTTGCCAGGTGTTGAACCTTCTGTAGTAAGAACCCCTCTCCGCATGTCGCAGCGCACTAGGCCTTGGCGTCCCAAAGGATCCGCGCCCTCCGGTCATCCAGCCAATTGGTGGCAACTCCCCTCATCCTGGGAAGCTGCCAACTTATGGTCTTTGGCGCACGCAAAACAACGCATTTTGCGCCCATTGGCCGCCTTATGAGTCGTGACTTGTCGCACAGGGTCAGTATCGGCTGAGTTTGCGGGTCTGGGATGGGGGCAGCATGCGCGCTCGTGCCCGGAATACTCGACCACCTCCAGGGCTGACTAGGTCTGTGGATATTGAGTTGCAGTGTTGTAGTTGTACACAGCGAAATGTTGTTTCCAATGGTCGCTGCCTTTGTCGCGGCAATACGCATAACCGCAGGCGCCATCACTTAGGATCAGCCACGGCCACGGATCCAGAAGCACAATAGAAATGTAGTGATGGTGGCGACATAAGCGCCCGAATAGTGCTTGGGCAAGCTCCGAGGCCATCGCTCCGAATCCATGCCCTGAGGTGCCGCGCGGGAATTCTTTGGCTGACGCGCTTCTGTACTGTAAGCTAAGGTGACGATTGCTATACTTGTCTTCTCAATATGCTTCGCCAAGTATGCCAACACGTAGCTTTCGTTAGCGGGGCGTGGGCTCCCGCTCTGGGCAAATTTTCTAATTTTGCCGCATCGGCAAGCATTTTCAGATTTTGCACATCCTCAACACCAGATCATCCGATCAAGCAGCAGTTATGGGTGGGCAATCTCCCGTGGAGGGCTTTAGAGGAAGACATCAAGGAACGGTTCGTGGCGTATGGGGCCAGCCACGTCCGCATCATGCGGGAGAAGGGAACCAGTAGGAGCCGTGGTATGGCTCTCGTCTCTGTCGACGAAGACAAGTGCGAGCAGGTGAGCTTTCCAAAAGGATGCGTGTCCAACGCGACAAGCCGGCGCCTATATCTACCGGTACTGGCACCATAAGGACTGTAAGCTTGCTGAAGCATTCGGGCACCACTTCTTCCCCACTTCCTGGATGCGTTTTTGCAAGTCTCGTGCACGGGGACAGCCGGATACCGCTTGCCGTGTGTTCAAGTGGCACCGGCGCAGAACGTGGCTAGGGGGCCTGCGGAAAGTGCTCAGGGATCCAGTGACGAAGTACTTGAAGGGGGCGCGGCGAGGGTATGCAGTCACTTCAGCTAGTATGCAGCTCTTCCGCAGCTGGGTACCTTCGGCAGCCGTGCCTTCGGCAGCCGTGCCTTCGGCAGCCGTGCCTAAGACGGTAGTAGTAGGTGTTGGGCGCATCTATGAAACCAGCCGAATAGGGGAACGAGGCGTGGACGGACGAACACAACCGCTGTGCCGCCGCACAGGCGATTGCTGAGATCAACGGGAAGGATTTCCAAGGTCGGACGCTCAGAGTGGCCAAGTCGACGGTGCCGGCCATGAAGCAGCGCTCTCCAGCGGGGCCCGCCCAGGACGCACCGACGGCGGCGACGACGACGCCGCTGTCAGTAGAGGATCAGCTAGCGCCGCCGCCGCTGTCAGTAGAAGATCAGCTAGCGCCGCCGCCGCCGCCAGTAGAGCAGCAACGGGCGTCCCCGCCGCCGCTGTAGAGTGCGCACTGCGTTGTGCAGCACGTGGTGTGGTGCAATGTGCTCCCATGTGCAGTGCGGCGGGGGGGAAGGTGGAAGTCGAAGCATTGGCGTTGGAGAGCGATGGTCAGGTCGCGACGTGGATGCGGTACGGGGTGCAATGCATGCTACGTATGCTGCGCGGTTCGACGCGTCGCGGCTGGTCCGGTCACGGCGTCATCAGGCACCTGGCTGGTGTGCCGCCAAGGCAACAAACGTCCGCACGCGGCGCGAGATCCTTGTGACTTTCTGCCGGCGACCATGACGGCGACCATGACGGGAGCGTTGATCGAACGCAGGGGCTATTACGCAGGATGGCAGTAGTAGCGGTAACTGCGGTCGGCGATATAGTGACTGATCGATTTCGCGTGGCGCCCACAGTGTTGATGGCCGATGTCCCTCCTCTTCGTAAGCGCCGCCTCCCCTGGACCACAATGGTGCAGTTTTGCGGGGCCGTACACGGCGCAGCACAAGTGAATGGCGTCCCGTAGGGCTGGCGCCCACTCGGGGGAGGAACCGCGGACCGGGCGTGCAGGATTGCTGGTGGCGCTGACGCTGATCGCTGAGGCCTTGTCCACGTGGCTACGGCACCCTGCACGGCACAGCGAATCACGGTGAATCGATATGCTGACAGGCGCCCTGCCCCGGGGCCGACCCCCGTGGAGCGTTGTTCGCTCCTCATGCTGGCGGAGGCTAGGGCACAAAGGGTTTGGCATCGGGCCCACGCCTGCTGCGAAAGCTGGTGCCCCTGTTGACTCGGCCGCGCAGGTGTTTGTGCGGGGTAGCTGTGGTGGTTGGTGGTTGGTGGGACATGCAGCCCGTGTTGCTGTGAGGCGAATTGCGGCGAGGGTTTTCGGTGCACTGCATCCGAAGACAGGCATAGTGATTGCATGTAGGCGCCATGTTGACGCTTACTCTCGACCTACTTCGCAATGGTTTTGGAGCAGCCGGACTCACGACCCATACTTCCCCCGAGCGGCGTTCGGCGACAGCAGGGCGTGGGATGCAACGTGTTCAGGCTTGCATGTTGCTGTCTTGCCGCTGTACACCTGGAATATGCGGCCACCTGTCATGCCTGGCACACGAAGGCTAGTGTTTCAGCGGCGGTAGTGGGGACAGGTTGCGGGAGCTGTGCGTGCAGGATTTGTGGCAGACCGGGGTCGTTCATCTTTGGTGCAGACCATGGCCGACCATGCGCAGGATTCCGAGCCCCCGTGCTGCATTTTGCAGCCACAGTAGGAGCGCTGGCTGCATAAGGTGATTTGATGCCTGGGTGTAATTCAAGGCATCAGCAGGTGGCATGAAGGCGCTGAATGCATCGAAGGTTTTTGGCCTACACTGGCTTACACGACCTCGAAGACCGCTAGCTGACAGCAGTTAGTGGGTGAAAACTGTTCTCGAAGGCGCCTTGAAGCCACATTGGTGTGCGGCAGAGTTGCGATGTGAGGGAATGACGTTTTAACTTGAGAAGCTAAAACGTCCGGAGTACCGGCCAACCTGTCGGGACGTGGGTTTTAATGCGTGATTAGTCACTGCTCTATGACAAAATCGCGGCGCCTTCGCAGGACGCCCTACACCTGGGCCAGTGATATGCTGCTCACTTCGTAAGGAATCGTGCAAACCCTAACCCTAAGACGGAACGGCGGCCGACGACGGCCACGGGCGGCTAGGCTGTGACAAGCGGATTACGCAGGCGAGCGTCAACTTTAATGCAGCAGCACATATGATAAAAACATTACAGCCACTCGGGCATTCAAGGAAAGTAGCACCGCGATGAGGAGACGCCGCACTACCAGTCCGTCGCGGTCTGCGCACAGGCACAGAACCAACGGCCGGACATGCCGCAGTGCTACCCAATCTTGGGCCTGCAAGTACCAAACAACATGGTACTATTTTACAAAATCACAAAGCGTTGCGCGCAAACTCGCTATGTCGGACCCTGTCGCGGTGGCAACCGCCGCACACGGCTGGAAGGTCATGGGCAAATACCATATAACCCTGCCTTCAGCTTGAACCAAATTTGATGCACTATAATAGTATCACACTCACCTAAATAGGTCCTTGTTTACCTCCGATGCCCAACTTAAATACTTGACTCATCCATTGTCGGCCCCATTGTTCCCAGGAGTGCCAGGGAAACCTTGCAGCAAAGTTGCGTTCGGTACCATATAACAACGTAATCTCACTGTGGCCTGCGTCTTCGCCTACGGGAGCACCGAAGCTGGCGTCGCTCGCGATGGGTAGGTTCCAGGAAAACAGAGACATCACTTGCGTATCACAGACAATGCCGGCTCAAGCAACCTGTTATATGGCCATTCGGGAAACAAAATCGGCCAATTCAGCGTCGGTGCGCTTCACCTTGCCGAATGTCTGCAAGCCGGGTCTGGGGGTCTCCAGCCTTGTCACTTATGAGCCTGGCGAACTGTTTAACTCTCTCAAAGGCACAATTTAACATCTTAGTCCCCCCTAGATGTGCTGTTTGTGCCCGGCTCCCTGCTTCTGATGCTACATCCTTGTGTCAGCCATGCCGCTTCCTTCTGATTGTCCCGTTCCCAACACTTCAGGGCTCAATATGATGACAATCTATGCGGTGGCGGCTGTAGTACAACTTGGAGGAGCGCTGTCGTCATCGCCTCCAACTTACGGGAGCTCCTCCCCGCCTCCAACTTATTCGGCGTCGGCATCTCCATCCCCAGTCCCGTCTTCACCACTTGCCTCACCATCCCCATCCCAATCGCCGTCCCTGTCTCCGTCTCCAAGCCCGTCATCGCCGCTTCCCTCACCATCTCCATCCCCATTGCCGTCTCCTTCACCGAGCCCATCATCGCCGCGTCCCTCACCAAACCCATCAATGCCGCTACCGAGTCCCCCCATCACTGCGTACCAGCCCACGTCCTCCTTCTCTGGTGTTGCCCGTTTTCTGGGCCCCGCAACATCCTGCCAGGTGGGTTAGCTTTTACCGGTAACTCTTCAACCTCATGCGACGCAGAGGGTGGCAGAGATTCCATAATCGTGGGCCGTCCAGTGTGCTGTATATCCGGTTCCAGATTTCTGCACCGCAGAGCTCTTTTCCTTACCGTCACCGGCATCCTTTTAATCGCTGCCGCAGGGCTTCGTCCTTGATGGGTACGGCACCTATAACTTGACCACATCGACCAACGGGCACTTCACGGCTGCCTCGACTCCCGCGGCGCTCCAGGCAAGTGCCGAGCCTCGCGCTCCACCAGGCAGCATCCAGCTGATGATATACAACTCGACTTCGCCAGTCGTCTTGCCGTCGCGACAGCTAGCGCGCACCAGGCAGCATAAATTCGGCCAGGAGCAAAGCGACACCCTGCTACGCAACGCTGTCCTCGTGACCAAAAATATTTAGCTACATACGCACACAGTAACATGAAATAAATTCCAGACGGCTTTGCCTCCAGCTCCAAACCGGGGAGGACTCAAACCGCTGCCTCCTCCCTCGCGCCGCCCCGCAGGTCTACGTGGTCGTCTCGGCATCCGGCCCGCCCTGCACGGACTCGTTCACGGGCCTTCCGCTCCCCTACTCCATCGCGGGCCTCATGTACCGGCCTGCCTCGAGCACCGCGGCGGCCAGCGCCACCGCCACCCCCGTCACCAAGCTGCTGCAGTACCTGGCCATCCAGGACGACAATGCGGTGAAGGCCGCGTACGGCTTTCTGGACATCGATGCGTCTAGCGCCCCGAACGGCGGACTGGACGCCTTGCGATCCAGCTCTCCCGCAGTCAGGTGAGCAGGCCGCGCGCTCTACCCGGGTGACGCATGCTGCGTCTTACGAAGGCGCGATGTGTCTGCGTCAGCCGCAACTGTTTCTTTAAGCCTGGCCTGCCTTCGCCTGTTTACGGTTTATCACTTTCTCCCATCTGAAAACCCTGTCTTGCCTTGCCTTCAGGCGCGCCGGTGTGCGCATGCTGTTCGCCGACGCGGCGCTGTCCTCGCTGGTCGTGACCGCCGCAGCCGCCCTGGCCGCCTTTCCGGTCGGCACGCTGCCCTCGTGTGCCACGTCGGAGTCGCTGGTGAATGCCGTGTACGCCTCACTGGCAGCCCGGATCTCCAGCTCCGCCGGACGTGTTGTTGACCTCTCTAGCACCTCCCTGCTCAGCAGCGTGCTGACTTCTGCAGCTGTGGACAAGTGCCGTGCCGCCACGGCCACCATGGCCACGAGCGCCGTCGCATCCCGCGTGTACCAGGCGGCGTTCCTGCATCAGACAGGGGTCGTCGAGCTGTCGTTGAGCAACGACCGGATCGCAGTGCTTTCAGCCCTGCCCCTGGAGGCGCTGTCGGTAGCGTCGCGGGTAGCTTACGTGATGCAGGCCAAGGGTACGGCGGCTCTGGCAGCCCTCGCGAGCGACGCGAAGGCCGTGGAGCAGCTGGCAGAAGGTGCGGAGGCCTCTGCGTGGGTTTGGTGAGGGTTTGGTGTGGGGAGGATGAAATCCGGCTGAGGGGCGCTTATCTGCAGAGTCCTGACCTCCATTTTGTGCGTTTCCGCATTTTGCTGTTCAGATTGGGCCACTCAGCTCGAGACCGCGCCGGTCAGCATCGCCGCCATGGCCGCCGCCCTGGGCATGGATCAGGTCCCCACCTCAACAGTCATGCGCCTGAATGTGCGCGCTGTCGGCGGCCTTACGAAGTGTCAGGTGGGTGGGCTGTTTGGCGGGTACCGTGTACGGCCGAGTACCGTGTACGACGAGCGAGCGTGTCCTCTACCGTACCATTGGGCCGCAAACGCTTCTCGGGAGAGGTACTAGAAACGCCTTCCTTACGAGCGTATTGCGTTGTGTGTGCTGTTGAGCGTCAGTAGAAGCATCGCCGTCTGGCGGCTGCCTGAGTGGACCGATGCGGCCGCGTCACGTCGGCGCCACTGCACGCAGGTGTATGTCGAAGACGTGTACCAGATGGCGGCATCGGATACCGTCACCGACGACAAGGGAGCCGCCATCTTGCAGGCCGTGATGGGACCCCGGGTGAGCCGCGGCAGGGGGGGCCGCCGCTGAAAATCTCCCTTTTGTACATGCCCGCCCCTTTACGTGAGGTCCGGCCACGGCACCGCTGCAACACGCCCTTCGGCACCTCCATCCGCTGGACCGTGCGCATCAGCGCCCGTCACCTCTGCTACACTTTGTACTCCCGACAGTTGACTCTTGCAACAACCAAGAAGCTCACAGTCACCACTCATCTCCTCGCACGTTGCAGGTGACGGCACCCTCCGGCTGCCGGGACGCCGTGCTCTCCACCTCCAGCCAGCGCGTGACCAACAGCTTCGACATGGTGGCGCTACTCCCGCTGGGCTTCGACTCGGCCGTGTTGGACGCCATGTCCGTGCTGATCACGGCGGTGGGCTTGGCCGCCGCCAACACCGCCACGTCCGCACCCCGCCACATCACCGCCGCCGACTACGCCACCGTCTACAACTTCTTCGGTGTGGGCATCGCCGGCGCCCCGGACGCACCCCCAGACGGCACCGACTTCGTGCGTCAGAACTGGCCGGCCGATGCGGCTATTGCCTCCCGGGTCTACTTGCTCAACCTGCGGCTGCTGGCGGTGCTCAGCCCCTCCAGCAGCTTCTTGTCAGGTGGGCCGCGCGTGCACACCCCGCTGGCTACGGGGGGGGAAATAGTAGTTGCGAGGACCCACGAGGGCACAGAAACAGCATGGAAAGGCGATTCATGTTGTTGCAACGTTAGGTAATGGTTTAGGGGGGCGAGGATCTAGAGTAACTGTTACAGTGGGCCCCAGACCGGAAGGTAGAGCCATCTAGGGTGGTGTGACTTGACGGTCGGTCAACTCGCGCGCGCGCCCCTGCTCGCGGCGCCATGTCGCTGGTGACGAGCTCGCACGGACACACTTGACAAGTTCGCAATCTCTGCGGCCTCAACCCGCAGGACTCATTGGCAACGGTCACACCGTTGAGGTGGTTGTCCAGCGCCTGGTGGCCATGTTGGCTAAGGACCTCCGCGCGGGCAGCTTGAAGATCAACGACGAGTCCTACCTGGACAACCTCATGCTGGGATACTGGCAGCAGCAGAGCGGAGCAGCAGCGGCCGCCGGGCACCACCGGAGGCTGCAGCAGGCGCTGACCATGGACCAGGTGAGTGGGCCGCCCCTCCAGGGCTCGGAGGGCCTTATCCTACTCGTACGCTGTTAAGGTTCATCCACGCCTCCAACATCCCAACTCACGGCACTTGCAAACGAGAACCGTCAAGTCCGGCATGTGGTGTAGCTTACGCTAAGCGCCCGCTCAGAAGCACGGTACTTGCAAGCGCATAGGCAGGGTAACTACCTTTGGCAATAGCCAACCTTCTGACCCAGCCCCCTTGACCAATCTCCAACCACTCACGCCCCTCCCTGCAGCTCACTCAGCTCATCTCCAACGTGGCCTCCATCATGTCTCAGAGCACGGCGATGCTGACGCAGCTGGATCAGCAGGTGGTGGCGGCGGCGGCGGCGGGCAGCCCCCTGGACCCCTCCGTTGTGTTTCGGAGCGCTGCCCAGATCGCCTCCGTCCAGCAGACCTCCATGACGGCCGCGCTGCAGAAGCTGGCAGCAGCAGCTGCCTCGGGCGACATGGCGGCCGTGCAGAGCCTCAGCAGCGCCTTCGCCTCCGACTTCAGCGGCTCGAGCCTGCGGTCCCGAGTCCAGTCGGCAGCCGTGGACACGTCAGCGCTGCCGTCGGTCATGTCCGGCAACGGTACGGCAACCACAGCTGACAACGGCCAGGCCGACAGCGGCGCCAGCGACAAGGGCCGGCTGGCGCTCATCATTGGCTGCACGGTGGGCATTGTGGGCGCTGTGATGTTGGTTCTGGGTGTGACGTTGCTGGCGGTGCGGGCGCGCAGGATGCGGGGCCACGTGACGCCCCGGGGCAGCAGCAGGTCCATCGCAGCTGTGTCGCAGCACGAGGGGGATGCTGAGGCCGGCGGTGCGGGTGCCGGGCTCGGAGGGCACGGGGTGGCGGTGGGGGCCGCATCGGGGTCGGCGGGTGCTGCTGTGGGGATACCCGCGGCTGCAACGCTGCCTTCCGCGGTGCCGGCTGCTGGAGCGACAGTGTTCGTGGCGCCGGAGTAGGGGTGAAACCGTATTGAACCATTCATGTACAAACGACTCGTGTCGTGTAAGCGTCGGGAACCCTCATTTTTTCCGGCATGCGAGGCCGGCAGGTATGCCGTGGAGGTCGCTAATAAGGCCACTAGGAGGGGGGACTGAGTGCCTGAACACGAATACTGCGAGTACAATGACGTGCTTGTTAGGGTGGGAAATACCCGTCTTCATGCAGATTGATTTTGCGCTGTCGTACATACCTAGCTCAGTTCGGGCGCGCGTTCCCCTGCGCCGCGAGCTAGCTGCCACCGCTGCAAACTGCGGGTGGGCGGAGCCAGCGGCGCTCCTTGTGCATCGAATGGTAGTAGTGGTAATTGTTCTAGTGGGCCCCAGACCAGAAGGTAGGTGCGCTGTGGCCCCCCCCTGATGTTACTTGTCCTTGAACCCGGCGTAGTTTAAGAACCGCAATGCTGCTTTAGTATGCCCAATGCCCTTGACGCTATTGATTTCGTCACGTAGGCATGCTTGTGTACGGCTGGTGATGTCCGTACACATGTCCGTCATATTCGTACAATAATTGTTGCCTGTTAGTACATGTTAGCCATTTAGCCTATTCATAGCATTTGCTTTTGAGATAGATTCTCTTTTATAACCCGGGTAACCCGGGACCGGCAGGTATTGCTCTCAATCAGATAGGCTGTGGTCGTGGGCACCTGTCAGGTTAGACATGTTCCAGTGCCGTACAAGTAACTGGGCCACATTTGCCCCAAATAGGCCCTTGTCACTGTGCCGCAACGTGTGTGCGCTAGACGGTGCAAGGTGCAGCCGGGGCTTAGACCCGGTGGTGCCGTTGCGGAGGCCCATGGTAAGCCCTGCTCTGCACCGCCGACAAGATACCCGCAATCATACCGGGTCTTGTAATTAGACTTTAGAGGATCAACCTTCTACATTCGTGTCAGTTTCAGCTTTTTTATACAGCTGGCATGCCGCCAACAACCCGCCACATCCGCGTACTATGCCTGGGTACGACGAAAGCCCAGCAGGGTCCTTAGTTCTCGCGTTCCCAGCCAAGTTGATGCCTATCTTTTCGCATGGTAAGTGTAAGCAGGTGGCCATCAGTCTTTGGGGGGTTTGAGTTCAACAGGTAAGGTGCGGTGGGGGTGGGGCAGGCAAAAACGCATCAACGAGCGCGATCGCGTGGGTAAG
This sequence comes from Yamagishiella unicocca, assembly GCA_003116995.1. NCBI lineage: Eukaryota > Viridiplantae > Chlorophyta > Chlorophyceae > Chlamydomonadales > Volvocaceae > Yamagishiella > Yamagishiella unicocca. Next base: position 384,697 of record BDSL01000052.1, read on the forward strand.
GCGAGTGTGCTCGTGTATGCTGTGCGGCCAGGTTTAAGGCGGCAAGTCAACGACCCCTAGAGGCCTCTATGCCGCCCTGATGATAGCCAGCTGGAATTTAATGTAGCACTGAATAAACAGACGAAGGACGTGGAAAATAGCGTCCTACGCCCCTTATGCAGTGCGTGAGCAGAAGGGTCGCGACCAGAGTGCACGCATGCGGTAAATCATTTAGCGTGCTCATGCTGCCATCGAAATGAACAGAGATAGCATCTAGCGTAAAAAGTATTGTCAACGCCCAGAAAGGCATCATTCGTTCGTCGGCACCAAACTGCCAATCCTGTTATGACCTGCTATGATCCTAGTAGTGGCCAGCATGGCATCAAACGATTGCGAGAGTGGCCACGGAAGACGGCTGCCCAGACGACGGCGCGTGGCGGCTGTCGCGTGGTAGCGGCGGCTGATGATTCCGCTTGCCAACTTGGGGCAACAGCAACTACGTTCTCATGACGTCCACATAGAGTTCACCACGAGCATCAGAGGGTTAATGGCAAAGAGGACTGTAGAAGCGTTGCAGGATCTGCCTGGTGGCGCCGGCAAAGGGATCGATATGACATCCGCCGGTATCCAACAGAAAGCCTATCTACTATGATGAACATAGCTGGCATTGGCACAGGAGTAGGTGGATGAATCGGGCTCCGCACTGGGTACTGTTCCAGCATGTCAGCACTCTGGCATCCATGCAAACATTCTGATGGATGGCATCAAGATAAATGCAATGGGCGTGTCGTTACATAAATATAGCTGGCCTCTTGTACGAGAGATTGTACGAGAAAGTGCGCATTTCGGAGCAAGCCAGTGAACCCACCCGAAACATTACTTTCACTGAGTTTCACTGAGGAATATGGTACACGGCTTAAGATAAAAACACTTTCAGTATGGTCATGTTCCATACGCCATCGCCCACCATTGCCCGCCATCGTCCTCATCTCCTGTACCCCGAGGTACACGTTTGCGTACCTCGCTGTCCATTCCCAGGCGCTGCGCAACCCACATCTCTGTGTTTTAATTGCGCGAATTGCGCTTCCCAGCGCACCCGTCTTCCTCAACCAGCCTCACCAGTTGGGGTGCCGCCTCGCACGACAGTGCTTACCGTGTTGCCACCACCAGCTGTTGATGCTGGCTCCTTCGAGGCACACCGATACGCGCCGCGATGTACCGACAACGTAATCATGGTGCAACTGCATCACCGCTCTGCGAACCCACTCCACCCTGCCAACCCATACGGCGCGCTCGTTCACCCTCACGCCCTCAGCGGGCCCAAAACCAGCTGCTAGCGGCAGGAACCAGCGCCCCGAAACCAAGCTTCGCACGGCTCGTGTATGTGGGGGAGAAGACGGTCATCCAGATGTCGCCCTCGTGTTTCGTTGCCGGCGCTGTGTCCCCCTGGTGTCACGACTCGTGTCACACAAACCCTCGCCGCCGCCGCGTGTCATACTCGTGGCTCGGCTCCGCTATCACCCCAGTCCACCAGCTACACCTTCATTAGAACCCCACTCCGCCAGCACACCTTCTCTAGCACCCCACTCCGCCAGCTACACCTTCACTAGCACCCCACTCCGCCAGCTACATCTCCAAACCAAACCAAACCGAACCGCTCACACCACGCCATGCGCGTCGTAGGAAAAGACGAGTGTCGCGGCGCGCGCCGCGTCAGCAGCAGCCGGAAAGGATACGACATCCCAGCCACCCGTGATGCATCTGATGATGACTTAGTGCGGGTGCGCCCTGGGTTGCCCTCACGCTATGTAGCGGAGTGCGGAGTAGCCCACACCCATGCCCAGGAAGCTGCCGATCGCGTAGCCCAGCGTGGAGGTCAGTATGCCGGGGACCACGGAGGAGCTCCAGCCCTTGGCGGCGGCCATGCCGGCAACAGTGGAGGGCCCTGCGCGGTGGGAGGTGGGGCCCGGGTGTTGGCGGCGGCGGTGCAGGTGGTAGGCGCGTCGCACGACAGGCGGGCGATGGGGGCTGCACCCTCGGAGGGCGTGGTTTCGGAGCGTGGTCAGGGGCCGTCAGCAGCGGGAGTTGTTGCGGGGCGGCCTCGGGGGCGAAGGGGGGGTGCCTATCTCGCCAGGTGCCCCGCAACGCACTGCAGGATCAGACCCCTCCCAGCTTCCTCCCCAGTGAGGCCCCCTACAGGACCCCACTCCCTTGCAGGACCCCACTCCCTGCAGGACCCCACTCCCTGCAGGACCCCACTCCCTGCAGGACCCCACTCCCTGCAGGACCCCACTCCCTGCAGGACCCCACTCCCTTGCAGGACCCCACTCCCTGCAGGACCCCACTCCCTGCCAGGACCCCACTCCCTGCAGGACCCCACTCCCTTGCAGGACCCCACTCCCTGCCAGGACCCCACTCCCTTGCAGGATTCGAAACAAGTCGCCTAGGCCACCTCCCCTGCCCAACCCAGGGGTGTGCAGGCTGATGCTGTTGCAGCTGCTGGCTCCTGCCGCCCACCTCCGATGTTGGCGTTCGACGCGATCAGCAGCTCCCTCATACTGAAGCCGGCCACTCGCCCCACCACCAGCAGCACCGCCAGGTGGGCCGCCAGCGCCAGCAGCGAAAACAGGAACAGCACTGGGGCGGTCTGGACCACGAGGGACACGTTGGCGGAGGCGCCGATGGTCGCATAGAAGATCTGCGTGTCGCATGGGTGAGGGGTTGAGGTACCGACCAGAAGTGGGGTGCCGACCAGGAGTGCTCATTCGACAGCTCTTGTGGCAGGAGCTATGGCAGTGAGCGGTTGAGGTACGATAGGGCTGCATGCCCCCTGGAGGGGATGAGAAGGGCCCGGCGAAGCTCCCACTGCCCTCCCGCCACACCTCCCACCTGCATCAGTATCTGCGCCAGCCCCTCCGCCGAGGGCACCAGCGGCGCCAGCCACCTGGGCAGCGCTGTGGCCAGCAGCACCGTCATAGCAGTGATGAGGGTGATGGCCTGGCCGGGCACCCCCCACGTCTTGGCTGCCGACACCGCCACGTAGCATATGGCGGCGGAGAGGGACAGCGCTCCCAGAGCCTCGGGCACCTGTGGCGGCAGCAGCAGCCGCGGCAGCAGTAGCAACAGTAGCGGCAGCAGCAGCAGTAGTAGCAGCAACAACAGCAGCAGTAGCAGCAGGCATAGCGGGAAAGGGTAGCAGGCGCCATGTGAGGTGAGATTGCGAGATGCATAACCCATACCACTGCGGCCGGCTCAGAGCAAGGTGGGCGTACCTACGGTATATCACTCAACCCACCAACTGCACCCCCCCGCGAGTTTCCGTAACCCTGGTTGCTCCCCAACTCCCACGTTGCCAATCACCGCGCCGCACCGTTATGACCTTCCCGCCGCCGCCGTGTCCCCCGCCGCCCACTGCCCCGGGGGTCTGCTGCCCCGAGTCCGCGGGTATGTTCCTGGCCAGGGCGTATATGGTGACGAAGTAGAGGGTGAGGATGAGGTCGTCCGCAGCCAGGCCCGCGCCGAAGGTGGAGGGGGACAGGGACAGGGACTCCGAGACCGCCATGTAGTTGACGGCCCCGCCGATGTGGCGGGCGGTGAGGGCGGAGGCGACCTGGCGGGCGGGGCCGGGGGGGCGGGGACAGGGCCGCGACAGGTGGGGTAGACGCGCAGGGCGGGACAGGGCGGCGCAGGGCGGCACAGGGCGGTGTAGGGACGAGTTGGAGGGCGAGGGAGTGAGAGGGGAAAGACGAGGGCCTCGGAAGTCGGAACGGCGCAGTGCCCACCTCATGGAGGGCACTGGGCGGGTGGTGGCTGTAGGGTTGGAGGAGGCTACGGCTACCCACTCCCCTCATCCTCCCTCCCCCATCGTGCCCACGGGTTTCCCCACTACCCTCCTGCCCCGCCACACCTCCCCTCACCTTCCAGCCCTCATCCCCCAGGTACCTCCCCAGTGGGAACACTGTCATGGCGGCCAGCGAGCCAACCACCGTGGCGGCGGAGCCAAGCAGGAAGGCGATCAGCAGGCGGCCGGTTTCGGAGAGGATGCGCCTGGGCGGGGGGGGGAGCAGGGGGGTAGGGGCGGGGAGCGGGGCTGGAGGGTGGGAAGGGGCGGGTTTGGCTAGTGGGGACACGCTAGGCGCTGAACAACGGTGGGGCCCAGGGCACCACGCTGGGCGAAAGACGCGGGACATGAAGAAACCCAAACCCCGTGATGCGACAATAATACCACACGGTGCCACATAAAGCTTCCTCCTCGTCCTCCTCCCCCCAGCCCTCCTCCCCCCAGCCCCACCCCACCCTGCGGACCTGAGGTCAGCCGCGAACAGCAGCATGGGTATGGCCAGTGGCAGCAGGTAGCGGTACACCACGTGCAGCTCGGGGGCGGCGGGGGGGAGCAAACCCACGTTGGCCAGGAACATGCCAGCGAGGGTGGACACGAGGGCGCTGAGGGGGCGAGGGGGCGAGGGCCGGGGGCCCGGGGAGGTCAAGGACTGGGTGGCCCAAAGCACGGCGCATCACATAAATGATGGTGCAGTGGTCAGTTGCGCTGGCGGGGCAGCAGTAAAACAGTGGTTAGCGCTTGATGGCGCTGGCGGGGCAGCAGTGGTTAGTGGTTAGTGGTTGATGGCGCTGGCGGGGCAGCAGTGGTTAGTGGTTAGTGGTTGATGGCGCTGGCGGGACAGCAATGCGGCAATGGCACACCAGGTAGGGGGGCCCAACCACTGGCCCGCCCAGCCATCCAGCCGCCCATCACCCACCCACTCAGCTCCTTGCCCAGCCGGGTTCGCTCGGACCTGAGGCGGGAGGGGCGGGAGAACGGATGGAGGCAATCGTTGACCAGCCTGGATCAGCAGTGAGAGGGGGCAAAGGAGGGCACAGCAGCTGCACGAACATGACCTTACCCTATCCCCATGGCCTCCAACACCGCCGCCGGTGCGGCCATCCTGATCGTCACCGCCGCTGCCGGCGCTTACCCTCATCAGGACCACCCAGTCCTCACCCTAACATTCGCTGGGCCCCTCCCTGCCTCGCTCCTTCCCTCCAGGGCCCCCAAGGGAGCTCACCAGAGCCCAAACGCGCCAGCCAGCACAAGCCCCGTCCACACGCCCCAGGGCCCTGACAAGGGCAGCAGGGACGGCATATCGGGTAGCGCCAGGGAGGCCGCTGAGCGCGGAAGCATCCGCGTGGGCGCGAATGGAGATGGCGGACCGCTGCGGTTGACTCGGGCCGCGCGCGCTGCGGGCGTCGGCGCGATCACTGGAGCTGTTGGCAGGAGTGCCAATGCGCGCGTGGCGATGTCCCCGGTGTAAGCTGCCGGCCTGTGCCGATGGCGAGGTGCGCAGCTGCATCGGTGCGCCCGGGGTTGCGCGCTAGACCCCGGCGCAGCCCACATCCTTATGTTTTTCAGTAGGCGTCCTGTGCAGATGTGCCGGAATGTTCACGATAGATGTTGGTGGACGAAGTCTCAGTGCTCGCGCTTCCTTTCTGGACGTTGGCGCAGGTATAGATGCGGTTTATTTCCAAGTCAAAACTTAGAATGGGCGTCGCAAATTCACGCTATTCAGTTTTGTTCAGCTTGAGTCGTACCGAAAGGTTGTGGACAAGGCGACGTTGCCGACCATCTTTCCCAGTTTAACCATCGCGTCCAGTTAAAAGCATACACCGTATACCAGAGCAGCGTATGGGGCTGAGCAACCTGAGCCCGCCGTATCAACGAATTCAGTTGTATTTTCCTCTCTTGCCCACGTCCATGTGCTATGCCCAGAGCATAACAAAAACCCTTGCCACGTTTTGGCATATAAATGCAGGCAGTTATCTCCGGAGCCCAGAGTCTCCTCTCGATAACCTTCCGCGGCTATGGGCGCCTTAGGACTGATGACGGGACTTCGCGCGCACCGGAACCTGGTAGTGGTGTTCCTACGAACGGTCCCGGACAGTCGTCTGTATCGCAGGCGTCGCAGCCGCCTAGATCGGTAGCGGCTGTTGGCGAGACGCACCACCGCGTTCCCTTGTTCGCGTATCCCCTGCTGGTAGCTGCGGTGAGCGTCACTTGGATCGTCGCTCGCTCGGTCGCTCGGTCGCTCGCTCATGCGGGCAGATGCCGCTGCACTACGCGGCGTGGGGGGTGCAGGCAGGCGGGTCCCTCCCTCGACCGCCACCACCACAACAATACCAAAAACCGTGCTCACACGTGCCCTCCCGCCCCTCCACTCGGGTCCACCTCCCCCCCTGGAGCAGGTCCTCGCGGTCTCTTCTGCAGCCACAGTCTTCAGGTCCGTAGCCAGAGCGGGGTCCGCGGCCGCAGCCTCCTGGCAGCCGTGTGTTGCTGACGTCAGCCCCCCTGGAGCCCAAGCACCGTTCCGTCTAGCAGCCGGACCTCGCTCAGCCTCGTTGACCGTCCTCCACCACCTCCTACCCACGACCTCCCAACCCCTCCCGCTACACATACACAGCCAGCGCCTCCCACCCACCCCCTCCCACCCCCTCCTCCCCAGCGGGGTGCCTATCCCTCGGTACTGCGCCACCCATTATCCAGCCCGCCCCTCCCGCCCCTCCCTCCCTCCGCCCCTCCCTGCAGCCTCATGCCTGAGGTCCCCGCCATCACCCTGGCGGGCTGGCGGCTGCAGCTGACGTCGCTGTTCCTGGGGCTGGGGGCGGTGCAGCAGTGGCGGCAGATGGTAGGGCGGGACGGGGGCGGTGCACCAGTGGCGGCAGATGGTAGGGCGGGACGGGGGGGATATCGGGGTCGGTGGGGGTTTCGAGCCCTGTATCCCCGTGTGTCGGCCTCGTCTCACCTCTCTGCTCTATCCCACTGCCACCCGCTTCCTCGACGCACACCCCCCCGGTACCTCACCTCAACCACCACCTCCCCGCCTTACCCCCTTCCGTGGCCCCACCCCGGCGCCCTCCCCCGCCCCCTCTCCCGGGTCTTCTCGAACCCCCCCTGCCCAGTCCCCGGACGACCGCAGCCGCTCGCTTCGCTCCTCCGGGTGGCTGGGCTGCAGCGGCTGCTGCCTTGCGGTGCACTTCGGGTCGTGGGTGTGGGGGCTGCAGCACACCAGCCTCACGCACTCGCTGCTGATGGTGTCGGCCACGCCGCTGCTGCTGGCGGGCATGGCGCTGGCCACCGGGGCGCCTCTGTCGAGGGGGGAGCTGGGGGGCACGATGTTGGGGCTGGCGGGTGGGTCGGTGGGTCGGTGGGTCGGTGGGTCGGTGGGCGGTCAGCCGCGTGTTTGTATTGGCGTGGACGGACGCCACTGCTCCAGGAGAGGCTCCAGGGGGGGAGCCACAGGGGGCTAGCCCTCCTCCGCTCTCGCTGCTGCGGGGCCGTGCGCCACCCGACTCCGCCTGGTCCCTCAAGGCGCAACCCCGGGGGCCGACACCCCCCTGCGCTGCCCCTGCTGCTGCTGCCGGTTGCGCAGGCGCGGTGGTGCTGTCAGTAGGCGCCACTGGCGGCCGAGAGGCGCGAGTGGGGCTGGCGGGGGACCTGGCGTCGCTGCTGGCGTCGGCGGTCATGGTGGGCGGGGCCTGGAGGCCTGGGGGGCGGGGGCGGAGGAGGGGGGAGGGGTGGAAGCGGTGGGGGTGAGAGGAGGAGACCCGTGGGTCGGCACTTAAGAGATACGAGGTGGGGAGGACGTTGCGCTCGGATGGGGGCCGAGCTGCCCGCCGCAGCCAGCCAGCCGCCGCACGTTCCCAGCTCCCGCGCTTCGCGGGGGCCAGCCCCCTCCGCGGCATTGCCAATGGAAACACGCCGCCACCCGGCCCCTGACCCCGCCCCCCCCCTCGCGCCGCCAGGTGGGCTACCTGTCCGTGGGGCGGCGGCTGCGGCAGTGGATGCCCATATTCGTGTACGCCTTCCCCGTCACCGCATCCGCCGCCCTAGGATTGACGCTGGGTGGGTAGCGAGGGACGTGTTTCGTTCGCACGAGGTACTGAAACGTGTAACTGACACACGAAAAACAGACGCTGGGTGGATGGGGTGGGTGTTCCAGTGGGTGGATGGGGTGGGTGTTCCAGTGGGTGGATGGGGTGGGTGTTTCAATGGGTGGATGGGGTGGGTGTTTCAATGGGTGGATGGGGTGGGTGTTTCAATGGGTGGATGGGGTGGGTGTTTCAATGGGTGGATGGGGTGGGTGTTTCAATGGGTGGATGGGGTGGGTGTTTCAATGGGTGGATGGGGTGGGTGTTCCAGTGGGTGGATGGGGTGGGTGTTTCAATGGGTGGATGGGGTGGGTGTTCCAATGGGTGGATGGGGTGGGTGTTTCAATGGGGTAGTTATGGCGGGGCGCTTCAAGGCTGGCTTTCCAGCTCAGAGCTGACCGCAGTGGGTGCTGCTGCACCAGTGGCGGCCACGAGGAGCGCACTGGCAGCTGAGCGGGCAGAGAAGGGACGCGTGTGAGCGGGTGGGAGCACAAGGCAGGCCGCCTTCCCCTTTGCTTCGCAACCCTTACTGCTTCCACCCGCGCGCCGCCCTCGCCCCCGCCCCCGCCCCCGCCCCCGCCCCTCTCAGGCGGCCTGCTGCTGGATCCCGTAACCCTGGGGGGCTCGGGCAGGTGGGTTGGGTTGAGCGTAGTGGAGCTGAGCTACCCCCCCCCTCCTCCCCCCTCCTCCCCCCTCCTCCCCCCTCCTCCCCCCTCCCCCCCGCACCTCATCAACGCTGTCACCCCCCCCCCTTCGTCCCCTCCCCGGCTCCGCCTCTGACCCCGGCTCCGCAGCCGCGGCGTTTTCGGGTGGGCTTCCTCCGCCCACTATGCCTCATGGGTGCTGTACTTGGCGCTGGGTCCGGGGATTGTGGGCCACACGGGTGGGTGCTGGAGGGGTGGGTGCCGGGGGGAGCATACGAGTGGAGGAAGGGGGTGGCATAAAAACCCGGTTACGCGACGTGGATAGGATAGCTGGCGCATGGTCTTCGAAGGCCTGTTTTGTGGGCGCATGCTGGAGCGCTGGGATGACGACTGTCGAACGTGTGGAGGCGGCCTGTCGGGGCTGTGTAAAGGGAAAGGAAAAGAAATGGCTGGAGCCCATACCGGTATCTACCGCGGGTGGCTGGCGGCTGTGCCTAGTTGCCCGGCATCGCACCAACCACACCGCCACCACAACAACGAACCACCACACCACAACAACAACCACAATCACCACAACAACAACCACAATCACCACAACCACACCGCCACACCGCTACACCGCCACACCGCCACACCGCCACACCGCCACACCGCCGCCCGCCACACCGCCACACCGCCACACCGCCACACCGCCACACCGCCACACCGCCACACCGCCACACCGCCACACCGCCACACCGCCACACCGCCACACCGCCACACCGCCACACCGCCGCCCGCCACACCGCCACACCGCCACAGGCTTCAACACCCTCCTGCGCTACCTGTCTCCGCTCACGGTGGCGCTAGGCTTCCAAATGGAGCCCCTGGTGGGATCCGTCATCGGCTGGGCGGCGGGGGTGATGGCGCCGCCGGGGGCCCTGACCTACGCGGGCGGGGCGCTGGTGCTGGCGGCGACAGTGTGGGTGACGCTGGCGAGTGCCACGAGGGAGAGGGCGATGGAGGCGGCGGATGGGAAGCGGGGAGGCGCGGGCGGCAGAGGCGGCGCAAGTGCCGATACGGAGCTGGTGTCAGTAGCCGGCTGGCCGAAGGTTTCCGCAGACTTGGACGGCGAAGGAGGAGGGGTGATAGGGTTGGCAGAGGATGAGCGCGTGAGGCTGTTGAGAGGAGGCGGTGCGGGCGGGGAGGCCTGAGCGGAGGTTCCAAAGCTAGTACGGCAGATATGCCGAGGCCGCAAGTTTAGGTGCAACGTCATTCCTTGTGGCTACTATTGGTGATACTATTGTCGAAACGTTAACTGTTAATTATCCGAATGCTGTAACAGCTTGCTTTGGATTTGGAAGCGAATAGTTTGGAAGTAGGTGTCGTTGCGCGCAACGTTGTCTACTTGCCGGGAGCGCGCAAGTAAACCCCTTGGCGCGATGGCGCGCCCCCTTATGTCGGGCGTTGATCGGCAACACCTGGGTCACTCAGCACAGCCGTCGGCTGGTGCCCGAGGCCTGCCGCGCCATGCTCGTCTCGCGCCTATACATGCCAATGCCCCGGCTGTGGCTGAGCGGCGAACGGAGCCCCTTCTGAAGCAGGAGTTGGTGGATTTCCTTAAATCTGGATGCAAGCCCAAGAGCCAATGGAGGTGTGCACCTCGCTGAGGTCATGGAGAAGGATCCATATGAGTAGGACGTGCGGCGTGCCTCGATATCGGGATGGATTTTACGATCACTTGTAGCTTCAGTATCAGGCGAGAATTTTCGGTGCCACGCTGCGTTCATCTTAGCCAGGGGCTTCCTGCTTTACGCAGGATTGGCACGGAGCACGAGAAGCTTGGCTTTAATCTCCGGGATAACAGCCGCATGAGTTACGACCAGATTGCTCAGGTCCTCCGGAAATTGGAGGCGAGGTTCGGGTGGCAGCCTATCATTGAGGATGGCCGCATAATTGGCGTCCTGTTGGACGGCCAGAGCGTGACGTTGGAGCCTGGCGGCCAATTCGAACTGAGCGGCGCGCCGGTGGAAACCATCCACAAAACTTGCGCCGAGGTCAACAGCCACCTGTACCAGGTGGGAGGGTGGGCGGGTATGTTGCGGCGGCGACTGCACGAGAGGCCTGCCGCCTTGCTTGTCTGCCCAGATGCCGCAGCCAAGATGCCTTTACGGTCCCCGACTGCACACCCTCACCGCCCTGCAGGTTAAGGCCATTTGCGAGGAGCTGCAATGCGGCTTCCTGGGTGTGGGCTTCGACCCCAAGTGGTCCATCCCGGAGGTCCCCGTCATGCCCAAGGTACGGCAGTGACGAGTGCGTAGGGCCCACTCAGCAGCCAGGCGGGGTGTAGAAGATGCGCAGGGGCACAACCGCCTGACGTCGTGGCGACAACTCGTCCGCCGTCGGGGGGCGAGTAGCATGGAGGAGGGGCCGATTTGGGGGGCCAGTGTGGGATGCCGCAAGGGCCGGCAGCGGGGCCCCTGTCTCGGGGACCAGGTGGGTTCATGAGGGCTGCCGCGGCTGCTGCCCGGAGGCAGCTTGCTTGCTGCCCCGAGAGAAATTGGGCAGGTGTGTCCAGCCAGCCCAGCTCCTCCCCATGTACGGCTCTGCAGCTGCTGCACCACATCACGCGTGGTCGTGACGTCACATGGTGCGCCTGCCACCCCCCTGCCGCCGCACCCCCAACCCGTTGCGAAAAACGGTTTTATACGCCCCCAAGCCGCAACCCCGCCCGTTGCTGGGTCTTGTAGCAGCACCCGACTCACCCCGACACCTCCCGGCCGTGGATTCGCGAATTCTCTTATACCCCCCCCCCTCGTCCCCTCCAGGGCCGCTACGCACTGATGAAGGCGTACATGCCCACAGTGGGCAGCATGGGGCTGGACATGATGTTCCGGACGTGTACGGTGCAGGTGGGGGGGGAGGGCGCGGAGGGGGGGCACCTTGGAGGTACTTTGGATGGGGGGGGTGCCTCGAGGTGCCGAAGGGCGGAGGGGGGGAGACCCTGGGGCGGCGGAGAGGTTGTAGGCGCCCTTGTCAACACGTGTCCAGGACGTGTGGGGTACATGCCGCAGCGGCCGCCACCCGCACCCACTACTTCCTGCCTCCCTCCCAGTATAGTGCTATCCGGGCAGTGCCGCCAGTGCGCTGTGCCGCTGCACCGGTCGACACCCCCACCTGCTGCCTGCGTCAACGTCGGTCGGCACCCCCATCTGCTGCCTGCGGTGCTTGCAGGTGAACCTGGACTTCGAGAGCGAGCAGGACATGATTGAGAAGTTCCGGATCGGCCTGGCGCTGCAGCCGCTGGCGAATGCGCTGTTCGCCAACTCGCCCTTCAAGGAGGGCCAGCCCACCGGGTAGGCGGGGGGGTTCGAGGGAAACCCGTAGGTAGGGGGGGGGGACTGGCTGCGTTGGGGGACTGGCTGGTGGAGGTGGTGGTGGTGGTGGTTTCGGGGCGACACAGCTGCCCTGCGCTCCGACTCCAGCTGCCCCGCTGCCAGCCGGCACCCTCTTGACCTCTCCGCCTGCGTCTCACCCTTCCCCTCCCCTCCCTGGCCCACCTCCCCTCCCTGGCCCACCTCCCCTCCCTGGCCCACCTCCCCTCCCTGGCCCACCTCCCCTCCCTGCCCTCCCGCCCCCCGCAGCTACCTCAGCACTCGGGGCCACGTGTGGACGGACGTCGACCGCTCCCGGACTGGCAACCTGCCGTTCGTGTTCAGCAAGGACATGTGCTTCGAGAGGTGGGGCGGTGCGTGTATGTTTTGCCTTGCGCGTCTCACCACCACCACCACCACCACCACCTGGGCAGCCACCCCAGATCGCAGTTCCGAGTTGGCCTAGGACACGACCTAGGACGCGACATGGACACGACGCGCCCCCACTCGCGCCGCCGCCCTCCTGACCGCCGCCGCCCTCCTGACCTCGGCGCAGTTACGTGGATTTCGCCATGGACGTGCCGATGTACTTCGTGTACCGCAACGGGCAGTACGTCAACGCACTGGGGATGAGCTGGCGGGACTTCATGGCGGGAAAGCTGCCCGCACTGCCGGGTGAGGGGGGGGAGGGGGTTTGCAGGAAGACCCGTGTACGCGAGAGAAGCTGTTTAAAACAGGCGCTTCCACATGCATGCTGGAGGACTTGGGTGAGGAAGGCGGCCTGCCCCCGCCCGTGAAGATAGGTGGGGGCGGCGCAACATGGGGGGAGGGGGACTGCTCTGTGCTGCGTCGGAGAAGCAGACGAAGGGCACCTGTTAGGGCCGACCCCCTCCCACCGCGGTCCGGGCGCAATACGTCTCCGGCGCTGTTGGCGCCCAGCTTGCGGTGGTCTGTCCGCTGCTGCTTCCTTCCATGAGCTGCCCCCCCCCTGCCCGCCCCCTGCCCCTGCCCCCCCCCGTCCCCCGCTGCTGCTGCTGCCGCCCTGCCAGGTGAGTACCCCACCCTCGCGGACTGGGCCAACCACCTCACAACCGTCTTCCCGGAGGTGAGGGGGGCCTCGGGGGGGCCGGCGGGGGAATCTGTTAAGCTTGCATTGCAAGCGCACATGCGCCCGGACAGGGCAAGTCCACTCCTCGGACGCCAACCAACGTGCGGAGCGGCCTCATTGTTCTCCGACGGGGCCAGCTGGGTGGGGCCACCGGGCGGCAGGCAGCTCGGGCAGTGCCCTAGCGTGGACCGCTGCGCTCCTAGGCTGCTCTCTTAGGCTGCTCGCGCTGCGCGTCAGACGTTTCCCGCGTCTCTGCCAGGACTCAGCCAGTCGGCTCGGCACCGCGAGGTTCCGGCACCACCACACACCCTGCCCTCCCCTGGCCGCCGCTCCGGGCCCCCTCCCCCCTCCCCGCGCGCGTCTCGGTGTCCGAAGGCTATGCACCCACTACATTTCCCCAGTCGTGTTACCGGTTCTTTTATTGTAACCCCCCTCCCCCTCCCCCAGGTGCGGCTGAAGAAGTACCTGGAGATGCGAGGCGCGGACGGAGGGCCCTGGCGCATGTTGTGCGCACTGCCCGCGTTGTGGGTGGGGCTGCTGTACGACGACGAGGCGCAGCGCCAGGTGGGGCGGCGAGGGGCGGGGAGGGGAGGGGCGGGGCGGGGAGGGGAGGGGAGGGGAGGGGAGGGGCGGGGCGGGGAGGGGAGGGTAGGGTGGGTTTGCGGGCTCGTCTGCGCAGGGCGCCAGGGCCAGAGGGCTGGGGCGAGGGTGCTGCTAGCTGCCACACACCACCAAGCAGTATCATACTCTTAGGATTCAGCTGCTATCCGCCAGGGGTGGCCGTCGTTCTTCTTTTTATATCCCCTCCATGCCACCTCCTGCCTTCTGCGGGCCTCAAGATGTACACCTGCTGCGCCCCCCCCCCTGATGTACCCAGTTCTCCAGCATGCATCTCAAAACGTGTTTTCTAAACGGTTTTTTCGGGCATCCACGGGTCTTCCTGGAACCCCCTCTCCCCGTATACAATATACCGGTATCCCCCCGGCGCCTGCCCCGTCTTCGCTCGTCCCTGGCCGCTCCGCGGCCTGGCCCCTTTCCCCAGCCCACATACACGCCCCTCCCCTCCTCCCCCCCAGTCGCTGGCGCTCATCGAGGACTGGACCCAGCAGGAGCGCGACTACCTGCTCACAGAGGTGACCCGGTACGGCCTGCGCACCAAGTTCCGGAGCGGCACCGTGCAGGACCTGGCCAAGCAGGTGGGTGCGGGGGGGGAGAGGGGGAGAAGCGGGCGGCGCCTCCCGCCGCTCTTGGCTGCCGGGACACCCGCCTTTCCAGGCCTACCCCAGCGACCTCGCTGCATTAAGTGCAACCCTCCCTCCGCCTCCCTCCGCCCCCCTTCGCCCCCTCCTCCCCTCTCGGGCCCTCTCCCCCCCCCCGCCCCTTCCTCCCACTCCGCCCCCTCCCCCCTCGCCAGGTGGTGTCCATTGCCCGCGGCGGCCTGGAGCGGCGGGGCCACGACGAGGCTTCCTTCCTGCAGCGGCTCGAGGTCATTGCGGAGACCGGCCTCACGCAGGTGGGGGGGGGAGAGCCGGGGGGAAGGGGGTGCCCCTGCGGAGCTCAGGCCAATTTTAAGACCGCCGAGGAGCATTTGGTCCAGGAGCTCGCCGGCGTTGATTGGCGTAGATCGGCAACGTGGATGACGGCATGTCTTAAGAAGGCTATCCGCGCCTCAAACAAACGCGCGGAAGGGTTTCGTCTTTTGTTCGCCTCTCACGTCCCGTCCTGCCAACAGCACCCTCGGCGCCGCCACCTGGGCCTGCGTGACCCATGGGTCTCCCCCTGCCTGCCTTCCTCGCCCCCTGAACCAGTCCGACCACCTGCTCGAGCTGTACGAGACCAAGTGGCAGCGCTCCGTGGACCCGCTGTACAAGGAGTTCATGTACTAGGGCCGCACCGGCTGGCGGAACGACTGACTGCGGCCCTGCCGCCCACGAACTCTAATCCCGCGTTTATCGAAACCCCTGGCCGTCTCCGGAACCCCCCGCGTGCGAGCCTGGAGGCTGGAGGCCACCCGGCCCCAGCCCCGGCGGTTCAGGAAGCGCTGCGCGCCAGCAGCAGCAGCAGACGGCAGGCAGCCCGCAATCAACGCTTGTTTGGTTGGGCGGCACCTGAGAGCACCCCGGCCCCCGGCTGGGGCCACGGCTGGAGGCATGGGTAGAGGGCTGCATGGCGGAGGCGAGGGTGCACCCGCCCCCACCCACCCACCCACCCACCCACCCAACCAACCAACCAATCAACGACATTACTGATGTTGGGCGTGCGTGTATGACTTCGACCAGGGATGGTGCATGTTGGAAGTGGGGCCCTTGGGAGCCCATCCCTCCACTGCGGAGCGAGGGGACAGGCGGGTAGTGGGGGGGTCTCCAGGGGGCCGGGAACCGGGTGGGAAGGTAGCTGCAGCCAGTCCGCTGGTCCGTGGGGGAGAGGGAGCTGTCTGCAGCCAGTGCCAAGTTAGGACACACCGCCCCTGCCTGCCCAGCCACCCATCGACATGAAATCTGGATGCCTGGGGTCACGGCGGTTCTTCTCAGCGTCAGAGGGGGCCAGGCGGGGCGGGGGCAGCGGCACCCATGCACAGCTGGGAACCGGGGCAGGGCATTGGGGGCGATAGACGTGTTGCTCGGGGAGCTGTGCTCCTGTGCGTGTTCGTGTGGCGTGGGGGGTGGCTTTGCTGTCTGTCATAGGGTGGTGCGGGACCCACCACACGCGCGATCATACGCCGGGGTTGTGACCCTGCTGGCTGGCTGGCTGGCTGGCTGGCTGGGCTGGGCGACGCTTGTACAGCTCTGGTGGATTGCTTGTCTGTACATTTTGCTGCTTCTCCTGTTGTCATTCACGCGAGCGAGCAAAGTATGAGTAATCTGTTTGGGTTTCGGCGGATGAGTGGTGGGGCGGCGGTTGCTTCCCCCCGGAGCAGCAGCAGCAGCTGATCGGAGGCATGCAGAGGGGCCGAGCAGCTCGAGGGCGGGCCCCCGGTCTCCTGGGCGGATCACCCGCCGCTCCGTTGGGTCCCGACGCGTCAGCAGGTGCATGTGTGCCTGGGGTTGGCCGCGGTCGCTGACGCCGTCACGGGTACGCCAGCAGAAGCTGAGGTTGGTTGGCTCTTGGCTGTTTCTTGGCGCGGCGCGACGGTTGACGGCCCCAGCGTGTACGGTGTGCGCTGCGGTGGATGGTGGTTGGTGGTTTGTTCCCCGCGGCGGCTGCGATAAGCCGGGGGCTGCTGGCGGGCGAGGCGGCGCGAGGCGGATTGCGGCCTCCTGTTCTGACACCGCCTCCACGCCCTGCTCCTTGCTTCCTGTAATAGCCGTGATAGCCATCTGAACTTCGAGTGGCGCGGCATTTACGTGCCCCAGCCGCAGCACTACTGCTACCGCCCTCACACACCTCCCTTGGGCCCCGCCCACCTGCACACGCAAGCGCCAGCTCGCCCGGCCGCTGCCCCCCATTTACCGGGTCTGCAACCGCTCCCCTTGTAGCTGCCACCCACGCAACCATGTGACCTGCTGCTGCCAGGCGCTGTACCGCCCAACCCTGCGTCGCAGTCGACGCGGCCCTGCCCCACCCCCCCCTACAGGGCCCCGTGTGCACCAAACGCTTTCCCAATCGGCCTCCTGGTCGGTGCCGACCCACGGGCTGTCCTCACGAACCCTACAGGCCCTGCCACTCAGTCCTGCCGCCGAACGGGTCCACAGCACTCACCGGCACACCGCCCCCACCGCCGTCGCCGCGCCCCGCCGCCGTCCCGCGGCCGCGCCCCCGCCCCGCTGCCCCCCCTCTGCCCGCCACCCCGGTGCGCCCTCGGCCCTTGGCTGCCCCTGACGCCGCAGCAGTGTCCCCACACCTTTCCTCGCCAGCCCCGACCCCACCGCCGACCCGATCTGCCCCCTCGCCGCCCCAGGGGCCCGCCACCGCATCGTCGCCTCGGGGCCGCACCCGCTTGCGGCCCCGGGGTGCTGGTGCCGGAGGCTGCGCTACCGGCATGTCAGTTGCCCGGGTTAGCTCCCTTCGCAGTTGCTGTTGCTGCTGCTGTAGCTGCGGCTGTTGCTGCGGCTGTTGCTGCTGCTGTTGCTGCTGCTGTCGCTGCTGCTGCAGTTGTGGCTGTTGGTATAGTTGCTGCTGCGCCTGCTGGCGAAGTTGCTGCTGCTGCTGTTGCGCCGCGAGACTACGCTGCTGGTAGTGGTGGTGTGGCGGCTGCTGTTGCAGCTGTTGGTGCTGCTGCTGCTGTTGCTGTTGCAGCTGTTGGTGCTGCTGCTGTTGCTGCTGCTGCTGCTGTTGCTGTGGGAGATGGTGGTGCTGCGGCGGTTGCTCTGTCGTTGTCGGCGGAGCAGGCAGTGGGGCAGGTGGCCGCTGCGGGGGGGGCAGCGGCCGCCGCAGAGGTAGCAGATTGAAACCAGGGGTGCCGCCCGCCCGCTGCTGCGGCGCTGGGGCCGGTGGCGGCACGTGGTGCGATAACACGTGCGGCTGGTGCTGGACAGCTGCTGGCGGGCACAGCGGGACGGCTGGCTGCGGCCAGGCATGTGGGCCGGGTGGCACGCCGCCGCCGGCCCAGATGGGGGCTGAAACGGGGTAGCTGGGGGCAGCAGCGGCAGCGGCGGCGGCAGCGGTGGTTGCAGCGCCGGCGCCAACGGCTAGCCGCTGCCACTGCCGGGTAGGCCCGGGTTGCGTGGTCTGCCAACCCGCCGAGGTGCCCGTGTCCGTGTGGTGCGCTGCAACACCGCTCGCGGGGGCTGAGGCGGAGGCGCCGCTGCCGCCGCCTCCGCTGCTGGGTCGGTACGCCGGTGCTCCGGCTGCAACTGCGGGTGCAGTGGCGGCGGCGGCGGCAGCAGCGGAAGGAGCAGCAGGAGCAGGAGGAGGAGGAGGTACTGTGCGCTGTATACACGTGAGCTTCTCCTGCACCATAACTGGAGGAAGGGAGGGTGGGGGCGAGGGGCCGAAGAATCAGGGGAATGCAGGCAAAGTACGAGTCCAAGGTAGGGCTGTCACCACCACCGTCTGGGAGGAATGGGGAGGCGACCGTTTCTCGTTTCCGCCCAAGGTGCACTCGGGGCCCCCACCGCCACCTAGCTACCGTCCACGCAGCCCAAGTGAGTGCTGCCCCACATCCTCATGTTACCCGAGCAGGGGCCGATGCCCGGGGCCGCGGCCCCCGCCCCTCACCTGTCGTCCCTTCTGGCATCCACGGGTCTTCCTCGAAACCCCTCACCTGTCGTGCTGAGGGCACCCTGCGCCGCCTCTCCCGGGCCGCCGCCGCCTCCTCCTGACGCCGCCGCCGGGTCCACTTGCGCCACCCCCCGCTGGGCCCCCACTGCCCCCCCGCCAGCAGCTGGGCGGTGCAGCTCCTTGACAGTGATGGTGTTGCGCAGCAGGGTGTTGGGGGAGGCCTGTACGACAGCGGGGGGCAGTCAGAGCGGCAGCGCCCGCAGCGTTTGGAGGGAGTAGAGGTCTGGCGCGGTGAGGAGCTCCCAGTTTGGCAACCAGCCCTAAACCCTAGAACCCTAGAACCCTAACACAAACCCTCATCCTCCGCCGCCCCCTTCTCATTCCACCCCCATCGAGTAGTCCCGAAGCAGGGCCCCAGACAGCAGCCACCGAAGTTCGTCCCAGCCATTTCCCCCGATGCTTGTGGCGGCGGTGACGACCTGCCTGCAGCGTGCGGGTGATGACCGTCTCCTGGTACACCACGGGGCGCCCGCCACCGCCGCCTCGCCCGTCCTGCGGCTGGTGCTGCTGGTGCTGCTGCTCCTGCTGCTGCTCGTGCTGCTGCTGCTGCTGCTGCTGCTGCCAGCGGAAGGCAGATGGCGGTTGCCGCGGCGGGCGCGCCGGCGGGTTCGCTGCAGCTGCGGTACCGCCGCCAGTCCTGCAGCCGTACTCCGAACTGGTGGGCGAAGGGTGCCTGGGCGGGCGGCCACCACCTCCCCGAGCCATGCCATTAAAGGCGGCAGCACCAGCTTCGAAACCCCTGCCCAAGCCGCCGGTGGCCTCCTGCCGCTCTCCCCCCACGTAGCCCCCCGGTTGTCCTCCGGTGTCCGGGTCGTAGTCGTAGTCGTAATCGTAGTCCAGGTCCAGGGCCTGGGGTCCGTCCAACGCGTCGCCAGCAGCAGCAGCAGCAGCAGCAGCGGCACCAGCAGCAGCAGCAGCAGCAGCAGCAGCAGGCCCCCAGGAGACGAGAGGCTCGCCGCCATCGAGGCCGAATGAACCTGCAGCCGCCGGCGATGGCCATTGGCCGGCAGGAGGCGGGCGGCAGCGGCTGCTGTGGCTACCGTCAGCGAAGGCTGCTGCTGCTGCTGCTGCTGCTGCGTCGCCGCCGTTGATCACGGTCCAACCCGCCCCCTCGGCGTCCGAAGCCCCGGACCCATGCGCGCCTCCCGTCGGTACACCCCCCGGGTACACGCTATCGTCGTCTGGCTCCGAAACCACGTACGATGTGGTGGCTTGTGCGGGGGTGTCGGTGCCGGAGTCAGACGGGTGGCCGGGTGGCGCCAAGCTGCTGCGGCCCTGTCGAGCCGGTGAATGATGCGGTGAGTTGATGCTGCCGCGGTGATGCTGCCATCTGTCGCCGCCACCGGTGGTTCCGCTGTTCCAGCCGCCGCCCCCGGTGCTCCCATGCCAGCCTGCTGCGCCATGCCCCCCGTGATGATGTTGTTGCTGCTGGCCGGACCACTTAGAACGTGGCTGTTGCGGCGGCTGCTGGTTGTTGTGGTTGTTAGTATGAAGGCTGTGGTGGTACTGCTGCTGCCACTGGAAACCAGCCGGTAGCTGTTGTTGCTGTTGTTGCTGCTGTTGTTGTTGTTGCTGTTGCTGTTGCTGCTGTTGCTGCTGTTGCTGCTGTTGCTGCTGTTGCTGCTGTTGCTGCTGTTGCTGCTGTTGCTGCTGTTGCTGCTGTTGCTGCTGTTGCTGCTGTTGCTGCTGTTGCTGCTGTTGCTGCTGTTGCTGCTGTTGCTGCTGTTGCTGCTGTTGCTGCTGTTGCTGCTGTTGCTGCTGTTGCTGCTGTTGCTGCTGTTGCTGCTGTTGCTGCTGTTGCTGCTGTTGTTGCTGTTGTTGCTGCTGCTGCTGCTGTGCCCACACAGGCTGGTGTTGATGGTGGCCATGTGGGTACGGCTGCTGCAGCTGGTGTAGGCTGGCCCCTGGTAGAGGCCCCTGGCGCTGCGCAGGATAGGCGGCGCCGTCCCGGCGCTCCATGCTGCCACCGCCGCCGCCGCCGTTGCCCTTGTCGTCGTCGTCGCTGTCCGCCGGCAGCAGCTCACTAATCCGCACCTGCAGCCCCGCGAGCTGCTCCTCCTGCGGGACGGGCACCGACACAGCCGCCGGTGTGGTGAGCCCCAGCATCCAGGTACGGCGCTCCCCAGCGGGGCACGCTTGCACTGCATTGCTCCCCGGATGCCGGCAAGAGGCGCGCTTGCGAACGGGCAACCCACGCAGCCAGCTGGAAGTTTCATATTGCGAACGGGCAACCCACATAGCCAGCTGGAAGCCTCCGTCCAGAACTCTCCCCTCACTCGTGCACTGCATACCACACGATGCACCACAATGTCAGCGCTTTTGCGCGGAGGAGCAGCACACGGACGCACCGCCTGGTACCGCCTGGTACCGCCTGGTACCGCCTGGTACCGCCTGGCACCGCCTGGTACCGCCTGGTACCGCCTGGTACCGCCTGGTACCGCCTGGTACCGCCTGGTACCGCCAGCACGCACAGCCCCCCTGTGTCCGCCTACCATCGCTTTGGCTGCCAGCTGGAGGGCCCCGCGCTCTTGCTCCACTGCCGCCACCTCGACCTCGCCGGACGCCACCTCCCGCCGCACCTGCAGGGCGACCAGCGGACAGGGCGCTCCGTTACCGTTGTGTGCAAGCACAGAGCAGGGGAGCTCACCGGCCTGCATCGGAATCATCCCGAACGCCGTCTCGCTCACGCCGCATTTCATCGACGTAAAACCTGGCCAGCCGTTAGCAGCACCTCCCGCAGGCAATCCCTGGACAGCAGCCCAGCCCGCCCAGGGCACAGCAGCCGCCCTACCGCCGCCTGCCTACCTGTTCCGCCTGCGCCGCCACCGCCGCCAGCTCCAGCCTCTGTCGCCCCAGCAGCGCCGCCACCGGGTGGTCCGGTGCGGCCAGCGCCGCCAGCCTGGCGGCCAACGACTGACAGGCGGCGGTGCTGGCCGGCAGGCGCGCCTCCAAATCTGCGTAATGTGTGCGTGGAGGCGGGGAGCGGTTGTGCCCTGGCGGTAAGTTGCTTCTCAAGACCTCATCGCCAAAGGCGGCACACGGGTACAAAGTTAGTTCCCTTCGTTTTTATTGTAGTTGGCCGTAAGGCGAAGGACCAAACCAAACTAAGTATTGATGTTTGTTTCCCGAAGGGGTACCTGCATCTCCAAAGGAGATAAACGTGGCTTCAGGTTTCCTATGGGATAGGTGAGGATTGCACCAGGAGGGAGGGTGAGGGAAGACATGTTGGACAGACGTTGCCCACCACCGACCCGTCGGCGCACCCTTCACCGGTTACCCCTCAACCCACCTCCTAGCTCGGCCTCCAGCCCCGCGGCTGCCTGCCGCTCCTCCCGCAGCTCCGCGCCCTTCTTCTGCCACTCCAAGCGGTACGACATCAACTCCGCCTGCCGGGCTGGGAGCAGCGCCTCCAGGGACTCTCGGCGCTGGGCCGTTGCACGTGATGCTTCCTGCCAGGACGCCCGCGAGTG
Organism: Yamagishiella unicocca; assembly: GCA_003116995.1. Classification (NCBI taxonomy): domain Eukaryota; kingdom Viridiplantae; phylum Chlorophyta; class Chlorophyceae; order Chlamydomonadales; family Volvocaceae; genus Yamagishiella; species Yamagishiella unicocca. The sequence continues at coordinate 406,391 of BDSL01000052.1, forward strand.
CCTGGTGCAGAAGGCGTCGGACTGTCGCTCCAGGGCGGCGACCCTCTCCTCGAGGCCCTTGCGGCCAGAGACGATGACCTCCTGCGCGGATCAGCAGGTTGCTAAGCGGGCGTACAATGTGCGTGAAGAAGCTTGCGCATCTGGGAGGAAGGGGCCACATAGGACGTGGCATAGGATGCGCCGGAGCGCAGACCTGAATGACTTGGCGCACCGCAGCAGAAGAGTGAGGTAGGTGCGTGTCGGGCTGCCAGTGGTTCCGCGAGCATGCGTAGGCCGTACGTGTGTTTGCTGTCCGAAACCCGCGCACAAGCTGCGCATTGAGGCCCTCGCTGGACCTATTCAGGCTATTGAGCCCAACCCGAGCCCTGCAGTCCCGGCCAGGACATTCATGACGCAGCCGCGTCGCGTGCGGCGCGCACACCTCAAGCTCCAAGTGCTGACTTTCCAATGCTGCTGCCTGGCGCTTCAGATTGTGCACCAGCAGCTGCAGGTCCTCGTCCTCGCCGACATTCTGTATGGCCTCCTGCTCTAAGGCCCGAGCTCGCTCGGCTTCCAGCTCTAGCTCTGCGGCGGTTGTGTCCAGCTGCTTCTGCAACATTGAGCATGCAACTAGCTCCTCGCGAATGGCCTCATCTATGGCGTCCAGTTCTCGCCGGACAAGCGCAACACCGGCGGCAAAGCCGGCGACCTTGGAGTCCATGGCCGGTGTACAAGTTATTGCCCGCGCAACAGAGTTGGATGGCAGGTAGCGTGTTACAAATATGTTGAACACGGAGGAGCGCAGTTCACAGTCCAAGGAAAGTAGTCCGCCTCTGCCCTGCGCCGCAGTCCAGCGCAGTCACAGCACCCTCTGCTTGTAGGGCAGGAATCACATGTTGGGTTTCCACACAATTGTTTGAAGGTACATGTGGCCTTCAGAGATTGCGAACTTAAATGAAACATGTTCAAGAATCTGGCTGCTACTCGACGCCAAAAATTTGGGCGCCATGGACTGACCGTGACTGGCCCACGGGACGCCGAAGGACATTGCGGGCCGAAATTGCGCGCAGGACATGCCCCTTGGGGATTATTTAAATTGGGAATATGAAAACATGCCTCATAAGAAGTGATATCGCGCGAAAGAGCCATACACGCTCATTCGGTACACAGAAGTTCACGATGAATATGCGCCTTAATTGCCTGGCCGTCACACGGTAACAGTATGTACACTCAGCACTCCAAGGCGTATGAATTCAACACCCTGCAGCCCTTTAATCATACATTCGCATCTATAGCACTTCCTTCAGCAGCGCCGTACAGCTTTCAGCGCCATCCCGCGCCTTTCCTTGCGTACAGCGAGCCAGCGCGGCCCCGATATGTACATCCCCTCGATTCCACAAGGGATCACAACCTCATCCACGCTTCTACACTAGCCGCACTCGGTCGATACAGACCCATTGGTCGGCCCAACCATCGTTCCGAAACTCGAGTGTGTGAAGGTCCCAGACGCTGTTGCCGCCACAGCCCTGCAAAACCAAGCAGTCGTGGTCAAAGGCGCTGTGACATGGGCGGATGTTGATAGTGTTTGCTATCCTTATGTCGTCGACAATGCTGACAACATTGCGCGTTACTCACTGTTGGGAAGATGAATTGTCAACGGCCAAGCGCAACCGGCTGCCGGTGACTTTCCTACCCGTGCTGCAGTCACCCGATATACTACGAAGTTGGCTATGCGCCTCACCGCGAACTCCGAAGGCTTGTTGACGACGCTGTTGACTGGCCAGCCACCGAAGACGGGCAAGTACACCTGCCACGCCCAAAAGTAAGTCTCCGCGTAGGGCTTCCACACCGGTTCGTAGTAGATGGGCTTGCTGTCGATGATGCGGCTCGGTTTGCAGCCGCCCTACGGGCACGGGAGGGTTGGAAGCGATCAGAGCCGCAAATGCGTGACGCCATCTTACCCAGAAAGCAACATTTTGCACGTGCTACATACGCCGGCTACAAAGCCTCGGACTTCTTAATTGCACTACACCAGCAGTAGCTTCGGGACTTGCCTTGTTGCCGGACACGCTGACCCAGAGGTCTGGCGTCTTCTGGTCCTTGCCATCCCAGCCGGTGTATCCAACATAAAGCCAGAATTCTACTGACTTGTGGTTGTCGAACATGCCATTCCAGCCTCGGAAGGCCAGCGCACCCTGTAAGCACCAACAGAAGCACACAGCATGGCGACATGGTAACGAGGAAGTGAGATGAGACATGCAACTCACAGGCGGATGACAAGAAGGAGCCTGCCGATGTAGTAGTAACTGTTGCAGTCACGACGTGTTCAGCGTGCGCTTCTACAAATGCATTGATTAATCACGGACACAGCCATTTCGCGGATGCGCCTTCAAGCTGCACTTTCATTCCTTTTGCGGCGCGGAGTACAGGGCACTCACCCCCATGTAGACTTTTCCGCATAATGCTTGGCTGCCCATGGCGCCACTCTTGGAAGAGTCTGCCAGAGACTGCAATTGCGTCTTCCAGGATGCGTCATGAATGCCGCTGGCGTACCTACGGGGTTGGATAACGAGGTTAGGAGCGCAGTCAGATGGGCTGGCAAGTGGAAATCTGCAATTCTGCATGTTTGCGGCCAGCAGAACGGGAGCGCGATGTACGGCGTGCGCCGCCGGCCAACAGCGACATACGTTTACAAGCCATCTGCAACATGTAATGCCCACCCAGAACATGGCACGGGATATGCAGGTTGTCTTACCCGTCCTCGAAAATAGATCGCTGCGCGTTGGTGCCGTCCGCCATGTACTCGGGCCAGTCACGGGTACGTCGGTTGTTGCCTGCGGGCAGAATGAGAGGACGATACGGACGGAAAGGTAGAGACCAGATAGCGCACAGCGGTGCAAATGTGCTAAAACACGGTTCCTCTGACGGTGCAAGACTGGAACTCCGTGGTTTGTACCATTAGCGACCTAGCACTGGTAATACCGTCGCCGGTTCTGCGCACCGGTTGGGGGTTGTACGGCTGGCGTGGGGTGAGAAATGGCCTTCGCCTTGCGCTCTGGCTGGTAGTCGCACGGTACTGGTCGATACTTAAGGGGAATGACACCCCAGCGGGTCTCGGCAAGCTTTATGGGGGCCAGAGGGGAACGGATGGGTTCAGTCTGAATCTTCCGCGATGGATATGGAACTGAATGTTTAGGCTACACATACACGAGGTCGCATATATGACTTCCAAGACCGCACCTTTTCATAAGTCCAAATAGACCTTGGCAAAGAAATTGTGCAACGCCGGCACGAGGTTGGAAAAACGTGGGGCCAGGACAGTTGGGAAAACGGATTTCGGGGTCAGCGACATAAGGCGATGCAGGGTGTAGGAACATAAATCCTATGGCATAACAGTTCCTTACAAGTCGAAATGGTCTCGGTCGTTACAGCACCTGTAGACGCAAGGGGCAAGGGTTGAGTCAGCAGGTCAGGGCTTGCATGGTCAGCCGTGGGCTAGTACAAGCCTCCATACAACTATTTCCATAGTATTTCTGGTTTTCATGACGCCCACCATCGCTTGTTGTTGTACGCGTTGCTAGGGTACCTGCGGCGTGATCATACAGCATTAGACAATTAGGCAGGCAGGCAAGGGAACCATGTGCCGGCACCTACACCAACAGCGAAACCCCGAAAGACTCACTGGCATGGGCACACGTCCACTATGCGCACGACTACACTAGCCCCGGAGTCGTAGCAGGCTTTGGTACGGTCGAACCATGCGCCAAGCCCGTCGGATGTCCAATTGGGGTCGCATGCCACCTCGTAGCAAAGTCTGCGAGTACAAGAGCCAAAGCCGCGAAATGGTGGCGGGATATGCCATTAGATGTCATTTTTACAACGTAACTTCCGCAAAGGGCCGTACACACCCGCAGCTATCCGGGTACTCATTGGAAACATCGCTTAAGGCAGCGACGTCCCAGCCGAGCGGCTCGTCGGGGTAAATGTAACCATAGTTGCAGCTCCCGTTGTGTATGGACCACCTGCGGTAAACCACTCGTCAAATGCGGATGGGTGCCCTCCGGATACATGTGGCATTCACATGCCTTCCTGCGCGTCGCGGCGTTCTCACCCGTCACTTCCTCCAAACCATGTTGCCCTACCAGGTCGCCATTTCCAGTCATAGTTGATACCGCGTCGGTCTCTGTAAGGGGGGCTGAGCGCAGACTCGCAAACGTCCGTGAGCATGACTATTGCGAAGGCGATACCAAAAGCACCAAGGAGAAGTGGGTAACTGCGAGTATTCATAAATGACGATTTCTTCACGGCAGAAGTGCTCTGGGCTGCGGTGCTTTCGTCGACGGGTCTGGGTAAGGGTGTCAGGAAGTCGCGATGTTGTTGGCAGTTGAGAGGCACCCGGAACGGCCGCATAAATACGTGGTGGAGATTTTCGTGAATTGGATGTGTTTCAGCTCGGCTTTTATGCATTTTGTGACCGTTGCGTGCACTGCCGGCTGACAGGTGATCCGTCTGTTGGATCCAGACAGACCAGATTTCTTGGCCTTCAGAATACCTTGCTGTGTCCATTTCAGCTCAATTTGCGTGCGAAACAAGATGAGGTATAACAATTATGCCCATGCCCCACTATGATTATAGCCGGCAGCCTTGGCCTCCTACTTTCCTTTCGACAGTTTCGGCCGTTCAAATTTCTCCCCTGTTTCAAGGTTTCGGTCATAATCTACGAATGTGTGCTACAATGCTTTCATTTCAGCGTAAATGACAGGGTTTAAAAGGCCCTTCCTGACTGGTTTGGGCGACATCTTTATAAGTATGGGTGGCCCAGGTGCATGAGCCAGGATTTGTATTAGCGCTCGGCAAGCAGCACTCGAAAGTACCCATAAGGGAACGTCTACGGCTCGGACACTGCTTACCTATTTCTTTACGGAATATACGCTAGGACGGGTAAGCTAAACCCCGCCGAGCCACAGGTTGTCCACTTGAGTGCTTCCGAGCCACAGGTTGTCCACCTGAGTGTTTGGCCGTATACCAGATTGCCCGATGACCTGGCCCAATGAGGACAGGTCCCCTACTTGCACTCGGGGCTCACAAACAGCGGGCCTGCATTGCAATGGAAGGCGTACGCAGCCACCACCAAGCAAGTCCCCCCTGGCTGGGAATCGCGCATGCGGAAAACGCGTATATGTGGATACCATTAAACGCTGGAAATCAGCAGCCCTCACCTGCACATGTGCGTGGTACCGGTATATTTGTTAGCAACCGTGCGCGTTCATGTATTCAGGTTCGCGTATCCATGTGTGCGTTCATGTATTCAGGTTCGCGTATCCATGAGCTTGTGCTGCCGTTTAACGCCCCTAGCGGTTGGGCTCGTCCGCCCACAAGGCCCTTGGCATGTAAGCTGCCAAGGCGGCTGCATTTACAAGCATGGTCCAGGTTGCGTTATCCTGCGTCCTCAGTTCTTGATCGTTCTTGTATGTGCCGCCATGATACACACTGCCCACTGGTGCATCATTGTGCATCCCTTAACGCCACAAGGCATTTCACGCCGCCTTTCCCCTGCTTTGCCACGCCGCCTTCCCCCTGCTTTGCCACGCCCCCTTGCCACAAGGCGTTTCACGCCGCCTTCCCCCTGCTTTGCCAACTGCATACACCGGTACACAACCTATTAACCTCCATAAACCCCCATTGCCTTGCCTCCCCTAATGTATTCTGTGTTTTGAGGGAAAGGGTTTGGGGTTGAGCCTTGTTGAACGTGCCTTTGCAGAGGGTATCAAAGTGTCGTTCTAATCCCAATCCTCGAAAATAGTTGGTCCGGCAATCCCTCGTGAAATCTAATCCCCGACGGGTTTAATCCCTAAGCCCCCAATTCCAAAGCGAGTTCTAATCCCCAGCGCAGCAATCCCCCACCGGGTTGAATCCCCTCGAGGTGGCGGTTTAAATCCCCAATCCCCACGGGTCCGCAGCAGTCCCCAGCCCGTGTGAGTGTACAATATTCCCTAAGGAGCTGTGAGAAACGGCGGGTGTCATTTGCCTTTGGTGTCGCACCCTAGGATTCCGCTTCCCAGGGGCCTTGCGTGCCTTGCTTATAGAGCGCAGTCCTTCCTCGATGGAGTTTACAGTTGGTGGTTGTGGCCGCGGATAATGGTGGCAATGTAACACCTCCTCGGACCGCAACGGCGATCAAGGATGCACAGACGGCTGTTGGCAGTCAATAGGTAGCACCCCTAATCACTAACCCCAACACTCCCGCTCAACGGTACTTTTAACACCATGCATTACGTGGGGCACCGCACCTTCCCACCTCCCGCCCATCTTGGTCCATCCCGCCTCCTTTCCCCAGCACGCATTAAACACCGGTGCAAAAAAAACAACGCACAGGCGTTCGGTCCGATGCAGGCAGGTCGGGTTACATGACGGCAGTCTAGGCAACTAAAGGAAACGCATACAAGGAGGTTGTCTACGGATCGTGTATATATGTATAGGAGAATGGGGAGCCATGGACTATCAGCTGTACCACCATTCCATCTGTTCGTGTGTACGATTGACACGTTGGGAACTAAATGACGCCTGTCCTCCTCTTATTATACCACCATTCTCTGAAGTCATATAGCTAGAGTGCTGCGGTCGTTCAAACGATAGCGATGTCTTCCTCGGACAGGTCGTCTTCGGAATCGGAAGGCGACCCCTCGACAGAGAGTTCTTCTTCTGGTTCGACGGAGGAGTCTACGTCGTCGGGCACTTGAGATGTCCGTGAGGAAGGAGATAATGGCGAGGAATATGTGAGCAGTCTGCCTTTGTCTGCTGGCAGTGTCCGAGTGCACCACTGGTGCACTAACCCATTTTCGTCGCCACGGCCTCGGCGCCTTCGCCTAACGTGTACATTGCATCGTAGGTAACCACCGAAGACACAGAGCGCAAGGCCTTCGCGGAAAGGGTAAATCGGCGGGGAATTTTCGCCGACCATGCCTCTGTCCCAGTTTGTCCGCGGTCTGCGACATCCGTAAGTTACAATACCACTTATTACGTATGTCGCAGGGTGGAGAGCCTAAGTCGCCGAACCTTGGGGCCGTCCTCACGAGTTTCCTGCGCGAATCCGGCCTCTTGATCGTGGCAGCTGGAGGAGAGCGGCGTCCGAACGCCCGATGACGTGATTGATACCATTGGAGGTAAGAGAGCGGGAGAGGGTATCGAATTGCGCCTAGTAATGCGATTTTTGTGCATATCGGTAGTGGTACCAGGCTCTTAGTGAACCTAATTTCGATTTATCCTGCCGTCTGTTTCGGCAGGTATGTCCAGAGCTATTGGGCCACATAGGCAGAGCTGGGCGCAGTGAGTGCTCACTTCTGGCGTACTCGGTGCTGGCCGTGTACAACAACTGCGGAGGAACGCTCAAGTGAGAGGCGGGACCTCGACACCGGTGATGCAAGTGCACCCTGGCCAGATGTCAGCGGTTACCGGCACGCCACGCCACTAAACGGCTGGCGGGCGTTCAGGCAGCAGGGCAACCTTGCCAACCTGTTTGCTGGCGCACGCGAGCCCGCCAAGGCTGTCCTGCTCTGCCGCTTCCTGCCTCCGGACCAACAGCTGCAGCTGCGCAGGCTCGTAGGCTTGGCGCCCCCTTTCAGCGCGCTGGGCGCAGCAGCAGCAATGGGCGCTGCCACAGGGCATGGCCGACCCCGCAGCAGTGCGGACGGCGGACAACCAGGAACCAGCGCCGGTACCAGCCGTCATCCCCTTGCCAGCCCTGCGCCCACACCTGGCGCTGATGCCTGGACCCCTGTTCGTCACACGACGCCAACTTCAGGGTTGGAGCGGCGCGTTTTTTTGATGCCGCGGATGATGGCTTAGATGCAGCTAACGCATGGTCGGGGAACCTGTTTGTGAACGTTTTGATGCCGCGGATGATGGCTTAGATGCAGCTAACGCATGGTCGGGGAACCTGTTTGTGAACCCGCCATTCGGTACCCATGACGGGTGAAGTTTGCAGGGCCTTTTCCTGCAGCGATGTATCCTAGATTACAAGGCGGGGATTGTACAACAGATGGTAGTGCAGCTGAAGGCGAGCGCGGGGTACACATGGTTCAGATCGGTGTTTGCCTGGCCGCATTGCTTTTTGGATGAGCGCCTGACGTGTGTTCAACCGCTGCGCGCTGCGGCCGAGGCTGGGGACGAGAGCTTGCGATGGGGAGTCCGCGTGCAAAACCCGCACGGCAGCGAGGTAGTGTACCTTGGAAACAGTGGCGCCAAGTTTGCGCAGATGTTTAGGAGGGTAGGACAAATAGCCGGCCACAATGCATGGGCGCTCACGCCCGGTGCGTCGGACCAAGTTGGCACTTGATGTGCACTTGTGGGTGTCCATGTTTTTTTTTGCTTACTGCAGGGTCGGAATGGATAATGCTGGCGGCCAAATTGTTAGACTCCCTTTTAGGGACTGGGCCAGACTGCTAGGACATGGCAGCTGAGTCCAGATGGGTATGTACTTCATTCCACGCGTTACTGCCTGCTTGTATTAGATTCGTTTTTGTAGGCTGCTGTGCAGCGGTACGGTACGGGATGGTCCATGATGCATCGTGAAGAGGAGGACGGGTTGTCCTGGTTTGCCTGGATGGTCTGGTCGAGGCAGCCACCTGAACTGTATGACCGGGCAGATTCAGATCTGTAACTTTGGTATGGCATAGTGGTATGGCATCTGACTATGCAAACCCGTGTCACCTAGGCCAACCATGCATGTTGCACTTCTCTCGTTACTGGTGCAGCCGGTTGTGGGCAGCTCTATGACAATATGGACCAGTACGGCCTCGTCATGTGACCTGGTGTTGCGGCCCATCCAGCCAACAGCGCAGCTACCCCAACACTTCATGCCCTTCCCAACCAGCGATGTGTATCCCGTACGACCCCAACCCTACCCCGACCGCGGGCCAATCCAATCCCTGCCGTCGGCCAATCCAATCCCTGCCGTTGGAAGGTTGAATCCCTGACGTTGGAAGGTTGAATCCCTACCGTTGCACAGTCCAATCCCACCCTTTGGCTAATCTAATCCCCAACCCACGACCAACCCTTTTGGCAATCCTAATCCCTTGATACCCTCTGGCCTTTGGATGCGAAACCAAACCAAACCAAGCCAGCGCAGCCGCTAGAGTGAGCCAGACTAGATTGTATTCCACGCAATAGCGGCAAGATCGTGCTCCCCATCTCCCATGGGTCTTCCTCGATATTTCCCACCAACACGTCGTCCACCTCCTTGTGGCCCGTGGCCCCCACCCCCCACCAACCCGTCGTCGCGGATGTTCTTATGGCAGCCTTGGGGTCTTAATACATTGAGGTTCGATAACTAGCTGTTTCACTTTTGTAAAATTGTGGGATGAGGTAAATGTACATTGGCCATGAACAATACAAAGATTACTCAAAAAGTGACAGAAGACAGATGGTGGAACCACTAGGTCTATTGATTCATTCCATAATTTTATATCACGAATCATACGATATAGCAATTGACGGACAATGCTTCACTGTGGGATGCTCGGTTGGCGTGGTTGACTAGAGTTCTGCGCCGGTCCACAACGGCGTCATGAATTTTGTTACTTCCTTCTACCCGCAAGAGCATCGAACACCCCCATTACCCTTAGTAGCGCTATTGGGATGCCCGGAGCTGCACAGGGACATTGGCGACTACTTCATCCAGCACCATAGGCCCCCACTCGTCTTCCATGGCTCAAATGAACCTCTGGAGCAGTTCGTTGGCCGAGCGTTTGGTGAGTGCTCCTCGAACTCGAACATAGTTTGCCTCGGATTTGGATGCTGGGGTACGGGTGCATCTTGCCAGTCGCTTGACAGCGCATGCAAAGCCTTACTTTCCCTCTTTATCCCTGAAGGCCCGAAGAAGCGCATGGTGCTATTGCCGGGCCCCCTACCGGGCATACTCAAGGTGCGAATCCCGAACTTCTGGGGGGTATCAGTACAACCCTGTGCCATGGGTCGCCTGTTGTTCTTTCCCTGTGTGCTCAGAGATCAATGTGGGGGCTGGGTGTACGGTCGCGAGGAGGAGCCACAAGTGGCATGTTGCAAGGGGGATAGACTGGCTGCCACACGTTAAACACACTGGCGCTCACGCGCCCATCCAGCCAAGCCTACCACCACCTCCTCACCGCATCCCATATGCAACAATATACTGGATCGCTGTGTACGTTAACGACACCCTCCGTCACACCAACACATCAGTCCCGCTGGTTGTCAGCACGCCGCCAGCTCGCTAGTCATGTGTGGCTGTTGAAAACGGCGCGTATCCACCGCCTGCCCTCCGTTGCTGTAGTCGGACTGGTTCGCCAAGCACCGCGGGAAGAAGCCAGCCATGGCTGTGGCGCTTGTGGAGCGGTACGCAATTGGAGCACCCGCCGGGCTGGGAGGGTGCTGTTGGGGCGAGACAAGGCGGATCATGGCTGATCTGGTGCATGTGAACCAGTCTGGTCAACGGCGCGAAATGGGTCGGGGACTTTTAGGGGAGCACGTACTTTCTGTATGTGGGCCTGCGAGGGTCTGCGAGCGCGACACCAACCGGCAGACTTACCCTGTGGGGATCAAACACCTGCGCAGTGGCAGTGGCACTGGCAGTGGCGTCGTCCGTGGGCGGGTGCAATTCGTGTGTGTGTGTGGGGGGGGGGGGGCATGGGCGGGAAAGCTTGTGAGATCATGTGGCTGAGGATGCGGCTGGCGCTGCACCATCATGGCAGGGAGTGCAAGGGAACGGTGCGGTGCTCATTGGAGATGCGGCTGAAGCCAACACTCCGCTCCACCTGCCATCGCGGCTCACCGGACGTGTGTTGGGAGGCAGCTCCTCCACGGTTCTCTTCGCGCCTTTTCCCCCGGTCAGTCGCACCACGTCTTCTATTCCCGCCCTCGCCGGCTCCGTTCCCAATCCTCAGGCGCGAGGTTGAGGGTGACCCCACCACCTGGAATCGTATGATGTACGGCCTGAAACTCATCGCGGACGCGGCGGGGCAGCGGGAGGCGGGCGTCCTGGTGGCGGTGGTGCAGCAGCAGGTGGGGATCACACAGGGTCCGGAAAACAACGGAAAAGGATAACAAACACCGGGAGGCTGGGATGATGCGTGGCAGTCATATGTGGTGTTGTTTGTGAGTGGGGCGTTCGTGGGATGGGACGTTTGTGGGTCGTTTATGCCCGTCGGCACGGGTGTGCGGGTGTGTGCGGGGGTCCGCTTGACGCCGCCACTGCGGATGGGTGGCGTCATGTTGGGGCGATGAGAACTCGAGGACCCTGATGCTGCCCCCAGACGGAAGGGAAGGGGACCAGTACGCCTTGTGGACCCACGGTGCTCGCACGGTACATCTTCTGTGTCTCGCTGCCGCCGGTACATTCTCAACCGACCTTGCTTTACCCTGGCTTCTGTCCTCGCCAGGGCACGGGCGATCTGCCGCCGGACCGGGTGCAGGCGGTTTCCCACAACCTGACCCTGGAAAGGAGGTGGGTTGTCCCCGTGAGGGGCTAGGAGCTCTCGTGCGGCCGAACCGCAAGCTCCATGCATGCGTGTGGGAGCAGCGGCAGCTAGCAGGCGACCGTGTGGGGCGTCCGTGTCGGGAAGGGCGGCGCAGCAGTGAAAAAGGGAGCTTGGGTGCGCGCGCCATGCCTTCTCTCCACTGCCTTCTCTCCACTCCGGTCGCCACGAGCCCACCAAGCCAGTGCCAATCGCCTCCGCAGCGTCAGCAGCGCCCTGCCCTGCGACTCCCACCACGACAGGCTCATACTACCGCTCCCCATTCTTGCGCCGCCAGGGGCCCTGCCCTGCAACTCCCACCACGACAGGCTCATAATACCGCTCCCCATTCTTGCGCCGCCCGGGGCCCTGCCCTGCAACTCCCACCACGACAGGCTCATACTACCGCTCCCCATTCTTGCGCCGCCCGGGGCCCTGCCGGACGACCCCGCGATCCGCCACGTGCGCGACGCCGCCCTCGCCCGCCTGGGCAAGCTGGTTCTGGAGCTATGCACCGAGTACTACAGCCGCCTGTCGCGACACGTGGCGAATAAGGCGACGACGCGGCGCACCGCGCTGGCGGGCCCGCTGCCGGCCGAGCTGGCGGCGCGGACTGCATTCAAGGTAGGGAGGGCGCCGGACATTCAGTGCCTCATGGTCCGACAACAGCGGGCCGTCGATGTGGTCCTGATGCGTCAGCTGGCAGCATTTGCCGAACGTGCGTGGGTCCTTCATCGCGACGTTGACGTCGCCTCTTAAGCTCTTGCTGCCCGCCTGGTCCCCGTATTGTCCCCCCACCCCGTGGCGCGCCTCGAAACGTCTTTCCTAAACGGTGTTTCTCGCATCCACGGGCCTTCCTCGAAACCTCGCGGTGCAGCTGGCCGTGTACGCGGAGTTCCGGCAGGACTGGGCTACGGCGGTGGCGCACTACCGCGAGTCGTACGCGGCGATCCTGGCGGTGCAGGTGCGGAGGGCGGGGCGCGGGGTGCATCGGGCGACGGAGGGCTGCCGGGCGCCCCTCGCTGCGTGACCAGCTGCTGGTGCCACTCCACAGCGCCTTAGCACCTTACGCAGCTGCCTCCAACTGACTAACTAAGGCTCGCGCCCCCCCCCCCACACACATATACACGTTTTGCCCCTGCCAGGTCGGAGTCCCGCCCCGGCCTCAGCGGTGGACGGAGGTGCGTGTTGGGCCGGTTGGTGGCGGGTAGGCGCGTTTCCAAATCAGATGCGGCGCCGCTGCCTGGCGGGAAAGGAAAGACACAGCCGTTGGACTGCGACCCGGGCGACCCGACTCGCGCCGTCGGTCCCACCCCCTCCTGCTTGTTGGTGCCCCCTCCCCCGTCCCCTGCCTGGCTCCGCGCCGGGCCCCAGGTGTGCGCCGTGGCCGAGCTGGTGCACCTGAAGCTGGTCATGCTGGCGGTGCACCAGGGCCGGGTGGAGGACGCGGTGGCGCAGGTGCGGGCGCACCTGGCGCACTTCAGCAGACCACCGGGTGAGCGGCGGGCAGGAGGGCAGGAGGGCAGGAGGGCGGGCGGGCAGGAGGGCGGGCAGGGGGGCAGGAAGGCGGGCAGGAGGGCAGGAGGGCGGGCGGGCAGGAGGGCAGGAGGGCGGGCGGGCAGGAGGGCGGGCAGGGGGGCAGGAAGGCGGGCAGGAGGGCAGGAGGGCGGGCGGGCAGGAGGGCGGGCAGGGGGCAGGAAGGCGGGCAGGGGCAGGAGGGCGGGCAGGGGGGCAGGAAGGCGGGCAGGAGGGCAGGAGGGCGGGCGGGCAGGAGGGCGGGCAGGGGGGCAGGAAGGCGGGCAGGAGGGCAGGAGGGCGGGCGGGCAGGAGGGCGGGCAGGGGGGCAGGAAGGCGGGCAGGAGGGCAGGAGGGCAGGGGGGCAGGAGGACCCGGGTGCGGAGGTGTACACATAGTGCGGAGGTGTACACATAGTGCGGACGTGTACACATAGTGCGGAGGTGTACACATAGTGCGGACGTGTACACATAGTGCGGAGGTGTACACATAGTGCGGAGGTGTACACATAGTGCGGAGGTGTACACATAGTGCGGACGTAGCGCGCGGAGGTGTACTCTCCAAGAGCATCACCCTGCCCGCCCGCAACTCCGAATCTCGCCGTCGTACCCTACCCGCACATACCACAAAACCCCACCTGCACCGTCCCTGACCTCACTCCACCTCGCCAAGCCCCTTTCTTCAGCCCACGCACCGCCCCGGGCCCTCCCGCGCCACCTGGCAGGCATGCTGCCCCCCGCCGCGCACAGCAGCCACCTGGGCTACCTGGTCCGCCAGCACCAGGTGGCGGCGCAGGAGGTCGGGACGCACGTGGACGCGCTGCCGGCCTACATGCCGGCGTCGGGCGGCGGCGCAGCCGCGGGCTCCGCCGCCGCCGGCTTTACTGGCGGCAGCACCGCCAGCGGCATGATGCAGCCCAGCATGGTGCAGCAGCAGCTGACGGGGGGCGGCACAATCGGCGGCTCGGCGGCGGCGGCGGGGGCCACGGGCGCCACGGTCAATAGCACGGGGGCGATGGCGGCGGCGGCTGTGCCGTCGTCCACGCTGAAGGACTGCAGCCGGGCGCACCTGCTGATGGCGGCGGCGCGGCTGGCGGTGGCGCGGCGGCAGGCGGCGGACGGTATGCGCATCGCCCGCAACGGCTCCGTCGCGGCGCATGGTCCGGGGGGCCCCGCGCCCGCGCTGGACACGGCGCCTGTGCGGCGGGGGCAGTACGTGGGGCAGCTGGTGCTGCGGAACGAGGCGGCGCAGGTGCGAAGCGAGGAGCGGGGCGGCGGACGGGCTGGGGCGGCGGACGGGGGCAGGGGCGGGGAGTCTGTGTGAGGTGACGGAGGAAAGGCGGGAGCTGCGGGCTACGTTCTCCTGGATTAGCGAGCGGAGAGTCTGGGGGGTTCGAGGAAGACCCGTGGGGGGGCCGGGAGCGAAGGGGATTCAGACCCCCGCCAGGTGCAGGCCGAGGAATCGTGGCAGGCCAGAGGTCGCGTGAAGTGGAGGCAAGACGATGGGGTTCGGGGGGTAGCTAGTCTGGATCGCCCCGCCTGCCTGGGTGCGGTGTCGGGCGTGTTGTGAAGGAGGTGGCCTCGGACTCAGCACCTTGCGTACGCACACAGTGGCCCGGAGGAAGGGTCCAGAAGGGCATCCAGCAGGCGCCCCATGATGCCCGCCGTCCCCCCTCCCCGCCGGCAAACCGACACCCCCCTTGTTCGGGTCTTCTCGCTATCCCCCCCCCCCCCTTGTTGCTCCAGGGCGGGTACTCGCCCCTCTCTGAGCACGACTACCTTCTCTTCCTGGAGGTGGGTGCTGGCGAGGACCCCTTGGAAAGGCGCCAGTCGATGCACATTGGGTGGGAGATGGAGCACTGGCTCCGGGTGCGACACGGACGCATCGCAAGGGTGTGTGCGGCCCACTCCTGCCTGTGCCCTCCCTCCCTCTGATGCGCGCCTGATGTCCCCGCCTGCACCTGCTCCCACTCCTCCGTCCTGCCCCCACCAGTCTGAGGAGTGCCGGCTGGTGACCCCCGCCTACGTCATCGACGTCATGAACTCGGCGCTGCTGATGCTCAAGGACTGCACAGGCAAGGCGCGCCTGCGGGGTTTGCTGGCTAGGGGCGATTGCGCGTCAGGGGTGGTTTCGGCGTAACGGGTCAAATGCCTGTCGGCGGACGGCGGAGTCGGGGGCGGATGCGGATGCGACCGGTGACAGGGTACGCGAGCCTTGACGTGCCTTCGAGCCTCGACTCAGTGCGCCTCCTCACCACTGCGAGCCTGAATCTCTGGTAGAGCATCAGATAAGTCTGCTCGCCCTTTGCAGGGGCCGACCGGTTGCGGAGCCAGCTGGGGGGCACGATGGCGGCCGAGCACGTCCTCGCCAACAACCTGTCGGCAGCACGGAAGCTGCTGCTGCAGGTGCGTGACGGAGGGTCTGAGGGACACGTGGCAGCGAAGTGGGGGTCTGGTGCGGGGTGGGGGTCCTCGTGCTGGGCTGCTGAAGGAGACCACTGCCTGCGCCCTGTGGCTTGCTGGAATGGGGCGGGGCGTTGCTGTAGAGCTGGTGGCCGTTCAGAACGCTTGGGAATCGAGGACTGACTTCCGTCCCTGCCACGCCGGCCGCTCCGCTGCCCCGGCTGCCGCCCCCAGGTGTGCCACCAGTACCGGCGGGAGGGGTGGCTGCTGCCGCTGCTGCAGGCGCTGGTGTCGTTGCGGGAGGTGGCGCAGCGGCTGCGGCTGCCGGCGGAGCACCTGTGCTACAGCATGGAGATCGCCGCCCTGGCGACACAGCTGCAGCACCAGCCCGCGGCGCCGCTGCTGCGGCAGGGCTCAGCCCCCAGCACCGCGCACCCCATCACCCTGCTCACCGGCTCGGCGGAGGACCGCGCAGCGGCCGCGGCCGCCAGCTCCGCCGCCGCCGCACAGGCCGACTGCGCGAGCCGGGTGGTGGATCCGGGTGCGGCGATGGCTGCTTGCAGGTCTGCGGTGAACACGCTTGTGACGGGCATCTCGGAGATCAAGCAGGGCATCATGAAGTCCACGGTGGTGCCTACCGGGGTGGGGGCTGCCGCCACGCCGATGTCGCCCGCCCAGTCGCAGCCGAGCTCCGACGCTAGCACCTCCCACCTGGCGCTCGGGTCGGTGGGGGCGACGCCGTCGGGAGGCGTGCCAACGGCGGTCAGCAGCGGCGGACTGCCGCGGCATTTCCACTATACTGTGGGTGCGGAGGGGAGGGGAGGGGAGGGCGCAGCTGCGTGCCTCGGGCAGCGCGCACAAAGGGCACAAAGGGGGGCCGCGACAGCTGGCACCGCGGCCTTGCATCCGTATCCGCATCCGCCCGATCCTCAAGTTGCCACCTGAGCCTGCACCCCACCGCCACTACCACCCCTGCTGCCACAATCAGGTTGAGCACCTGGACCTGCGAGAGGCTCAGCGCAGGGCCCGGGAAGCGGGCGACCCACGACCGGTGGCAGACATCATGCATCGGCACACGCAGCAGGACTTCGGCTGGTGCAGGTGGGCAGGGAATGTGACACGTAGTGGTGCCCCTGCCCAGGCGGGTAGTGGTATCACTTGTGCAAGCGGCTTGGCATGAGGATGGAGAGGCTTGGAATGGGCGCGGCGCACCTAGCCGGCACTCCGTGGTCGCACTACAGGGTCGCACTACAGGGTGGCACTACAGAGTGGCACTACAGAGTGGCACTACAGAGTGGCACTACAGAGTGGCACTACAGAGTGGCACTACAGAGTGGCACTACAGGGTGGCACTGCAGGGTGGCACTGCAGAGTGGCACTGCAGGGTGGCACTGCAGGGTGGCACTACAGGGTGGCGGTGCTGGGGAGCCACTGCTGGGGGACTGGGGAGCCACGTGGGCGCATGCGGGTTGGCGCTGTCGGGGCGCGTGACGGGCTGCTGCCGGGAGGGGGCGCGCCGCGCAACCTGAGGCAAGCGCCGGAAGGAGGCGCGCTGGGGCCGTCAGGACGAGCTGGGTTCCGCAGAGCCTCACCCACACCCACGGTTTTCCTTCGTACACGGGTTGTTGTCCTTGCAACCCGCGATGCATGGACAACCAGCTCCTGCCCTGCCGCTCCACGTGTGGCACATGGCGTGTGACGTGTGACGTGTCTGTCTGCGTCTGCAGGTGTGTTGCGCTCGCCGCCGGCTTCACGTACGGGCGGCCGGACCCGGACACTGTGGACTTCTACCTGGCCCTCTACAACCAGCTGCCGCTGCCGCTGCCGCTCAAGGGCGTCATCTTGCACTTCGCGGACGACCATGTAGGTGACCAGGCAGGGGAGAGGCAGGGGAGAGGCAGGGGAGAGGCAGGGGAGAGGCAGGGGAGAGGCAGGGGAGAGGCAGGGGAGAGGCAGGGGAGAGGCAGGGGAGAGGCAGGGGAGAGGCAGGGGAGAGGCAGGGAAGAGGCAGGGAAGAGGCAGGGGAGAGGCAGGGAAGAGGCAGGATATGACCCGCGACATGAGCTGCTCCTGAGCGGTACATCATCTGGAGTATCGAGGTCCCGCGAAGCGAATCCAAGTGCTGTGGGGGCCCTTCTGCTGCCCTCGCGCCTGTCCGAACCAACTGCGTCGCCTAAGCCCCCCTCTCTCCCACACCCCACACCCCACCTCCCGGCCTCACCCCAGGGCGACTTGTGGGTGCAGGCCCTCCCTGGAGTCATCTCCGCCAGCGAGTCCGCGGCATCGCCGCTGCCGCAGCACATCGGCGCCGCCCTGGACTCCGCCACTCACTCCTTCCACCACCTGCACCTCAACTCCCACTTGCGGCCGCACGACACGCGACAGCGCCTCCAGCTTGGCAGCTCGCAAGGTAGGACGGTGTCGGGTACGAGGCGGGGCCCTGAGTGGGTGCAGTCCTTGTTGCCTAGTCGCTGTACACGGTTTGGCTGGCTGGACCAGCACCCCGGCAGGCCACCGTCGCAGGCTATGAGCCCGCCCCACTAGCCCCACACGCTCACGGCAGCCGCGTTCCACTCCCAACACTGCTCGGGTACGGCGCCGCTGGTTGCCAATGACAGCCGCGTTCCACGCCCGACTGTCGACCGCAGGCGAGGAGCCGCAGCAGACGCCAGCGCCCACGGACCCGCGGGTCAGTCATAGCGCCCAGGCGGCGTCGGGTGACCACCGGACCAGCGACAACGGGGCCGAGCGACTGCCAGGTAGGGGGTCGGGAGCGGAAGCGGCGTGTAGCGCCTGGATGGTTGATGTTGGTGTTGTGGTGGGCACGCAGCAGGTAGAATGGTTGCGGAGTGTGCTTGGGCAGCGCAGGGACGGGAAGGGCTCGCGGCCACGGGCCAGGCAGGGCAGGGCTAGGGGTGTTGCACCCCGGCTCGCAGCTCCGGCTGCGTCCTGCCTCCAGCAACCCTATTCGCACAACCCTCCGCGATCCCCAACATAGGCCAACCCCCCGGCCCGTGCAAGCCTAGCACACCTCCTCACCCACCGCCCTACTACAGCCCCCCACCTCACCTCCCCCTCCGCAGGCCAGCTCCATCACACCGCGGGGCCGCCCTCCACCTCCACCTCGCCCTCCCCCGTCCTGTCCGGCCCCCCGGCCCCCGCCGCCTCGCTGCCTCCGGGCCGCTGGTCGCACTTCTCAGTGCGCCTGGCACCCCGCTGCCTCGGCCGCCTGCGGGCTGAGCGAGCCATCCTGCTGCTCTCGGACCACGCAACCGTGGTCTTCAAGCTCGCGTCCTTCTCCCCCGCCACCGCGGCCTCCTCGCAGCCAGGGGTCCTCACGGGCCCCCTGCTCGCACCCCCTGCACGCGGCCAAGACCGCCGCAGCGGTGACGGCGGTGCGGCCGTGGACCTGGCCGCCTCGCCGTTCCGGAGCATCCGCGCCGCCACTGCGGGCCCAGCGGTGGCGCCCGGGCAGCTGGTGCTGACGGTGGCGCACCTGGGGCCGCTGCCCACGTTGTCGTACGGCCTCCCCGCGGGCCTTGCGCTGCTGGGCGAGCACGCGCCGCTGCTGGCGGTGCTGGGCGTGCCGGCGGGGGGGCGGCCGCTGGTGGGTTGTGTTGGAGGAGGGCGGGGGCGTTGCTGCCCTTGGGGGCATCATCTTGTGTACGCATCGGCCGAGGTCATCAATCTGCCAGCAACAGCAGTACCTGAGGCGCCGTGAATCCGATGTGGGGTGGGGAATGTCTGCGGCTGATGCCGCAGCCCCACCCGACAGCAGCGGCCCCCTCGGGGCTCCACCCCACTCCTGCCACCACCTCACGAGCCCACTCGCCTTCCCCGCCCCCAGTTCTCCAGCATGCATCACAAAACGTCTGTTCTAAACGGTTTTTCCTGGCATCCACGGGTCTTCCTCGAAACCCCCCCAGGCGGGTGCCTCCATGGAGTTCGTCATCGGCCGCACCACGGGGGGCTTGCAGCCCTCAGACATCGTGCTGGTGGTGGACGACACAGAGGCCACTCAGGGCCTTATGGCGCTCAACAACGAGCGCTACCGCATACCGCTGCCCACAGTGCAGCCGGGACACACGCACACAGTGCGCCTGTGGGCGCGCTCGGCGGCGGCGGGCACGGCGGCCGTGGCGGCGGTGCTGTTGTGCCCAGCACAGGTGCGGCTTGATCGCCTGGGGCGGGAGGGTTAGGCAGGGCAACATGGCTGGGGCGGGAGGGCACGACTGTGGCGCATGAGTTGTTCATAGGGCAGGCCGGTGCAGGGAGGAGGGGATTGGCACTCTAGAACGCCGCGCCCCAGCGGCATCCGTGTTTTCCCTCGGCGGCGGCGGCGGCTCCACCAGCAGAGAGGCGACCTCGCCCCATGTGCAGATGTACTGGCAAGTATGTCCTCCACGCTCGCCCCACTCGCACTTCCCGGCGCAGGTGACTGCCACCGCGACACTGACCTTCGAGGAGCCGTTCGAGTTCAAGTGCAAGTAAGCGCGGGCGCTGTGGGGCCCTGGGGCCCTGGCCCAGATACAAGGGGCGGTATGGGTGGGGCGGTAGCGGGCGGTGGGCATTGTGGCGGCTGCCCCATCTAGCCCTCCTATCCCACCTATCCCACCTATCTATCCCACCTATCTATCCCACCTATCTATCCCACCTATCTATCCCACCTATCTATCCCACCTACCCCAGCTATCCCAGGGGCATTGCTGTGTCACAACCCCACCTGCATGAGTCGCCCCCATGCTCCTCGACGGACTCTGGTCCAACGCTACCTGCTTATTTCAGTCCGTCCTCACTGCGGAATTGCTCGTCATAACGGCTCAACGTGTTAACCACCCACGTGCCGGTGGCGCTGTCACAGGATGTGTTCGGAGGTGGGCGTGCACACCCTCTCGCTGCCGCGGCTGACATCCCGGGAGCTAGGCACCACCGCCCTCACGATAGGTGGGTGGGTGGTGGGGGTTATAAGATAAACCCGCGAATCCACGGCCGAGCCGTGGGGGTGGGGGGTGGGTTGCATGCGTTGCTAGCAAGGGGTGTGGGTGCGAAGTGTAGGATGCCAAGGCGCGGCGTGTGACGCCGCAAAGGGACGGGGGACGATGGGTGCACTCCTTGCGGAGCCTTTTCGCCACCAGTCCGAACACCGGGTCCCACGTCTTTTCCGTCGCCCTCCATGCCTCCACCTCGCCTCCACCTCACCTCCTCCGCGACGACCGCCCTCCCGCCACCCCCCGGCTCCACCCGCAGGCCAGCCTGTCATGGTCACCGCCATGATCCGAGCCCTGCAGCCAGCCACCTTGGAGCTGGCGAACGCGCAAGTGCGTCCAGGGTACAAACAAAGCTGCTCCTCCGACCAACTCACCAACCTGCCGTACAGCGAAGAGAAACCTAACGACCTGCTCCGGCCGGAAACCTTTCTCCAGGAGGAAAAACGCCATTACTTAGGATTTTGCGAGTGCCTGCATCCCCGCCAGCACTCGAAATTCCGCGCCCTCCCCACATCCCGCGCCCTCTTCTGCCCCCAGGTGGCCCTGGAGGCCAGCTCCGCCATCAAGCTGGTGGCGGACCCCAACCAGCAGCTCACGGCGCACGGCTCCGGAACCCCCATGCGCATGTCCCGCAGCGACGTCTTCACACTGCTGCTGCCCATCTGCCCAACCGAGCTCCTCGAGCACGGCCGCAGCATGGGCCGCTTGAACTTGCGGTGGCGGCGACCCGCGGGTCACGTGCTGCGGCCGTCTGTGCCGCAGCCGTCGCTCGGCGCGGCTGCAGGGGTGAAACGTGTGAGCGCCGGGGACGGCGGGCCCGCGGCGGCGGGCGGTGCGGACGGCAGCGTGGACCCGCTGGCGGAGCCGTGCCCTGACCCGTGGGTCACCACCGTCCTGGAGCTGCCCCGCGTGACGGTCTCGGACAGTCTTCTGACGGCGCGGACGCTGGGTCCGGCGCAGATCACCACGGGCATCTCCTTCACGTACACGTTACAGGTGGGAGGGCTGAGCGGCCGGGGCGACAGATTGAGTACGGCGCCGCGTGGGAGGATTGCTACCCTAGTGAACTAGCCACCCGTCGTAGGCTCATTCTTTCCCCCAACTGCTTCCAAAACTTCCTTCCCTCCTCCCTCCCGCCTCGCCCTCCTCCCTCCTGCCCGCCCTCCTCCCCGCAGCTCCAGAACTTCGGGTCGGCCCCCCTGGAGCTCATGATCTCGCTCATGGATGCCCCCGGCTTTGCATGCTCCAACGAGCGCAGCCCCTCCTTGTCGGTGCCCCCCCTGGAGCGGGCCAACGTGGCGTGGACCCTGGTGGCCAGCGTACCGGGCCACCAGCAGCTGCCGGGTGTGCGGCTGCTGGCGCCCCGACACAACTGCGCGCTGACCACGCAGAGCCCGCACGTGTACGTGCAGCCCTTCTGAGCTCGGCCGAAGAACGACGGGTGCGCGTAATGCGCATGACGTCTTTTGATGCGCGAACGAGGGCCGTCGCCTAATGTGGGGCCACTCACGGCATGACTTGACGAGGCTGTAGGTTGCTGGGGAGCCTTGGGGGCAGCAGCTAGGGGGTGGGAGTGGTAGCGGCCAACGGCTCGTTGTTGGGCGGGTGATTGGGTGATGGCAGCCAGGGCGGCGGTGGTGGTTGGCGCAGAGGGACTGCATTATGCGGGGCGGGGATGTGAAGAGCAGTAGGGTGGTGGTGCTTACGTGAATGCGGTTCTGGGGGTGGTGGTGGCAGGGGCTTGGGTGTGGAGATGTGGATGACGATGTCGGTGCCGGCAGTAGCCCGGAGGTCCACCACTGACGGACCCGTGTCCATTGGGTGCGGCATGCGGACAACTCGCATTGCGTACCAGGCACATACATGCCAACGGGACCTTGGCTCCCCTCTCGCGACACACTACAGGTCACATGTGGCTCACCTCTCTCCGGTCAAGTACATAACACAGAATTGCAGCTGATCACTTTAGCTGGCCGCCCTCAGCCCACATGGTCTGCGTGACCAGTCAGCACCGAGCTGCGGACGTAGCCACTCCGCTCGTCCACACAGCAGCCGCCTAGCCATACCCAAGGGCACGAGGCACTGCCGTCCGACCTCCTAACCAGCATGCCGCTCGCAGAGTTTCCTCGCAACGAAAGCCGTTGTGCAGTGCGCCCCTTCACCACTGCTGCCATAAGCCGCTAGCCCCACCGCTTCCTAACCATCCACATCACGGCACGGCGGGCTCCAAGCCTTGTCCATATCCTGCTACATGCGAGCAAGTGCGGCAGAATACCCCCGTGAAACGCGCCACAAAGCCTTGCCACTCACCAGTTTCGTGCTCATACATGCACCGCGTACCTAGCGCTGTGCTAGACCGCTCATATCCGGTATACCACATCGTCTCTTCTCATCCGCGCACAACTAAATATCACGCTTCCAATGGCAACCACGAATCTTTGTTGGTATCATACTTGCTCTCTTGCTCCCAGACTCGACTGTAAGAGCCTTTCATTTGTGAGCGGCGACCAGCTCCCGCTCAGGTCTTTCCTCCAAGCTCTCCCTCAACCCGTCACATGAGGTGCATCTTGAGGACCTCCTTGGTGGCCTTCCGGACGCGGCACCGGATGGTTTCGGAGCCCAGCCGCTGATGTGCCTGCGCAGCGGCGCACGGGTCGACCGAATAGGACATCAGAGAGCCGGTAGCTGCATCCAAGCCTCATTAGCTTCATGCCGGTTACCCCTACGGTTTGTGCGGCCTGCCAGGCCAGCGCAATCCTTCCTATTCGCTACTCCAAGGCGCCAAAGCAGACATCCGGCTATCAGACCGTCGTCGAAAAAAGCACACAACCCACAGCCCCGGCCGTCCTCAAGGCGCCCCTCGCCCGGCACTGCTCCCCCAGCCCCGCTCCTCCCCCCCCACCGGTTCTTTTCTGTAACCCCACCTCGTATCGATGGCAGCCCGAGAAGCCGTAGTACACCCCGTCCACCTCCAGGACGTCAATCTGCGGCCGGCGGCGGCACAAGGCCCACATGGGGCGGGTGACGAGGTGCGGGACAGCGGCGGGGCTGAGTCAAGCGAGGATGGGAAGAAGACACGAGGCGAGGGGCAAGCAGCCAACAGCCGGCAGGGGGCAGACAGGGCGGGTGAACGCCGGCGGGGAAGTCCGGAGACGTGAACACGGAGCTCCTCCTGGCGCCGGTGGCGGCCAGTGCACAGTTCCACATTATGAAAACCTGGAGGTGATGATTGCGGACGAGCTGCCCCTACGATCGCAGGGGCAGCACCCAAGCCTGCAAACCGATGCCCGCACGTGCGCGCCCTCCCTGGAGCGTGTCGTACCGGGGCTGCTCGCCCGCACCTGCTACCGCCCCGCCCCCCTCGTCGTTTCTCAATGGTTTTTCTTCGTACACGGGTTTTCCCTGCAAGCCCCCGCACCCACCCACCGGCTCCTGCAGCCCGATCTGCTTGATGCTCTCCATCAGCGCCGCCACCTTGTCCTGGTCTGCAGGCGGCAAGTGGCGAGGCGGCGGAGGTGCCAGCGGGGTGTGTGCGTTGCTGCATCTGATGCCCAGGAGGTGAGGGAGGCCCAAATGATGCCTTTCCTCACCTCCACCTCTCGACTCCATCGCTTTGCCATTCCCCACCCCGCCCCGCCCTGGCCGCAAGCCGTGAACGTCCCGGCCTCCTCTCAGCGCTGGCTGACCTCAGGAGCGTCGGAGGGCAAGGTCGAGCCGCCCGCAACACGTGGAGACAGGTCAAACCACCTAGCACAACCAGAGAGCCGCACAGCAGCTGTCGAGGAACCCCCTCACCGTTGCCCCGCGTGCGACCAAGCGGCCGGCGGATGGCCGCTATCGGCAAGTCCGTAATGAGCCTCCCATCGTCTCGTGCACCCGAAGCAGACTCTGGAGCGGATAGGGGCGGAAGGGGCGCGGGAGGGGCGCTGAGAAGGTGAAGGAACGCAGGGCAGGAGAGGGGAGGACAGCACTGCCATTTGAGTGTTTACGTGCGCCAACAGCGATGCTCACTTTCTTTGTTGTCGAAGGTCCAGTTATATTTGCTAGCGCTTGCGCCGGAAACTGCAAAAGGCTCCATAGGTGTCAGTGAACGCAATCCGCGAGCCAACATCATCTCGCCCATTGTTACCTGCGCTTGCGGCCTGTCCATCTGAATCCACAGCAACTTTTTGGTTCTGCTCAGTTGAACTAACACAGCGGACAACCTTCGCCCGGCCCAAGCAAGCAGGACGTGCGACGAAGGTGCATGACCGAGTTTGCACGGGGAGGTGCGGGCAAGCGATATGGGCAATCATCATTTTTCTGTATGCAATTGTGCAGGAACGGGCTGTGATCGAAGGTAGAAATTTCGGCGTATTAATGTACATGATGGGACGAGCTCTGACGTCCCCATTCCTCGGGCAAGCGCGAGGCCGGAAAGATATCGTGAATTGTATTTTAAAGCATAACTTGCATCGGTACAACCTTGTCGACATCAATCGACGTGAATCGCTGCTTTTTGCCCTCCAAGCCACCGCCCAGGGTTTTCCGAAGGACCTCCGCCTTGACTGCAGACCGGTATTGCAATTGCAAGTATGCAGCTGTCACCCGCAATCACAAGTCGCTTTGTGCGTGGTAGCGCAGGTGCGCGTTGCGGCAGCGGTTGGCGCCTGACGGAGCGCTTACCCAGCGCCCGCGACGCGCAACCCGGGAGATCTCTACATCTTTGCTTCGCGATTGTCTGCATTTTTGCCCTGCGCCGCGCCTAATTCTTCTGGGCGCGTTACGGGGATATCGACGTCTCCCGGGCAGCGCAAAGTCTCGTCCCACCCGCACGCGCCGAACCTTTTGCCGGTTTCGCAGGTGCCACCTCCCGGCCCTATTCCCTGCCTGCGGTGTCCAAGGTCGGCCGCAAGCCCTGCAAGGTGCGGGAGGACTGCTGCCAGCTGTTCGCAGATCAAAACGTCTTATGCCGCTGCATAAACAAACGCCGTGTGCCGCCTGGTGCCGCCCGAGGATTACATCTACCAGCCCTGAAAGCACGGCGCAATCATTTTATGATTGCTTAGATTTCTATCGAGGTCTTGGCAGCGCGCCACCTCGCAGCTCGTTTGCGCAGGATGCGTCTTGCGGCATGACGCATCCGCTTCCGTGTGCCGCGGCACGCCATCCACCTGCCCCCCTTCTCCGCATTGACCGGGGCATTCGAGTTACTGTTCCGAATCCACCGCGCTATCTTATCACCTCCGCCATCCGTGTCATGCCCGTGCTCCTCCTGCTCAACAAGCTCACCCTCGCCCTGATGTGGACCGTAATGATGGCCGGCCCGCCCCTAACGCGCCAGCGTGGGCCCTTCGGCCAATCCCAACCACCTTTCGGCATCCCAAAAGCTCCGAAACCCATCCCATCCCCCTTCCTCCCTTCCTCCTCCCCCTTCCTTCCCCCAGTCGCTACATTTCCCCCGTCACGTTACCGGTCCTTTTTTGTAACTCCCCCTTCCTCCTCCCCCTTCCTCTTCCCCCTTCCTCCTCCCCCTCCCTCCCTCCCCCGCAGCCCGTGTGCTTCAAGGAGAACAACCCCGACCGCATCGATGACGCCACCACCGGCAAGCCCTCCACCACCCCGGGAGGTTCCTCCACGACGCCCACGGCGTACGGCACGGAGCCCGTGGTGTCGACCGCAGGTACGACACCAGCGCCCTGCGAGGAAGCCCGGTGGTGGTGGCGGTGGTGGTGGTGGCGGTCCGCCGGCGTCAGCAGCACGAGCCCACACGGAGGCTGGGGGATTCGAGGGAAACCCGTGGAGGCTGGGGGAGGGGGGAGTCAAGCTGGACCGCGCAAGTGACTGTGCTCCCAGGCCCACGCTGCCCCCTCCGCGTCACGATCCCCCCCCCCCGCGCCCCCGCGCCCCCGCGTAAAACGGGTTTTATACACTCCCCCCCCCCGCCCCGCGCTGCAGGCCTCCGCTCCGTCAACCTGGGCCCCGTGGCGTCCGTCATGTATCCCGTCCTGATGTACGGCACGTTCGCCGCCGCGGCAGCGGCGATCGCCATGCCTGGCACGCTGGGTGAGTGACGTCAGCGGGTACGGCGGCGGGGGCCGCCGCCGCGCCGCGCCCTTGCTCGCCCTCGCTGCCGTCCTGCTGGACCCCGCACTCGCATCTACCCCCCCTCCTATCATTTCTTCCGCCGAAATGGAGCTCCGGCTGCCGCCAATAACGGCGCCGTAAGCTAAACCCTAGGCTACCGAGCCCTGTGGGCTTTGAATCCGGATATCCAGCCGCAGTCCTCCTCCTCCTCCTCCCGGTCCTCCTCCCCCCTCCCTCCAGGCTCCTTCCTGTTCCGCAGTGCTACCATGACCACCACCCACAAGATCCTGATCATGTCAGCTGGCGCCGCCCTCATCCCCTCCGTCATCGCCCTGAGGCAAACCCAGGTGGGCAGCTGCCGGCGGCCGCATCCCGCCACCTGCGAGTCTCGCGGCTCGCCTGGTGCCGCAGCCCCCGAGCTACACACTCGGGCATAGGGGCACCTCCATGCTCACCCCCATCATCAACCGCATCGCCACCTACCCACCCCCACCTCACTCCAGCTGCGGTAGCAAAAACAATATTTTTTTGAGTTAATAAATTTTAAAGTTGACGCTTGACGATTTATGGTTATGTAAGATTTTATATCATGACATCATGTCTGGAGATATTTATTATTTAATCAATAATTCGTTTTTTGCTCCCTGGTTTCGCCTCCACCCCACCCTGCTCCACCCCACTCCACCCCCCCAGCGAGCCGCAGACGCGGGCATCCTGGCCTCCCCGTCGTTCAAGCAGATGGTGTCGTCCAGCCTGCTGCACGGAGTTCTGGGCCTAGTGGTGCTGTCACAGGTGGGTGCGTGTTGAGGCGGAGGAGGGGGCGTGCAGCCAGGGGGTGGGGGCGGCAAGTGGGTGCAGTGACGCCTCGCTGTCTCCCCTTCTCCTCCCCCCCTTCCGGTTTTTTTTGCACACATACACACACACACACAGCGCAGCATAAATAAAACACACACACACCTCCCCCGACCCACGGGTTTCCTCTCATACCCCTTCCCCGCCCCGTTCCCGCCGGCCCCTTCAGGCTGTCTCCCTGCGCAACCCAATCCTGGGGGCCTGCGTGGGCGGCCTCACCGGACTGACCACCATAACGACGTCGTACACCCTCATGAAGGTTGGTGGTGGTTGAGGGTTGGGGGTTGGTTAAATGTGGTTGGCGCCCGGGACGGCGCCTATTGGCGGCGGGTGGTGGCGGGATGGGCGGGTCCGCAATGAGGGCCTCCGCAGTGCGGGGGCATCTGCGCTGCTGCCGGACCTGTGTACATGCTGTGCTGCTGCGGACGTGACTGACTGCCGGGTAGGCTTATTTAGGGGATTGAGGGGGTGAGGGGGTGAGGGGGTGAGGGGGTGAGGGGGTTAGAGGGTTAGGGTTTTAGGCACCTGAGGTCGGGGCGGGGTGGGGCCCGTTGGTGGACTACCGTCTGGGCCTCACTCGCGCCTTCCTTTGCCAGGTCGGGCCGAACACCTAACCCTGCCTGCTGCCCGCTGCCTTCCCGTGTGTCCCCCTCACCCAACAACCCACCTCTCCACTACTACACCACTCCACCGCTCCACGCCGCCGCCGTCAGATCCGCGAGAGTGGCCAGCTGGCTCCCAGCGTCCGGGGCATGCTGGGTGGTGTGCTGTCGCTGCTGACCCCGGCCAACATGACAGCGGCAGCTTACTCGGTGCTGACCGTCGCCATGGCGGGTGGGTTTCCAGGGGGCGGAGGGGCCGGGTCCTGTCGGTGCGCCCCCTCCCATGTCCCTTCCCACGGCACCACAACCGCACCCGCCCGCCTGATCCCTCCCCACCCACCCCACAACTCTTAAAGTCTAAACCCCCGCCCCCCTCCCACTGCCCGCCTCCCACTGCCCGCCTCCCACTGCCCGCCTCCATCGCATCGCAGCTGCCGGCGCCACCCTCTTCACCGTCGACCCCGCAGCCCCGTGCTTCATGTTCTTCGAGCCCAAGGTGTATGGGAGCAGCTTGAGGCGTCACCACTGGGGGCCCAGGGCGGGGCTGCGACGACGTCACAACCCACCATCGCAACCTCTGACCGCAACACACACCCCTCACATCTTCAAGAGACACCGGCCGCTATGCCCGTAACCCGGCCCAACACTGAACCCCTTTTTGGCTAAAACCCCTCCCCGCCTCGGCCCCCCGCCAGGATGCCGTACACGTGTTCGCAACCCGCATGACGGGCGCCTCCATGCTGGCCAACGCGGTGCTGCTGTTCACTGTCAAACAAGCCGCAGACGACGGTCGCCAGGGTGAGGGGGTCGTCGGCTGGCTGGGTCCTGGCTGGGTCCTGGCTGGTTGGGTGGTTGGGTGGGTGCTTCCCCGGCTTCTTGTACTCGCTGCGATTTCAGCCGTTCCAATTGCTGCCGCATTATCAGCTGCTAATTGCGGCTTTCCTGCCCCATCCGAATCTCGCCACCCAAATCTCGCCACCTAGAACCCTTCGTTGCCCCCTCCCCCCCCCGCCGCTGCCACGGGTTTCCCTCGAACCCCCGCCGCTGCCGCCGCCGCCTGCTGCAGGCTCCCCCATCTTCCGCAACGTCAACGGCGCCATCGCCACGTTCGCGGGCGCCACCGCGGCCGTCCTGGCGTACGCGCTGACGGTGAGCCGCCTCCTGCCGCCCCCATACCCTGCACCCATGCACCTCCGCGCATAGGGCGCGCGCTGTAGGTAAACGCATACCACGACATCGCTCTTGCCGCTAGCAGGAAACCACCAGGTTTCAGCGCACCGCCTGTGCCACACAAAACACGCGCTTATGCCTCCAACACCGGCCCCGTATCCTGCTGCCCCTGTCCTGACTCCCTAGTAGCCCTTCCGGACGGGGTAAGGTAAGACCTTGGCCTTACGTTATGCGACCCCACAAAATCTCCATCCTCACTCTCACATACTTGGCAGATCGGGGTGGCCCGGCCCGAGACAGCCACCTGGAGCTTCGTGGGCGCCATGGCCGTCACGGCGCTCGTAACCGGATACAACTACGCCACGGCTCCCAGTGAGCGTACGCGTCAGGTGTAGGAGGGAGGAGCGGGGAGGACGGAGTAGCCGTGCAGAGCCGGGCCGGATGAGCGAGGCCGACGAGGAGCTCCCTGCAGTGTTGCGGCGTCCGTTGCGACCGCGGGTGGGGTAACGTGAGGGGACACCTGTCGCAAGCTTACCTTCGTCGCCGTAAAGCTCTTCACACCGTGCAGATATGTTAAGGATGTGGGCTGCGGGGAGAGCCGCTGGAAGTACGGCCAATCGGAGCTTAAATGTCGGGGTTGTTCGTGGCGTGTTAATTCGGTCTCGTTTCCGGAGATCTTATGCCACAGATGTTGGTGTTTGACGCGGTCGATAGTGAGTCCGCCGACCGTGAGTTGTCAGGCGAAGCAGAGTCTTCCGGAGAGTCGACGCAGTCGACGCCAGTGCCGTCGCTTTTCGGGTGCATTTTTGCGTACCAAAGGTTCGTCAAAGTGGTCTCCTGATCTTTGGGCTTTTCTGCCTCGTTGTTGATCTTATTTTGGTTGCCTCGACCTGTCGGAATGGCCAAATTTCGCTTCGACGGTTGGCCCTGTCACGTCGCGTATGGTGGGGAATGCTCGAAGAAGTTGGATACGTGAAGATATTGTTTTTTGTATGTTGAATAATTTCTTGTTGATGGAGCAGGCGGTTGCCTCGCCGTGCGGCGGACCTGTCGAGGGTTGCTCTCGGTTGGGCCGAGCGCGCGATTGGACGTCGCCGTCGCGTCAGGCCTTGACAGGTTGGATGTCTTCATAAGCGTCTTTGGGTTACTTTCTGAAAATAATTTTGCCATTGTATACGCACACAGCTTTTGCAGCGAACGAAAGCACCGAAGCAGGAAGCCTATTTGACAAGTGCGCGAGGGTCCGCGAGACTTCATCCATACTGCCAGGCGCCCAGAGTAGCACATCATAGAAGCTGTCTCGAATATTACATAAAAGCGTGTTTTTGCCGCTCATAGCGTGCGTTGCCCCTAGATTAGCCTGATGCGGTCCCGCCTGCAGTCATGGCAGCCCATGCCGCCGCATCCGCTCCTCGTCTTGCTCCTCGCCGCGTCTATCTTCGTACTCACCTACGCCAGCCGCGCCATGCTCACAGCGGCCATCCAGCAACAACAGCCACAGCAGCAGCGGCTCGAGCCACTACCACAGCAGCTGCATGAGCTGAGCCAAGCCAGGACATCCACGTATCCGTACGGCAGCAGCTCGATACGGCACCCGTTCGTTGTCTGGATCCCGGAGGGCATCAACCCGGTCTCCGCCAGCGGCAACGGTGGTGCGGTGAGCAGCAGCACCGACCGCCGCAGCAGTCGCATGCTGCGCGGTATGGTGGACGCGGCACAGGCCGCGTGGAGCCTGCACTGGCGGGCACAGCATGTGAAGCTGCCAGAGCCGGAGCCCTCGAAGGAAAGCGGCGCAGGGGCTGGGACCACAGTGGCGCTCCCTACTGTAGGCAACAGCATTGCTGCTGCTACTGGTGATACGGCCGCTGCTGCTGCTACAGCTGGTCCTGCCGTGGCACATTCGGCTGCGGCTGCCGCCGCCGTGAACGCCATCAGCAGCGAGGTAGACAGCGAGGACTACGCGGACCTCCCCGCCCGCGACGAGGCGAGCAACCCCGAGGAGGAGCACGAGGCAGCCGACATGTACGACGGCCATGTCGTACATACCGTTTGGGCACACGTGGTGGAGGTTCCGTCGGAGTTGGAGACGCGGTCATCGCGGGGACGTAGCACCAGCGTCAGCTCGCCTGACAATCTCCTGGCGGCGGCGACGGCGGCGGCGGCAGCGGCGGCGGCGGCGGCGAAACACCTCGACGTCGCTCCTGGCAGCGCCGCCGCTGCCGTCGACGATTTGGGGTACGACGCTGGATACTCCGATGGGGCGCTGCCGTCTGTCGACTACAATGGCGTGGGCGACGGTGTAAGCTACGACGACGCGAACCGATACGTGGATGACGACGGCTACACGAGGTTCAGCTCGGACGTCGCCGGGTCGTCAGCGACAGCGGCCGACGTGAAGGCGGACATCGTCGGCGGCGATGCCGTCGTCGGTCGACTCAGCGATGCAGGCGCCGCTGCCAGCGGCGGGGTCGCTACCGACAGCAGCGCCAGCGTTGAGGGGAGCAACCCAGGCAAGGGGCCTTGGACAGACGGGCTGGAGGTGCTGTCCGCGTTCCAGCTGTTTGTGCAGGATGTGGAGGCGGGACACGAGGACCTGTGGGGTGACGGTGACGGTGCGGAGGCGGGGGCTCGGCGGTGATATAGTGCCCGAGCGGTGCGCACATGCAGACGTGCGGTAGCCCTAGTGCCCCGGCAAGTGTTTGCCTGGGGTGCGACTTTAATCGTTCTGTTCCCGTGTTGATCTATTGGAGCGAGGTAGTTCTGCCGCGTTGCAGGGAGCGGCGCGCATGTGCTAGACAGCTGGGTAGCTGGCGCGAGTTGTTCTTCTTCCTGCGTCTCTTTCAGTTTGTCAGGCGATGCGCCCGATGGCTCTACCTTCTGGTCCGGCGCCCACTGTAACCTGGACTTGTAATCAAGACACCGGTACCGGTACTCTTAGCCTCGAGGCTTAGCCCTAGTCTGACCATTACAGTTGGTTAATGCCCCAGCAACAAAAACGACGGTGTGTCATGCCCCAGCGCCGGCATGAACGATTCGCGGGCATTAGTCATGGTTTTGGTGCCGCTCCAGAAATGCGTATCTGAGCATGACAGTTGGAGTTAAATATCTCGCAAGTGTGTTGTTAGGTATGGTTCGTTGACACTAAGTAACGGACGCCGTCTTATACCGTCTGGTAACTTTCGGTGTTAGGTGGTAGCTGGCTCACGATCGGAGCCGCAGGGATTAGGTGCGCACATCGGGCCCACAGAGCCTCCGCCGCCTTAGCACGGGCCGGATGCCACGCCTGGCATTCCCGGCCGTGCTCGAAGTATCCTCTCGCACGAGGTGCCCAGTTGCAGACGTGTAACAACAGTGTCGAGCATAGTTGCCCCCGCAAGCAACAGTGCAGCTGTGGGCCGCGCTTCGGTCGGGAGTCAGGATACCCGGGGCAGTCCCCGGAAGAGGTAGCGACTTGCGGCGTTCACCTGCTAACGTGTCTACGACCTGGTCAGTTGTAGCCTGAGCGCTAACGACAGCGCGCGCCAGTCAGGCCTGGAGTCGGCCACGAGAGCCAGCCAGGAAAGCACGAACAGCACGGCCGGCACTAGTGTTACACCTAGTGTCCGCGACGGCCGAAGCCTGCTGTGGGGCATGACAGGTGCGAGCCGCGTACGCGCCCATTAGATGCCCTGCTGCTACCGTGTGCAACAACAACAACAACAACAACAACAACAACAACAACAACAACAACAACAACAACAACAACAACAACAACAACAACAACAACAACAACAACAACAACAACAACAACAACAACAACAACAACAACAACAACAACAACAACAACAACAACAACAACAACAACAACAACAACAACAACAACAACAACAACAACAACAACAACAACAACAACAACAACAACAACAACAACAACAACAACAACAACAACAACAACAACAACAACAACAACAACAACAACAACAACAACAACAACAACAACAACAACAACAACAACAACAACAACAACAACAACAACAACAACAACAACAACAACAACAACAACAACAACAACAACAACAACAACAACAACAACAACAACAACAACAACAACAACAACAACAACAACAACAACAACAACAACAACAACAACAACAACAACAACAACAACAACAACAACAACAACAACAACAACAACAACAACAACAACAACAACAACAACAACAACAACAACAACAACAACAACAACAAACAACAACAACAACAACAACAACAACAAAAAAAAAAAAAAAAAAAAAAAAAAAAAAAAAAAAAAAAAAAAAAAAAAAAAAAAAAAAAAAAAAAAACAACAACAACAACAACAACAACAACAACAACAACAACAACAACAACAACAACAACAACAACAACAACAACAACAACAACAACAACAAACAACAACAACAACAACAACAACAACAACAACAACAAACAACAACAACAACAACAACAACAACAACAACAACAACAACAACAACAAACAACAACAACAACAACAACAACAACAACAACAACAACAACAACAACAACAACAACAACAACAAACAACAACAACAACAACAACAACAACAACAACAACAACAACAACAACAAACAACAACAACAACAACAACAACAACAACAACAACAACAACAACAACAACAACAACAACAACAAACAACAACAACAACAACAACAACAACAACAACAACAACAACAACAACAACAACAACAACAACAACAACAACAACAACAACAACAACAACAACAACAACAACAACAACAACAACAACAACAACAACAACAACAACAACAACAACAACAACAACAACAACAACAACAACAACAACAACAACAACACCAGCGCCGATACATACTCATACTCATACTGCGGAAACTCGCACCACGTGACCCCTTAGGGGGCGCGCGAGCGTCGGTGCATGGGGCCAGATGGGAGCTGCTTGCTGTTGCCGGTCGTCTAGATGGGAGTTCAGGAGGATGGAATGGCGGTGTCGTCTGGTATGTGGAGGAGGAGCTCCCGCATCGCCCGGGAACTTTCGGCACCGGTCGGATCCCATCCAGCTCGCAGCAATCTGGTTCACACCTTCGCTCGCCGCGGCCATACTGGCTCGTCACGGTGGCTTTGCAGAGTGCCTGCGCTGAGTATCCTGTGGCTGTCCAGCTAGCCTGGTGGTCACCCACGCCCTTCGTTGCGAAGTATCAACTTCGCCAATGATGGCCTCTCAGCGGCGGCTTCGGTCGTCGCTCTACCTGATCAGTCCTGCAGGGCTGTATCCTACTTTGTGGTCTTCTTTCAGCATTTCTCTGGACTCTGGTAGCTTTCGCCGACACAGCTTCGTCGGCCCTGGTGTCTCTCGCGCATGCCGCAGCCGGTGCCAGTACGCAGCCTACGCAAGTCCTGCAAAGCTACCTGGCGTTGCATACTGAAGTGGTTTCCGTATTGCAGGCGAAGGTTGCGCCACGGCTCAGCCATTCGGGCGTGTTGCCGGTCTGCCTTTTTCTAGAGACTGCTGTTGGTGTTGACCTCAACTGGTTGATGGTATTAAGTACCATTGTTTCTTCCCGTCTCGCTATGGGCATCGGCCCGTTTCGGGTGTGGGACGTTTTCGGGATCTTGGGGGGGGAGTTATCCGATTGTGTTGCCGAGGCGTGCTGCTGTCTCTCCATTCGGGGGTCTGCTTGGGATGCATGTGGCCATGTGCAGGGGAGCCATCAGCGCAACCTCCCCCTGTGTATTGGTGCTTGCTGTTTCCTCTGGGCTCTCGGTTGTGAGGCTCTGGGTGGTTTGTCTTTCGGAACCGTCGGTTTTCTCTGCTTTCCTTGTCTTTTTCAGTGTCAGGCGATGCGCCCGATGGCTCTACCTTTTCAGGTCTGGAGCCCACTGTAACGATTACAACAACAACAACAACAACAACAACAACAACAACAACAACAACAACAACAACAACAACAACAACAACAACAACAACAACAACAACAACAACAACAACAACAACAACAACAACAACAACAACAACAACAACAACAACAACAACAACAACAACAACAACAACAACAACAACAACAACAACAACAACAACAACAACAACAACAACAACAACAACAACAACAACAACAACAACAACAACAACAACAACAACAACAACAACAACAACAACAACAACAACAACAACAACAACAACAACAACAACAACAACAACAACAACAACAACAACAACAACAACAACAACAACAACAACAACAACAACAACAACAACAACAACAACAACAACAACAACAACAACAACAACAACAACAACAACAAACATCGATGGCCCCGCCACGCAGGAAACAGACAACACCTGCGAAAAGTCGGATGCGGGAGAGGGGTACCGAGGTTAAGGCCCCTAGTCAGCATAGCCGTAAGAGGCGGTCATAGGCGAACCTCGCGCCAGATCGACAACCGGCAGGTTGCAGGCGGAACCCACGAGACCTAGGCCAGGGCAGGACACCGGCTAAAGCAGGCCCCAGACGCGATTCGCACCGAGGGAGCCCCGACGGAAGTGAGGCTAGGACCAAAGTCCAAGACGAAGGGCGCCGAGGGCGGATCGCCGCCAACACAGAAAGGACCAAGAGTCGCCGTGGTCGGGCGCCAAGTCGGCAAGGACAAATCCAATCCAGGAGCACACCCAACCTGCACAGGGCAAATCACTATGAATTTGCAGGCATCGCGAAGACATAAAGGCGGCCAAAAAGGCGTTTGGCGACCGCACCCGAGACAGAAGCGGAGACGCCGCAAGGCCTAGCGCGGGATTATGATTCGCAAAAAGTGTGAAGCCGTACGAGATCCTAAATCGCTGTTCATTGCTGTAGTTATGGCAACAGCATAAATGATTGGGTGTCTTGCCATGGTTACAGGGACCCACTAGAAACTTTGTTTCCTTCCCTTTTCCGCATTGTTTTCGGCCACTTTGTAGAGATCGATTTACGGCACTGCACTTCCTTGCGTTTGGGACCCACTGTTGCTGCGAAGCACTTGAAATTGGGGACGTACCGGTCTGAGGTTGAGTTGTCCCTGGGACCCAGTATCAAGCTTGTTACATGCTGTGTATCGCCTAGCTATTGTGCCCGCGCCCGTGCCCGTGCCCGTGCTCTACGCCAAAAACAACAACCCACCAATCCCGAATGGGGGGCATCACGGGGAGCCTCTTACTTTGCAAAGTTGTTTAAAGCCACGGCCGGCGAATAAAATAACTATAAATAGGATTTATTTTGGCTTGCCCGGGTGTGCAACGTGAGACGTATAGTTTCGTATGCCTAAGCCAGGGCACGACCCGGCCGACTCTTTAGGTGTTCAGCAAGTGTTCAGAGTCCCCGTCTACTGGACGGCAAAGGCGATTTATAGGTCCGGCACAGAAAGTTCGGCAGCCATGCCGTACAAGCGTCATCAGCCTTCCAGAACACTCGCGGCTATTTCTGCCATGGAGGTGGGGCGCCGGTTTATGGCCGCGGCCTTGAAAAGGGCGGGTGCTGGTGGTCCCCCTCTTACTCCGGGAAGTGGTCTCCTGGATCGTGCCATTCGCTGTGGGGTGGTGAAGTTTTGGGCCCTTCTGAGGAGCTTTGCTGCGTTGGAGCTTCCCCAGAAAGGCTGGGATGCAGTGGGGCCTCGGCATCCTTTCTTGCGGGTTGTCGCCAGTCGCCTTGTGTGCGGAGGACCGGCTGAGATACTGGTGGATTCGTGATCGGTCCGGGTTGTCTTGGGGAGCGGGGTTCCCTTGCTTCTTACTTTCCGATTCTATATGCGCGTTGAGCCCTGCTTGGGGTCCGTGTTTTTTGGGATGAAAGGCGGCTGGTCCCGATGCTTGCATCGTTGCGGTGCTTCACTGGTTCGTAGGTTGCTGGGCTGTTAGGTTGGTTGTTGTCGGTTCCTGATAGGGGAGCCTCTAGTGCAAATTCCCCCTGGGGTGCTGGCTGCTGCTCTGTGTGCCTACGGCCTGTCGATTCAGGCGATGTGCCCGATGGTTCTACCTCTTGGTCTGGAACCCACAGTAACCGTTACAACAACCGAACTTTTGGTCTGGAAGCCACTGTCATTGTTAACTACTACTACCGACCCAAGGCTTCTTGCATTGTAAGCCATAGTCCTCACGGCAGCTTGTTTGCGGATCGTCATTATCTACGGACCAGGGGAGCACCTCCGACATGACGCGAACAGAGGTCCAGAGGTGCGCAGTGCCGGCGGTGCCGGGGAAATAAATCGGGTCCAGCGGCGAGCAGCAGCAATGCATGCCTAACTAGTAAACATGGTGCAAGCCCGGTAGAGGTGCGACGCGCGACGATGCTTTCGTTGGTCCATCCTGTATGTGGCCCGATGCTCCCGCGCTGATATAGCGGCGGTCGCGCAGTGTCACTCGCGTTCGTTGACCAGGAACACGACAGCGGCCCCTAGGACAGCGCCCGTGATTCCGCGTCACGTGATCTGGGTGGCCCACGGGACATCTTTTGGTTGTCCGCGCTGCTACAGCGCTGCTAGAAGACGGCAACCAGCAAGAGGGCTAAGGAACGTGGAAGCTTCATGACTGCTATACGTAACCAGAAAATCGGGTATATAATGGCTCTCCCGGCTTGCCAGTAATTAGAAGTGCCTTGATCATATAGCGCGTGGCACCACATACAGCTGTCAACTGGCGTAGCAGCAAGCATGGCTCCGGGCAGCCTCAGCGAACTCCTCAAATGCGTCGACGGCTCCGCCAAGCCCGCTAAACTTGATCTTCGCGCTGCCATCCAAAACGTGCGCAGGCAGGGGGCGGTGCAGGCTGCGCGCGACGTGCTGTCGCTGCTGCCGCTGTCAGACCTGCATGGCCGCAACGAGGCCTATTTTTGCCTCGGGCCCTCGGTCGATGAGCCGGAGCCCAAGATCTACGTCTACCGACTGGACGGTTCCATGGGGCCCCCCGCCTCCTTTACGTGCACCAGGTGCGTATGCACGTGGTGATCACGCCTTCCGTTCCCCTTTGCCTAACGAGAGAGCGATGTCTTCCGTGAACGTATGTACGCCGGTGCTGCCCACCACAACGAGCTACCGATAGATAGGAATATAGGATAGATAGGGTAGGGTCTTTGTTTCCTCCGTCTTTCTCAGTGTCAGACGATGTGGCCGATGGTTAAGAAGACCGCCAGCAAGATGTTGAGCGCTGACCATACCCTACCAAACAAACCCCTGTTCAACTCAGGCAAACGGTGGCTAATGGAGTAAGTGGTTCAACAGGGTTCAACTCAGGCAAACTGTGGCTAACGGAGTAAGTGTAAGGCGGTAAGGTGTCGCCATTGCCGTTCTACTGTAGTGCACGACTAGGGTGTGGCGCCTTGATTTTTTTGTTGAGTCGGGCCAATGACAGAGAGGTATCGAACCGGGGAAGCAACACGGTTACAAAGAGCGGGGAAGTGGGCAGGGGGCAGGGTTTCGAGGCAACCAGCATTCGAACAGGCGCCTTGTCCAAGGAGAAAACATGCACCCATAAGGTGACGCGGCAGCTCCGAGCTAGAGCCGAGTCGTCCGGAAGACGGGAACGGACGATGCAGCGGTGCATCGCTGCAAACGTTCTTCACTCGTTCCTCGTGCTGTCCTGCCTGGTTGGGTTTTCCTTCGCCCTAGTCGTATCCTCTACATTGCATGGCCCGCTGGCTCTACCTGGGTCTGGAGCCCACTATAAAAACAATGAAGCAGATGATCGTGTATGCTATTTTCGGTTTAGTATGCGTGAATGGAAGAGCGTGTGGTTGGAGGATGGGAACACGTGCTGTCCGGGATTTGACGACTGGCCGCTGGGTTGTCATTCTTGTGGGGAACCCGCGCGCTGTTGTGCATACCTTCCGTCAGGCTCCAACTTGTCATCTGGTCCAGGGGCCCCTAGTGCTGGCTTGACCTTTCAAGAGCAGTAGCATGCAGCGCCACCGGAAATGCCAGCATAGTAGTAACACCAGCATTTCGTCGCCTATGGTTGGGGGGGGCTTCCTTTGGCGGCCAGAGCCGGCCCGGTGTCCTCTAGCCTGCACCACTTCTGGAATTGCCCGCTTACTTGCTCGTGCAATGTTCGGTATGCCTGCCGATCTATCTTGTCGGTGGCGAGCAGGGTCCCTGTACCTTTCGGTGCCTTTCGGGCGTCTGCTCAGGTCTGCTGGTCTTGCTGTGGTCCCCCTGTTAGGCCCGGCTTGCCTCTTTTAAGTCCAGGACATGGCCCCCCTTATTGTCCTGGGTGAACCGGGATTGAGGTCACCTAAACATTTCATTTGTTGCGTTGTGAGGTATCTTAGGTCCCAGCGTAGCACAGTTGCGCGGTTGTTTCAGCTGGCGCTGTCTTGCATGGCCCCCCCGCCGTCTGCTACCATACTTTTTACAGCCAACCCAATTTGGTACCATGGACATGCTGCTATTCCTCATGCGTTGTAGGGCACTGTGAGTTGCGCTCGCGTGGCCCACCTACTCTAGAAAATGCCCGTTCGAGGGATCCTTTGATAAGCATCTGCCAGGTGGCCTTGATGTACCCAGGGGTAGCTGGGTTGCCATCCTTCTGGGGAGCCCTCTGTTTTGCATATGTCAATTCGAACTTGTCATCTGGTCCTGGGGCCTCTAGCACTAGCTCATCTTTTCCAGTGGTGGTGCCACGCCCCAGCGCCGGCACGTACGTTTCACCGGCACTGGTTCCGGAGCCAGGACATCTGCGTTCCCGCTTGTATGCTGTTGCCGTAACTACAGCGCCTCTGTTGCTGTTAGGATTGATTGCGTCATGGATTCGGTTTCCACTCGTTCCGACAACGATGGGGACACGTGTGAATCTCGCGATTCAGGTCGGGCGCAGGGCCCTTCTGACCAAATCCGTTGGTGCCGCAGAGTATTTAGCGGAACCACGCCTCATTCCTCGGCGTGGTTCTTCTGCTTGGTTGTGTTGGTTGTGTTGGTTGTTTTGGTTGTGCTTCTACACAATGTAACACACCGCGCTTGAAGAACGCCCGCGGCTCCTTGCTGCGTGAATAGGTCACGAGGTCGACGCAGCCGCAGTCAGCGCCGCCTTTACGTTTGGATCTTGAGACCCTGCAGCTTGGTAACCTGCAGCCCGCCTGCCAGCAGCGCCAGTCCGCGGGGCTGTGGTGCCGCGCGGCCGCGCCACCCAGCATCAGGTCGAGAGCAGAAGAGGTGTCGGCGACAGGTGATGCCTGCTGTGGGGCATGACAGCGGGCCTTGGCGTGCCCAGGGGTGCTTGGGTTGTCTTTCTTGTCAGGGTCCACTGTGTTGGGCAAGGTGAGGTGTCAAGTGTTTTGGGTGGCTTTCGGGGCATCTGCTGGCTGCTAGCGCTGTCATCTCATATGGTGCGGTGATATCTGGGTCTTGGCCCGGCTTGCCTCTGTTGCGTCCAGGACATGGCCCCCCTTCTGTCCTGGGTAAATCGGGCTTGAGGTCAAGTAAACATTTGATTTGTTGCGTTGCGAGGTATGTAAGGTACCTTTGATACCGGTCCCCAGCCTGTACGTGAGGCGCGTAGCGCATTCAGGTGGTTTCCTCAGCTGGCGTTCTCTTTCATCGGCCCCCGTCTGCTAACATACTTTCGTAGCCAATCCAATGTGGTACCATGGACATGCTGCTATTCCTCTTGTGTTGCCGTGTAGGGCACTGTGAATTGCGCTCGTTCGGCCCACTGCTCTAAAAAACGCCTGTTAGGGGTATCCATTTTTTTTGCATCTGCCAGGCGGCAATCCCGTCCGTTCGCGGCTACTGTTTCCCGGTCATTTTTTTGCGATCTTGTTGCGCGCAGCTTCCCAGGCCCCGCTGTTAGTTTCGTGTACTGGGGACTTTTATTGCGCTGCCGGCCATGCAGAAATGCGGCCCGTCTGGGCTGTTTCTCCAGAGGGTGGGCACTGGTGGGCATCCCCCCTGGATTAGTTTAGGCGTCGGTCGCGGTGGCGTATTAGGATTAGCAACCTGGGGATTGGAAACAACGGCCCAGCGTACTGGGATTAGCAACCTGCGGATTGGAAACCGCGCCCTGGCGTACTGGGATTAGCAACCCGCGGATTGGAAACCGCGCCCCGGCGTACTGGGATTAGCAACCGATCCTTGGAACGGCCGCCAACTTCAGCACGCGATCCTGGCCACTCTCACACAATGGCTCAAGGCTAGCAATTTTCGTCAAACCTCTCAGATCGCGGGACCAGATAGTCGTTGCAGGCGGACGGAGTGACGATGAGTCAATCCGTCTGCCAATTCTGGTGGCCTGCCGGAGGAGTATTCTACCACGCAGGAAATTGCAGCGCAAATGGAGAATGGCTCTGTCCAGGCACTGCAGCGGCTGCTGACGGACAAGGAGGGATTGCTGCGCTGCAAGGCGCAAACGTCTGTGCATGTGCTGGAAGTGCGAAACACCGGGGGCGCACGTGCCTGTGTGCGGAAGCATGTGGCCGTACACGTGACCGGCGGAGTGCACCCTGCACCGTGCCTGGTCGGGACCAGACGAGTGCAAAACAAACGGCTGCAGAACGTAAACGGGTGAGGGATGGTCCAGCGGGTGGGCCAACATGCATCCACTTAAGGGGGCTAGGGCGCTCTCTGACACTCTTACTGACCTTCGAAGGTTCATGCTGATTACGGCAGGGGGGAGTACGGCCCCTTCCCCCTCACGGACGATATATATTTATATAAACCCCCGTACGTGTGGTAGAAATGAGCAGAAATGAGCCGCGAGCAGCCACGGACAACAACGAACCCAGGGGCTTAGGTGGTGGGGTGGAAATTGCACGGTCAAGGCCTAGTGGGCCAACAGGTCGTTTAGATGCTGTTACATGGGCTCAGCAATCGCTGTCAGTTGTTGAAGTAAGAGAACAATGGCTGCTGGATTCTGTCCAGAGACTGTAGTTCTGTGTGCTAAGGGCCAGTTCACATGTGGTAATTCGGGTTCTCGACAATTCGGGGCCTTTTCCGAATTGGTGTTCACATGCGTATTTTTGCACAAAATCAACACGGTTTGCGAATTGGTGAACTACATATACTCTATTCTTATAGCTTTTTACACTACACAACGTAACAAACATTTTCCTATACGTGGGCAAAAATGTGGCGGCGGACGATGTCACCGGCCATTTGGCTGCTGATCCTCCAGTTTTTGACGCCGCCGCCAGTAGAATTGCGCCCATTAAATTGAATCTTTATTAAATGTAATGGGCTAAATAAAATGTAATGGCCGGATGCTCGCGGAGCTAGCGCTGTGTGGCAACCCATGGGTCGTCAGCACCGTGCCAAAAGACCGGCAGCGGCGCAGGCTTTGGGCAGTTCGTGCTGTGCATACAGCACATGCGCGATGTGGGCAACGGGTGGGCGAACACAGAGCTGTGGAAGGGCCTTAGCCAGGTGCCCATGCTGCCCGTGCCGCCGCTGGTTGCCCATGCAGGCCCATGCCGCTGGTTGCCCATGCAGGCCCATGCCGCCGCTGCCCATGCCGCCGCTGCCCATGTGGACGGGCATGACTTGAAGAACGCAGAACCAGCAGCACCTGGCTGCGGAGCCTGCTGCCTATTTCTCAATGCCCTGGTTCTTTTAACCCCTCTCTGGCCCCCTGTGGTCGGTGGCCTGGCCACAGCTCGGGATCCTCTTAATGTTGGCGCTGTTGCAGTCATTGGTGCGTTGGTATCAATGGTCGAGATAAACCTGTATCGCCATATATTACTACTGCCCCCTCTGCCAGGTCCGCCGCCCCCACTGCTGGGTACGCTGCCGCCCATGCTTCCTTGTACAGTGCCCCACAGGGCCCCACTGCCAGGTCCGCCACTCCCGCTGTCGCCACCCTTGCTTCCATGTGCAGAGTCCCTCCACTGCTGGGTCCGCCTCCCCCCTACTGGGTCCGGTGCCGCCACTGACAGATAAACCACTTAGTGCATGCCTCATAACCCCTCGAAAGCTGGGATATGGCGTCTGGTTGGCAGCTGGAAAGGAAAGACGGTTTTCCCCCTGCGTAGCCTCCGTTCCCGCTGTCTGTTTGCCCTTATCTGGTGATAATACTTCGTCATCCCTCTGAATCCCTTCATTAACGGTAAGAGTTGCCATCCTTCACAGCGGTAGCGTTTGTTTTGGCAAAGCTGTGGCAATGCAGGCAATGCTTCCGTTCCAGTGGCACCGCTGCCCGCGAGCACCAGCCAAAGGACGCCTTTCATATACTTCTGACCTCCTACAACAAGGATATCACCAGGTTCGGCCTTAAAAAGTCAACATCCTACACCGTTCGCGTACGCTCGCGGCAAAGCTCGCGCCAAAGCCTCCGTGATAAAGCAGGGTATCCCTAAGGAGGAAATGACTAGAAACAGCGTAAATGTCGACGTTTTCTATGCGAATTAATGCCAATTTGCGAAGTGGGCGAATACGCCGAATTTGCCAATTTTCCCAATTTTTGCCAATGGGGGGGGGGGGGCCCCATTCGGTTCGCGACCAATTCGGACCAATTCGCACCAATTCGCTGGGACGAGCACCGCGAATTCGCCAAATATTACCACATGTGAACTGGCCCTAAGAAGCCGAGGACATCAATGCAGATAGGAACATTTAAAAGGTTAAGAGCCTATTTCCACTTAAGGTTTAGAACGCTATTTTGGTCTAAATCCTGCTCAAGTGGAAACGTAGAAGGCTTAGAGGCAGTTTAGCCGACTTAGCGCCAAATAGTTAAGGCTGGCCCGTACTCCACGTAGCACGGTTCCGCGTTTTAGAAGTAAATTTGACATATGAACGTTTCATACAAAATGGTAGTATCAGCGCCTCGAAACTGGAGGGAAAATTATAGTACTTGGTCCCGGCCAAGTACTTTTTTTGCGAACGGGGCTTTAGAGCTGACATAGCCCACATAGTTGCTTTTCACCAGAGCACTTTAAAATCCTTCCTTTCAACATATTTACCACTCTTTAGGCAAATTAGCGGGAGGGATTGTGCACCTCCAATTCCCGCCGGCGATCATGCTGCGGAACCCTGGCATAGCCCTACGCCAAGGCGCGACTGGTTCAGCCAATCTTGTGCGCATGCGACAGCCAAGCCAGCAAGCCAAGAGCTGGAACTATTAAGGGAGTTGTCGGATGTCACCGTGGGCCAGACTATGCTGATGCTGATGTGGCGTGTCATGACCGTGTTAGTTCCCAGCCTTTTAGGCCGTGTTCCCGCCCTTGCGAGTTGTCCGGACACATCGAAATGCTCTTATCCGTCGTATTCTGGGGTACCGGACATCCTGCGAATGATATTAGGCCGGAAATCGTTGGGAACACGGGGTTATTGGCGGGAACACGGTGCATGTCATGACCGTGTTCCCAGCCTTTTCGGCCGTGTTCCCGCCCGTGCGAGTTGTTCGGACACATTGAAGAGTTCTTAACCGTCATACTAAGGGATTCTGTGGGGACGTAAGGGGGGAACACGGCCATGACCGGCTAGCCGGTCATTCTTGGGAACACGGGTGGCCATGGCCGGGTGGCAGCCACCGCCGCCAGGAAGCGGCGGCGATTAGTATCATTCGGCATCTTTAATGATTGCTGTACCCAAATCTATAAAGCTTGTAAAGAAACGAGTCGGTTTATACGTCCCGAAGATGCTCGTGCGCGTCGGCGCCTTAAATAACATCTACAATCCCACACCTGGAAATGCACTACGATTTTGTGATAATTTAGTCCGACTTAAAATTTCTTAAACTCCTTAAGGCATGGTTCACATTTGAGACTAAA
Organism: Yamagishiella unicocca; assembly: GCA_003116995.1. Classification (NCBI taxonomy): domain Eukaryota; kingdom Viridiplantae; phylum Chlorophyta; class Chlorophyceae; order Chlamydomonadales; family Volvocaceae; genus Yamagishiella; species Yamagishiella unicocca. The sequence goes on from BDSL01000052.1 coordinate 451,187, forward strand.
AATGGCGGTACGGCACTTTCGTGAGAGAGAAATTCATTTTTCGTCCGGCCACCCCTAGCCCAGTAGCGTGCGCGCGCGTCCCGGTGTCCGGAGGCTATGCACCCGCTACATTTCCCAAGTCGAGTTACCGGTTCTTTTATTGTACCCCCCCCCTCCGCACTGTGCACCAGCCACACTTCCCATGTCGAGCTACCGGTTCTTTTCTGAACCCCTCCGCACGCACGGGTCTTCCTGCCTTCTCCTCGCACTCTCCCCCGCCCCCACCTCCACACGTTCCCTCCCCCGCCGCCCACTACCCCACCTGTACAGCAGCTCAAAGCCCCGCGCCTGCAGCCGCAGCCACAGCTCCGCCTTGCGTGCCTCGCTCACCGCCCGGACAGCCGGCGGCGGCCCCGCGTCCCCTCCGGCCCCCACTCGCGCCGCCGCAGCCTCCCTCCTGGCCGCCGCGGCCACCTCCCGCCGCGTGGGCGGCCTGGCTGCCCTGTCCGCTGCCGCCAGCGCGGCCTTGGGTCCCAGCAGCACCCGGCTGGCGGCCGCGTACTTGTTGAAGCGGGAGCGCAGCGTCTCGCGGCTGCAGCCACCACCTGGCAGTAGCGGGGGGGCCCCAGGGGGGAGGGGCCAGGGGCCAGGGGGTGCAGGTGGGCGGCGCGGGAGGGGCAGCGGAGATATGCCTTGTCGACAAGCGGCTCCTGTTGTGCCGTATTGTCCTGTGCGGTGTGGGGTGCGGTGTGGGGCAGCAACTGGTGCTCACCGACGACAGAGGTTCCGCCAGCAATCCGTCCCACCCCGCCCCCTCCCTCCCCTCCCCGCCACCCACCCGCCTTCCCCAGGTAGAAGGCCAGCACCCGGCTGCCCCCCGGCGCGCGTGCGCCCCACTCGTATATGCCCGGGCGGGTAGGAGGCCGCACCCCCGCCAGCACCAGCCGGTTGGGCCGCACCACGGACCAGTCGCTGAAGCCCGCGAACAAGCTGCGGACAGGGAGGGTTTCAGGGAGGGGTCCAGGGAGGGTTTCAGGGAGGGTTTCAGGGAGGGTTTCAGGGAGGGGTCCAGGGAGGGAGGGGCCACGAGAGAGGGTTAAAGGGGAGAGGGGCAGGGAGACAGCCGCCAGCATAGACAGCCGCAGTGCGGCCTACCGGCAGTGCGGCTGAGCTCCGTGAGAACGGGAGTTGTCCGCCCGCGGCTCGCATCCCAGCAGGGCCAGCGGAGTGCAGCCGCACCCCGCCTCCCTCAGGGGAGTGCAGCCGGCTCCCCCCCACCTCCATCCCCCCCGAAGGCCATGCACCCACTACAAGTCGAGTTACCGGTTCGTTTATGTCACCCCCCAGCCGCCACTCACGGGTCGTCATGCGCCACGTCACACTCGCGGAGCAGCCGGGGGTCGGACGTCCGCAGAGCCGTCGTCGCGTTGGACGAGCTGGGAGCAGCTGGCAGCCGCTGCGAGCCGCCGCCGCCGCCGCCGCCGCCGCTGCTGCCGCCGCTGCTGCCGCCGCTGCTGCTGCCGCCGCTGCTGCTGCCGCCGCTGCTGCTGCCGCCGCTGCTGCTGCCGCCGCTGCTGCTGCCGCCGCCGCCGCCGCCGCCGCCGCCGCTGCTGCTGGTGCCGCCGCCGCTGCTGCCGCCCGCCCGCACCCCTCCCTTGCTGCAGGACCCCCGGGGGCAGCCATGCCGTCGCTTCTGGCTTGGCTCCTGGGCCTGATGGCTGCCGCCGCTCTGTACGGACGGCTGTGGTACGACGGGGCTGGCGGGCGCAGCGGGCAGCTCCAGTACCTGGTCTGCCTCCCGGGTGCCCTGCCAGCCGCCCGGCAGCTCCTCACCGGCTGGAGCCGACTGGGGCCGGCAGCCCGCAGCGCCCCACGCACCGGGCCACTCCGCCTCCAGCTCGCATGCGTCCCCGGAACCGCAGGCGTCCGACCTGGCGGCAGCAGTAGCAGCAGTAGCAGTAGCAGCAGCGTCGCCGCTCGTGTCCAAATCTCCGCAGCAGCTGCTTGAGCTGGTCCAGCTGGAAGCCCGGGTGGTGTAGCGGCGGCCGGAGGGGCTGCCGGGCCGTGTGGTGACCTGCCCCTGCCCCTGCCCCGGCTCCTGCCCCCTCCGCCTGCTGCCGTGCGGGTGGAGGAAGTCGTCCAGGGTGGTTTGCCGCCGCCCCGGCCCCGAGTGAGGTTGGGGCTGGGCTGGGCGGGGGGCGGGGTGCTGGTGCCGAGCGGGGGCCGGGGTGCAGCGACGGGAAGGGGCGGAGCTGGACGAGGGAGTCGCCGCCCAGCTGCCGGTGTGCTGCTGCGAGGGAGGAGGGGGGAGCTGCGCATGCCCGCCCGGCTGCTGCGGCTGCTCCTCTGACCCCCGCGGCCCGAGTCGACCGCACTGGAGCGCCTGCCGGCCCCGCTGGCAGCGCTGCTGGTCGCGGCTGTGTCGCGGCGGCAGCCGCTGCTCGGGCCCGCTGTGTTGAGTGGCGGTGGTGGTGGTGGTGGTGGTGGTGCTCGGGGGGCTTTCCGCACCAGCGGTGCCGCTGCCGTCAGCCCCGGCGTGACGCGGGGGGGTTGTGTCGCCGCCGCCGCCGCTACCCCCGCTGCTGGCGCCTGCCGGCTGCGAGGCCCCCGGTCCGCCCCCTGCAGCCTCAGGTACCTCAGGCGGAGGGCAGCTCGCCCAGCCGGCTCCAGGGGGGTGCTGCTCCACGGCGGGGTCCAGGGGGGGCTGCTCCGCGACAAAACCCAGGCCCGTCTCCCCCTGCGCTTCCTGCGCGGGCCCCGGCTGCGGCTGCGGCCCCCCCACCGCCCCAAGTACCTCCTCCGCGGCCTCGAATAGCATGCTGGGCAATCCACGCTTGGAAGGCAGACGCCCTGGGGCCCCGCCTGCTGCCTCCGCGTCCCCTTCTGCTGGCCGCCCCGCCGCCCTGCCCGCGCCCTCCCAGTCGTCCTTGGCCCGGCGGTACAGCTCCGCCAGCTGCGACATGGTCAGACCCCGGCCGCCCATGTGGCGCAGGAACTGGTTCCAGCTGCTGAGGCAGGCAGGCCCAGGCGCGAGGGGCGTGCTGGCGCCGGCGCTCGCGTTGTTGTTGTTGCTGGTGGTGGTGGTGGTGGTGCTCGGAGGCGGCGGCGGCGGCGTCACGTGGTGTTGGTGTCCTTGCCGCCCAGCGGCCGGACGGTCCTCCTCGCTGTCGGACCCACCACCCGACCCCCCGCCTCCCTGGACTCCGCCCCGCTGCCCCACTGCCGGCCCGGGCTGGCCTGACGGCGCGGCCCCACTCGCCGCAAGCCCGGTAGCGGCAGGCCGGTGCCGCCGGCGCCCCGCCCCCCTGGCTCTTCCGCCGCTTCGGCCCGCCTCGCTGTCCCCTCCGCAGCTGCCCCAGCTGCTGCTGCTGCTGCCGCTCTGCTCCACTGCCAAGGTGATGTCGGTGGGGCAGGCAGCAGTCGGAACCTCTCGTCCATCCTCGGACAACAACACCCCCCCGGTAGCCTCCACGTGCGCCGCCGCCACCAGGTGCTCCGTGCAGCCGCTGCCGCCAGGCTCCGCCGCCGGGTTGCGGCCAGCGGCACCAGCATCATCAGCAGCAGCGCCGTCATCAGCAGCAGCAGCGCCATCAGCGGCAGCAGCGGCCGCACACGTGACGTCACTTTGCCTGTCCCGTACGACCGGTGCGTCATCATCGTCGTCAGTGCTGCACAGGTCCACAACCTCCTTGCCTACAGGAGGGGAGGGGGTGCCTGCCCCTGGGCTGGCGTCCGGCAGCTGCTGGGGGCTGGCGTCCGGCAGCTGCTGGGGGCTGGCAGCTCTCGCCGCTTCCCGGCGAAGCCGCTGCTGCCGCCGCCGTCGCCGCCGCCGGCCCCGTGGCTCATCGCCGGCAGCGTCCAGGGCACCCCCCGCCGCCGCGCCTTCCGGGCCATCACCCGCCTTGTTGTACCCGTCGGCAGCAGCCGCCGGTCCCGAAGGCAGGGCCCCACTGCCGCCACCGCACGATGCGGAAACTGCGTGAGCAGCCCCCTCCTCACCCTCACCCCCGTCGCCCTCCTCATCATGGGGATGGTGGTCCTCGTCGGCGCTGCAGTCGCCCCCAGCTGGGGGGCTACTGCCGCCAGCATCAACACCCGCGGCCGCCTCGCAGCGGCTAATGCCGCCCCCACCATCGTTACCACGATCACTGTCTTCCCCATTATGCTCGGCAGGCGCAGTGTCTGTGACCGCCGGAGTGCGGCCCCCCGGGTCAGGATGCTGGACAGGAGGGCGGGCACGGACGCTGCCGCCCTCGCCCGCTGGCTGCTCGGGAGCCACCAGCGCGTCTTCGTGGCCGGCTGCCGCCGCCATGGTGGGCGCAACCACCGCCGACCCCACATCGGCCTGCTTGCAGTCCGTGCGACAGGGGCCGCCGTCGGCCAGCAGCTGCACCCTCGGCCTTCGGAGCAGCAGGGTGTCCGCTGCTGCCGCCAGCAGCCGTCGCGCCGCGGCCCCCAGCCCCCCCGACCGCCCCTTGGCGGGCTCCACCGTGAGGCCCGCCCCACCGTGCGGAGCACCACCAACAGCCGCAGCTGCTGATGGTTCCGGAGCAACGTCTGCATCTGCCTGCTTCAGTCCCGCCTGCAGTGCCGCTGCCGCCACCGCCTTGCCTTGCAGGCCACCAACGGTTTCGGCCCCTCCAGGGGCGGGCCCCGCTGCCGCCCAGCCGCCCGGGGAAGACGGGAGCAATGTGCCCTCAACTGGGCGGTGTGACTCGACCGCATTGCCGGCGGAGCTGGGGACCAACCTTTGCGCCTCCTGCGTGCACCGGTGACCTGAGGGTGACGGCGGCGCTGTGGCGACGAGCCTGACGCAAATGCCCTGGCTCCGGAACTAATGCCGGTGAAACGTACGTGCCGGCGCTGGAGCGTCACAGAGAGACTTCAGCGCCACCATATCATCTCTTCCAACTCATTGCGCCCTGCAGCAACACTGTCATAGTTGTGGACCTCTACGCACATACTGTCACCTTAGTGTCGTGCGCCACTTGTCACCTGTGGCGTCTTTCCAGTAGCCCGCGTGAGACTTTGCGACCGTTAGGTTGGTGGAGAACCAGTAGAGCTGCTTTCCGGTCACAAAGGTAGGGTCAGTGGCGTCGAGGAAGTAGACGTGAATGGCATCCGCCGCCTCCTTGGTTACAGACACTCTGCTTTGCTTTGGCGAGTGATAGACCTAGATCATTTTGCTGCTGGTAGTAGGTGGGACAGCTCCGCGCCCTACAATGGGAGAGTCTTGCCGCCTCATTTCCTCAATACGGCCAAGGGCTTTCCCCACCCGAACGTTTTCAAACCCCCTTTCCCTCACCCTTCTGTGCGCTGGCAAGGCGCGTCCAAAAGAGCACGCAGAGAGCCTGGGAGAGGAGAGAAAAGTTCGATCTGTGCAATCGTCCAAAGCAACACGCCCAAGGAAAGGTAGGAATGTCGAGAGGGCGAGTGTTGTGTGATAACCGCGTTGTGGTGGATCTGTGCACAAGAGGATATGCGCACTGCGCGCGACCCGGGTGTCTTTTGGTGTTGTGTGGACCACGTGAAATATCACCTTGCAAAAAATATCAAGATGAATGATTTGACGATCATCAGCACTTTATCCTCTGCCGGCGTGCTGGTTAAGGTCCAAATCACGATTTGACGCTTGCGGCAGGTTGATGCTTGCGGCGGATGTAGTAGCACCGATGCCGCGCCATCAACTGTGCGCAGGGGCCGCCACATGGCTGCGCCGGCGCAAAACATGCTGTTTGTCTGTTTTTGGCCCTTATGCGAGATCGCATAACTCGCGCATAAGCGCAGCCAGCGCGCCAGGATGGACCGGTTAAGGTCGGCGTGGGGTGCTGCGTGGCCTGCCCGACCTGCCAGAGCAGTCAGGCAGTCAGGGAACAAAAAGCATGCCCGTTTATTTGCGTTTGCAAGTGGGTTCACAAAATACTCTCCTGTGCTATAATCCTTTTGACGTACCTTATCAGGATGGACGTAACAAACATGACGGATAAGCAGCTGATGGACACTGCCGCGGCTTGTGCGGCTGAGATGGCGAGGAGGGGCCTTACTGCCCGCGCCCCTCACTCCGGGCAAGTAGAAGGCTACTGTACCATCCTGAACCGACGCATGACACTGTACGGCTGCACCCCATGCAGTCCATATGCCCGAGGCCATGCATTCCTGCCCTGCATCTACCCTTCCTTCCGCCGCTCACACTCCCCTTTCCCCTTTTTCGACAGGCCGCCTCCGCCACAGGATGCACGGGTCACCGGAGAGGCGTACAAAGCATTAAGGGATAAGCTAGAGGAGGACTAGTAGGATGGGTCTCAATGTCGACCCGGGCGGAAAGTTAAAACGCGCTGTCGTGTGGTGTGCGGCGGCCCTCTTTGCATGTCTCATGTGCCGCGCGAAGTATGAACGCGAATGTGTAAGCAAACACGACCATGTGAGCCCGTTGGAATCCGTCCCCATGACCCTGCACATCATGCCGTGTGTAACGATGGTGCTCCTTACTTAGGACCACACTTAGGGTGTGGGCAGCGGAAGTCGGATCTAACTCGATAGTCAACAAGGGATGGCCGAATGAGTATAGCTGGGACTCGGACCCAGACCGCAGTATGTATGCGATGGCACCTGCCCTACCCCAACGAGCGTTGTATCACCTAGGCCGCTCGTCCACCTAGTGCCGTACCGTAGTTCGATATGTCGAACTACATATCGTGATGGCTTACGCAACGTGTGACATACCACACCCGTAACGCGGTTTGTAGACCTTTACGGTCATTACCGGTATACCGCGGCGCTCCTTGTGGGAGGAGGGCGCCCTTTGGACAGCGGTGCGGCTGACTCCTGCGCCGGGACGACCGGGGAAGGGGGGGCCCGTGCATGACACGGCGGCCCACTGTAGGGGGCCGACTGGTGGATCAGGACAACACAGTTTGGAACTATATATTGCAACCTAGTACTGCATATTATGATGAGAGATTCAAACGCATTCGAAGCACACAGCGGATGCTGTCACCTGGCTCCCAAAAAACACCAGTTGGTTGCACTTCATGCTGCTGCTTTAATGCTTTCATCACTGCAATTAGATTTGAAACAAACACAACCAGTGAAACTACGAGCATGAATGACATGATTGTTGGTCATGGCCAAGTTCAACATGCCACAGAATCGGAGGCCGGTGCCAATGACTGATGCCCCAACCAACACGGCGCAGACCACATGCTGTGCGAGACTACATGCGGAGAGTTGGCGCACAGCCACCCAATATTCAGTAATCAAAACCACAGGTCGCACAGCGCCACGAGCAGTGGCAGTATGGAGAGCTGGATGCTCAATCGGTGGTGTTGGGGTCGTCAAGCCACGTCTTGAACCGCCAGACCAGCAACCCATGATGGTCAGGGGGTCGATCCTCGGCCCTAGCACCCAAGATGACTTTTAACTGCGCAGGCAGGTCGGGCACGCCCCGTAGCACACCCTGCCGCCGCTTAACTGGTTCAAAGGTCCCTCCTGGCGCGCTGGCGGCGCTTGTGCGCGCTCTATGCGCGTGGGCGACGGTGTAAGCTACGACGATGCGAACCGATACGTGGATGACGACGGCTACACGAGGTTCAGCTCGGACGCCGCCGGGTCGTCAGCGACAGCGGCCGACGTGAAGGGGGACATCGTCGGCGGCGATGCCGTCGTCGGTCGACTCAGCGATGCAGGCGCCGGTGCCAGCGGCGGGGTCGACACCGACAGCAGCGCCAGCGTTGAGGGGAGCAACCCAGGCAAGGGGCCTTGGACAGACGGGCTGGAGGTGCTGTCCGCGTTCCAGCTGTTTGTGCAGGATGTGGAGGCGGGACACGAGGACCTGTGGGGTGACGGTGACGGTGCGGAGGCGGGGGCTCGGCGGTGATATAGTGCCCGAGCGGTGCGCACATGCAGGCGTGCGGTAGCCCTAGTGCCCCGGTACGTGTTGCCTGGGGTGCGGCTTTCATCGTTCGACACCGTGTTGATCTATTGGAGCGAGGTAGTTCTGCTGCGTTGCAGGGAGCGGCGCGCATGTGCTAGACAGCTGGGTAGCTGGCACGAGTTGTTCTTCTTCCTGCGTCTCTTCCAGTGTCAGGCGATGCGCCCGATGGCTCTACCTTCTGGTCCGGGGCCCACTGTTACCTGGACTTGTAATCAAGACATCAGTACCGGTGCTCTTAGCCTCCAGGCTTAGCCCTAGTCTGACCATTACAGTTGGTTGATGCCCCAGCAACAAAAACGACGGTGCGAGCCGCGTACGCGACCATTAGATGCCCTGCTGCTACCGTGTGCAGGTGCACAATCGCCGTACACCCTTCCACTGGCTCTTGAAATTTATGCGACGTGTAGGGAGTAGAAATCGGCTGGGCTGTACGCAGGCTGTGCGTATGTCATGCCAACAATCCGTTACCGCAACCCGCACTGCTAATGAGACCGCGACACACTGGCATCTTGCCGCCAACGCTTGCTTGGCGACGCAAAATGGGCCAGCGCTATTTATGCCGCAGTTGCTTCGCCGGTACTCCATCAATCATCGCGAAAAGCAAAAGACACTGCTCCCTCCCCGCCGCGATACCGTAAGTCCGGTGTGGCCGTCGCTGGCCCCGAAACGTCCCTCGCGAGGTGCCGCATGTAGTCGTACCCACCCCATGAGCTGATGGAGGGACACCCCGACGCCTATTTAAGCCCTTCCCTAATGGTGCTAACGTACGAGCTATCGTCTCCGAACCCACTAACCCCCACCGTTTTGCGTATCTTCCGGCTGCGGCGTTCAAACGCTGCGCCACTGCCCCCGCAAGCCTGCTGCGTCATATCACGACCCCCCCCTCGCTCCACATTACCGTGAACCAGCAGCAATAATCGATAAACGCCAAGCGCAGGGACCTCGGCCCTGATCACTCATGTTTCAATTGGCATCGTCGATGTGGGCGAATAATGCACCTTCAAAGCGACTCACACGTCTAAACCATCCTTTCCTCACTGCCCCTCGCTGCGCCCTGAAGGTCCCCATCCCTCCGCCGGCGTTGTGCTGCCGCCTGCTTCGCCGCTGCCCTGCCATCCGCACAAGCAACAAGACGCGCCGCGCTAAGCTATGCAAGGCAAATCATGGTCTTACCCTGTGGGATATTAACATACCGTGCTCCCAGCTACATTCCGCACCCCCCGCCCGCCTGCCAATCCGTTACGCTGGAGGAGGGGGCCCCCCGCCCGCCTCCCGAGCCGCTACGCTGGATGAGGCGCCCCCTGCCCTGAGCCCAGGGTCGCCCCGACTCCGACCCCGACTCCGACTACGACTCCGGGTCCTTGTCGTCGTCGTCATCGATGGCGCCGCCGCTAGACGCCGCCGCCAGGCCCTCGAAGGGCCGCCGCTGCCGCGCCTGCGTGCCGCCGCCGTGGCGCTGCAGGGACGCGGCCGCGGAGGCTCCCAGCGCTGCCAGCGCGCACATGGCGGTGCCGATGGTGGCGCCCGCGGTCTTCTCCTGCGTGGTGGGCGGGTTTTGAGGAAGACCCGTGGATGCGAGGAAAACCGTTTAGAGCAGACATTTTAAGATGCATGCTGGAGAACTGGGGTGAGGATGCGGGTTGGGTGCGCAGGAGCGGGGGGTTTTGAGGAAGACCCCGCAGCAGCGGGGGAGGGTGGCGGGGTGTCAGGGCGGGATGCGTTCCAGTGGTTCCACCGGGAGGGGCCACGGTGGAAGGCTGCGGGCGTGGCCTACCACACGCTCCAGGGAGGCAGCCGCGACCAAAGCCCCTCTTAGCCCCGCTTGTGAATGCGGCCCCTCCTACCACTACCCTCGCCTCCCCACGGGGCCGTATCCCCAGCTTCCCCACAACAACAACAACAATAGCAACATCAACATCAACGACAACGGCAATGGCAATAACAGCAACAATAACCCAGCGTCGATTACATCGCACCACCCCATGCCGCGTCCTTTCCCGTGTGCCTGGTACCGTAACTCCTTCGCTGCCGCTACCCCTCCCTCGAGTCAACGTCCTGCCAAGCCAATCCAAACCCCAGCTCCCCCCTCCGTCGCCCCGCAGCTCACCGCGAAGTTGAAGGCCACCGCCCCCAGCAGCGCCCCCCACCGCAGCCCCGCCTTGGCCGAGCCGCTGAGCCTGTCGTGCAGCAGCAGCTGGCACCAGGTGATCCCCACGTGCGCCACACAGGACAGCAGCATCAGCTTCACGGCGGGGACGGACAACTCGTGGTCGGCCTGGCGGGTGAGGGGGGCGGGGGATAGGAAAGGGTGAGGGGGGTGAGGGGTAGGAAAGGGGTGAGGGGGGCGGGGGGAAGGAAAGGGTGAGGGGGGCGGGGGGGAGGAAGGGGTGAGGGGGTTCCTCAGGCGCGAGGAGGTCGTCGCCTCCTGGATAGCACTCGCTCGCTGCCTTCCGCCCAATCAGCCCCTGTCCCGCTGCCCCTCCTGCTAAATCCTGTGTGGCCCGGGAGCAGCCTCCCTCTCCTCCTCCTCCTCCTGTGGTATGGCATATGGCCTCCAGCACTCCACATCCACAGGCGCCCGCCCCTCGGTCGGCGCCCCAGCTTGCTCGCCCGCCTGATGCGTTCCTTTCCCCCTTGCCTCCCTACCCACGGCCCTAGCCATGATCCACACATCACCTGCTTCGCAACCAGCCGGGTTGCCCATCTGCCGCCCGCCCCCCGCCCCATAGCAAGCAGCGAGTACCACCATCCCGCCCGCATCCCCACCCCCCTACCCTCCGCCGGATCATCCAACGACCATGGCGCCCCTCTCGCGGCCCATGGCGCCCAACTGGTCCTCCCCCCCCCCAACTGCACCCAAGACCGGCCCCCTCCGCGCCTGCTTCCCGCCCCGCCCGCACTCACAATCTCGTTGCCCTCCTGCCCTATGAAGCCCGCCAGCAGCACCGGCAGCGCGGGCAGTGCGTTGACCAGCAGCGCCGCGGACGGCGGGGTGAGGCCCTCCTCCGCCTCGGCCACCCGCCGCACAAGCCCGGCGATGGGGCCGAAGTCTGCAGCCAGGCGGGCAGCGGGTGGTGCGGACCGTGGTGGGGCCTCCCGGCGGCGTATCAAAACCGTAATGCCCCCTTACTATTCCCGTAAGCGGTACAGAAAGGGGAAAAGAAGAGTTGCACCTTCTGTTCCCCTTACGGATGTGTAAGTATTCGGAGGGCGGCGCCTTCCGCAGCTGCCACCACGACACCACCATCACCGGGAGCAGCCTGCCCCTGCCACCCGGGCTCCCCGCCCCTGTTCACCCCGGCCCAGCAGCCTGTCCCTGCTCACCCCCGCCCGGCAGCCTGTCCCTGCTCACCCCCGCCCAGCAGCCTGTCCCTGCTCACCCCCGCCCGGCAGCCTGCCCCCCAGCGACGGGTCCTCCTTCACCAGCCGCCAGCCCGTCTCCCCCAGCTTCGTTACGGACCACAGCAGCAGCATGAGCACGGACAGCCAGCTGAGGGTGCTGTCGAGGAGCAGCTCGAACACTGCGGGGGGAGGAGCGGGCGGGAGGGCGGGTGCTTGCCGCAGTCGGGGCCACCTGGCGCCATGACGCCATCGCTCTACGACGTTTTCGCGCCTCCTTCCCTTCCTTTCACCGCCACCCCCTCCCTCCCCGGCCCCCCCGCCTCCCAAAAGAGCCCCATCCCACGCACCCCTGCCCCCCTCCCCAGCCCTCCCTCCCACAAAACTCCAGGCTGCTCGCGGCGGCAGCAACCCCACCTTAACCTTCCCGCCGCCATGGCCACTGGCAGACCGCTAACGTCCCCTCCCTTCCCGCCCATCAAGCGACCCGCAGAACCCGCCCCCCCCCCGTCCCGGGTGCCGCTCCCACCAGTTGCTGCTGTAGCAGCCGCCACCAGAGGTATGATCTGGGGGGAAAGCAGCCGGGACCGCTTGCTGGTCACCACCGCGAGGCCGGTATCTATGAGCAGGGGGGCTGCAGCCGCCCAGCTCAGCACCATGTTGACGGAGGAATGGAGCAGGGCGCCGTACAACGTGAGCATCTGTGGGCGGTGGGGGTGGGGCAGGGAGGGAAGATAGCCGGCAGAACAAACACGAAGTTAAGGGGCCGGGAAAGGGACGGCGGTAGATGAGCGGGGTGAGCGGAGGGTGGTGGGTATATGTGGGGGGGCTTTTGGGCAGGAGGAGAGGGAGGGCATGTGGACTCCAGATGCCCACGTACGTTGACTGGTGCAAGGCGCGGGCGGTGGTGCAAACGTGCTGCCGCTGAAGCCCCTTCCGCCCTCGGGGACCGCAGCTCACCTCCATGGCTCGCTTGCCCCGCCCGCCATCCCCTTCCCCTTCCGGGCCCTCCCTCGACCCACCTGCAGCCCGAAAAATGCGGCGCGCACGCTGCAGCCGAGCAGTGACTGTTGTACGTTCACGGTAACGGGGCGCGTGTCAAAGATGTCGTAATAACTCGAAAGCCAAAACGACAAGCTTGCGGAAACCATGTGCAAGAACGACATGAGGCCGGGGGTCTTCATGGTCGCCAGGGAACCCTGCACGAAGGGGACCAAGCGCACGGTGTTGGGGTGTCTGCAGGTTTGGTGCCGACACGACGGTCAGGCACGGGGTCGAATCGCGGCGCCATGCGCTTGCCTTTATCAACACGTAGATGGCCGCCTGGCAAGCAAGATATATACCGCAGTAAACATAAAGCTTGGTGCTTTCAAACACCTCGCCGAAGGCCGCGACCTCTTCCGGCAGAACTTGCGGCTTCGCACGGCGTCTGCTGGACGTTGGACGTGACTCTGTCCGCGGTGCACTCGGAGCGGGAGCGAGCGGCGTCTCCGCTGGTGCGAAAGGGTCTTGCGATCCAGTTTTCTTCGCCTGCTGCAGCGCCTTCTCAAGGTAATCAGCACCTGCTTTGCGTAGTGCTTCTCGCCGATGCTGATCAGGTTGTCCGACACCTGCCGCGGGCTGGGCAGGCGTAGCTGGCCGAGTAGTGCTCATAACAGTCGGCTCCGATGGGCCTGCCCCTGAGGCCAAATCTTGCCGAGAGCTTGACGGGGCTTCCATAATGAATCCAAATCGTTCACGGTGTTTACAGGCTAATGGAGGACATGCGAGCGGGGTAGGCCGCAGTCAAGCGGGCCCCGCGAGAGAATGTACTTGGAAGGGCGATTATATATCGATGCCAACTTTTTCTAGTTTGCAATATAGTAATCAACACGAAACCGATCGGTTAGACACAGGCACCGTTCAGGATAACTGCCTACGGCACACCACGTTCATGGCTATCTATCGAGCCAGGCTGGATTGTTATCCAACTACGAAAACGCAATTGAGGATTACAGGCTCTTTCACAGGCCACCGACAATGCAAGCAAATACGTTAACCGCAGCCGTCAAAGGAACCGCTCAGGCTTCAGCGCCTCTGCCCTTCCAGATTACTACTAGATTACTACTAGTCAGCAGTTTCCACAGGCGGCGTCTACGCAAATCGCGTAATACGAGAGTCATACGCCATCGAAAACACGTCTCCGCACGACCCACCCATTACCCCTCCGGTCACGCCACCGCTGGCGCGCACTGCCTAGCCGATAGCCCAACGATCTCCGAGCTGCCCCCGCACATTCCGAGCTGCCCCCAGCGGCCTGGACCCAAGCCTCCAAGCCGCTGGCTGCCCTGCCGCGGGCGGCTTACATCCTCTGCGGCTGCGACATGGCGCATCGCACGACAAACCCTGCCCTCACCCGCCATCGACAGCAGGGCAACGCAGCCACCCTGGACACGGCCCATCCGCCCCGCCCCACACCCAACAGCCGCCCACTGTGCCACCATTCATAGCCTTCATAGCCATTCATAGCCACCTGCTCCCCGCGACAGCCCAGCCCGTGCGCCGCGGCTGGGTTCCGCAACCCGCTACGGCCCCGGGAACATATACATCGTGACCATGCTCGCCGCCTGAGTCATCTTGAGCCCCGTCGCGTTGGCCAGCGCCGTCAGCTTGCGCCGCAGCGGGTCACTCGGCACCAGCAGCAGCACCGGGTTCTGCCGTACGACCTCCTGCGCGTCCGCCAGGTCCAGCCCCAGCTGGTACGACACGAACCGCAGCCGCTCGTACGCCTCACCCTCCGACAGCGCCACGTAGCGCGGGTAGCTGACCACGATGGCTGTAGCGGCCTCGGGGCTGCAGCCGAGGACGCTGGCTACAGCCTTCACGCTCGCATGGATGACGTCACCGGCTGTGCTAGGAGGGGGCGCCTGCTCTGCGGTTGCGGCGGCGCTGGCGGCACCGCTGCCGGCGCTGCTGCTGCGGACCGCGGCGAGGGCCTTGGCGGCCGCGTCGACCAGCTGACGAAGCTGGCTGGCCAGTATCTCGCCGTCGCCGCTCACTCTGCCGGACTGCGCGGCTGCCAGCACGAGCTGCTGCAGGTCCGGCGTCAGGCCCGCAGCGGCTGCTACTGCGTCGTCCGCCGTCATCCCCTTGGCGGCTGCTACTGCGGTTGCAGCCGGCGATTGCTTGCGCCCTCCTGCTGCCGCTGCTGCCGCTGGGGCGGGGAACAGGGCAGCGGCCGTGTGCGTGTACGGAAGGCAAGAGGGGTTAGCCAGGCGGCAATAAGACAAGGGCTGCCGTGGTTCCACCCGGGTGCTGCTGGCCACGGAAAGACGGTCGTCCGACCCTGGGCTGCTCCTGCAGTGCCACCATGCCTGACAGCATGCCGTCCCGCACTCCTCCCTCGGGCAAGGGCTCCCCTCTCCCCGCCTTTTCCCTCCCCGCCTCCCCTCTGCCCGCACCCGGCTCCACCTCCCGTCCCAGGCCCCCAGGGTCCTCCTCCCGTACCAGGCCCGCACCTGTGGCGCCTGCCGACCCCGGCACGGCTCCTCCGCCTCCGCCGTCTCCGCCCACGCTAGTCGTCACGCCCGCGCCCGTCGTAGCGCCCGCGCCGCCGTCCTTGCCCGCGCTGGCAAACACCATCTCCTCCATCTCCTCCAGGCTCAGCCCCAGCAGCTCGCCGTCCTCGTCATCGTCCTCGCCGTCCTCGTCATCGTCGTACATGTCGTCTCTATGGTGCTGAGGGGCAGCCCCGCGCTGCGCCTGCTGCTGCTGCGCCTGCTGCTGCTGCTGCTGGCGTGGCTGCGCCCCGCTCCGGCCGCGGCCGCCTTGGCGACCCCGGCCATCTCCTACGGCACCTCTGCTACTGCTACTGCTGCCCCGTCCGGACGCGGGCGGCAGCCCGAGGCTCACAGCACCAGCCTGCTCGCCGCTGCCGGACCGCTCGCCTCGCTCCAGCTCTTCCCGCCGCCGTCTCTGCTGCCCCTGCTGCTGCTGGTCCTCCAACTGCCCCTGCTGCTGCTGAGCGGACGGCTCCGGTGCGGCTCCTGCCGGTGACGGTGCCGGAGAGCCGACCTTGTGCCAGCGCCGGGGCTTTAAGGGGGCATCCCCACCAGCGGCAAGGCGTGGTCGCTTGACCTGCGGTCGGGGCTGCAACCCAGCCTCGCCGCTGGCATTGCCGCTTTCGCTGCCGCCCGTGGATACAGTGGCACTGGTCGCCTGAAGGTGCAGCCGCCAGGACCTGGTGCTCCAGGCGGATAGGTTCGGCGGGATGGGGGAGCAGACCGGTGCGAGGGTGGGGGCGGCGGCACTGGCTCTGTGGCCGGGGCGGGGTAGTGGACCTGCGCAGTGTCCGTGAGCACCGATAGCGACGGTGCGGCAGGTGGATGCTGATGGAGAGCTGTATAGGGAGAGCTGCATGGTGGTGCAGGGCCCGCGGTTGAAAGAACTGCCGGCGGCTGGTTGCAAGGGTGGCGCGCCGACACGGACACGTGGAGTCGCGGACAAGAGTCAAGGTAACGTCATATTTAGGCCGATAAGATGCATGGTGAAAGAAAACAGAGTGTCTGGTCTGCCTCGTTTGTCGCCTGGGCAACTTGCCAACTGTTTTGCTGCCTGCACCTGGTTTGTATCAAGATGAAACCTATTGCAAAAGCTAACTAAGTAATTGTGGAGTTATAAGGTTTCAACAAGGAAAGGTGTGATTATGTGCCATTTCGTTAAGTGGGTTGCCCTCAGCACGGCGAGTCAGCGACCACGCATGCCTAATTGCCTGCGGGCCCCCATTCACCCTGTCGTTGGATGGTATTACTTTGCTGGTATCTCAATTCGCATAGCTCCAATCCAAGTTCTTATAATCGCGTACAGGCCCGCAGTGCTGCGCTCACAGCGCCATGAACCTTCTCCTAGGCCACAAATTAGCAAGCGGCCTTTGTCAGGGGCTTAAATCCCGAACATCAATCGTAGTTCCATCGCATATTTGGGCAATGAGTAAACGCAGGTTTGGAGCGCTCGCAGACCCGGAGCCAGCCTTAATTGTCAGCCCTGGCCGCACCAGCAGCAAGTCAGCAACTTCAAACAACACACAAATGCCGGCCGCAAAGCGGCGCAGGCTGCAGCCAGTCGCTGCGGGCCCTCCAGGCGCGCAGACGGCCGTCGCGGCACCCAAGGTCGCTCCAACGGCCAGGGCGCAGCCCAAGCCGCAGCCAGCCAAGGTGGAGGAGGATGGAATGTGGCTCATCGTGGGTCTGGGCAATCCAGGCGCCAACTACGACGACACGCGCCACAAGTGCGTTTGCCTGTGTTGTACTCACTGCGTCCTATCTAAGCCGACGGGGCCGGGCTGGCAGGCCTCTGGGTGTGTCACGACGTCGTACCACATACGCTACTTCTTCAACGCGGGCGTGGATCTATTTGTGTGCGGGGCAAAGGGGCGGATGCAAGGGCAGCTGATAGGGGGAGAGCGTGCTGGTTCGCAAGAGCAGCGGCCCTCCTCGCCTGGCTGGCTCGCCAACCAGCCCATCCTACAAAACGTAATCAGCGATCTGATTGAATCGTGCTGCTCCCTGAGTGAGACGGAACCAGCTGTCTTGAGCGCCTCCTCCTTCCACACAGGGGCATCTTTGCTATCAGCTTCTCGTTTCGCGAGTCCTTGCTGCTCGTCTGCCTCTCTGTCCCTTCCGGACTGCGCCTAGCTGCACCTCCCCGGCCTCCTTCGTCACCTGGGCAGGCGGTGATCACACCTAGCAGCCCCAACACCTAGCAGCCCCACACCTCACCCCTCCCGGGCCCGCGGTCCCACCCCTCCTCACGTAGCATCGGCTTCATGGTCGTGGACGAGATAGCCCACCAGGCCGGCATCGACTGCCGCAAGCTGGAGAAGAGCGCGGCGGTGGGCAAGGGCGAGCTCCAGGGAAAGCAGGTGCGAGCTCCAGGGAAAGCAGGTGCGAGCTCCAGGGAAAGCAGGTGCGAGCTCCAGGGAAAGCAGGTGCGAGCTCCAGGGAAAATGATGATTTCCATCTCCCCCTCCTCCCCTGCCCCCGCCCCAGCCACGCCGTCCCACCTCTCCGCGCCTCCCTCTCCTCCTCGGCTCCCTCCCCCGCCCTTGGTCTCCCCCGCCCTTGGTCTCCCGCCTTCACATGCGGCCGCTCCACCCCCCTCTCCCGCTCTGCCCCTTCATGCTCCCTCGATCCCAGCCCCACCCTAACTCCACCCCAACCCAAATCCCTCCCTCGCGGAGTCCGGGTTTCCTCCCAACCCCACCAACAGGTCCTGCTAGTCAAGCCGGTCACCTTCATGAACAACTCCGGCGAGAGCGTGGCCGCACTCGCCAAGTTCTACCGGGTGCCCCCGGGCAGGGTGCTGGTGGTGTCGGACGATCTGGACCAGCCGGTGGCGCAGGCACGTGGAGGGAGGGGGAGGGGTGTTGGAGGCGGGAGGTAGAGACCCGGAACGAGCTGCAGGCCCCCAGGTCACCACGACGAGGATGAGGAGCGGTGGGATTCCATCACACGTCGTTGCCCAATACACAGCCGTCCGCCCGAGCCTCCGCCCCCGGCCTACCCCCCCCCCCGCCGCGTTACCGGGTCGCGTTACCGCGTTCCCCAGTCCCGTTACCGGGTCTATTACTGTAACCCCCCGCCCCCAGGTGCGGCTGCGTCAGCGCGGAGGTCACGGCGGCCACAATGGCCTGCGCTCCATCATCGACCGGATGGGGGGCACCCAGGACTTCCCGCGGATCAAGGTACGGGGGGGGGTACAGAACAGCGCCGGTTACTCGACATGGGAAGTGTAGCTGTTGCATGCCCTGCGGTTGCAGCAGTACGGAGGTGTACGAAGGTGTACGTCATCGCGGGATGGAGGCAGCTATCGCACGGACTGAGTGCGGGGACAGCACGAAGGGCGCCCGGGGGAGAGGACTCCAGGGTTTTACACGCAGGTGTAGTTGGGTGAACCATCCCCTCACCGCTCCCTAGCCAATGTTCGCTTCGCGGGTCGTTTGCTCGACACGGTATTGCTGTGTGATGATCAGCGGCGCGCCCTCCTTTTCCGCTGCTCCCCGCCACACCAGGTGGGCATCGGGCGGCCGTCGGGCCCTATGCCCATAGCCACGTACGTGCTGCTGCCCTTCACCAAGACGGAGCGGCCGGACATCGACGTGGCGGTGCAGGTGGGCTGGGGGCGGGGGCGGACGAGGAGAGTGAGAAGGCGCGTGTCAATGTGGTGGGGTTTGACGCCCTCCAATCATGCCAGAGGCGACGGAGCGCAAGATTCCAAGCTAGGTGGCGGCTCAGGGCGAGGGGGAGGGGTAAGCCGAAGCTAGGTGTGACACCCACGCAACCGCCGCCTCTGGACCGGCGACGCGTACGTGTATTGGCACGCTTCACGAGACCACTTCTTCGCCCGCCCCTGGCCGGTCTGCCCTCCCCGCCCCGCCGCGCTCAGGAGAGCGTCACTATGATCAAGAGCGTGTTGTCGCTGGGGCTGGAGAAGGCTGCTTCAGGGCAGCGGGTATAACGGGGGCCAGGGGGCCCCACTCGAGTGTCCGATCAGCCGGGTACCTGACAGCGGCCGTTCCGGCACGGCATAAGGCCCACGTGACGTCCTCGTAGGTCCCGTACTGTCCGGCACAGGCTCGGCAGGTCACGCGGGTTAAATGGTGGCGGGCGAACGTGTAGTACCGTGAACTTTCACGTGAGCGTGTTTGTGTTTGTGGTGGGGTTAGTGCCAGGTGGCGGCAAGCAAGAGGTGATGACGCAGACGTCCGAAGGATGCGGTGAGGGCGCACGGCGGTACGGCGGCGACGAAGTACGGCGGTACGGCGGTGTGGGCATGCCGGAGAGACGAGACAATGTGAACAGGACAGGAAGAGTGTGAGTGCGAAGAGAGTCCTAGACTTAAGCGTGACGGGTTTAAGCGCATGGCTGTATGGGTGGTCGCGACGGAGTGTGTTGGCAGCGTGTGAACATTGTGAGGAGAGGTAAACGAAGGCTCGGAGCGGTGGGAAGCAGAGGTGGGAAGCAGAGGAGGAAAGCGAAGCTGAATTATTGGGTCTGATCTGCTCGAGGGTTGGTTTCCTGTCATGCTGTGCGGCATGCTGCCCCACACCGCTTCATCCTTGAAATCATAGGGAAGGCAGGATTCGGGGCTGCTGGGTGTTAGCTCGGCAAGCATGTTCCAAGACGTTTTCTTGTGACGAAGGCAGTCGTCGGTAGGGCAAGGCTGGCGACATTGGGTGACTTGAAGGTGGGGGCTCGGCTAGCTGGCTAGCACATGCGCGAAAGGTGTGACCGCTGTGAGCTTGCCTGGCTCTCAAGGCACATAATGCCACTGCAATGGTTACATTGACTGAGTCGGCGGCACGAGCATCAGCGTAAGGATATGTGATGCTTTTCGTGAAAGCATGGCGCCCACGTTTTATAATGAAGCGGCGGTTCGCCTTCTTTGTCACACGTGAGCTTATTAACAACCACATAAGCACGATTGGAGTGGTTGAGGAGTGCTACCGGTGTACAGAAAACCTGCTCAGAACGGCCCGCACATGCGAAGCGAACCTACACGAGTGGGCCGGGAGCGCAGCCTGAAGTCTTGATGTATGGCTTCCATGACAGGCACAATTGGGCTCCTTGTGGCATTATGCGGCTGTGCGATGCACAAAGGCGCGGCATCGGTTGGTGTCTATCGAACGTGGCGAGCTCACCTTATAAACTGTACGAATACTGACTGATTCTCGTCACTGAAGCATTGCAGCTGGATTGCGCCCAAGCGTATGATTTGCTTATCGTATGAAATACTAGGAGGTGACAATTCTCTGCTGCACTGTCGCGAAGGCACGAAGAAGGCCAGACCTTCCAGGATGCCAAGTTCACCCGAAATCTAGGGTAGGCTCATTTCCTATTTTGCGTCATTGGACGATTCCGTGTGTAAGCAACCGTGGATCAGCCTACCTGTCCCAGGGGAAGGCCTGCCTTCCTTTTGGCTGGTAGCGGACGGCCCTTCATTTCTGATATGCTGGTCGAGGAACAACGGCCTGCTCAATTAACAGAGGAATTCTTTCGTGCCTGCAACCGTATCGGCATACTCAAAGGACGCGACGTGGTCTTAGGCTGTACTGCCTGAGCGCACTATGGCAGCCCAGGTCTCAGCAAACACTCCTGGAGATTCGCTGCTGTATAGCTTCACACCCGGGACTTCTACACGTGGAGGTGCGTCGGAGGGCATGTAATTGAAGCATGGCGCCTTTCCGTATGTCCTCGACCTCCCTATCTGCTGGGATAGCCTTTACATGGATAACTCGCTGAAGTCTTGAAGGGCTTGTATCTTCACTCCGGGCCTGTGCCCGTGGTCCCAATATCCCGTGCGTGTCCGTTTCCGCGACCGCCCCGCTCCATTGCAGGTGGCAACGTGGCGACGCCGCCGCCTCTGGCTAGCCCGAGGCGACTAAGAACTCAATCTGTGCCGGGAGAGCCGGGTCATCGAGGAGACGCGGGCGAAACCCACTCGTAAGACGACGTCCCCCAGTCTTACGGTTGCTTACGTGCAAGGGCGCCGGCTGTGGACTCAACGACGACCCTCCACCGCACAGACAATGTACTCAAAGTCTGACGTGCTTGGGGCTTCTACTTGACTGCGCGGAGCCTCCCTCGTGCCCAATACTGGCTCGCCCCCTCGCCTGTCCGCATCAATCCCACCCCACCGCACCCACCCTGACACCGCAAACACGCCCCGCGACTCTCCCCCACAGGGACCTGCAGGTCAGTCCCAGGGCCGCCAGCATCCTTATGCCGGCCA
This sequence comes from Yamagishiella unicocca, assembly GCA_003116995.1. Taxonomy (NCBI): domain Eukaryota; kingdom Viridiplantae; phylum Chlorophyta; class Chlorophyceae; order Chlamydomonadales; family Volvocaceae; genus Yamagishiella; species Yamagishiella unicocca. The sequence goes on from BDSL01000052.1 coordinate 472,206, forward strand.
GGCCGCCCACGGGGGCCACCGGCCGCTGCGGCAGCGCGGACCGCCACACGGGCCCCAGCAACGGCAACACCAGCAGCAGCAGCAGCTGCGGTGGCGCCATGCCTCAGCTGGTAGGTAGCGTGGGCGCCGGCATGGGCAGCGCCGGCGGCATGCGCCAGAGCGCCAACGGCACCGCCAACATCGGCCTGCCCAAGCTGGACCACCCAGCGGTGTTTGGCGGCGGCACCGGCGCCACGGAGCTTCCCGGCCTGGGTATGACCTCACCAGGACGTCGCTCCCTCAACGGCGCCGCATGTGACGGCGGAACTCCGTCGTCAATGGACGTGCCGTCAGGCGCGTTCGACGGCTCGCCGCCGCCGTCGCCCAGGCAAGGCGTCCCCGCGGTGCTCGCGCCGCTGCGAGTCAGCGGCAACTTCGGTCCCGGTGGTTCCGGAGCAGCGGGCGCTGCCGCTGCCATGGCGGACGGCTCCTCCGGCGCCGCCAGCCTGGGGTGGTGCGCCGGCACCCCCACGTTCGCTTCCAGCAACAGCCGGCGGTACAACGCCGCTGGGCCCGTGGAGGTTGGGTGCGTTGCGCTGTCGGCCGGGTCGACGACGGCGTACGACGGCTCGGTAGCGACGCCGCTGACGCCGAGCCTGCCCGCCGGGGGCTTGTGCGCGGCCCCCCGCCGCGCGAACAGTCTCACGGGGCGAGGGATGGGCGCCAGCGGGCGGCTGGGCGAGTTGGACGGCGTCCTCGGGGCGCCTGGCGGCGACCGTGACGGCGGCGCCGCCGACCCCAGCGGCGCCGCCAGCAGTACGGCAGTGAAGCTGCTGTGCGAGATCAACGCCGACCTACAGCGGGCCTCCGCGGCGTTCCTAGCGCTGCAGGCGCCGGCCAGCAGGCCCTGGTCGGCGGCGGCGGTGGCGACGGCGGTGCCGCCGCCGCCGCTGCCGCCGCTGACGGCGCTGAAGGACACGGCTCCGGAGCTGCACTCGGATCTCCGCATTGCGGTGCGGCGCGCGTTCCAGGTGATGCGGCAGGAGCTGGCTGCGGGGCCCTCGGGGCGGCAGCTGGCGAGTGGCGCCCACGAGTGCTGGGCGGCGTTGGATGCCTTCCTGGAGGGCACTGCGGGTAAGGAGGGCACTGCGGGTAAGAAGGGCACTGCGGGTAAGGAGGGCACTGCGGGTAAGGAGGGTGCTGCGGGTAAGGAGGGCACTGCGGGTAAGGAGTGCACTGCGGGTAAGGAGGGTGCTGCGGGTAAGGAGGGTGCTGCAGGTAAGGAGGGCACTGCGGGATTCCGAGTTGGGCGGGTAAGTAGGGCGGTCGGGTACCGACGGCGCGGGGGAACTCGGGACGGCAGGTGCGATGGAGGATCGGCCGCACGAACGACGTGAGAAGGTGCTGTCCTGGTCGGCGGCAGCGGTGCCATCCTGCGTGTCGTGGTGGCTGCATAGGGCTTGGCGGGGGTGACGGTCGAGTGGACACGGCCTCCGGTGTGGGCGTGGGTCCGAAGCACCTCCCCCGCGCCCCCCCACTGCCCGCAGGTTTCGATGCGGCGCGGCGGCGCGGCGGCATCGAGCCCCCTCTAGGTGAGGCGAGGCGCTCATGGGGTTTTACAAGGTTGCACAGCCCTCACTTGATGTCGTCTGTGACATCGGAACCGGGTCACGCCCACGGGCATGTCGCGTGCCCATTTGATGTGGGGCCGAGCCCCTTTCTTCAACACTTCCCCCCCCACCACCACCATGCGCCCACTATCTTGTCGTTTTTCGTGTCACCGGTTTTCACGCCGCCCCCCACCTATACTGTTCACGTCGCGTAAACGTGTCTGTTTTGCACCCCCCGGCCCCCGAGGGTTCCTCGTAATTCCCCCGGGGTTTCTAGCGCCCTTGCCGTCTGCTGCAGCGCCCGTCTTGTGCGGACCCAACCCGATGACCGCGATCCCTGTGCCGTACGCAACGCTGCCCACAGAGCTGACGGCGCCTGGCGGGTCCCCAGCGGCGGCGCGGCCGCAGCCTCCCGCGGCCTCTGACGCCGGATCGGAGGCGGACCACCTTCGGGTGAGAGCAGAGCAGGGGGAGATGGGGCCCCATTGGCCGGGAACAGGGCCAGAGCCGAGGGATAGGGTTTGGTAAGGGATTGCGACGGCTGTGCTGTCGTACGGTACGAGCGCCGCTTGCAAGGGGCCGCGAAGGGTCTGGGGTCTGGAAGGGGGCCGTCACACGTTTCTGTACGGCTTGCCGGCCCGTACGAAACGTCCATTCTTGCTGTTGGTGGTCCGCAGGCGACCAATCAGGAGCTGCAGAGGCAGCTGGACGATTGCAGGGTTCGGTTGGCGCTGGCGGAAGCTAGGGCGGCGGACGCGGAGGCGGAGGCGGGGAGATGCTCCCCCGCTCCCGCCGGGCCCGGCCCGCGGCCTCCGCTGACGTCAGCATCCCCTCCGCTGACGTCAGCATCCCCTCCGCTGACGTCAGCATCCCCTCCGCTGGACCGATGCTGCGGCAGCTCTCCCAGGTGGGTGTTGTCGCGGGTGACTGTGAGGGTTGGGGCAGCTCCGAAACCCAACGGCTCCGCGCGGCGGTCCGGTTGCCTCGGCCACGGCCACGTCCCCGATGCCAGCGCCGGGCCCCCTCCCCCGTAACGTCGCGTAAAACAGTTTTTACTACCCCCCATAAGGGCTGCACACACCGCTGCAGCTCAGGCAGCGGCAGCCGTCTGCCGGGCCAGGAAAGTGCAGTCCGCCAAAATCCCACGCCGTGTCGTGTTTGCGACCTGAATGTCCCACTGGTGCTGCGATCAACTGCTCCGCTGATGGTGATGGTTATGATAATTACGGTGGTGGTGGTGCTGCTGCGACGAATGCGCAGGCGCGGCAAGCACGCCCGGGCCCAGCCGCCGAGAGACGACGCGGCGTCCGTTACCGATGGCAGCGGCGCTGAGCTCTCCGGGGACGAGGGCGGCGGCGGCGGCGGCTCCAGCGCGGGTGGTGGTGCAGCCGGCGGTGGCGAGGGGCCTCGGCGCTTCGACCGCACCGCGGTGTTGGCGAGGGGCCCGTCGTACGGCGAGATGGTGATCGAGGAGGATGACTCGGAGGACGATCTGGACCTGGCGGGGATCGACGCGCGGCGGCAGATGTTGACCATACACTCCGCGTCCTTTGCGGAGTGGGTGCGGGGGGTGCGTCGCAGGTAAGGCCTCGACACCGCCGAGTGGGGTGCGAGCCCCGGTAGGTTCGAGGAAGACCGGTAGGGAGGTGCGGCGGCCGCTGGCGTGCTGTGCAGGGTTGGACGGCGGCGCGCCTTCCTCGCCACCAGACTTAATGCGGTGTGTGGTGGCTCGCACGTGAGGGTCGACTGTCCTCCTCGTCACCGCCATCACTCCAGTCATTGTCTTCAGTTTCATCACCGTCGTCCTCCTGCTGTCCTGACTGCCGGGTCGGCCGGGAAAGACCGTAGCGGCGGGAGGCGCGGGGCGGCGGCCGCAGCAGACCGGACATGTGACAAGACGGAACCTGCCGTCCTCTGCACTGGGCGTCATGGTGAGGGCAGCAGGCGGGCGGAAACCAGTGCTTTGGAGCCGCGTTGTGGGTGTAGGGGCTTGAGATGAAACCCGTAGGGGGTTGTAGGGCCGGCAGGATAAGCGCCCCTGTAGGGGCAATAAACGGTGACCGCGCCCGGGCATGCGATACTGGCATGCCGCGGTCATAAGCGCCGGGGAGCGAGCCCATGTGCGCGAGCACGCGAAGACAGGCGCGAGCGGACTGGCGGGATGCACGTTGAGGCCCTTGTTGAGCGGTGTGCCTCGGTGCGAGGGGGCCCCTTCCGAGCCGCGGCAGGTGGGGTCTGGGGGCACTTGGGGTCTGGGCGATCGCGGTGAGGGGCGGGCAGCGGGCGGTGACGGACATCTGACGCGACGCGCAGTGATCTCGACAAGAGGAGTAAATAGGACGATGACGGGAGGGGACCGAGCCAGGCAGGACGGGACAGGAGGGGACCGAGCCAGGCCAGACGGGACGGGACTTGGGGATGGCGGTACGGTGAGGAGCTGGTGTCCAGTGTGGGGACGGGGCCGCCACGCGATCGTGGACCCAGAGCGGGTGCGCCGCGCGGGTCCTGGCGCTGACTGGCCGCTCCCTCCTGCCAGAGAGGCAGGCAAGAGGGTCGGGGAGATGGGTGGGATGTAGCCCGATCTTCCGCATCCCGGCCTGGTGGCCCCTTGTTTTAATGTGCTGCACGCGGCCCTTTTGGGCTGGGGGCCAACTCGCAAGCTGCATGTAGGTACGGGGTGCGTTGCATGTGAGAGGTAGGGCGGCTGGACAGACCCATGGGTCAAGAGTGGTTGGCCGTCAGCTCGCCCTGGCGGTGGTGGTGATGGTGGTGGGGCTGGGAGGCAACGGAGCAGGGTGAGGCTGCTATTGTCGTCGGCGGGCAGGTGCCTTCAGCGGCGATGGCCCCCAGCAGCCATTCAGCGAACCCCGCAGTGTACGGACCGCGGCCCTTGCCTGACGTGTCCGGGCCCGGCGTTTCCCACCTGCATCCACGTAGCTGTCACGGCAGCCATTGCGCGAGCTACTATTTTCCCACAGTCTCCACACGCACACTACCGGCGGCGCTGGACGTCGCTTTATATAATAAATCCCACCTCCAGATCTTATGTGCCTGCGCCATGATGGAGCCCGCACTGGTGCAACGGAGGGGCAGGTGGTTCCCCGGCCGCTGACGCGGCTCCTGACCTTGCGCGGCTCCCAACCACCGCCAACCCCAGATGTTCTGAGGACTTCGGAGAACAACGAGTGCGGGCGGTGAGGTCGGGGGCCGTGCAGCACGGTACAACGCAGTGAGGTGTAATTGCTGAGGATGTTTGTTATGGCATATGCTGTAGATAGGCCGTCAGTAGGCCCTCTCATCGGAGCCTACCGGGCTGGCGGGTGCGGAGAGGTGACGCGAGGGGAGTGGGGTTGCAGCTGCTGCGGATCGGTCAGCCGTCAGGAGGGCCTTTGGCGCCATGTGCCCCACGGGGAGGACAGCTGCAAGGAAGGGACCGGAGCTACTGGATGGAGCGTGAAGTGGGGAGTCCCTATGGGTTCCGTGGTGACATAGGAAGTGCAGTGTCTCGATCGCCCTCGCTCATTGCGCGGCGTCTGCTAGGCTGTAGGAGCCTTGGGGCTGGGAACCCAAGGCCCTGCCGCCACCACGTTTTACACCAGTTGTTCTTCGCCGTGCGGGTGGGCACGGTGGTGTGTTAACAACCTTTTACATAGTGGAGCGGCCCTTGTTACCCATCTGTAAATAGCTAAATACCGATGACGTGCAGCACAGTGCTCAGGGGCGCTCGACACAGTGCTCAGGGGCGCTCGACACTCGACCTCCCGTTTTCGTATCCTTGAGCAAGTTCTCCAGCATGCATCCCCAAACATATCTACAGACGGGGTCTTTCAATTCATACACGGGTTTTCTCGCAGCCCACCTTCCTCCCAACCCTGCAAGACCATGAGTGCCGCCGCCGCCACCCTACGGGGCAGATGAGGTCTTGGCGCGCGTGAGGTCTCACTCCGTATCGGCGGGGCGAGACCTATGGCCGCTGTGAGCAGCGGGTCTGGCCGCTGTGAGCAGCGGGTCTGGCCGCGCGCTCCGGCTGCTACTGCTCCCCCACGTCCTCCGCCAGCTCCCCCGCCATCTCGAACCACGGGTCGCACCCATGCACCACGTCCGAGGGCCCGAGAAGCGCGAAGCCCGCCTTCTCGTACAGCGGGATCTGCGGGCGCACGTGCACAGGGTGACCGGGTCAGCGGCGGGCTGATCGTTGCGTCCGGACCAACCCACTAGCCACATTCGAATCCTCCGCCACGGCGACGGGTTTTGCTAAACAGATACGGCCCGACGGGCCCACATTCCTGTGCATACCGGTGTATCCTAGGCAGCACCTGAACCCCAATGCACAGCAACCGCATTTCACTGACGCAGCCCGTGGTTCGTCTCCCACACCCCACAAAGCCTTCCACCCCAACGGTGACACCCGTCAGGTGCACGGCTATTTAACCCTCCCACGGCCTCCCCTACAGAACGGGGCCCCCGCAGCCCCACAACCCGTCTGGGCCGCACCAGGTCCTTCTTGCAGATGAGCCTTATGCCTCGCAGCTGCGGTGTAGTCGCCTGCACGTAGGCCGTGTATGCCCGGAGCAGCCGCGTCGCCAGGCCCTTCCGCCGCAGAGACTCCTCAATCACAACTGGAAGCAGCATGCGCGGGCGCACGCATGTGTGTACGGTTTTGTACGTTTGAAGTTTGTTGTGTTTAATAAACTCTCCACGCAGTGCTGAGCGTGCTATGGGTCCCAAAGTCGCTCTGGAGCCACGGGTTGATAACACGAGGGGGCGATTCGTGCTGGGGTAAGTGGGCGCGGTTGCCCGGTTTGGGCTCTAACTAGACTCAAGGGCCTTATATCCATGGTTATGGCCTCAAATAAAAGTCGTTAGGTTGCGTTTACGTCAGCACCAGCTTGCGCTTGGTATGCGTCCTCCTGGTCCCCGCCCCAGCGATTAGCATGCCCTTCGACCCAATCGCCTGTCCAAAGATAAAGCCGACCAACAGCTATCCCCCCTTACCAGAGTGTATACACAGCAGAACGCCGTCCGGGTCGTGCGTGGCCATCGATTCGTGCGTGAGGCGTCCCGAGGATGTGCAAGTGCCGCACACATACCCCACGACCAGGGGATCTGGTTGGCCATCGCTACATTGCAATGCCACCATGAACACGTTGGAAGCTGATTGGATGCGGAACTTGAGTTTTTCGTAGGTGGCTGCCTCATCGGCGGGGTACGATGCGGCTTCTAAACTGTGTATCCGGTCGAGCTGATCTGGCTGAACGGGAGCAAAGAAGGTTGAGGTTCCTAGTTCTTGATATTCAGCGCTGTAGTCGCAGCTCTCTCCGTTAGCAGATTCCATTTGTAATCTACAACTTTGACGTTGATGCTATCCTTCGTTTTCGTTGTTTATGATGTAAATGACAGGTGCCAGGTGTGGCCAGAAACAGCTAAGCCTAAAAACTTTCGCTCGGATTGCATGGTAAACGAGAAAGATAAGGCCCTGATGTGTGTGTTTGGCAGGTTTGCCTTTCACTACGCAATAGTTTCTCCGAATCGTGCTCTACAAACTCTTTTTTTTACCTCCATTGCGTCTGCCACGCACGTAGCTGGGTCAAAGAGCCAATTTGCGAACATGGCTCTGGCAATGAAGCAGTCTGTTTCGTGCCTGGGCGTCAGGTATGCGCGCTTAGCTTGGCATAAAGGAAACTTGCAATTGGACACGCATAACCGTATCTGGGCATCGCAGGAGGACGTGCCAGCCGCTGCTTCCGCCCCAGCCCAGCGTGCGTCGCTCAGGTGCGAGCGCGTCAAGACCGCACTGAATTGCGCAGGAGTCGCACGCTTGTGGCTCAAATTTCCTTACCTGCATCTTGGCAGGCTTCGGATCTGCTTCGCGGCGTGTAGCGGTGTGCGTCAAGGCCAGCCTATTGGAGCCCAGCACCGCAGCCAGGTAGTTGCGCCGGCGCGGGCGACCTGCCTGGACTTCCTTACGAAGTGTTTGGCCAGCCTCGTGAGCAACGTCTTAATATATTTGCCCATTTGCAGCACAATTGAGGCTGTCCACCATGCCCAGACCCTCTACACGCTTGCTGATGGTCCAATCGACCTGCTGGCGCAGTTCTTCGAGTCTGTGCTGCGGGTGGGTTTAGTAGTACTTCTATTTTGACGCAATCCTTGTTGTGTTGTTTGTGACCGTAAATTGTGGTGCTGACAACGAGACGCTTCACGCAGACGCTTGACGATGGGCTGGAAAAGGCGCACGTTCCCTACTCTTATGGCTTCGCCATCATCACCTTGACCGTTCTGGTCAAGCTGGCGACGTTCCCACTTTCACAAAAGCAGGTGCGCTGGCAAGCTGCTTGTGACGTGTATCTGACGCGCGACGTTGGCCAGACAAGGCGTCGCTTTCCAGAGGGTGATGCATCGCTGCCTTCAGCAAACGGCATCTTACTGTCAACCATCGGCGCCCTTCGCAGGTGGAGTCCACGCTGTCGCTGCAGGCTCTGCAGCCACGCGTAAAGGAGCTGCAGGCGAAGTACGCCGACGATCCGGAGGCGCTCCAGCTGGAGACGGCGCGCATGTACAAGGAGGCTGGCGTGAACCCCCTGGCGGGCTGCCTGCCTACGCTGGCGACCATCCCGGTCTTCATCGGCCTCTACAACGCGCTGAGCAACGCCGCAAAGGGCGGCCTCCTCACGGAAGGCTTCTTCTGGATCCCATCCCTGAGCGGCCCCACCACAATTGTGAGCGCACTCTGGCCTCGGTTCAAAAAGGGGACCTATTTCAAATGATGGATTGGAACTGGGCGGCCGTGATCGTGCGCCGCCACCAGCACCACTCGTCACCCTAACCACCGCCGGTTTCCTTGTCGCCACCGCGGCCGCTGCCACTTTTGAATCAAGTATTCCCATGGTCGGCGGTGCAAACCGGTTATTGTGCTCTCTTGTTTAACCCCGCCCCTGCCGCCTCGCTATCCCCACCGCCGTTCGTTTAGGGTGGAGGTCTGGAGTGGCTGTTCCCCTTCCAGGACGGCGCTCCCCCGGTTGGCTGGGGCCCCGCAGTGGCGTACTTGGTGATGCCGGTGTTGCTGGTGGTGTCGCAGTTTGCGTCGCAAAAGATCATCTCCACGCAGCAGCAGAGCAACGACCCCTCCCAGCAGCAGGCGCAGGCCATCCTCAAGTTCCTGCCCCTTATGATTGGTGAGGCACAGGGTCGGGGAGGCGGTTTGGTTTTCCCAGGGATTTCCCAGGGGCACTGGCTGCGGTACAAAGGGAACCCCCCCGGAGTTGCCTTCGCCAGCCATGGAGGTGATGCGCTGGCGGAAGTGGCAGCAGGGCGAGATTGCCAGGGGCAGGAGGCAATCCTGCAGTGGCGACACAACACGGTGTGGAGGGTTCAACTTGCTGCCCATTCACTGGGTTCGAGTAAGGAGCCTCGAACGATCCTGGCACGCCAGCACGGGCGATTACTGGCTCCCTGCACTCCGCTGGTGGTCCCCCAGTGGTTGCGCTATTCGCCGCACCGCGCCCTGGTGCGCTGCCCGGCGCAGCCAGGCAGCTAGCGCGCCCCGCATGCGAGGGAAGCCATTGATGGGCCGGCTGGCAAAGCTTGAACACTCTCGGGACCCATGGCGGTGGGCGTGTTGGATGGTGGTGTGGGTTGGCTGGCATCTGGCAGAGGTCCAGCGGGGGTGGGGCGTTTGATGGGTTCTGGCTCTGCGAAGGAGGTGCGGCTAGATAATCCAGCGGCGAATATGGTATCACAAATCCGCCCACCTGAATGGTGGCCCTGCCTGCTGTACGCGACGGCTACACGTTCTGCACCGACGACGCGCAGTGCGGCTGCTCAGGGGGTGCGCTGCATGGGCGTCTGGTAGCCTTTAGGCTGCCGCCTATATGCGGCATGTCAATGGACTTGCAGTGCGAGGCAGACGATGCCCGGGGCGGGGTTGGCGGCGGCGCTGGCGTATAGGACCAGGTTGGAAGGCAGATCTGCTAGGGTCCTGGGTCAGCGACGTGGGTTGGGTGCAGCGCCCTCGGGCCGGCGCTCCCGGAGAGCAGCCCTGTCCACCACCCTTCACTATCCCGATGCCAGCCGGAGGGACCCGGTGGGTTACGCGCAACCCATCCCTCGCCATCTCCCGCGTGCACCCAGCGAACCAGAGTACCCTGTCGGGAGGCCAGGACTTGACCCCCTCCCCCTGCCGCTGCCCCGCCAGGCTGGTTCTCGCTCAACGTGCCATCTGGCCTGACGCTGTACTGGTTCATCAACAACCTGCTGTCCACGGCCCAGCAGCTCTACCTGAAGGCAACCGTCAAGGTCAGTTGAGCATGCGTGCCGTCGTTCGCTGCGTGCACAGCCGCCCAACGTTCAGGTGCTCTGCATTCTGTACTACAGCCTCCTATAACATTGCTCTCGTCATTGCTGGGTAATGTTTCACGGTGCCGACGGAGCCTCAGCTCGAGGGGAACAGGAGGGGGGAGCGACCGGAGGGACCGCTGATTTGGACCTTACACTGCACGTTGGTGGCTCTCAGTTCGTCGGTTGGCTTGGGATAGCGGAAGACAGCGAGATTAAAGCCGCTGTGCCATTACGGACTGGCACCGCAGCCCTTCCGGTGCTACTCCGCCGCCGGCCCGGCTTACCCCGCCCTCCGCCACCTGGACGATGACAACCACCTCCGCAGGTTAACGTGCCCGAGGCCATCAAGGCACCTGTCGCCGGGTCGTCCTCGACCGTCACGGTCGTAAAGCCGAAGGAGGAGCGCTTGAAGAAGGTTACAGGTGAGCAGCGGCTGCATGCGGCGCTCTCGTCACCACCCGGGTTGCACTCCGGCCGGAGTGGGCCGGCCGATGGGCCGCAATGAGGCCGTTGCAAACGAGACAGCAATCCCAAAAGTGGAGCAAGTGCGGCACCGCTGTCACCAGCTTTGCGGAAAGTTTGGGTTCCTGCGCCGTCGTGTGCATTGAAGGTATTAAGGCGGCTAAGAGGAAGGCGGCGGCCCATTATACGGGACACGCCTCGCACGGTGTTCACTGAACACCACTGAACTTAACCAGCGCGGTAACCCGCTGTCCGCCACCTCCTGATGACATGCTGCCGTTTCTGCCACGGCCCCCGCCAGGCAAGGAGCTGGGCGCCCGCAAGAAGCGGCGGAGCGAGTCTGGCGACGAGGAGGACTCGGACCTGGAGGTGGAGGTTGTGTCCTCGAGCGGCCCCAGCAGCAGCAATGGCAACGGCAGCGCTTCTTCGCGCAAGGGCGAGAAGTTCCGGGCGCTCAAGGCACGAGAGGCTGCGGCCAAGGCGGCCGAGGTCGCCACCGTAGAGCCTGTGCGGGCGTCAATGGGGGGGTCCAGCAAAGACGAATCGGCGAACGGCAACGGGTCGGCATAAATTAACGCGGTTGACTATTCACGGGGACAGGGCTGATGAACGGATATACAGGTTCGGGTGGTTCTGAAGTGGTTGGGATATGGGCAGCGCTTGTTTCATTGGCGCGGGGCTGTAGCCGTTAGACAGGGTGTGCAGGGGGCGGATCGGCACTGACCGCCGGTCATGGCACGTGCCTTGGCTTGGCTGGCTGGCTGGCGTTCGGGAACGGGAGCAGCTGCAGCACATGCAACGCTTTAACACTGCGATGGTGGGCGTGTTACTTATGCGAGAGTGCAGTAAATGTAGATGGATTGTTGTTGCACGGACCATGGGTCGCTTTTCGTATACGCAGCGTTTTGTGTCGTTTGTTCATGCTAACGGGAGAGATTTTGCGGTTCACAACTGAGGCAAGCTGCCAGTGCTGAGGGAGGAGTGGTTCGGTGTGCATCCAGAACGCATTCAAAGGATCGTAGGCTCGCTCAAGTTTGGACTACTTGGCTTTTACGTCGATCTCCTGCGTTGAAGATAACTATAGCTTGACGAGGATTTCCAACGACTGTAAAATACAAGCCAAGGATACTGGATACAATACTAGTACCGTTTCCATGCCCGTCTCACTGAAGACTGAAGTCGTAAACCTATAGCATACCGTCTCCACCTGACAAGCGCAGTGGGATACAGCAGGATATTTCTGCTCCAAAAGGTCGTCGGAGAGCGGCCGGCGGATGGCGGAGCAAGCGGCCCCGGTGCGCATGCTCTAGAGCCATCGTTGGCCACTGCTGTTCGATACGTCCTTTAGCATTATTTCTTCGCACAAATGAAATGTAGGACCCAGTGTGTCACATATTATAAGTCGAGAGTTTCCACATGCACTTGGCTGAATGGCCGCTAATACAAAGTACGTCCCTTCCTACATTGCTCTTACCAGGGCCACGTAGAGCTAGGAGGTTATGGCAAGTTCTATTATCCGTCGGGGGCAACCTACGAGGGCAAGTGGAAGCTGCTCAACCCACCACCACCGCCAGCGGCGGAGGAGCCTAAAGAAGTGAAAAAGAAGAAGGGGAAGGATGAGCCACCTCCGCCACCGGCAGAGCCGCCCAAGCGTGTCCGGCACGGGAAAGGTGCGAGCCTTGCAGGGGTACGGGTGCAACTTCGCAACGGCGACTGGCCGGGTGCATCACTATCGCCATCACTGCGGGGGTGGTCTTCGCGCGGGTTGCAAGGAGAAATTTTGGATGGGTATTTTCTTGCGTGTTCACGAGAGGCCAGAGGCCGACAACCGGAAGGGACGAGGGGTCCACGGCCGCAAGCCGTGCAGGTTGTGACGGGGGTCCCGGACCTGGGCCCAACGCGCGCCCGCTCTTGCTGACGGCTCACCCTCCGTCTGCGCCCTCCCTCCCTCTGCCTTGCCGCCATGCCACGTGCAGGCGTCTACCGCGAGGGCGACTACTCGTACGACGGGGAGTTCCTAGATGACGTAATGCAGGGGCAGGGGACCTTCTCGTACGCCAGCGGGGCCACGTATTCCGGCGAGTGGATGGGCAACAAATACCACGGCAAGGTGCGTGACAGCGCGGACGAATGGGACAGGCTACCTGGGCCGGGTCGGAAGGTGCAATATGGGCTGCTGGGAGTAGTAGAAGGGTGACCAGATGGCGTGTGGGAGGGTGCGAGGCGCCAGGTGGGTCCTAGGTGGTGGTCAAAGTGGGTTACTGTAATATGGTGAATGGGCGGGGACAGGGCTGGAAGCGAAGTGGCGCAGCGAAATGCTCCTTCTGCTCCTGTTGTGCCTCGCTGCCTGCCTGTGTCCTCCGTGCCTCTGCTGACAACCCCCAGTCCTGACCACTGTCCGGCCGGCGCTGCACCCGGAAGCCTCACCCGCGAGCACCCCTGGCGTGCAACCCCGCTGCTGCGACGCGAATCCAAACCCTCCATCCCTCCGGTGCTCCATCCCCACTCATCCCGCCTGTGATCGCATGCTGCTGCCCCCTCTCGGCTCCGCCGCTGCAGGGCACATACCAGTGGCCCGACGGGCGGCGGTACGAGGGCCTGTGGGAGGAGAACCGCATGCACGGGCTCGGGGTCTACACGGACGCCTCGGGTCACCAGTGGGAGGGGCAGTTCTTCAACGGCAGCGGCCCCGGCCTAACCAGCCTGGTATGAGGGAGCGAGGTCGGTGGCTTTGGGCCGCCTGCGTGTGCGTGTTACGCACGAGTGGAATCAGCTGGAGCGCAGGGGGCGGGACCAGCTGACGGCGCCGGGAGGGGTACTGGGGTCTGCGGATGGAGTCGTGTTGCCCGTACAGGAGATGGAAACGCGCTGTTCCCGATATACAGCCGCAGCGGCGGTCTTGACTTGTGGCAGCTTCTACCTGCAGCAACAGCCGGCGCCGTGCGCCGCACTGGTGTGATGCTCGATTGCCGTACCAGGAGCTGGGGAGCGGGAGCTCGCATGTAAAAGCTAAGGCTCGTTGGCCGCGAGGCATGCTCCGGTTTCGAAAGCGGCGATTGTAAATCAGCATATGACAAGATGGATGCTTGAGAGTCGTAGAAGCGGTCTGGCATCAGCAAGGCGCCTTGGTGGGCGGCACGCTATGTGTTGCGAAGGAGAGAAATGCCGATCGGCACATGGTCGGGATGTGAAGAGATTGACGAAGTTATGTTAACTTTCCCACATTCGACGGCAACCTACATGTAAAATTACGCCATAAAAGCATTTGCGTACCTTCAAATACAACTCCGCGTGGCTCGCGAATCGCGGCGCGCACGAGCAGCGCTACGAGATTCGCTACAGCTCCACTGAAGATCTAACATCATAAAGTTTCCAGCTATGACGTGCCTTGCGCCCACGGCAGCCGACTGCGGCGTTAGGCTATTCGCGACTCGCATGCCATCTGCGCCCTGCCGGCCCTTGTGCCGCGTCCTCCTGTGTGGCAGCGCCATCATCCCAACTTCGCGCCGATGGACCGTGACTGCGCGCGCCAGCCCCCAGAACGGTGGGTGGCTGGGTGGCCTCGCTTGCTTTGCCAGCGTGCCACGTTGCCTCATGCAGCCTTACCACCCGCAATGCTGGGACGTCGGGGAGACTCGGGACGGGTGGGCAAGCGGGACGGGTAGATGAGTACCAGCGACTCAGTTTCAAGTGGGTTGGGAACGTAAGCGACGCATCGGCGCGTCCGCAACAACCTCGCCAGGGAACCGGTGGGCCGGTTGGCGACCTCACCAACCAGGAAATAAGCCTAGCGCCACGCTGCCACAGCCGCGCCCTACCTGACACCCTGCTGATGACCCAACGTGCCCGGGTCCTCGCACGCCGCGCATCACAGCCTTGTGTGACGGCTCCGTCCCCCCGCTTCGCCTCTCCCTACCGTTATGCCGATCCCGCCTCCCTCCCTTCCCCGACACCAGATGCGCCCGCGCCGCCCGCTCCCGCCCCTCCGCCGCCGAGCCCCAGCCTGGCGCAGCAGGCCCTGGCGGACTCCCCCGAGTGGCCCGGCTTCCTAGGCACTCTGGCTAACAGCGGAGCCATCACGGGGACCCTGCTAGACGGCATCCATTCGCGCATGGGGCTGCAGGCGGGTGTACGGAGGATTGATGCCGTGGTCGTACATACCGCGCGTGTGTATCGTGTGTACCTTGTGTTCGTTCCGCAAGTGCCGGGCGCGAGGACGCCGGACCTACCACCTACCACCACCACCACCTTGCCGTACAGGTCTATGATGTTGCGCCCATAGTGCTGGGCGGGCTCAAGACGTCCCTGCTGGTGCCTCCCCTGCTGGCGCTGTTCTACATGGTGTTGGGGCTGCTGCATCCCCTCATGGGTGGGTCGGTGGGCGGGTTACAGAGTGGTGGCGAGCGGACGGGCAGGAGGTGGTCAGATTGCATAAGGCGCTGCCAAGGCGCTGCCAAATGCAAGTTAGGGGCGCCTGGCGAGGATAGGCAGCTGCAGCCTCCTTGCTGGCTTCTCGTGGGCCCTATCATCCCCGCGCGGTTCACAGTGCGCCTGCTGTGCGAGCACGGCGCTGGCCCCGTCATACCCGCCGGCACTGCCGCCCGCCCGCACTCATTCCCTTGCGAGGCCCTGCCTCCCATGCCCCGCTACGCCCTTCACGGGCCTCCTGCTGTTTACCCAACCCCACGCCCCACACCCCGCTGCAGACAACCTGAACCCCTCCCCGGAAACCACCTCGGTGCGGTCTCGGAGCAACGACGTGGGCTTCGTGGCCCTCACGTTTGGGGTGCTGGCGGGGCTGCTGCAGCTGAGCGCCACTATGTACGACCAAGTGAGTACGGCATCACCCGATTGCTTCACCCTGCGGTTTTCGCCAACGCACTCAGCTAACCCTCGCCTTCTCGCCGACCGCCTCTCTCTAACACCCCCACAACCTTGCTCGCGCGCAGGGTGTGCCGTACTGGCAAATCCACGCGGTACTTGGTACGGCAGCGCTCATCAACTGGCGTGTGTTCGACGGCACACGACAGGTGAAGGGAGCAAGGGACGGGTCCCACGCACGCACCAGGCTTGGAGGTGTTTCGGCAGGGTCGTGCAATGAACGGGACATCAGCAGAGTCGCGACATTTCTGACGGGTGGCATTCCGTGCCCGCTGCTGTCCAACGTCTTCCTTGCATTTTGCCGCCCCCGGCCCATTTACCGGTACCCTCCAACTGCGGCTACATCCACAACCCTCTACCACCCAGGGCATCGCGCTGGCGCTGTTGTGTGGTTTGGGCGCTCCTGCGGTGGAGGTGCTGATGTTGCAAGTGGTTCCCTTGTGGCACTACCCCCGGGTATGTGCGATCGACCCGGCTTTGGCCTTTCATATATGTATAGGGGCTCGGCCTGGATGATAAGCAATAGTATGAGTCAGCCGACAAAAGTGGCATCAATGCCATTTAGGACTACTGCTCGTGAACGTTATACACACGTAAGCGCGCAAAGCCCTTGCTTACTCATGCCCAGCTGCCTATGGGCTTGCAACGATGCGAGGTCACTATCGTCCCCCTACCCATGGCTAACGACCGGACCAACTGCAAACGCGGCCCCCAACGAACGGACCTTCCCACATCCCCAGGCTGACATCGGAGACACCTTCGTTTCGTGGGTGTTTTGGTGCTATTTCTTTTACACGCCCGCGCTGGGCAGCCTAGCAAGGTGCGCGTAGCCCGTCGTATGTATGTAGCTTTGCATTCGCCAATCATTCTTTCTACTAGCAAGGCAATGCCCGTGCCCCCTTCGTTCCAGCTGCCCGCCGTGAGCCTAACCCCCTACGGAAGGCTGGATGTTCCAACTGCCGCTAACCGCCAACTGCAAACAGGTACCTGTGGACGACCATGAAGGAGATCGAGCTGGTGCAGCGTGGCGGGCCTGCGGCGATTAGCCAGCCGGGGCCGGACGCTGGCGGTCAGCAGTAGGTAGATAGGGCATGATCGATACCGGACAGTTGCAGAGCCGATAGACAGCAGGACGTCTCGGCAAGGCTCCGGGAAGCTTCGAGAAGCTACGGCAAAGAGCGGCAATTATGGAATACGGTGGGCGCGGGGGCAGTAGGGATGCGCTGTGGGAGGTCTTCGCGAGGTATGTAGGACGGATGGATGAGGTAGGTTGGCGGCGTGTTTGAAGGGAGGCATACCGCGGTCGGGGCGGTGGAAGGGTGCCTCAGAGTGCCTGGATGGGCATCCTACCTTCTGCCCACGCACGCCATGACGGGTGTGTGGCCGGCCACCCTAGTCCAGTAGTATGCGCGCGCGTCCCGGTGTCCGAAGGCTATGTGCCCACCACATTTCCCCAGTCGAGTTACCGGCGGCGTAACCAACTATGGCGGCGTAACCAACTATGGCGGCGTAACCAACTATGGCGGCGTAACCAACTATGGCGGCGTAACCAACTATGGCGGCGTAACCAACTATGGCGGCGTAACCAACTAGACATATTCGCTCGGCGGGCGTGCGTGCGTGTGGATGCAGTCGTCGTGCGTGCCGCGAACGCGCTCTCGAATGCCCTTGGTCCCACCCACTCCCTAAGACCCCCTGCCTACGTACTACTTGCCAACGCACCTATGCACGCAAGCGCTTCAGAATGCCTACCTCTGTCGCGTGTCCTGATCCTCCTTGCGAGTCCACGAAACTAAGAATGACTCCCGGCTGCTGCCGGGACGGTACTACTCCGGCAAGGTCCGTCGGTACATACGCCTCCATACCGGTACATCTTCATTCGTAGATACTGCGGTCGGTATGGGTTAGTTGCTGAACTATCAAGACGGCCCCGGTGTGTGCACGTGCATGCATGTGGATGCCACGGAGCAAATAAAGAGACGGGGTCAGCAGATTGACGCAGTCTGTGTTCGCAGAGTTACAGTCTACTAGGAAGGAAACGGCCGCCGTATGTACATCCATACGGTGCACAGCAAGGTCACGTAGGGTTTGTAGCAGCCCGCGTGCGAAACTTCATCACGCACTGCTGAAGTCCTTACCTTCGGAGTCCTACACATCGCACAATGCTTGGGTGCGTCGGCCACGCGCGTACTGCTCCGTTCGAACTGCAATCCTGCGGCCGCCGCCCGAAGGCGTGCCTGCTCCCCCCCCATGGATAGATAGACTGCCGGCTGCACGCATGATGTACTCTGGCTGATCACCACCCTTCCCCCCTCCCGAAAACGTCTGCTGGGTTCAGGCCCGGCTGTCGTATGTTGAGGCCCGGCATGGGCCCCTCCCCTTGTCCTGTGTTTGGCAGGTTACACGGACCCATGGAATGCTTGTTTGCTTGTGTGCCTTTCATTTTTAATTTGATTTCTGTAAACTCCACAGCATCGTTTTGGTATGCGTTTGATTGGGACCCAAAGTTATATGAATGCACTGTCGGTACAAAACTGACGGTATGGGAAGCTCAGGAAGCTCAACGTCACGAAAGGGCTCCACAATGATGCTAACATATATATTTATGGTGGTTGATGACTTCAACTTGCCAGCCATACATCGAGGAATAAGCCCGATAAGAGAGGATAAGAGTGCCGTGGGAGCTTGAGTCTTGCGAACGTTGGCATCTCTCCCTATATTGTATGTACTATGAAGTTTCTTTATTTACGAGCTTTTATGTTGTATGCCTTAGAGCTTTACAGCTTCGCTCCGTCGCAAATAGTGCCGTCTTGTCCGGCAAGATAATGACAACTCACGGATTAGTTCACCGAATCATACATAAAATAATAAATCGATATAAGCAGTATACAGCAGTTTTCGCGCTCCTCTCCTCATCGCAGCCTGTTGGCGGGATCCGGCTTCCGAGGCCAAGCGTTCCCAGGAGGGGGGAGGGATGATCACCCGCCCATCTTTTGGGATACAAAGATGACCTCATTTATGATTGAAAAATCCAGCGTTTGCTATCGTAGGCTCACGTTTGCTCCGCATCTTATTACGGTACGTGCGTCGCTCACTCCGCCTTAGGCGCCATTCGCATAGATGCCGGCAAGTTTTGACTCTGAAAATGAGGCTGTATCCGAATTAAACGTCCGAAATCACGGTTCACCAATATTCTGGGAGTCCCTCCCAGGAATACGGGTCAGCCATTTCTGGAATCGTCATTTCTGGAATCCTCAGTGCGACGGCTCGGCAAGGTACGATGAGTATGTAGGCTTTAGTATCTGTTTAGCTTCATCTTCAAATGCAATTATGGCGGCTTTCATGCTCACTTTACGTGCAATGTCCTGTACCTGATATTCATTCGTCCTCATTTGCGAACATAAATGGACGTGTTGAATTGTGCGGTACTGTTGTTTTTCAGTCGCCTACAGCTGCGCAAAGGTCGCAATACTGGTTATACGTTCGTCTCATGTATTGACTCGCGGCCTGCCGACATGAAAAAGAGCAGTTCCAACGTGTATTTTTCTACTAACCACTCCTCTATTGCAACTGTACAGTAGCGTGTTCGGCGAGCCGAATACATTGTAGGGTGCGGCAGCCGTGGATGCGGCTTCGTCCGACTTAGACGCCCACTGATGCTGCTACAAGTCCTACTCACAATTCTGGCATTTCCGGCAGTAAGCAAATCCGATAACCTGGTTTCCAGGCCGGGAGTGGAAGATGTCCTCCTGGAAGTTGACAGCGGAACAGGCTTCGCGAAGGCGCTTGCTAACCCTAGAGTCACTTTTATCCTAGTTACTTCTTCCATCGTTTTAAGTGATAATGATTGGAACGGTCTCGGCGAGCTACCACTACTTATCGAGAGGAATGTCACAATTTCCAGCTCTGCAGAGAGTCAAGAGGCGGGTTACGAAACCGTCTTCGACGGCGGTTACGTCAAACAAAAGGTGCACCTGGCGTACCACTTACGTCCTTAGCAGGGAGGACACGCCTGGAGGACGCCTGATGCAGGGCGTTTGTGAGAAGCTCTCCGGCCGCGATGCATACACACGCACCTCTCCATAGTGGGTAGCAGCGGCAGCCATGCGTCACGGCGGTTAGTTCCAAGTCCCTCCCGTTGTCGTCAGTGCCGACTGGTGCCCTCCGGTGTCCTCAGTGTCCTCGACACCCACCCTCTAATTACTAGCTCCCTTTCTGCGTCGCCCTGCTACAGGTGCGGCTGGCCAGTGGCGTGGTGTTAAATCTGTCGGGTCTGTTGTTGACTCGGTACCGAGAGGACTTGCCATCCTCCACTCCCGGTCTGGATCTACTGGCCAACAACATACCGGTTCCTGGGATTGCTCAGCCGATCTTGGAGTTGTTCCATGGTGTCCTCAACCACAGGATGTGCTTCCCGACAAACTGGTCGCTCCAGGTGGGGATGTGGGAAGGATCGCAGCACTCGGGGCGGCCTTGTAGAGTGCTTGCTGCACCCCCTGTGTATCCGTCCACAAGTCGACACCGCGACGTGTCTAACACGCAACTGGGTTGACCGGTCTAAAACCTTACAATCGGCTGGGATCGATACGTTTTCGACCCAAGGTCAGCGACGAGGGACGTAGTACTTGATGCCCCCCTCGGGAGCCCAGAAGCGACGCTGAAACGGCGATGACAGGAGCTGGGCGGGGGTACCGGGTTGGCGGCTGGTCGGGGGGCTGTGGGTACCCGGAGGGAATGAGCAAGTGGCAGTGCCGCAATGGAATTGCCGCATCTACAGCACACCCTGATCTTGCTCTCTCGAATGTCCTGATCGGGCCTCCCACCCGTTCTTTCAACTCATTCCTTACCCCATCCTGTCTTCTACCCACACAACAAATGCCAAGTGCTTCCGGAATGTCCGCTTATGCCTCCCACCGCTTAATCGAGCGACCCACCGACCTGCACACCCACCCTTCCCCCCCAACGCATGCAGAGCGTCCAAGCCACGCCCCGCCCTTCTGTGTTTCCCGGCAAGCAGAACATCACCTCCGATCTGCCTCAACCCGGATGCGTGAACGACACCTCAGCGCCATGGCTCAAGCGCTGCTGGTCGGTGAAGCGGAAATACATCGACGCGGCGGCGTTTGGTGCCGCAGTGGGGTCCTCGGGTCGCCCCGAGCGGACCGGCTATCTGGTACATGTTGTCGACACGCCGCTGCTGTGCGATGCCGTCATGCCCGAGGATTGCGTTACGCGATTGCAGCCCTGGGGCTGTTTCTACTCGCTGATGGCAAAGCATCCTCCATCAACTCAGCTACTGGCGGCGGCACCCGGCGGCGACCCAGAGCATAAGTCTTCGAGCCAAGCCGTCACTGTGGGAGTTTTGTGTGGCGTACTTGGATTGGGTGAGGCCGGACTGCCGCATTAGTAATGGATACAGGAGCTGTGCCCAGGCTCTGTCATGGTTTCCGACCCCCTCTCCTTGCCCCGGCCCTCTCCCACCCCGGAACCGACAGCCGCCATCGTGGCAGCAGTGGCGGTGGCGGTGTTTGTGGTGCGGCGGCGGCGGCTCCGAAGCCAAGCTGACGTCAAGGGACCGTTTAACGAAGGGTACGTACGGCGGCATGGACGGTGCGGCAAGGTTTTATGTGCCCTAAAGCCCTCCAACCCTTCCTGGTCGTGCGTTGTGCGGACGGTGTGGTGGGGCAGGGCAGAAGCTTGGGTGGGGCTGCGGGAACGGATACAATTTGTTTGAGCGCTTCACGGTACGGCACATTGCCACCGTACGGAATGTCATGTGGGCCACCCACCGCCATTAAGATAACCCCGCTTCTGTCCCTAAAGCTTCCCGCCGCCCACCCATCCCTGGTCCCCTGGTCCCACCCATCCCCACAGGAGTGTATGGAATAACTCGGCGGGCATGGATACGCTTGCCACCGAAAACGATGAGATCGCTCCGATATCAAACACGGGCACAGACGGCAGCCGCGGCTTTCACGGTACGGATTATTGCCCCTCGACGCCTCCTAACAAGCGTGCGTCAGACTGTCTGGGGCCACGGCCGGTGGCCGGTGGGGCAAAGACACGGCGGCGTCGCGAGTCAAGTACCTCCTGCAGGGGGACTTTTCCGGACCTGGCAGGGCCTCGTGGCGGCTGGGACGTAGTGAAGCCAGGGGCACGGAGCAGGCGGCGGGATGTTGCTAGCGGCAAGGGGCGGGGGAGTGTTGGGCGGCCCAGCCAACTTCGACATTCCTGACGGAAGGATTACGCTTTAGGTTGGACGGGAAAGCTTCGGAACGGATGTCCCCTGTACCTCCGGCCTGGAACAGATACTACGGCGCCGGAGCGGATGTCCCCTGTGCCTCCAACGGCCCCGGCAGCTTGTTCTGGCGAGCTCGCTGGCGGCTGCTGATGACGCTGCCGCTCCCACTCTCTCCCACGCAGCTGACTTCAGCAGTTTTCAGGCCGACTCCAACGTGCCTGTCACCCTGTTGACACCACCTCGGGCGGACATGCGCTTCCTGGCTGACGCGGCCTGGGACGCCTCCAACGAGGTACATACGCGTACCATGCGACTGTACGGTGGTGGCGCACTAGCGAAAGGGGATGGCGCACCGCGATTGGCAGGCCATGAAGGCGCAGATGCAGGCCCCATATCGGCGCCGCAAGGGGGAAGGAGCACGCACGCGCCCCTGCACGGATCACGTACCAACATGTAGCTTAGGTCTAGTTGGCAGACGTTGTGTCGCCATCAGCGCGGCATCAGCCGTGCAGCATGCGGGCTGGTAACGGCGTGCTGCCCCCCGCGCGCTCTCACTCGGTTCGCCGACCCATGGGTCCCCCACCTGCCTGCAGGTTAAGCTGCTGCCAGATGCGATCCGGGGCAGGGGTTCTTGCGGGCAAGTGGTGGAGGGTATGTACAAGGTACGTGGGCGGGGAAGGGTTGGGCATTGAGGGGAAGCCCTTGGGGGGAGGGGGAACAGCACTGCATGTGTGCGCATGTTTAGCGTTCCCTCGCTGCGGTGTCCATACCATATAGGATATGCTCGTTCCCATGTGCCGTACCCGTGCGAAACTCAAAACTCCAACCGACAGGGTCAGCGGGTCGCTGTGAAGCTGGTGGCGGACGTGCACCAGTGGGGGGGGCCCTCGGAGGCGCTGGCACGCACCTTCGCACAGGAGGTGGAGGTGCTGGGGCGCTGCTGCCACCCCAACGTGGTGCGCTTGCTGGCCGCATGCCTGTCGCCGCCGCGGCTGTGCCTGGTGATGGAGCTCATGGAGACCTCCCTGGAGCGCCTGATGTACAAGGAACCCGTCCAGGCCATGCCTCTGCAGAAGGTGCGCGACGGCATAGCCGTCGTGTGCTGAATAGCAGATGCCGCAAAAAGAGCAGGGGGATTGCCGTCGCCTGGATACCCGGCACTGGAGGCTAGGTCCCGCTGCCCAAGTCGGTGCGCTGACACCATGATAATGGGTCGGCAGCTAAAAAGGGGAGAAATAGATGTGATGGACCTCAAGGCGGGGCGAATACAGCATTATTCCGTCTGATTGGATCCCGCAGAAGCTGTTGGCTTGGTGCTGACGCCGCATGTTTTGCGGGATACGACCCGCCGTACGGGCGCCCGTCGCAACAACATGTTCCAGCCGTGCGCGCACACGTCTCATTCTCTTCCGCCTGGCGCGTCCGCCTGTAACGTATACCGGCAGGCTTCTGAGTGCCCTGCTGTGCTCGTCCCGTTGTACACTACCGGCGGGGCTTCCCTTTCTGTCTGACGCCGCTTTGCAATTATTTGGGGCACAGGTGCTGCACATTGCTGTGGAGCTCGCCAAAGGGCTGGAGTACCTGCACCCCACCGTCGTGCACCGAGACCTCAAGGTACGGCATTAGTCACCGCGCAGTGCGTGCTTGTGCCCCTCGGGGGGGTTCCCCCTCCCGGTGCGCTCCCCGGCTCCCGGGCGCCACCCGGCTGAACACCATCTGTCCCCCCCCACCCCCGCTCAACACGCATGACTGTTCCACTCCACCCAGCCCGCCAACGTGCTGGTCAACGATCCCTGGAGCCTCCGGCCGGTCGTCAAAATCACGGTGTGTACGGCGCTGGAGAGGCAGGTTTCGGAGGCATTACTTTAGGGCAGGGCACAACGTGTAAGGCGTTTGTGGAAGGCACTTCGTTCGGGCCTGCTTATCTGGCTGCATTAGACACTGGCTTCGCGGGCGTTCCAACAGCACTCGATGTTGGAGCTGCAGCTTGCCCTCGGGGCCTCGATACCGTCGGAGTTCACCGCATGACGGCTTGCTGTCTGACTTATGATGGCACCCGCGGAGGCTGCGCAAGCGGTAGACAGGACCATGTGATGGCTGGTGTCATTGAAGAAATACCCTGTAAGCTGCCGCCGCTGCTGCCGCTGCCTCTGCCTCAGGACTTTGGGTTGTCACGGCTTCGGAACACGGCCGTACCAACGCTTACACCAGATGCAGGCACGGTGAGCGACAGCTAGCAGATCGGTATGTGCACCGCATGGTTGGGGTGTATGTGTGTGCGCGCGCGTGCGCGTGTGTGCGCGTGTGCGCGTGCGTGTGTTTCACCGTGTTTGGGGTTGGTTGTTGAGGTGGCAGATTTCGGACAGACGCTACCTAGCTGGGGAGATCGGGGCGGCGGGCAGCGCGGGTTTGAGGACAGGGGAGCGGCAAGCGCAGTCGGTAGATGCGGCAGGTACTCACCTCTCAACTTCGCTCCCACCCTCCACGCTCCCACTCTCCCGCCCGCCCGCCCCGTCGACCAATCTGCTGCTGCGCTGGCGTGTCGCGACGGCCGCTGCCCCACCCGCCGCCCGACCACTATACCACGGTCGTGAACCTTCTTTGACTGCGCGGACGTCATGTTCGGTCGGTTCTGCTCGGCAGCCGGCCTACTTGGCTCCTGGTGAGAACTGCGGTGCGACATGCCCCTGCTGTCCGGGGGACAACCCCACCGGCAGCTCCCCCCCGCCGTACAGTCGCCGCCGTTGATGAAGCGAAATTGTTGCGAGTGTGGGCATGGACTTGCCGGGCGAGGGTTTTAGGGTTTTAGACGCCGTCGTCGCTGCCGCGTGTCAGCTGTCGCCTAGTTGCCAGGACCCGGTCCTGTGACCGTGCGACTGCAGCATCTCCGCTGACCCGATCGTGTTGCGCCCTAGGACCCTAAAACCCTAGGGCCCTGCACACTCTGCTGATGCGCTCGGGCCTCTCACCCACCGTTTTTGTCGTACTCTCAACCTGCAGAGGCCTTCGACATGGCCAACTTCGTCATCACACACCAGGCGGTGAGCAGCAGAAGTTGGAGCGGGGCAGCAGTAGCGGCAGCGGCAGTACCGGTAGAATTTCTGGACACGGCGGATAGGTGGGCTGGTCCCACTTCAGCTTCTCCACCTGGGGTTCCTGCAGATGGGTTCGTGCCTAATGTCGTACCCGATGTCGTACCCTAACGCCCTGCATCGTTTCCCAACCCGTGCGTGCTCGTGTTTTCGCAGGACATTTACTCTCTGGCGCTGCTGCTGTGGGAGCTGGTTGCGTGCGAGCGGCCGTGGCAGGGTTGCACTGTGATGGAGGTGGCGTTCAAGATCGCCAAGGGGTTCAGGCCCCCCCTGAACCACCTAGCTTACGAGCGCTGCCCGCGGAAGTTCAAGTCATTGATCCAGAAGTGCTGGGACGGCGACCCGCGCCGGCGGCCCGCGGCCGCGGAGGTCGTCAAGAGCCTTACCCTGATACAGCAGGTTGGCGCGGGCGCTTGCGGGGGCCGGATGGAGCGCTCATTGGGGGAGGGGGCAGCCGCTCGTTCGGGGGGGGAGGCTCTTTCGCACGGGGCTGGGTTCATTTTCGCCTGCTGCGACCTTCAATCCACCCTGTACGGCGGGTGTGTGACCGTGTGAGCCTGAAGACGTGTACCTGCCCGCAGGAGGTGGAGGCGAACGGCCAAGGCGCATCCGAACTCGTGGCATCGTCGTCTAGGACCCCGAATCTCAGCGCAGTGGCCGCCACCGAGACAGCGGCCGCGAACTTGGGCGGCAGCGACAACCCGCGCGTCCTGGGACAGGCGCAGGTACATGGTGTCCTATGTACGGCCGCCCCTGAATGCGCTCCCGCGTACCGTACCGCACTGCACCGTGCTTTACGGCATCCTGTTGCGGGTCAGCCATGCCGCCACCCACCAACCCTCCCACCTGCTTCCGCCCCCCTTCCCTCCCTCCAGGCACCGAGCGCGGCTTTGGATGCCGACACCGCTGCCGCAGTCGCCAACGCCGCCAACAGGGTCTCACCCGAGACTCTCAGGCCAAGCTTTCAGCCCGTCATTGCTCAAAACCCGCTGAGCCCCTGTTTGGCCCTTACATCCCAGCAGCTGCCGCCCACCGCCCTGCCCGTCCGGCCACGCGGCCAACAGGTCGGAGCGCAGCTGCCATCTGATGCGGTGGCGGGCGCGAAAGCACCTGCAGCCTTGCCCGGGGGAGCAGGCGATGCCAGCAGGGCGCCAGACGGCGGCGCCGTGGGATTCGCCGTAGCGGTGTTGGCGGCTCCTCAATATTTCCAGAACTGTGGTCAGCCTTGGGCTACTGGCGACACCCACGCGTGCGGCCATGCGGGTACGGTGGGCTTCCTTCGGTCCTCTGCCTTGGTAGGGCTAGATGGCAATTGGTCGACAAATGGAAGCATGTTGGCGCCGGAACTGGCAGTCGTGGGCACGGCCGAAGACGCGGCGGCGGATGGCGTCTGTCCATCGGTCGTGACCGGCGACGGCGACGCGGGCGTGGACCCGAAGGGCTAGCTGGGCTATCTAGCTGGGCTACCTAGCTGCCTAGCCGGTAGCTGGTGGGTGGGCGCCGGCGGTGCATTGGTGCAGCGGACTGCAACAGCAGCAGCAGTGGTGAGAGATTCCGTGATCGACGGCGGCGAGATCCGTCAGCCGGATTGTGTTCCTACGTGACCGACGGGTGTGCATTCACGTGTGTGGTTGTCGGTGGGTGCGATGGCTTCGGGGATTGCAAGAAAAACCCGTGTATGAAAGGAAAAACCCTTTAGGACAGCCGTTTGGCGTTGCATGGTTTGGAGGGAAGAGGGCTGCGAACCCCTGGCGATGATCCCGGCAGCGCAGCGGCCCCTCTTTATATCTTCGCCACGAAGTACTCAAAATGCTTGCATAAGTACTGGCAGTTGGCGGAATTGGGTGGGAAGTGGGTGGGCTGGTGGCTCCGCCCGAAACCCGCTCAGGAGGTTGATGACAGCCGGAGGTGCCGGAGTGCTCCCAGAATGCGTTTAATCCAGCTGTTCACTAGATGTATTTATTTGCTCACGTATCGACCTGAAGTCCGGTGCTGAAGGCAAAACTGAACCAAGATGAAGCACGGCACACTAGTGCTGGAGAGACCAGGATGGATGCTGAGACCAGGATCGATGCTGAGACCAGCAGCGCCGATCGGGCTGCGAGTGCGCGGTGCGAGGTGCGTGAGACCGTGACGGGGGCGGGGCTCGGCCGAAATGGTGCACCAGGCGATGTCCTCTTGACGTGGTCGAGTAACAGTGGGTGGCGGTAACGGGAATTGACGAAGTTCGAATGAACCTATTTTCGTGCCGTGCCATGCAGTGACGTCACCGTCCAGCATTTCGACCCCGACCTGCGCGATGGTGCCCAGGGCGGTCCGAGTGCCCGCTCTTTATGTTGGGACTTGAATGTAGCGCAGCAGGCCGCGCGGCGTTTGCATTTGCATCATTTGGCGGCAGCGACATTGCTCATTCGTATATTTCTGGATGTCGAATGGGGGCGGACATGCGATGCCCTAAGCTAACTGTGATCTTGCTTCGCACGAATCTTAGTAGCGCCCGCAGCTGCTGGGGGCGCAAGTCCGGTATCATCAGGCGCGCATCGTCCTACCCACCACGCACGCGTGCTTTCGTGTGGAATGCGTTTGGGCGAGCGCAAACACCGTTTTTCCGACGGTGGGCCTTGGGGTGCCTGGCATATTCTATTTCGTCGGGGCCCCGCCGTCTTGGGCGCGGCGGGGCTTCCTATTTTGCCCTGTGCCTTTTGGGGCGTCTGCTGGCTGCTAGTGCTAGCTTGTCGTATGGTGAGGTCTCGGTATGGGCACCCCGCTTGTCGTGGGCTTGCCCGGGTTGTGGGCTCTTGAGACGACTTATATTATTACTATTAAACCGTTCCATCTGGGCCTATGTTTTTTGTTTTTGGCCCGTGCGTTTAGTTTCGCCTAGCTCTTCCTGTTGTCTGCGACCGTGTTGGTTGGTGTACGTGGGGGCGCCGTCTGCCCGTTCTCACCGTCCTCTTGGCCTTAGTTGGTTGGACTGTCCGCCGTGCGGAAGTTCCATTTGCTGGCCGGCGCTTCGGATGGATGGCTCCTGGGCCGCCAGGGTTTCTGTCCCCAGCCCATCTGTCCGGGCTGGCTGGTCCCACCGTTTTTCCGGCGGTGGGCCTTGGGGTGCCTGGTTTGTCCTAACTTGTAGGGCCCTGCCCTCTTGGGCGCGGCGGTGTTTCATGTTTTGGCCTGTGCCTTTTGGGGCGTCTGCCCTGGCTTCTAGAGCTAGCTTGTCGTATGGTGAGGTCTCGATATAAACCCTGGGCTTACCCGGGCGTCCTTGTGCCCTTCGACAGTTTCGAGGCTTTCCTGGGCCACTGGGAGCGCCTGCTGGGTTCAACCCGGCTCGCCTATGGTGAGGCCATGTACATGAGCCTCTCGCTTCTGGTCGTGGGTTCGCGCGGGCTATAGGAGGCTCTGGTGTACCCATTTAATTTGCAATCCGCCAAGCAAACCGCAACGAGTACGAAGGTACGATCCCGTACCGTCACGGGACTGACGGAAGTGGAAGATAGCTAGAGTCTTGTTACCAGGAACTGTGGCATAGTTATAAACAACGGCGATCAACAACTACGTAGCCTTTCGCGTCGTCGGGGACACGAGTAACCTGCGTCGGTTACTGTACGAAAACCATGCCGCCGCGCCTGGGTGCTATAAAGGTGTTGGTGAAGACCCGGGGCTGGGGACGTTCAGAGACAGCTTGTGACACTGACTCTTCGGACTGGGATCGTGTCCCCGCTGCGTACTATTACCTCCCCCACCACGGATCCACGGTGTTCGCTGACGGAGTTGAGGGGATGGGCCCCCGGGTGGTCGTGCTGCAGCACGGCGAAAGAGGCGCTGGGGCCACTTGGGACCCACCGGCAGGAGGCCATGGGAGGCCACACGCGCCGGCCAGGCCGCGAGCTTACCTCCGCAGGCTCGCGTGCGCACGCTTGCTGATGATAGGGCAGAGGACGCGGAGTATTATCGCCGCCTGTGAGACGCTGTTCCCCACATGCATACTCTAGCACTGACACGTATCGCCGCGTAAGGCGCTGTTCCCACCAAATGGTTTCTTGTCCTCTGTTTTCGCGCCCATCGAGACACTGCTCCGATACGCATGCTATGACGCCTACTCGGAGTCCGTTTTGGCAGCCGTGGGAGAACTGGAGATTGCGTGAGGGATGGCCGCAGTGCAACAAGCTGGTTCAGATCAGCACCGACAACATGATCAGCGGGATCAGTGCTGGCGGCCGCAGCTGTGCGGAGGTGACGTTTCCTTCGCCTCTTTCCTCGAAGTATGCGTCGACGGTGGCGGCGACACCTACCTCACCTCCTGTGATCAGGATAATGACAAGGGCCAACTACACAAGGTGACCCCCGCCGGCCACGTCACCACGCAGCTTACCAACACACGTGGACAGCTGGCCTGGCCCATTATCGTTGCGGATTCTGACCCATTCAGTTGTGGGTGA
Source organism: Yamagishiella unicocca (assembly GCA_003116995.1). Lineage (NCBI taxonomy): Eukaryota > Viridiplantae > Chlorophyta > Chlorophyceae > Chlamydomonadales > Volvocaceae > Yamagishiella > Yamagishiella unicocca. Next base: position 501,250 of record BDSL01000052.1, read on the forward strand.
GATGATGGGTTAATTGGTAATTGACCGGATGCTGAGGGCATGATGGCGGTGCTGCAGCTAGGGCTGAGGACATCCGGGCGTGACTGCAGCAGCCTGGCGGTGTGCCACAGCCAGCAGCCTGGTGGTGTGCCGCAGCCAGCAGCCTGGTGGTGTGCCGCAGCCAGCAGCCTGGTGGTGTGCCGCAGCCAGCAGCCTAGAGCAGCAGCAGGTGCAGCCTGACGGCGCGGACGCGGGTGTGGATGCGGGTGTGGATGCGGCAGAGGCGCCGGTAGCTGCGCCGGTAGCTGCGCCGGTAGCGGCACCAGTGGTACTCCGGCAGACGCAGGTGGCAACTCCGTTAGAAAACACAGTGGCGGGGGAGATAGTAGTAGTGTAGTACGCGGATGTCGACCCGGACGTCTCCGAGACGGTTCTGCTCTTCATCTACTCGGGTGCAGCGGCGGTGGCATTCCGGCTGGGAAGGCTGGTGGTGTAGCGGAGCTGGCGAGCAGGTTGCAACTGCCGGCGCTGGTCAGCGCCGCGCAACCGCAGGTGCGGGCGGCTGCAGCAGTCGCAACGGAAGAGGCTAACACGGGCGTGAACGGCGGAGCGAAGGCGGAGCCTGGAGGGCGAGACCGAGCTGGGGCCGATGGTGATGATCAAGATGGAGCAGAGGACGACAAGCTCGTCGGGCACCGGGTCCAAACGCAAGCAGGGTGCGTAAGAAGTGTAACCTACCCCCCGGAAGGAATTTGGCTCTGCCCTACTTGTTTGTGAGCCTTGACGGCTGGGCAGTTACGAATGTGCGGTGTAGGCATGTAATACGTGTCGACGTCTGGGGATCGGTGATGTGTTGGAGCTTGTTCTTGTGGGCGGCAGTGTAGCCGCTATCTGGCCCAGCTCTGGCCGCCCGCCCTCATCGACCCCAGCCCCCTCCCCGCCAAGGCATACGAGGCGGGCTTGGCACTAGCCCTGGCGGTAAACTAGCAGCAGTGGGAGCCGGACACCTGGCAGTGTTCAGACTGCGGGCCGGGAGTTGTCAGGCTGGCTCGCCCGCTCCTCCCGCACCGCCCCCATACGAACTCTTGTTTTATGGGTACTTGGAGAGCCGGCGGCACCCCTGCCAGCAACTGGCCGCAGTAACCCGGCCGATGCCCACCCGGACCGCTCACCAGAACCCAAAGCTCAAAAGGAAGTCCGAGCGCCAAGGTCGGAAGTCCGGCCACTGCAAGTCTTGACGGTCGTGAATAGCTCGCCGTCGGTGCCACGGACTGAGGCTACTAGTGATGAAGGCGAGGTGCACGCGACTGCTTTCCGTTACAACAACTCGGCCTTCGTTGCTAGGCGGGCCCTATCCGCGTCCTTCCACGTCGACTTGAACATAGCCAGCGCATTGCTTTGCGCGGGTTGCTGAAATGAGCAAGAGCAGTTCCAAAGTGTATGCATCCACTAGCCACTCCTCTATTGCAACCATACAATTACACATTGTACCGGTATGCGACTGAAAGAGTGGTAATGCACGGCTTCTGCCGCCTCAGGCGCCCACTGCTGCTGCTACAAGTCATACTTGCAACTTTGGCATTTCCAGCAACAAGCATTCCCGAAAACCTGGCTTCGAGCTCTGGAGTGGAAGTTGACAGCGGCGAAGGCTTCGCGAAGGCGCTTGCTAATCCTATAGTCACTTTCATCCTAATCACTTCTTCCATTAGTTTGAGTAATAATGATTGGAACGGTGTGGGCGAGCTACCTCTGCTTATCAAGAGGAATGTCACAGTTTCCAGCTCTGCACAGAGTCAAGAGGCGGGTTATGAGACGGTCTTCGACGGCAATTACGTCAAAGAAAAGGTGCAGCCGGGGTACCACTTACGTCCATAGCAGGGTGGACACGCCTGGCTGACGCCTGAGAAGCTCTCCAGCCGCGATGCATACACACGCACTTCCAATTGTTGGGTAGCAGCGGCAGCCATGCGTCACGGCGGTCAGTTCCAAGTCCCTCCCGTTGTTGTCAGTGCCCACTGGTGCCCTCAGCAGTCACCCTCCGGTGTCCTCAGTGTCCTCGGCACCCACCCTCCTACCAATCGCTCCCTTCCTGCGTCGCCCTGCTACAGGTGCGGCTGGCCAGTGGCGTGGTGTTCAATCTGTCGGGTCTGGTGCTGACTCGGTACCGAGAGGACTTGCCATCCTCCACTCCCGGTCTGGACCTACTGGCCAACAGTATATTGGCTCCTGGGATGGCTCAGCCGATCATGGTGTGGTTCCATGTTGTCCTCAACCACAGAATGTGCTTCCCGGCGAACTGGTCGCGCCAGGTGGGGATGTGGGAAGGATCGCAGCACCGGGGGGGGCTGCAGAGTGCTTGCTGCACCCCTTGTGTATCCGTCCACAAGTCGACAACCGCGACGTGTCTAACACGCAACTGGGTTGACCGGTCTAAAACCTTACAATCGGCTGGGATCGATACGTTTTCGACCCAAGGTCAGCGAGAAGGGATGTAATACTTGATGCCCCTCTCGGAAGCCCAGAAGCGATGCTGAAACGGCGATGACAGGAGCTGGGCGGGGGTACCGGGTTGGCGGCTGGTCGGGGGGCTGTGGGTACCCGGAGGGAATGAGCAAGTGGCAGTGCCGCAACGGAATGGCCGCATCTACAGCACACCGGGGCCGCTAGCCCCTGATCTTGCTCCCTCGAATGTCCTGATCAGGCTTGTTAGAGGCCTTCCACCCGTTCCTTCACCTCGTACCTTACCTCATCCTGTCTTCTGCCCACACAACTACCGCCAAGTACTTCCGGACTGTCCGCTTATGCCTCCCACCGCTCAATCGAGCGACCTGCACACCCACCCTTCCCCCCCAACACATGCAGAGTGTCCAAGCCACGTCCCGCCCTTCTGTGTTTCCCGGCAAGCAGAGCGGCACCTCCGACCTGCCTCAGCCCGGTTGCGTCAACGATACTTCAGCGCCATGGCTCAAGCGCTGTTGGTCGGTGAGGCGGAAATACATCGACATCGCGGCGTTCGGTGCCGCAGTGGGACCCTCGGGTCGCCCCGAGCCGACCGCCTACCTTATACACGCTATCAACACGGACCTGGCGTGCGATGACGTCATGCCCGAGGATTGCGTTGCGCGATTGCAGCCCTGGGGCTGTTTCTACTCGCTGATGGCAAAGCATCCTCCGCCGTCTCAGCTGCTGGCGGCGGCACCCAGCGGCGACCCAGCGCAGAAGTCTTCGAGCCAAGCCGTCACTGTGGGAGTTTTGTGTGGCGTACTTGGATTGGGTGAGGCCGCACCGCCGTATTAGTAATGGATACAGGAACACTGCCCAGGCTCTGTCATGGTTTCCGACCACTTCTCCTCGTCCCGTTTCTCTCCCACCCCGGAACCGGCAGCCGCCATCTTGGCAGCAGTGGCGGTGGCGGTGTTTGTGGTGCGGTGGCGGCGGCTCCGAAGCCAAGCTGACGTCAAGGGACCGTTTTTCGAAGGGTACGTACGGCGGCATGGACGGTGCGGCAAGGTTGGAGGTGCCCTAAAACCCTACAAGCCTTCCTAGTCGTCCGTTGTACGGACGGTGTGGTGTGGCGGGGCAGGGCAGGGGCTTGGGTGGGGCTGCCGGAGCGAACTCAGTTGGTTCGAGTGCTTCACCTGCACGGCACATTGCCACCGTACGGCATGTCACATGGGTCACCCACCGCCGTTAGAGGGCCCCGCTTCTGTCCCTAAAGCTTCCCGCTGCCCACCTATCCCTCGTCCCCTGATCCCACCCATCCCGACAGGAGTGGATGGAAGCCCTCAGCGGGAAAGGATACGCTTGCCACCGAAAAAGATGAGATCGCTCCGATATCAAACACGGGCACAGACGGCAGCCGCGGCTTGCACGGTACGAATTACTACCCCTCGACGCCTCCTGGCAAGCGTGTGTCAGACGGTCTGGGGGGCCACAGGCGGTGGGGAAAAGACACGGCGGCGTCGCGAGTCAAGTACCTCCTGCAGGAGGGCTGCTCCGGACCTGGCAGGGCCTCGTGGCGGCTGGGACGTAGGGAAGCCAGGGGCACGGAGCAGGCGGCGGGATGTTGCTAGCGGCAAGGGGCGGGGGAGTGTTGGGCGGCCCAGCCAACTTCGACATTCCTGACGGAAGGATTACGCTTTAGGTTGGACGGGGAAGCTTCGGAACGGATGTCCCCTGTACCTCCGGCCTGGAACAGATACCACGGCGCCGGAGCGGATGTCCCCTGTGCCTCCAACGGCCCCGGCAGCTTTTCCTGGCGGGCTCGCTGCCGACTGCTGATGACGCTGCCGCCCCCACTCACTCCCACGCAGCTGACTTCAGCAGTTTTCAGGCCGATTCCAACGTGCCTGTCACCGTGTTGACACCACCTCGGGCGGACATGCGCTTCTTGGCTGACACAGCCTGGGACGCCTCCAACGAGGTACACACGCGTGCCATGTGGCTGTACGGTGGTGACGCACTAGCGAAAGGGGATGGCGCACCGCGATTGGCAGGCCATGAAGGCGCAGATGCAGGCCCCATATCGGCGCCGCAAGGGGGAAGGAGCGCGCACACGCACCTGCACGGATCACGTACCAACGTGTGGCTTAACGGGCGCTGTGCAGGTCTAGTTGGCAAACTTTGTGTCGCCATCAGCGCGGTGTCAGCCATGCAGCATGCGGGCTGGTTACGACGTGCTGCCCCCGGGCGCTCTCACTCGGTTTGCCGACCCATGGGTCCCCCATCTGCCTGCAGGTGAAGCTGCTGCCAGATGCGACCCGGGGCAGGGGTTCTTGCGGGCAAGTGGTGGAGGGCACGTACAAGGTACATGGCGCCTGGCGGGAAGGGTGGGGCATTGAGGGGAAACCCGTGGTTAGAGGGTGGTAGAAAAACCGGTTACATGACATGGGTAGGATAGCTGGGGCATTGATTTCGGACGCATAGTTGTGGGCGTATGCTGGAGCACTTGGATACCTACCGAGAAGTCTGTGGAAGCGGCTCGTCATCGGACGTTTCATGCAAAGGTAACAAACGAATGTGTGGCAGCGTGCGACGTGTAAGACGGAGACCTGGGCAGGTAGAAAGGGGCATGGTGAGGCGAGACGCGGTATAGCCCTTCTCCGTCCCACCCCGGATATCGACCGTTATCGTGGAGACGTGATATGGTACCAAGCGGCACCGGCGAGCTTCCGTCGTGTGTCTTGAGCCACGCCGCCTCGCTATTTGGAGAAGTCGCGGTGACAGCAGGGGTCCTGAACGTATGGAGACATACAAAATCTAAATCCCGAACGCGGCCGGGTGACCCACCTGGCAAGAGTGGAAACCGCTTGCCGGCGTCCATCGTCGCGGAGCATGCGGGAAGGGGAGCGGCGAGAGGTGTTAGGACGCAAGGCAGTGAAGCGGAGGTACAGGGGTCAAAGCAACGACGATCTTGAGGCGGCGCGGTGAAGAGCTTGAGGCGGCGCGGTGAAAGAGAGGGAGTTGACATTTGGCCCGCCGGATATATCCTGCTGGGTATGCCGGTGGGCGATATGGCACGACGGGTGGAGGCGCAAAGCCGGGGTCGAAGGGATGGGAAAAACAAGTCTCAAAACGGGGTGATAGTGGGGAGGGTAGAGTGGGATGGAGATGGGTGAAGTGCGTGGTCCGGGATGCAGCTAAACGTAAATCCTGGGCCAGAGGACGGACGGGGGCGAGATGGAACGGTGGAAGAGGTGGGACGGCTGCATGCATGACGTCGCATGCGGAGTGAAGGGTAAGGGCCTGGGGGGGCTGCAAGGGAAACCCTGTGCGAAAGAAAAACCGTTTAGGACAGACATTTGAGGGGAGGGTGGACGGGGGACAGCACTGCATGTGTGCGCATGTATACCGTTCCCTCGCTACTGTATCCGTACCATGTACAATGTGCTCAATCACATGTGGCGTACCCGTGCGAAACTCAAAACCCCAACCGACAGGGTCAGCGGGTCGCTGTGAAGCTGGTGGCGGACGTGCACCAGTGGGGGGGGCCCTCGGAGGCGCTGGCACGCACCTTCGCACAGGAGGTGGAGGTGCTGGGGCGCTGCTGCCACCCCAACGTGGTGCGCTTGCTGGCCGCCTGCCTGTCGCCGCCGCGGCTGTGCCTGGTGATGGAGCTCATGGAGACCTCCCTGGAGCGCCTGATTTACAAGGAACCTGTCCAGGCTATGCCCCTGCAGAAGGTGCGCGACGGCACAGCCGTCCTGTGCTGAATAGCAGACGCCGCAAAGAGGGCAGGGGAATTGCTGTCGCCTGGATACCCGGCACTGGAGGCTAGGTCCCGCTGCCCAAGTCAGTGCGCTGACACCATGACAATGGGTCGGCAGCTAAAAGGCGGGAAACAGATGTGTCGGACCTCAAGGCGGGGCGAATACAGCATTATTCCATCTGATTGGATCCTGCAGAAGCTGTTGGCTTGGTGCTGACGCCGCCTGTTTTGCGCGGTACGACCCGCCGTACGGGCGCCCATCCCAAGAACATGTTTCAGCCATGCGCGCACACGTCTCATTCTCTTCCGCCCGGCGCATCCACCGGTGACGTATATCGGTAGGCTTCTGAGAGCCCTCCCTGTGCTCGTCCCGTCGTACACTACTCGCCACTCCACCCTCTAATTACGCCTTGTGCCCTTCGTTCCTACTTGCCGCGCTCCGGCACGTCAATAAGTAGGTATACGCTTAGCAGGACGGGTTGGCTTTCCCAGTCTTGGTGCCTGCTCGTTGCTTTCGTGAGCTTCGCGTCTTAATGTCGGTGGCAAAGCGCCGGCGGACGTCTCCAGCGTTCGGCCGCAACCCCGGTTCAGCAGTGGGGTCAGGGCAAGGTTTATTTGGCTTTCCCTTTGCTCTGATATGATAGCGGGACTGGGCTGGGCGGAGCTGGGCCGGTGCGCGTTGGGCTGAGGTGCTGAGGTCCGGCGGGGCTTCCCTTTTTGTCTGACGCCGCTTTCCGATTACTTTGGGCACAGGTGCTGCACATTGCTGTGGAGCTCGCCAAGGGGCTGGAGTACCTGCACCCCACCGTCGTGCACCGAGACCTCAAGGTACGGCATTAGTCACCGGGCAGTGCGTGCTTGTGCCCCTCGGGGGGGTTCCCCCTCCCGGTGCGCTCCCCGGCTCCCGGGCGCCACCCGGCTGAACACCATCTGTCCCCCCCCACCCCCGCTCAACACGCATGACTGTTCCACTCCACCCAGCCCGCCAACGTGCTGGTCAACGATCCCTGGAGCCTCCGGCCGGTCGTCAAAATCACGGTGTGTACGGCGCTAGGGAGGCAGGTTTCGGTACCGTCGGAGATCAGCCGCATGACGGCTTGCTCCCTGACTTGTGGCGGCACCCGCGGAGGCGGCACAAGTGGTAGACAGGACCATGTGATGGCTGGTGTCATTGAAAACACACCCAAGGCCCATGCCTCACTAATAAGCTGCCGCTGCTGCCGCTGCCTCTGCTTCAGGACTTTGGGTTGTCGCGGCTTCGGAACACGGCCGTACCAACGCTTATACCAGATGCGGGCACGGTGAGCGACAGCGATAGGGGGAGTGTATGTGCACCGCATGGTTGGGGTGTAAGTGTGTTTCACCGTGTTTGGGGTTGGTTGGTGATGTGGCAGATTTTGGGCGGCGCCTCGGACAGACACTACATAGCTGGGGACATCGGGGCGGCGGGCAGCGCGGGTTTGAGAGCAGGGGAGCGGCAAGCGCAGTCGGTAGATGCGGCAGGTGCTCACCTCTCAACTTCGCTCCCACCCTCCACGCTCCCACTCTCCCGCCCGCCCGCCCCGTCGACCAATCTGCTGCTGCGCTGGCGTGTCGCGACGGCCGCTGCCCCACCCGCCGCCCGACCACCATACCACGGTCGTGAACCTTCTTTGACTGCGCGGACGTCATGTTCGGTCTGTTCTGCTCGGCAGCCGGCCTACTTGGCTCCCGGTGAGCACTGCGGTGCGACGTGCCCCTGATATGCAGCTTCCCCTGCCGTACAGTCACCGCCGTTCATGAAGCGAAATTGTTGCGAGTGTGGTGCTGCATGGACTTGCCGAGCGAGGGTTTTAGATGCCGCCCATGCTGCCGCGTGTCAGCTGTCGCCTAGTTGCCAGGACCCGGTCCTGTGACCGTGCGTCCTGCCGCACCGCCGCTGACCCGGTCGTGTAGCGCCCTCGGACCCTAAAACCCTAGGACCTGCATACCCTTATCTGCTGCACCTGGGCCTCTCACCCACCGTTTTTGCCGTACTGTCAACCTGCAGAGGCCTTCGACGTGGCCAACTTCGTCATCACCCACCAGGCGGTGAGCAGGAGAGGTTGGAGCTTGGCAGCAGTAGCGGCAGCGCCAGTAGCAGTAGCATCTCTGGACACGGCGGATGGCTGGGCTGGTCCCACTTCAGCTACTCCACCTGGGGTTCCTGCAGATGGAACGCAGGTTACTAGTGTCCGCGTACCTGATGTCGTACCCTAACGCCCTGCGTCACTTCCCAACCCGTGTGTGTTCGTGTTTTCGCAGGACATTTACTCTCTGGCGCTGCTGTTGTGGGAGCTGGTTGCGTGCGAGCGGCCGTGGCAGGGTTGCACTGTGATGGAGGTGGCGTTCAAGATCGCCAAGGGGTTCAGGCCCCCCCTGGACCGCCTAGCCGACGAGCGCTGCCCGCCGAAGTTCAAGTCATTGATCCAGAAGTGCTGGGACGGCGACCCGCGCCGGCGGCCCGCGGCCGCGGAGGTCGTCAAGAGCCTTACCCTGATACAGCAGGTTGGCGCGGGCGCTTGCGGGGGCCGGACGAGGCGCTCGTTCGGGGAAGGGGGAGGCGCCCACGCACGGGGCTGGTTTCCTACGAGCTTCCATCCATCCTATACGGCGGGTGTGTGAGGCTGAAGACGTGTATCTGACCGCAGGAGGTGGAGGCAAACGGCCAAGGCACATCCGACCTCCTGGCCTCGCCGTCTCGGATCTCGAAACTCAGGGCAGTGGCCGCCACCGAGACAGCGGCCGCGAACTTGGGCGGCAGCAACAACCCGCGCGTTCTGGGACAGGCGCAGGTACATGGTGCCGTATGTACGGATGACCCATGCGCTCTTGCGTACCATACCGTACTGCACCGTACTTTGCGGCATCCTGCTGCGGTTCAGCCATGCCGCCAACCCCCAAGGGCATGATCTCCCTGACACTCCAGCAGTAGTGCCTGTACTGGTTGCCGTATAGGGCCCAACCAACCATTGATCAGTAATCGGTAATCAGTACCAGATTTATGTTTCACAGATAGTATAACTGCAGTGGAAGCAGTACTCTGCACGCGCCGTCCGTGAGTTATGTGCATGGCTGCTGCTGGCTGCGGGGTGTGTGTGCGTGTGCGTGTGTGTGTGTGCCGTCATTGGCTGCCGAAGAAGTGTAAGTCTTTCACAGAGATGCACGTAGCGCAGAACCATTGCCCCCCCTTCCGCCTGCTGCCCCCCCCCCTCTCTCCCTCCAGGCCCCGAACGTGGCTCTGGATGCCGACACCGCTGCCGCAGTCGCCAATGCCGCCGACAGGGTCTCACCCGAGACTCTCAGGCCAGTCTTCCAGCCTGTCATTGCTCAAAACCCGGTGAGCCCCTGTTTGGCCCTGCCACCCCAGCAGCTGCGGCCCATCGCCCTGCCCGTTCGGCCACACGGCCAACGGGTCGGAGCGCAGCCGCTGTCTGATGCTGTGGCGGGCGCGAAAGCACCTGCAGCCTTGCCCGGGGGATCAGGCGATGCCAGCAGGGCGCCAGACGGCGGCGCCGTGGGGGGCGGCGTAGCGGTGTTGCCGGCTCCTCAATATTTCCAAAACTGTGGTCAGCCTTGGGCTACTGGCGACACCTACTCGTGTGGCCATGTGGGTGCGGTGGGCTTCCTTCGGTCCTCCGCCTTGTTAGGGCTGGATGGCAATTGGACGACAAATGGAAGCATGTTGGCGCCGGAACTGGCAGTCGTGGGCACGCCCGAAGACGCGGCGGTGGATGGCGTCTGTCCATCGGTCGTGACTGGCGACGGCGACACGGGCGTGGACCCAAAGGGCTAGCTGAGCTGTCTAGCTGGTCTACCTAGGTTGACAGCAGGTTGATGACAGCCGGAGGTGCAGGAGCGCTCCCAGAATGCGATTAGTCCAGCTGTTGACTAGATGTATTCGTTCACCTATCGACCTTTAGTCCAGTACTGAAGGCAAAACTGAACAAGATGAAGCACGGCACACTGGTGCTGGCTAGACCAGGATGGATGCTGAGACCAGGATGGATGCTGAGACCAGGATGGATGCTGAGGCCAGGATGAATGCTGAGACCAGGATGGATGCTGCGACCAGGATGGATGCTGCGACCAGGATGAATGCTGAGACCAGGATGGATGCTGAGACCAGGATGGATGCTGAGACCTGGATCGATGCTGCGACCAGGATCGATGCTGCGACCAGGATAATGCTGAGACCAGGATGGATGCTGAGACCAGGATGGATGCTGCGACCAGGATGGATGCTGCGACCAGGATGGATGCTGAGACCAGGAACGATGCTGGGACCAGGATGGATGCTGAGACCAGGATGAATGCTGAGACCAGGATGGATGCTGAGACCAGGATGGATGCTGAGACCAGGATGGATGCTGAGACCAGGATGGATGCTGAGACCAGGATCGATGCTGAGACCTGGATCGATGCTGAGACCTGGATGGATGCTGAGACCAGGATAATGCTGAGACCAGGATGGATGCTGAGACCAGGATGGATGCTGAGACCAGGATGGATGCTGAGACCAGGATGGATGCTGAGACCAGGATGGATGCTGAGACCAGGATGGATGCTGAGACCAGGATGGATGCTGAGACCAGGTTGGATGCTGAGACCAGGATGGATGCTGAGACCAGGATGGATGCTGAGGCCAGGATGGATGCTGAGGCCAGGATGGATGCTGCGACCAGGATGGATGCTGCGACCAGGATGGATGCTGCGACCAGGATGGATGCACCCGCAGCTGCCGGGGGTGCAATTCCGGTATCACCAGGTGTGCATCGTCCTACCCACTATGCACGTGTGCTTTCTTGTGGAATGGCTTTGGGCGAGCGTAAATATCGTTTTCCCGGCGGTGGGCCTTGAGGTGTCTTGTTTCTATGTAGTGGCCCCGCCCTCATGGGCATGGCAGGGTTACCTGTCTTTTCATATGTCTTGGGGGGCGTTTGCTGGCTGCTGGTACTGGCTTATCGCACGACTCTTAGTAGCACCCGCAGCTGCCTTGGGGAGAGTTTGCTGGTTGCTGGCACTGGCTTGTCATACGGTGAGGTCTCAGTGTGGGCCCCTTCGCTTGTCCTGTCTGGCATCTCTGTGCATTTCGAGGCTTTCCTGTGCCAATGGGGGCATCTGCTGGGTTGAACCCCAGATCACATACCAGTATGGTGAGGCCATGGACATGGGCCCCTCTTCTTGTCCTGGGTTCGTCTGGGCGTGAGGGCCATGTAATTTACCAAAATAATGATAAAGCCGTCAAGCAAACCGCAACGAGAACTAAGCTACGGTCCCGTACTGTCACGGGACGGACGGAAGTGAAAGATTGCAAGAGGATTGTTGCTGTTGCATAGTTCTAAACAACTGCGGTCAACGACTACGTAGCTTTTGGTGGGGACACCCGCATCCGCGCCATCAGGCTGCACCCGCTGCTGCTCTAGGCTGCTGGCTGCGGCACACTGCCAGGCTGCTGGCTGTGACACACCACCAGGCTGCTGGCTGCAGCACACCACCAGGCTGCTGGCTGCAGCACACCGCCAAGCTGCTGGCTGCAGCACACCACCAGGCTGCTGGCTGCAGCACACCACCAGGCTGCTGGCTGCAGCACACCGCCAAGCTGCTGGCTGCAGCACACCACCAGGCTGCTGGCTGCAGCACACCACCAGGCTGCTGGCTGCAGCACACCACCAGGCTGCTGGCTGCAGCACACCGCCAAGCTGCTGGCTGCAGCACACCACCAGGCTGCTGGCTGCAGCACACCACCAGGCTGCTGGCTGCAGCACACCACCAGGCTGCTGGCTGCGGCACACCGCCAGGCTGCTGCAGTCATGACCGGATGTCTTCAGCCCTAGCTGCAGCACCGCCATCATGCCCTCCGGATCCGGTCAATTGCCAATTTACCCATCATCTTGCCCACAACTGGGTCAGAATCCGCAAGGATAATGGGCCAGGCCAGCTGTTCACGTGTGTTGGCGAGCAGGGTGGCGACGTGGCCGGCGGGGGTCACCTTGTGTAGTTGGCCCTTGTCATCATCCTGATCACAGGAGGTGAGGTAGGTGTCGCCGCCACCGGTGACGCACACTCCGAGGATGGAGGCGAAGGAAACGTCAGTGTGGGCCACCTCCGCACAGCTGCGGCCGCCAGCACTGATTCCGCTCGTTCCCGCTGATCTTGTTGTCGGCGCTGATCTGAACCATCTTGTTGTCCCGCGGCCATCCCTCACGCATCTCCAGTTTTCCCACGGCAGCGAAAACGAACTCCGAGTAGGCGTCGTAGCATGCGCGCGTCTCGATGGCCGTGACGAGCGGACTCAGGACCAGCGAGTTGGGCCGCCAGTCCCCAACACACAGGCTGTCCACTGCACCACGCAGCCCGATACCGATACGGAGCATCTGGATGGAACCGTCGGCGCCTGGCCGTTGCAGCAACTTGCAGTAGCTGCCGTTGAAGCCCTTTTTGAAGAAGACCTCCACCTGCACCATATACACCATGACCTTGTGCGCCATGACCTTGTGCTGCCATGATACGGTGACCTGACGCCCACGGGGATGGGGAAGCGGAGTTATTAGGGTAGTGCATGTTGGCGTTGGTCACAATTGGGGCCAGAAAGGGGATGGGATAGGAATGGAGGTTTTTGTGTTCTGGAGCATTCATGCAGTTGTCTTCATCGGAAATGGGAGGGGGGTTTGTAAAAATCGTTTTATGCGACGGGACAGGATAGTTGGCGCATGCCCGTCGGACACCTAGTTTGTGGGCGCATGCTGGAACACTGGGACGGACTACCGGCGTGCCGCCAACGTGCGGGAGCATCTTAGACGGTATGATCAGAAGCATAGGCTTGTCAGAAGGAGAAGGCTAATCCTTGTATGTATCGTACTTTCTTAGGGAGCTTTCGCTTTCTGAGAGTCACATTGATGGCTATCCGCTGTCTTGTGACGTTCAGAAGGCTAAGTTGTTAAATGTATTGTACCCGTTGCCCGCGAGTGGTAACCGAGAAGTTGCAACAGGCCATTGGTGCAGCTTGATAAACCCTTACGAACGTGTGACCGAACCACCCTGTGCCGAGAAGCCGAGAGCCTTGAGTCGCAAGCCACGAGGCCACAGTTACAGCGAGGGAGGATGAGTCGTGCCAACACTGGGGCTGTGTTAGGGGCCAGAAGGTGTGTCGTTGCCGAGGCTGACTCAAAACATGTTTCCCGGTTTGTAAGAACGGAGGACAAGAAACCATTCGGTGGGAACATCGTCTCACAGGTGGCGATAGGTATCAGTCGTGCTAAACTATGCATGTGGGGAACAGCCTGGAACACCGTCTTACAGGCGGCGATGATGCTCGATAATACTCCGCGTCCTCTGTCCTATCAGCGGCAAGCGTGCGCACGCGAGCCTGCGGAGGTAAGCTCGCGGCCTGGCCGGCGCGTGTGGCCTCCCACGGCCTCCTGCCGGTGGGTCCCAAGTGGCCCTAGCGCCTCTTTCGCCGTGCTGCAGCACGACCACCCGGGGGCCCATCCCCTCAACTCCGTCAGCGAACACCGTGGTGCGGGAGATACCGGTAACAGTACGCAACGGGGACATGATCCCAGTCCGTAGAGTCAGTGTCTCTGAACGTCCCCAGCCCCGGGTCTACACCAACACTGTGACCGTTACAACAACCAAGCACCGGCATGCCTTGTCGCACAGTAACAAGTAGGTGCGCGACCACTACGACGCAGGTTACTAGATACTAGTGTCCCCGAACGCTACGTAATTGTTGACCGCAGTTGTTTATAACTATGCCGCAATTTCTGGTAACAAGCCTCGTGAAATCTTCTACTCCCCTCCCTCCCGTGACGTACGGGACCGTAACTTAGCACTCGTTGCGGTTCGCTTGGCGGTTTACAAACCATACGAGCCTCCTCTAGCCCCGAACCCAGGACAAGGGGCGAGAGGCCCATGTCCATGGCCTCACCATAGGAGAGCCAGGGCTGAACCCAGCAGACACCCCCAATGGCACAGGAAACCCTCGAAACTGCCGCAGGGCACAAGGACGCCCGGGTAAGCCCAGGACAAGCGGGGCCGCCCATGTCGCAGACCTCACCGTACGACAAGCTAGCACTAGCAGCCAGCAGACGCCCCAAAGGGCACAGGGCAAAACAGGAAACCCCGCCGCGCCCAAGACAGCGGGGCCCGACAAAAAAGAACAACCCAGGCACCTTCAGGCTCACGCGCCACCCACCTGCAAAAAAACCTCGTCCGAGATGCCGGCCAGCAAATGGAACTTCAGCACGACGGACAGTCCCAACCAACTAAGGCCAAGAGGACGGTCAAAACGCAAAACCGGGCAGACGGCGCCCAGGGCATACCCAATAACAGGGTCCCAGACAACAGAAAGAGCTAGGCGAAGCTAATCGCACGTGCCAAAAAGAAAAAACAGGCATAGGCCCAGAAGGAGCAGTTTAATAATAAGACGTGTCAAGTGTCCGCATCCCGGGCAAGCCCACGACAAGCGAGCAGGCCCATACCAAGACAACACCGGACGATAAACCAGTGCCAGCAGCCAGCAAACGCCCCAAAAGGCACCCAGGCACCCCAAGGCCCACCGCCGGGAAAACGATATTTGTGCTCGCCCAAACGCATTCCACACGAAAACACGCGTGCGTGGTGGGTAGGACGATGCGCGCCTGATGATACCGGAGTTGCGCCCCCGGCAGCTGCGGGCGCTACTCAAGACTCGTGCGATAAGCCAGCGGCAGCAGCCAGCAAACGCCCCAAAAGGCACATGAAAAAACAGGAAACCCAGCCGCGCCCATGAGGGCGGGGACACGACATAAAACAACCCAGACACCACTTAGCTTAGGCTTCGACGCCAGTGCGCACGAGCCTGGCTGTACAGCGACTTGCACGCATCACACACATTGCGATTTATTGCAGGAACGTACGGCAAGGCATCGCAGGTCCAACCCCATAGACAATCAGAAGAAAAAGAGCAAATATTTTTATTTAGCTACCTGCAAGGGTTGCACACGCCGCGAGGCCCGCTGCGCAACGTTCAATTCCATCATACAAGCGAGCACGGCCATGCGCACTAGTATGCGCAAAGCACATAGCCTGGTCGCAGCATCCATCCTGGTCGCAGCATCGATCCAGGTCTCAGCATCCATCCTGGTCTCGCCAGCACTAGTGTGCCGTGCTTTATCTTGGTTCAGTTTTGCCTTCAACACGGGACCACAGGTCGATAGGTGAACGAATACATCTAGTGAACAGCTGGGCTTAATGCATTCTGAGAACGCTCCTGCACCTCCGGCTGTCACCAATAATAATAATAATATTATGCCGGCCGGAGCCTGGCGTGTATTAAGGGGGTGGAGAACTGAGGGGCGAACTCCGCCCCTATATGCCCGCACCTCCAACTGTCATCAACCTCCTGAGCGGATTTCGGGCGAAGCTCCCAGCGCACCCACTTCCGCCAGCTGCCAGTTCTTAGGGCGAATAATTTCGTCAAGTGCTTTGGGGCGAAGACGTAGAGAGGGGCCGCTGCGCTGCCGAGATCATCGCCAGGGGTCCGCAGCCGGCAGCCCTCTTCCCCTCACGCCATGCATCTTTAAACGGCTGTCCTAAACGGGTTTTCCTTTCGTATACGGGTTTTGCTTGCAACCCCCCAACCATCGCACCCACCAACAACCACACACATGAATGGACACCCGTCGGTCACGTAGGAACACAATCCGGCTGACGGATCTCGCCGCCGTCGATCACGGAATCTCTCACCACTGCTGTTGCAGTCCACTGCAATCACGTCAGTCCAACGCACCGCCGCCGCCCACCCACCAGCTACCGGCTAGGCAGCTAGGTAGCCCAGCTAGATAGCCCAGCTAGTCCTTCGCCGCGTCGCCGTCGCCGGTCACGACCGATGGACAGACGCCATCCGCCGCCGCGTCTTCGGCCGTGCCCACGACTGCCAGCTCCGGCGCCAACATGCTCCCATTTGTCGACCAATTGCCATCTAGCCCTACCAAGGCAGAGGACCGAAGGAAGCCCACCGTACCCGCATGGCCGCACGCGTGGGTGTCGCCAGTAGCCCAAGGCTGACCACAGTTTTGGAAATATTGAGGAGCCGGCAACACCGCTATACCGCCCCCCACGGCACCGCCGTCTGGCGCCCTGCTGGCATCGCCTGATCCCCCGGGCAAGGCTGCAGGTGCTTTCGCGCCCGCCACAGCATCAGACAGCGGCTGCGCTCCGACACGTTGGCCGCGTGGCCGGACGGGCAGGGCGGTGGGCGGCAGCTGCTGGGGTGGCAGGGCCAAACAGGGGCTCAGCGGGTCTCGAGCGATGACCGGCTGGCAGCCCGGCCTGAGGGTCTCGGGTGAGACCCTGTCGGCGGCGTTGGCGACTGCGGCAGCGGTGTCGGCATCCAGAGCCCCGTTCGGGGCCTGGAGGGAGGGAAGGCGGGGCGGCAGCAGGCGGAAGGGGGGCAATGGTTCTGCGCTACGTGCATCTCTAAGACATATGATTCTTCGACAGCCAATAAAGGCTCCTGCGGCACACATACACACACACACATACACACATTCCGTTAGGGCAGGATAGCTGCCCTTGGCCAACGTCAGGTCCGGTCAGATGATGTAAACACACATACACACAAGTGCTGCTGCTAATTACCGTATAATGGTTGGGCCCTACGGTATACGGCAACCTATGCAGGTATTACTGCTGGAGTGTCAGGGAGATCATGCCGTTGGGGGTTGGCGGCATGGCTGACCCGCAGCAGGGTGCCGTAAAGTACGGTGCAGTACGCGACAGCGCATTCACGGGCGTCCGTACATACGGCAACAACTACCTGCGCCTGTCCCAGAACGCGCGGGCTGTTGCTGCCGCCCAAGTTCGCGGCCGCTGTCTCGGTGGCGGCCACTGCCCTGAGTTTCGAGATCCGAGACGGTGAGGTCAGGAGGTCGGATGTGCCTTGGCCGTTCGCCTCCAGCTCCTGCGGTCAGATACACGTCTTCAGGCTCACATACCGTCGTACAAGTAAGATGGAAGCTCGCAGCCGGCGAAAAGGAACCCAGCCCCGTGCGTGAGGGCCCCCACCTTCCCCGAACGAGCAGCTGCCCCCTCCCCGAACGAGCGCCTCATCCGGCCCCCGCAAGCGCCCGCGCCAACCTGCTGTATCAGGGTAAGGCTCTTGACGACCTCCGCGGCCGCGGGCCGCCGGCGCGGGTCGCCGTCCCAGCACTTCTGGATCAATGACTTGAACTTCGGCGGGCAGCGCTCGTGGGCTAGGTGGTCCAGGGGGGGCCTGAACCCCTTGGCGATCTTGAACGCCACCTCCATCACAGTGCAACCCTGCCACGGCCGCTCGCACGCAACCAGCTCCCACAACAGCAGCGCCAGAGAGTAAATGTCCTGCGAAAACACGAGCACGCACGGGTTGGGAAACGATGCAGGGCGTTAGGGTACGACATCGGGTACGAACAGATCTGCAGGAACCACAGGTGGAGCCATCCGCCGTGCCCAGAGATGCTACCGTTACTGCTGCCCCGCTCCAACTTCTGCTGCTCACCGCCTGGTGTGTGATGACGAAGTTGGCCGCGTCGAAGGCCTCTGCAGGTTGACAGTACGGCAAAAACGGTGGGTGAGAGGCCCATGTGCAGCAGATAAGGGTATGCAGGGTCCAAGGTGTCTTAGGGTCCGAGGGCGCTACACGACCGGGTCAGCGGCGGTGCGGCAGGGCGCACGGTCACAGGGCCGGGTCCTGGCAACTCGGCGACGGCTGACACGCGGCAGCGACGACGGCGTCTAAAACCCTAAAACCCTCGCCCGGCAAGTCCATGCCCACATTCGTAACAATTTCGCTTCATCAACGGCGGCGACTGTACGGCGGGGGGAAGCTGCCGGTGGGGTTGTCCCCCGGACAGCAGGGGCACGTCGCACCGCAGTGCTCACCAGGAGCCAAGTAGGCCGGCTGCCGAGCAGAACCGACCGAACATGACGTCCGCGCAGTCAAAGAAGGTTCACGACCGTGGTATAGTGGTCGGGCGGCGGGTGGGGCAGCGGCCGTCGCGACACGCCAGCGCAGCAGCAGATTGGTCGACGGGGCGGGCGGGCGGGAGAGTGGGAGGGTGGAGGGTGGGAGCGAAGTTGAGAGATGAGTACCTGCCGTATCTATGGACTACGCTTGGCACTCCCCTGCCCTTAAACCCGCGCTGCCGGCCGCCCCGATGTCCCCAACTAGGTAGTGTCTGTCCGAGGCGCCGCCCGAAATCTGCCACCTCACCAACCAACCCAAAACACGGTGAAACACACATACACCCCAACCATGCGGTGCACGCACACTCCCGCTATCGCTGTCGCTCACCGTGCCCGCAGCTGGTGTAAGCGTTGGTACGGCCGTGCTCCGAAGCCGTGACAACCCAAAGTCCTGAGGCAGCGGCAGCGGCGGCGGCAGCGGCGCCAGCTTACTAGTGAGGCGCGGGCCTTGGGTGTGTTTTCAATAACACCAGCCATCACATGGTCCTGTCGACCAGTTGTGCCGCCTCCGCGGGTGCCACCACAAGTCAGGGAGCAAGCCGTCATGCGGCTGATCTCCGACGGTATCGAGACCCGGAGGGCAAGCCGCAGCTCCAACATCGAGTGCTGTTTGAACGCCCGCGAAGCCAGTGTCTAATGCAGCCAGATGAGCAGGCCCGAACGAAGTGCCTTCCACAAACGCCTTACACGTTGTGCCCTGCCTTTCACGTAATGCCTCCGAAACCTGCCTCTCCAGCGCCGTACGCACCGTGATTTTGACGACCGGCCGGAGGCTCCAGGGATCGTTGACCAGCACGTTGGCGGGCTTAGTGGAGGTGGCGTAGAAACGCGTGTTGAGCGGGGGTGGGGGGGGACAGATGGTGTTCAGCCGGGTGGCGCCCGGGAGCCGGGGAGCGCACCGGGAGGGGGAACCCCCCGAGGGGCACAAGCACGCACTGCGCGGTGACTAATGCCGTACCTTGAGGTCTCGGTGCACGACGGTGGGGTGCAGGTACTCCAGCCCCTTGGCGAGCTCCACAGCAATGTGCAGCACCTGTGCCCAAAGTAATTGGAGAGCGGCATCAGACAAAAAGGGAAGCCCCGCCGGACCTCAGCACACCGAGAGGAGACTGCCCAACGCGCACCGGCCCAGCTCCGCCCAGCCCAGACCCGCTATCATACCAGGGCAAAGAAAACGCTTTGCCAACGCCATTCAGACGCGAAAGCCAACGCAAGCAACGAGCAGACACCCAAACGCAGGTAGGGCATGGCTGAATTATGTTGTTGCGACGGGCGCCCGTACGGAGGGTCGTATCCCGCAAAACATGCGGCGTCAGCACCAAGCCAACAGCTTCTGCGGGATCCAATCAGACGGGATAATGCTGTATTCGCCCCGCCTTGAGGTCCGACACATCTGTTTCCCCGCCTTTTAGCTGCCGACCCATTATCATGGTGTCAGCGCACCGACTTGGGCAGCGGGACCTAGCCTCCAGTGCCGGGTATCCAGGCGACAGCAATCCCCCTGCCCTCTTTGCGGCGTCTGCTATTCAGCACACGACGGCTGTGCCGTCGCGCACCATCTGCAGAGGCATAGCCTGGACGGGTTCCTTGTACATCAGGCGCTCCAGGGAGGTCTCCATGAGCTCCATCACCAGGCACAGCCGCGGCGGCGACAGGCATGCGGCCAGCAAGCGCACCACGTTGGGGTGGCAGCAGCGCCCCAGCACCTCCACCTCCTGTGCGAAGGTGCGTGCCAGCGCCTCCGAGGGGCCCCCCCACTGGTGCATGTCCGCCACCAGCTTCACAGCGACCCGCTGTCCCTGTCGGTTGGGGTTTTGCGTTTCGCATGGGCATGGGACCGAGCATATCATATATGGCATGGACACAGCAGCGAGGGAACGGTTAACATGCACACACATGCAGTGCTGTTCCCCCTCCCCCCACGGTTTTCCCTGAATGTCCAACTCTTCCCCGCCATACGTACCTTGTACGTGCCCTCCACCACTTGCCCGCAAGAACCCCTGCCCCGGGTCGCATCTGGCAGCAGCTTAACCTGTAGACAGGTGGGGGACCCATGGGTCGGCAAACCGAGTGAGAGCGCCCGGGGGCAGCACGCCGTTACCAGCCCGCATGCTGCACGGCTGATGCCGCGCTGATGGCGACACAACGTCTGCCAACTAGACCTAAGCTACATGTTGGTACGTGATCCGTGCAGGGGCGCGTGCGCGCTCCTTCCCCCTTGCGGCGCCGATATGGGGCCTGCATCTGCGCCTTCATGGCCTGCCAATCGCGGTGCGCCATCCCCTTTCTCCAGTGCGTCACCACCGTACAGTCACATGGCACGCGTGTGTACCTCGTTGGAGGCGTCCCAGGCTGCGTCAGCCAGGAAGCGCATGTCCGCCCGAGGTGGTGTCAACACGGTGACAGGCACGTTGGAATCGGCCTGAAAACTGCTGAAGTCAGCTGCGTGGGAGAGAGTGGGAGCGGCAGCGTCATCAGAAGCCGGAAGCGAGCCCGCCAGGACAAGCTGTGGGGGGTACAAGGGACATCCGCTCCGGCGCCTACGGTGGCATGGTGTTGCCGTTGACGGTTGGCTGATTTGGAGAACACGAAGCTTCACCGTCCAACCTAACGGGCAGCCCTTCCGTCAGAAATGTCGAAGTTGACTCCCCCGCCCCTTGCCGCTAGCAACATCCCGCCGCCTGCTCCGTGCCCCTGGCTTCCCTACGTCCCAGCCGCCACGAGGCCCTGCCAGGTCCGGAGCAGCCCTCCTGCAGGAGGTACTTGACTCGCGACGCCGCCGTGTCTTTGCCCCACCGGCCGTGCCCCCCCCCACCCCAGACCGTCTGACGCCTGCTTGCCAGGAGGCGTCGAGGGGCAGTAACCATACCGTGCAAGCCGCGGCTGCCGTCTGTGTCCGTGTTTGATATGGGAGCGACCCCATCTTTTTCGGTGGCAAGCGTATCCATGTCCGCCGGGTTATTCCATCCACTCCTATGGGGATGGGTGGGCGGCGGGAAGCTTTAGGGACAGAAGCGGGGTCCTCTAATGGCGGTGGGTGGCCCACATGACATTCCGTATGGTGACAATGTGCCGTACCGTGCAGCGCTCAAACAAACTGAATTCGCTCCCGCAGCCCCACCCAAGCTTCTGCCCTGCCCCACCACACCGTCCGCACAACGGACGACTAGGAGGGCTTGGAGGGCTTTAGGGCACCTCCAACCTTGCCGCATCGTCCACGCCGCCGTACATACCCTTCGAAAAACGGTCCCTTGACGTCAACTTGGCTTCGGAGCCGCCGCCGCCGCACCACCACAAACACCGCCATCGCCACTGCTGCCAGGATGGCGACTGTCGGTTAGAGGGCCGGGGCGAGGAGAGGGGGTCGGAAACCATGACAGAGCCTGGGCACTGTTCCTGTATCCATACTAATGCGGCAGTCCGGCCTCACCCAATCCAAGTACGCCACACAAAACTCCCACAGTGACGGCTTGGCTCGAAGACTTATGCTCTGGGTCGCCACCGGGTGCCGCCGCCAGTAGCTGAGTTGATGAAGGATGCTTTGCCATCAGCGAGTAGAAACAGCCCCAGGGCTGCAATCGCGCAACGCAATCCTCCGGCATAACGTCATCGCACGTCAGGTCCGTGTTGATAGCGTGTGCCAGATAGGCGGTCGGCTCGGGGCGACCCGAGGGTCCCACTGCGGCACCGAACGCCGCGATGTCGATGTATTTCCGCCTCACCAACCAACAGCGTTTGAGCCAAGGCGCTGAAGTATCGTTGACGCAACCGGGCTGAGGCAGGTCGGAGGTGCCGCTCTGCTTGCCGGGAAACACAGAAGGGCGGGGCGTGGCTTGGATGCTCTGCATGTGTTGGGGGATGAAGGGTGGGTGTTCAGGTCGGTGGGTCGCCGGAGTAAGCGTGTGGGACGCATAAGCGGACAGTCCGGAGCCCCTAACGAAGCCTGATCAGGACATTTGAGAGAGGAAGATCAGGGGCTAGCGGCCCCGGTGTGCTGTAGATGCGGCCATTCTATTGCGGCACTGCCACTTGCTCATTCCCTCCGGGTACCCACAGCCCCCCGACCAGCCGCCACCCAGGTACCCCTGCCCAGCTCCTGTCATCGCCATTTCAGCATCGCTCTAGGGCATCCGAGGGGGGCATCAAGTATTACATCCCTTCTCGCTGACCTTGGGTCGAAAACGTATCGATCCCAGCCGATTGTAAGGTTTTAGACCGGTCAACCCAGTTGCGTGTTAGACACGTCGCGGTGTTGACTTGTGGACGAATACACAGGGGTGCAGCAAGCACCCTACAAGGCCGCCCCCGAGTGCTGCGACCCTTCCCACATCCCCACCTGGCGCGACCAGTTTGCCGGGAAGCACCATCTGTGGTTAATGACAACACGGAACAACACTATGACCGGCTGAGCCATCCCAGGCACCAGTATACTGTTGGCCAGTAGGTCCAGACCGGGAGTGGAGGATGGCAAGTCCTCTCGGTACCGAGTCAGCACCAGACCCGACAGATTGAACACCACGCCACTGGCCAGCCGCACCTAAAGCAGGGCAATGCAGAAAGGGAGTGATTGGTAGGAGGGTGGGTGCCACGGACACAGAGGGCCCCGGAGGGTGACTGCTGAGGGTACCAGTGAGGGGCACTTGGAACTGAGGGACTTGGAACTGACCACCGTGACGCATGGCTGCCGCTGCTACCCAGTAAATATAAGGACGTGTGTATGCATCGCGGCCGAAGAACCTCCAAACGCCCTGCACCAGGCGTCATCCAGGCGTGTCCTCCCTGCTACGGACGTAACCTGGTACCGCAAGAAGTGCACCTTTTCTTTGACGTAACCGCCGTCCAAGACCGTCTCGTAACCCGCCTCTTGACTCTGTGAAGAGCCGGATATTGTGACATTCCTCTGGATAAGCAGTGGTAGCTCGCCCAGACCGTTCCAATCATTATCGCTCAAAACGATGGAAGACTTGATAAGGATGAAGGTTACTCTAGGGTTCGCTAGCGCCTTCGCGAAGCCTGTTCCGCTGTCAATTTCCAGCAGGACATCTTCCACTCCCGAGCTGGAAATTAGGTTGACGGAAATGCTTGTTGCTGGGAATGCCAGAATCGCGAGTAGGACTTGTAGCAGCATCAGTGGGCGCTTAAGTCGGCAGAAGCCGGGCATTACAAGACGCAACCACGGCGCCCTACAATGTATTCGGCTCGCCGAACACGCTACAGTATAGTCGCAATAGAGGAGCGGCTAGTGGAAATTTACACTTTAGAACCGCTCTTGCTCATGTTGGCAGGCCGCGAGTCCAGCCGCATGGCTATGTACAAGTCGAAGTGGAACGTTTCTATGCCTTTTGGTTTCGGCTGCTCCTACTTCGTACGTAGGAAGCGCGTAGGAACCATACAAGCGCTGTTTCTATGGACCTCCAGGAACCAGACCGGAACCAAGAGATTTCTTAAGCAATCGGTATATCTATCTTCTACAAATACGTTAGGAAATAAGAATAGTCCCTTGGCGCTATTGTGGTGTTCAAATGCTCGTGATCCGTACGTGGACCGACTTTAATGTGGCCTGGCACCCCATCGCGAGATCCTTTAACTCCGTCCTGGCTGTGAAACCAGAACTGCCCAGACCATGTTCTAGGGTGGGTCGTGCGTGGGTGGTCTTCGCAATGATTGGCGGATCAGGTCTCTTGTACTGCCCTTCATTCTTTCCGAGTGGCACCTCAAGGCGAAGTCACTTTTAATATGGCACCCATAAACCAGCAGGCCATCGCCCTACTTATGGCCTTGCAACATTACAGACTCCATTGTCTTGTCAACAAAAAAGCCCGCGTGTTTCAGTGGTCCAGGGAACGCATGACTTGCAGTAATGTGCTCGCTCCACTAGCTCCACTAGCTCCTGACATATCCGTTTCTATGCCTTTCTGCTGAGCTACAGGCCAAACTTTCCGTAGCTCCGTAGAAAACGTTGCTGGAGCTCGGAATGCAGTACTGCACGCTTGCTAACATTCTTTGGAGGGTGCCAACACCCGCCTTCGGCCACCGTTATTGTAAGGCAACGTTACTCCTTGTGGCTCAAGGCAGATTCCCCGTCATAACGGCGAGGAGGCGAAATCGAGCATAGCGTACTGTACTACAACCGATTCTACGGGCCTGGCGGAAATTCACCGGAGAATGTGTGAGGTGCAAATTAATCGCATGATGACATTAGCGGTGATCGCGGGTCTGCGTTCTTTTCCGGTTAAATCAAGATAAGAATGGCCACTTCCGTCAGTCCCGTGACAGTACAGACCGAATCCGTCCCGTGGCAGTACGGGACTGTAACGTGGTGCTCGTTGCGGTTTGCTTGGCGGTTTTATTATTTGATTGTCGCTCCTGACTGCCTTATTGCGTTACAGCAGATAACAGACAGTCCGTGGCCGCTAAAACGTTCGTCAGCTCAGCCCTCGAAGCCGTCCGTGTCCTCAAGCCGGAACGAACCCAAGGGCCCACGTACGTGGCCGCACCGTATGAGATCCGGGGCTGAACCCAGCAGACGCCCCCAAGGGCACAGAAAAGCCTCGAAATGCACAGAGACGCCGGACAAGCAGGATAAGCGGAGGGGACCATGCCGAGGCCTCATAGTACGACAAGCCAGTGCCAACAGCCAGCAGGCGCCCCCAAAGGCACAGGGAAAAAAGGAGGCCCCGCCGCACTCAGGAGGGAGGGGCACGTCATAAAAAAAAACCAGGCACCCCAAGGCCCACCGCCAGAGAAACGATATTTGCGCTCGTCCAAACCCATTCCACGAAGGTACGCGTGCGTGGTGGGTAGGACGATGCGCGCCTGGTGATACCGGAATTGCACCCCCGGCAGCTGCAGGCGCTATGAAGACTCTTGCGAAATAACACTGCAGTAGCGCTGACTCCACGACCCGTGTTCGTAACCGCGCACGCATCAAGGCTCAGTGCGCGGCTGTCCGCCGCCCCATCCGCCGCAAGCCCTAGCCGCCGAAGTCGTACCGCATCAACATGACAAAATACAATTTGATTTCCACCACACCAGTGACCGTACATCAGACGCCCAGACCTTCCTCACCAGTCGACCGACGACGACGGATGCATACGTACTTTTCCTTAAGACGGTCATCCCAGACCAAGCAAATAAAGAATGAAGCATAAATCTTAGTCAGCAAGCTTAGCAGCGTTCTGTAGGTTTCGTCCGGTGAGGGCCACACCGACGAGCCATTAAACCGAAAAGCTAGGGCTTCGACACCACTTAGCTTAGGCGTCGACGCCGGTGCGCACGAGGCTGGCTCTACAGCGACTTGCATGCCTCCCACACATTGCGATTTCTCGCAGGAACGTACGGCAAGGCACAGTAGGCAATCAGAAATACACGAGCAAGCAAGTTTCGCTATCTGCAAGGGACGCGCACGCGCAGAGGCCCGCTGCGCTAGCTTCAATTCCATCATGAAAGCGAGCACGGCCATGCGCACTAGGTATGCACAAAGCACATAGCCTGGTCTCAGCATTCATCCTGGTCTCAGCGTCCATCTTGCCCTCGCAGAGCGCTCGCGAGCCGTGATTCATCTTGCTTCAGTTTTGCCTTCAGCACGGGACTACAGGTCGATAACGTCGTACTACAGGTCGATAACGTCGTACTACAGGTCGATAACGTCGTACTACAGGTCGATACGTGAACAAATTCATCTAGTAAACAGCTGGAGTTACTGCATTCTGGGAGCACTCCGGCACCTCCGGCTGTCATCAACCTCCTGAGCGGGTTTCGGGCGAAGCTCCCAGCTCACCCAACTTCCGCCAGCTGCCAGTACTTATTCAAGCATTTTTGAGTACTTCGGAGCGAAGATTTAAAAGAGGGGCCGCTGCGCTGCCGGTGTCATTGCCAGGGTTCGCAGCCCCCTTCTCCAGCAAGCCATGCATCTCCAGAAGGCTGTCCTAAACGGTTTTACCTTTCGTATACGGGTTTTGCTTGCAACCCCCCAACCATCGCACCCACCGACAACCACACATATGGATGCGCACCCGTCGGTCATGTATGAACACAATCCGGCTGACGGATCTCGCCGCCGTCGAGCATCGAATCTCTTACCACTGCTGCTGCTGCAATCACGTCAGTCCAACGCACCGCCGGCGCCCACCCACCAGCTACCGGCTAGGCAGCTAGGTAGCCCAGCTAGATAGCTCAGCTACTCCTCCGGGTCCACACCCGCGTCGCCGTCGCCGGTCACGACCGATGGACAGACGCCATCCGCTGCCGCGTCTTCGGCCGTGCCCACGACTGCCAGCTCCGGCGCCAACATGCTTCCATTTGTCGTCCAATTGCCATCCAGCCCTACCAAGGCAGAGGACCGAAGGAAGTCCACCGTACCCGCATGGCCGCACGAGTGGGTGTCGCCAGTAGCCCAAGGCTGACCACAGTTCTGGAAATATTGAGGAGGCGCCAACACTGCTACGGCGAACCCCACGGCGCCGCCGTCTGGCGCCCTGCTGGCATCGCCTGATCCCCCGGGCAAGGCTGCAGGTGCTTTCGCGCCCGCCACCGCATCAGATGGCAGCTGCGCTCCGACCTGTTGGCCGCGTGGCCGGACGGGAAGGGCGGTGGGCGGCAGGTGCTGGGGTGGCAGGGCCAAATAGGGGCTCACCGGCGTTTGAGCAATGACGGGCTGGAAGCCCGGCCTGAGAGTCTCGGGTGAGACCCTGTTGGCGGCGTTGGCGACTGTGGCAGCGGTGTCGGCATCCAGAGCCGCGTTCGGGGCCTGGAGGGAGGGAAGGGGGGGCGGCAGCAGGCGGAAGAGGGATGATGTTTTTCCGCTACCCGCATCACACAATTTATCTGCTTCTACTGACTACCGTGCAATGGTTGGGCCCTGAACGGCAACCAGTACAGGCACTACTGCTGGAATGTCAGGGAAATCATGCCGTTGGTGGGTGGCGGCATGGCTGACCCGCAACAGGATGCCAGAAAGGAAGGTGCAGTGTGGTGCGGTACGCAAGAGCGCATTCAGGGGGGGCCGTACATACGACACCATGTACCTGCGCTTGTTCCAGAACGCGCGGGTTGTTGCTGCCGTCCAAGTTCGCGGCCGCTGTCTCGGTGGCGGCCACTGCGCTGAGATTCGGGGTCCGAGACGACGATGCCAGGAGTTCGGATGTGCCTTGGCCGTTTGCCTCCACCTCCTGCGGGCAGGTACACGCCCAAGGTTCACATACCCGCCGTACAGGATGGATGGAAGCTCGCAGCCGGCGAAAAAGGAACCCAGCCCCGTGCGTGCGGGCCTCCCCCAATGAGCGCTCCATCCGGCCCCCGCAAGCGCCCGCGCCAACCTGCTGTATCAGGGTAAGGCTCTTGACGACCTCCGCGGCCGCGGGCCGCCGGCGCGGGTCGCCGTCCCAGCACTTCTGGATCAACGACTTGAGCTTCCGCGGGCAGCGCTCGTAAGCTAGGTGGTTCAGGGGGGGCCTGAACCCCTTGGCGATCTTGAACGCCAACTCCATCACAGTGCAACCCTGCCACGGCCGCTCGCACGCAACCAGCTCCCACAACAGCAGCGCCAGAGAGTAAATGTCCTGCGAAAACACGAGCACGCACGGGTTAGGAATTGACGCAGGGCGTTAGGGTACGACATCAGGTACGACATCGGGCACAAACCAATCCGCAGGAACCCCAGGTGGAGTAGCTGAAGTGGGACCAGCCCAGCCATCCGCCGTGTCCGGAGATGCTACCGCTACCGCCGCTGCCGCTACTGCTGCCCCGCTCCAACTTCTGCTGCTCACCGCCTGGTGTGTGATGACGAAGTTGGCCATGTCGAAGGCCTCTGCAGGTTGACAGTACGGCAAAAACGGTGGGTGAGAGCCCCGAGCGCAGCAGGTAAGAGTGTGCTGCGGGCCGTCCTAGGGTTTTAGGGTCCGAGGGCGCAACACGATCGGGTCAGCGGAGATGCTGCAGTCGCACGGTCACAGGACCGGGTCGTGGCAACTCGGCGACGGCTGATAGGCGGCAGCGTGGACGGCGTCTAAAACCCTAAAACAATCGCCCGACCAGTCCATGCAGCGCCACACTCGCAACAAGTTCGCTTCATGAACGGCGGCGACTGTACGGCAGGGGGAAGCTGCATATCAGGGGCATGTCGCACCGCAGTGCTCACCGGGAGCCAAGTAGGCCGGCTGGCCAGCAGAACCGACCGAACATGACGTCCGCGCAGTCAAAGAAGGTTCATGACCGTGGTATAGTGATCGGGCGGCGGGTGGGCCAGCGGCCGTCGCGACACGCCAGCGCAGCAGCAGATTGGTCAACGGGGTGGGCGGGCGGGAGAGTGGGAGCGTGGAGGGTGGGAGCGAAGTTGAGATATGAGCACCTACCGCATGTACCGACTGCGCTTGCCGCTGCCCTGCTCTCAAACCCGCGCTGCCCGCCGTCCCGGTCTGCCTGTCTGGTGACCCGCACAAAGTAGTACCAGCTCACCAACCAACCTCACCACATTGGGAATACACACACACACACACACACACACACGCACACCAACCATGCGGCGCACACATCCTCCCGCTATCGCTGTCGCTCACCGTGCCCGCATCTGGTGTAAGCGTTGGTACGGCCGTGTTCCGAAGCCGCGACAACCCAAAGTCCTGAGGCAGCAGCAGCAGCGGCGGCAGCTTATTAGTGAGGCATGGGCCTTGGGTGTGTTTTCAATGACACCAGCCATCACATGGTCCTGTCGACCACTTGTGCCGCCTCCGCGGGTGCCGTCATACGCGAGGCAGCAAGCCGTCATGCGGTGAACTCCGACGGTATCGAGACCCCGAGGGCAAGCTGCAGCTCCAACATCGAGTGCTGTTGGAATGCCCGCGAAGCCAATGTCTGATGCAGCCAGATAAGCAGGCCCTTGGTGCCTTACACGTAGTGCCCTGCCTTACACATAATGCCTCCGAAACCTGCCTCCCAGCGCCGTACACACCGCGATTTTGACGACCGGCCGGAGGCTCCACGGATCGTTGACCAGCACGTTGGCGGGCTTAGTGGAGGTGGCGTAGAAATGCGTGTTGAGCGGGGGTGGGGGGGGACAGATGGTGTTCAGCCGGGTGGCGCCCGGGAGCCGGGGAGCGCACCGGGAGGGGGAACCCCCCGAGGGGCACAAGCACGCACTGCCCGGTGATTAATGCCGTACCTTGAGGTCTCGGTGCACGACGGTGGGGTGCAGGTACTCCAGCCCTTTGGCGAGCTCCACGGCAATGTGCAGCACCTGTTTTGGGAAAAAATGGAAAGCGGCGTCAAAGACGAAAGAAAGGAAAACAAACGGAAGGCCGGCCCAGCCGGACCTCAGCGCATCGAGGGGAGACTGCCCAATGCGCACCGGCCCAGCTTCGCCCAGCCCAGCCCCGCTATCATACCAGAGCTAAGGAAACGCCAGATAAGCCCTGCCCTGACCCCACTGCTGAACCGGGGTTGCGGCCGAACGCTGGAGACGTCCGCCGGCGCGTTGCCACCGGCATTGAGACGCGAAAGCTCACGAAAGCAACGAACAGGCACCAAAACTCGGGGGGCCCACTCGTTCTGCTAAGCGTATACGTACCTATGCGCGGGACCGGAGGGCGGCAAGTGGGAATGAATGGCACAAGGCGTAATTAAGGGGGTGGAGTGGCGAGTAATGTACGACGGGACGAGCACAGGTAGGGCTCTCAGAAGCCTACCGGTATACGTCCCGGTGGGTGCGCCGGGCGGAAGAGACTGAGACGTGTGCGCGCACGGCTGAAACATGTTGTTGCGATGGGTGCCCGTACGGCGGGTCGTACCGCGCAAAACAGCGGCGTCAGCACCAAGCCACCGGCTTCTGCAGGATCCAATCAGACGGAATAATGCTGTATTCGCCCCGCCTTGAGGTCCATCACATCTATTTCTCCCCTTTTTAGCTGCCGACCCATTATCATGGTGTCAGCGCACCGACTTGGGCAGCGGGACCTAGCCTCCAGTGCCGGGTATCCAGGCGACAGCAATCCCCCTGCCCTCTTTGCGGCGTCTGCTATTCAGCACACGACGGCTGTGCCGTCGCGCACCTTCTGCAGAGGCATGGCCTGGACGGGTCTCTTGTACAGCAGGCACTCCAGGGAGGTCTCCATGAGCTCCATCACCAGGCACAGCCGCGGCGGCGACAGGCATGCGGCCAGCAAGCGCACCACGTTGGGGTGGCAGCAGCGCCCCAGCACCTCCACCTCCTGTGCGAAGGTGCGTGCCAGTGCCTCCGAGGGCCCGCCCCACTGGTGCACGTCCGCCACCAGCTTCACAGCGACCCGCTGACCCTGTCGGTTGGAGTTTTGCGTTTCGCACGGGTACGCCACATGTGATTGAGCACATTGTACATGGTATGGATACAGTAGCGAGGGAACGCTAAACATGCGCACACATGCAGTGCTGTCCCCCGTCCACCCTCCCCTCAAATGTCTGTCCTAAACGGTTTTTTTACGTTCAGCTGCACCTCGGACCACGCACTACACCCATCTCCATCCCACTCTACCCTTCCCGCTGTCCCCCCGCTTTGAGACCGAATTATTCCCGTCCTTTCAACCCCGGTTTTGCGCCTCCACCCGTCGTGCCGTATCGCCCACCACCATACCCGCAGTTTATATCGGGCGGGCCGAATGCCAACTCCCTCTCCTTCACCGCGCCGCCTCGAACCCGTTGCTTTGATTTCTGTACCTCCGCTTCACCGCCTCGCTGCTCTCGACCCTCTTGCCGCTCCCCATTCCGAATGCTTCGCAATGATAGACGTCGGTAAACGTTTTCCGCTCTTGCCAGGTGAGCCACCCAGCTGCGTTCGGAATATATCGCCGTAGCTCCGATCATATAAAGTTCGTCTCGTCCGTTTTATTTTGCCGCTGTGCGCTTGCGTTTGCGACCCCTGTTTCTCAAAAAGCAAGGCGGCGCGGTTCAAGGCACACGAGACACGACGGGAACGGAAGCTCGCCGGTACAGCTTTGTCACACAGCACGTCTCCACGACAACGGTCGGTATCCGGGCTGGGGCGGAGACGAGCTGCATCGCGTGCCGCCTCACCATGTCCCATTCCACCAACCCGGTTTTCAGTCGTACGCGTTGCACGTTACCACACATTTGTTTGTTTCCTTTCCTTTCAACGGCCGATGACGGACCGCTTTCACAGATCTCTCAGTAGTCAATGCAAGTGCTCCAGCATGCACCCACAACTATGCATCCGAAGACAATGCGCCAGCTATTCTACCCATGACGTGTAACCGGTTTTTATGCCACCCTCTCCCCACGGATTTCCCCTCAATGCCCCCCTTCCCGCCAGGCGCCATGTACCTTGTACGTGCCCTCCACCACTTGCCCGCAAGAACCCCTGCCCCGGGTCGCATCTGGCAGCAGCTTAACCTGCAGGCAGGTGGAAGAGCCATGGGTCGGCGAACCGAGTGAGAGCGCGCGGGGGGCAGCACGCCGTAACCAGCCCGCATGCACGGCTGATACCGTGCTGATGGCGACACAACGTTTGCCAACTAGACCTGAGCTACACGTTGGTACGTGATCCGTGCAGGGGCGCGTGCTCCTCCCCCCTTGCAGCGAACCCGGCTCTCGGTCGCCGACATGGGACCCTGCGCCTGCATCTGCGCCTTCACGGCCTGCCAATCGCGGTGCGCCATCCCCTTTCTCCAGTGCGTCACCAGCGTACAGCCACATTGCACGCGTGTGTACCTCGTTGGAGGCGTCCCAGGCTGTGTCAGTCAGGAAGCGCATGTCCGCCCGAGGTGGTGTCAACAGGGTGACAGGCACGTTTGGGTCGGCCTGAAAACTGCTGAAGTCAGCTGCGTGGGAGTGAGTGGGGGCGGCAGCGTCATCAGCAGCCGGCAGCGAGCCCGCCAGGACAAGCTATGGC
Organism: Yamagishiella unicocca; assembly: GCA_003116995.1. Classification (NCBI taxonomy): domain Eukaryota; kingdom Viridiplantae; phylum Chlorophyta; class Chlorophyceae; order Chlamydomonadales; family Volvocaceae; genus Yamagishiella; species Yamagishiella unicocca. The sequence goes on from BDSL01000052.1 coordinate 533,319, forward strand.
GGTACAGGGGACATCCACTCCGGCGCCGTACTCCAGGCTACGGTGGCATGGTGTTGCCGTTGACGGTTGGCTGGTTTGGAGAACACACAGCTTACCCGTCCAACCCAAAGCGCAGCCCTTCCGTCAGAAATTCGAAATTGACACGCAACGCTCCCCCGCCCCGCTCCGGCGCCGTAGTATCTGTTCCAGGCCGGAGGTACAGGGGACATCCGTTCCGAAGCTTCCCCGTCCAACCTAAAGCGTAATCCTTCCGTCAGGAATGTCGAAATTGGCTGGGCCGCCCAACACTCCCCCGCCCCTTGCCGCTAGCAACATCCCGCCGCCTGCTCCGTGCCCCTGGCTTCCCTACGTCCCAGCCGCCACGAGGCCCTGCCAGGTCCGGAGCAGCCCTCCTGCAGGAGGTACTTGACTCGCGACGCCGCCGTGTCTTTGCCCCACCGGCCGTGCCCCCCCAGGTCGTCTGATGCTCGCTTGCCCGGAGGCGTCGAGGGGCAGTAATGCGTACCGTGCAAGCCGCGGCTACCATCTGTGTCCATGTTTGATATTGGAGCGATCTCAACGTTTTCGGTGGCAAGCGTCATCACGCCTGCCGAGTTATTCCATCCACTCCTGTGGGGATGGATGGGACCAGGGGACCAAGGATGAGTGAGGTGGGGGAAGCGTTAGGGATAGAAACGGGGTCCTCAAATGGAGGCCGGTGGCCCACGTGACATGCCGTACGGTAATGCTGTGCCGTACCCTAAAGCGCTCGAACGAACTGAGTTCTCCACCCAAGCCCCTGCCCTGCCCCACCACACCGTCCGTACAACGGACGACTAGGAGGGCTTGGAGGGCTTTAGGGCGCCTCCAACCTTGCCGCACCGTCCATGCCGCCGTACGTACCCTTCGAAAAACGGTCCCTTGACGTCAGCTTGGCTTCGGAGCCGCCGCTGCCGCACCAGAAACACCGCCACCGCCATTGCTGCCAGGATGGCGCCTGTCGGTTCCGGGGGGGAGAGAGGGCCGGGACGAGGAGAAGTGGTCTGAAACCATGACAGAGCCTGGGCAGTGTTCCTGTATCCATTACTAATACGGCGGTGCGGCCTCACCCAATCCAAGTACGCCACACAAAACTCCCACAGTGACGGCTTGGCTCGAAGACTTCTGCGCTGGGTCGCCGCTGGGTGCCGCCGCCAGCAGCTGAGACGACGGAGGAAGCTTTGCCTTCAGCGAATAATAACAGCCCCAGGGCTGCAATCGCGCAACGCAATCCTCCGGCATGACGGCATCGCACGCCAGGTCCGTGTTGATAGCGTGTACAAGGTAGGCGGTCCGCTCGGGGCGACCCGAGGGTCCCACTGCGGCACCGAACGCGGCGATGTCGATGTATTTCCGCCTCACCAACCAACAGCGCTTGAGCCATGGCGCTGATGTATCGTTCACGCAACCGGGTTGAGGCAGGTCGGAGGTGCTGCTCTGCTTGCCGGGAAACACAGGAGGGCGGGACGTGGCTTGGACGCTCTGCATGTGTTGGGGGGGAAGGGTGGGTGTGCAGGTAGGTGAGTCGCTGGATTAAGCGATGGGAGGCATAAGCGGACATGGCAGTAGTTGTGTGGTTAGCGGACAGGACGGGGTACGGTATGAGGTGAAGGACCAGGTGAGAGGCCCTTAACGAAGACTGATCAGGACATTCGAGAGAGCAAGATGAGGGGCTAGCGGCCCGGGTGTGCTGTAGATGCGGCAATGCCTCTTGCTCATTCCCTCCGGGTACCCACAGCCCCCCGACCAGCCGCCAACCAGGTACACCCGCCCAGCTCCTGTCATCGCCGTTTCAGCATCGCTCTAGGGCATCCGAGGGGGGCATCATCAGGTACCACATCCCTTCTCGCCGGCCTTGGGTCGAAAACGTATCGATCCCAGCCGATGTTTAGGGTTTTGGACCAATCACCCCAGCTGCGTTTTAGACACGTCGCGGTGTCGACTTGTGGACGGGATACACAAGGTGTCGACTTGTGGACGGGATACACAAGGGGTACAGCCCGCACTCTACAGCCCGCCCCCGAGTGCTGCGATCCTTCCCACATCCCCACCTCGAGCGACAAGTTTGCCGGGAAGCACATCCTGTGGCTGAGGGCAACACGGAACCACACCATGATCGGCTGAGCCATCCCAGGAGCCAGTATACTGTTGGCCAGTAGGTCAATACCGGGCGTGGAGGATGGCAAGTCCTCTCGGTACCGAGTCAGCACCAGACCCGACAGATTGAATACCACGCCACTGGCCAGCCGCACCTATGGCAGGGCGACGCAGGAAGGGAGCGAGTAATTAGCGGGTGGGTGCCGAGGACACTGAGGACACCGGAGGGTGACTGCTGAGGGCACCAGTCGGCACTGACAACAACGGGAGGGACTCGGAAGTGACCGCCGTGACGCATGGCCGCCGCTGCTACCCAGTAACTAGAAGTGCGTGTGTATTCAGCGCGGCCGGAGAGCTTCTCAGAAACGCCTTGCATCAGGCGTCATCCAGGCGTGTCCTCCCTGGTACGGACGAAAATGGTATCGCAGGAGGTGCACCTTTTCTTTCACGTAACTGCCGTCGAAGACCGTTTCATAACCCGCCTCTTGACTCTGTGCAGAGCTGGAAATTGTTACATTCCTCTCGATAAGCAGAGGTAGCTCGCCCAGACCGTTCCAATCATTATCATTTAAAACGATGGAAGAAGTGATTAGAATGAAAGTGACTCTAGGGTTAGCAAGCGCCTTCGCGAAGCCTATTCCGCTGTCAACTTCCAGCAGGACGTCTTCCAGTCCCGAGCTGGAAACCAGGTTATCGGAAATGCTTATTGCCGAAAATGTCAAACTTGCGAGTAGGACTTGTAGCAGCAGCAGTGGGCGCCTGAGGCGGCAGAAGCCGTGCATTATCTGCAGACACGGCGCCCCACAATGTATTCGGCCCACCGAAGACGCGACTGTATAGTTGCAATAGAGGAGTGGCTAGTGGAAATATACAAAATGGATCTGCTGTTGAAAACTTGACATGAATCTTATGTTTCAGACCCGTTGCCTTACACAGTCAGATAAATGAGTTCCCAGGTGCACCTCTGACCGCTTCATCCCTCGCTGGCTCGCTCCCTCCCGTCGGTCTCTTGCAGCAATACAAATGCTCGTCACCGTACTTGGACTAGCGTTAGTGTGGATGTGTGGTCTCTACTCCCGCCGCGTGGTAACCCCGCAGACCGATTCCTATTTTATAAACGAACTGCCACCGGTGATTGGGTGGGTGGGTGGGCCACGCTTGCGAGATTTTTGGTCTCCCGTACGGTTACGAGCATGTCGAACGACCCGCTTCGCGTAATCTTCCCGAGCTTGGGATCTTCCGAGGTAAGTGTTATTTCCTGTTGCTGCCAAACGCCAGCCTCTGCATCATGCGAACGTTTCCTTCTATTTATGTTGGGCATGTGGGTGCCGCAGATTATGCGTTGCTTGGTCGCCGCTGCTCCCGCCGGCTGCCCCGGTCCTGGTGTTAAACCTCGCGTCTCCGCCCGCTTTGAGAGCCTCGATCCCTCCGCCCTCACTTCGCCTCCACTCTGCCTCGGGTCCCTCGGTTCCAGCGGCTCGTTCCATCCCGGCGCGCTCTCGTGTCGTAGGTTTACGATTTTACGATTTATTACATGTATGTCGTACTGGTTCGCGCCAGTAGCATGCGTCCCCCCATAACGGACGCCCGTCAAAGGGCGCACTTCTAAAACTAATACTAGCAAATCGGGATTATTCCCTTAATGACTCTGTTCGCGCTCTCTGTATCTGCGCCAAAAGGTTGCCTAGTTTCACCTGATCCCACGTACCCGGTAGTCATCACCACTTGCATATCCTGTCCTGTAGGAAAATCTACAGCTCGTCTGAGGGGCTCATACACAGGACACTCCATAAGAACATGAAACTCGTCTTCTACCACATCCCCGACTTACACTATCGGCATCGGGAGTGCAAGTCGGTTTAGACGGTTCAATTAGCTGGGCTACCGGGCCGGTAGCGGACACCGTAAGGCCGGATAATAGCGTGTCCGTTGGTTTTTCGTTACACTATCGGCATCGGGAGTGCAAGTCGGTTTAGACGGTGCAATTGGCTGGGCTACCGGGCCGGTAGCGGACACCGTAAGGCCGAATAATAGCGTGTCCGTTGGTTTTTCGTTACACTATCGGCATCGGGAGCGCAAGTCGGTTTAGACGGTGCAATTGGCTGGGCTACCGGGCCGGTAGCGGACACCGTAAGGCCGGATAATAGCGTGTCCGTTGGTTTTTCGTTACACTATCGGCATCGGGAGTGCAAGTCGGTTTAGACGGTGCAATTGGCTGGGCTACCGGGCCGGTAGCGGACACCGTAAGGCCGGATAATAGCGTGTCCGTTGGTTTTTCGTTACACTATCGGCATCGGGAGTGCAAGTCGGTTTAGACGGTGCAATTGGCTGGGCTACCGGGCCGGTAGCGGACACCGTAAGGCCGGATAATAGCGTGTCCGTTGGTTTTTCGTCACACTATCGGCTTCGGGAGTGCAAGTCGGTTTAGACGGTGCAATTGGCTGGGCTACCGGGCCGGTAGCGGACACCGTATCGTCGAGATCCCAACAGCCGAGACGAAAACGCATCAGCGCCGTGTGATGCTTCCGAGGCATACACGCGCGAAGGTGATCGAGCTTCTTTGTATGCGCGTCTGGGGCATATGCAACGCCCATCCAATTCGAGTAGCGACACACTGTTACGCCCGGCGTCCCGCGATCACTGTCTCCTGCTGCAAATTCGGGAAAAAACCGCGGATCCATATCAATATCACTCGAGTTCCAGTCGAGCAGCAAACGCCGCCTGAACTCCTCTAGTACCTTGTCAACGGGATTTCCAAAGCGGTTATTGCCTTAGCTTTGTCCACATTACTCAACGTTGCGCTCACATGTTGACGATAGTCATACCCAAGTGCTCCAAGAATCCGCAGCACCTTACCAGCCCAAAAATATTCATGCTCGCTTGACGAGCGATCCGATTCCAACCATGCGAAAATGTCCTCCTCTAAGACTGCCCGTGCGAGCGTCGAGGGCTGCTTACTCAGGCGCTTCCAAAAACCAAACACTTGCTGTGCCCAAAAGTGATGCAAAGGCAGTTGAGAGGTCTCTGCAAAGAGTTGCCTGTTCGGAGGCAAACTAGCGCCAACTACCCTGCGCAAAAAGATCTTCTGTACCTCGACCATTGGACCCGCCAGAGCTCTTTCAAATACACCTGCCGCACGACCTGTGCTTCGAACCCATTTTCCCCATCTGCCAAGCAGCGTCGCATTCTCCCCCGTCGCTCCTGACCCTCCCCGCTGGTTCCATCTTTGCCACTCCCTAACCCGCTGTCTACCCTTAGTTCCTATAACTTCCCAAATAGCGTCGATCGTCTGGCCACCATACCTCCGCTCCGTACGATAACAAAGGCCTTATTTGGGCGTCAAAACAGCGTAGCATATCGCAGTCCAAGATATTGTGCGCGCTCTTTGACTGGTACCGTCTGCTGGCCCGCATAACGCAACCCAGCTGCATCACTCAAAAGTGCGTCGTAGGACGTTTGCCTACCTGCGAATACCATCAACTCGCATTTACTCACATTCAAGTTCATTCCAAATGCATCACTGAATTCCGCTAGCCTATCCAACCGTGTCGTAGATGCCTCGGCTATTAGCCTCGGTATCCTCGCTGCCACTCTTACTACACTCTTACTACACCGTGCTACTTTCCCCTTTCAGGGCGCGTCTGGCGTGTCATTCACCGCCTTGCGTTTGGCCAGCCTCCGCGGCGGTGCTACACCTGCCGTTCCCCGGGATGCCGCCGAAAACGTGTTGGAGGTCCGGCAGCGCGGGCTCGAGCGGGCGAACGTACTCATGCACGACGCTCTTGCCGACAGCACCCGGGGTAAGCAGCAGGCCACCGCTCGGGACCTATGCGCGTGGCTGGAGGTGTACGGCGACGGCAGCGACGCCCGCACCTGTACCCCCGAAGACTTACTCATCTACATGATGGAGCACTACACCCATCACCACCGGGGATGAATTCGCGCGGACGGGGCCCTCAGCCCGGCCGCCGTGAATGCTCATCTCTCCGCCTTGAGCGGCTTCTTCATCCGTACCGGCAGGGACGGTCGCTTCATGGAGGCAACGGGAAGCAGGAATCCGTGCGATTCGATCTGGGTGGCGGATTTCCGCAAGGCCTACCAGCGCCAGGCCATGCAGGGCGGCTACTTGGAGACGTCCGCGGTGCCGCTGACTGAGGAGAAGTACCGGCGGCTGATCTGCTACCTGTGGTCCTTGTGCGGGGATACCCCCACGGTCCTGGGTGTATTGATACTCCTTCACGACCTGCTGTGCGCGCAGTACATGTGGTTCAGCACCCAGCGCGGCCACGGCACCAGTAAGCTCGGCCTGGGCGATTTCGTGGACCTGGAGAACCCCAGTAAACCCTTCGCCGGGTTTCCCTGCCGGGCCCCGCCCTCTGGCCGGCGGGGTACACACCGGACCAGTGCTATGCGTCGCGGAGCGTGGCACGAAGACCAGCCGTATCAGCCGCGCCCCTGAGGTGCTCCTGCGGCCCAACCCCTCGGAGCCGGAGTTCTGTTTCGTGCGGACCCTGGCGATCTACATGGCAGTCGCTAGCCATCCCAGCGCGCCAGACGGTAGCGCCATCAGCGACTATCTGTTCCGCCCCCTGCGCCCCGACCGCCCCGGGTTCCGGGAGGCTCCGCTGAGCGGTTCCGCGCTGGGTGCCCGCATGCGGATGCACCTGATGATGGCCAGCGTGTATGTACAGCTTTCGCCGTGGCTCTCTGCAGCACGCGGCCAGGCAGGGCGCCAGCCTGGACACGCTCCATGCGCAGAGCCAGATCCGGTCGGCTGACGTGCTGCGGCGCTACCTGGACGAAGCCCGTCACCATGCATGGCCCTCGCCAGAAGCGCGCCCGGGCGGAATGAGGGTGCCGGTCACCTTCCGTTGGGCCCCCCGCTGGCTGCCGGTGGCTGTTACGGTCACGGTTGTTAGGCATCAAGGGTAATAGGTTCGTGTACTCTTGTGGGGGGGTGCCCCGATGGCGGCAATTGGAGTCTGTATCCTCTGTCTGGCTGGGGCGGTCTCCTAAGTATCTCGACGGCCGTGGACGGCTTGGGTATCCGGGTGTCTCCCCTCCACACGGCGTAGGCGCCGTCTGTAGGGTGGGTGCGTGGATGGGCTTTCAAAACATAGCGATGGCACACCGTTTACAGTTTAATTTCCTTGATGCGTCGGCCAGGAAACAGACCTGGGGCTGCGACCGGGAGGGCGACGTGTGGGTTGGGGGAAGGTGTGCGGCCCCCCGGGCCTTTGGACTCTATCCTCACACCTGCGATATGGCAGGCCTGCCCGCGCCCCTTGGGCGCTGCCCCTGTGCCGCTCTGCCCTCAGTGATCCTAAACTCTCAACTTCCCCCCGGTCGGACGACCACAAACAAGAAACAAGACACCAAATAGAACCCTAGACAAGGAAGGGAGGGGGTGGGCGAAACAACGAGTCCCCAAAAACACTTGCCGCCCGGACTTTGATCGCGCGGCAGCACGGTCCCGCCAAAACCGGTCGCTGAAGTGATTTCCTGATAACGCGAGCAGTTAAGGCCCTAGCAACGAAAGGCACATTAGAGAAACCCGCGGGCCGTTTCACCTACAAACAAACCTGCGCGCCAAACCGTGTCCGAGGGTCCTATGTCCGCATAGAAACCAAAACCAATTTCCGAAGCAGGGTCTGAAAATACCGCTTTATGTGCCGACACTTCAAGACTGCGAGCACGGATATATCGGGACAGTAAGGCCGACATGCATTTAATAATAGTTTAAATCTCTGAGATCAGGAAGTGCTGAATGCCATTGCGCTCCGAATCCTAGCCATATCGTACCCAAGGGCACGGCCGTTACCACGGTTGGTGTGGCCTATGGGGTCTAATGAAGATTTCGTTGCCTTTTTCTTGATGGGTTATGTTCTTAGCCGACAGGCACTGACGCAGCTCAGTGGTATCGGTATCCCCCCACTCACACACATCAACAAGCTATAACGCAGTTAACACTCTACATTTCAGGGAAGCTGCGAATGATAATATAGTCACCGCAGGATGGGAGCTGCCAAACGTGGAGCGGGCCATGTGCCGAACTCGGCTGGCACTGACGTGCAGCACGCCCCCATGCACATAGTCACTTTGGAATACATCTTACAGTCTGTCCCAGCCGTATGGGCCGCCCTGGGCCGCAAGGAGGCGCTCCACGTCCGGGCTTGCTGTCTTGCCGCCAGGGCAGCCCATGACGTGATCTGCTCAGAACTTTGCTGCGGTGATGTTGGAGCAGGTGTAAGCGCCTCGTCTATGCGCAGCTCCTTGGCCGGCATTGTGGCTCGGGGTTGCCGCCCAGCCTCGCTAAACTTACACCTGGGGCCAATCCTGGACGCAACCTTTGCGTGAGTCTCACCTCTCAGCACCTCTGACCCGCCAGGCTGGCGTACTGGGGGGGTTTCGAGGAAGACCCGCGGGTGCGAGAAAAAACCGTGTAGAAAAGACGGACTGGGGGCGGGAGGCAAATGCGGCGTACTGGGGGCGGGGGGCAAATGCGGCGTATGCAGCTAAGATCCACACACCAAACACCCGTCCGGTAGAAGAGAGTGACTGGAATTGTTTCGGGACATAACTTTGGGGTTGCACTTTCGGGCGCATGTTTTTGCTGGTCTATGGCACATTCCAGAGACGTAGGCGCAGCATACGAGCTTCCTGCTTCAGAACCCCTGCTGCTCCATAAACCCCTGCTGCTCCATGAACCCCTGCTGCTGCAGCCCTCTGCCTTCGGCAGGATCCCCCCAAGCCTCTCCCGGCCTCCCTCACCCGCCTCCAACTCGTAACTCCTCCTTCTCCCCCCCACCCCACCATCCTACCACCTCACTCCTTCAAACTTCATAACGTTGGCCACCCCACACGTCGGCCGCCTCTTTTCCGTACATGACTCCTTGTTCTCCGGTTTTGGCTCACGGTTTTCTTGTCTGCGTCCCACTCCTGCCTCCGCTTCCTACGTCGTGTAATCGGGTCTTCTCGCGCCTCCCCCCCCCCCGCCCGCTCCCCGGGCGCCACAGAGCTGACCTGGTCCGCATGTGCGGATCATCCGTCGCCAACCTCTTCCTCGCGCTGCCCGGCTCCCCGCCAGCCACGGGCGAAGGCCCTGCCGGCCACGTCAGCACCACGGCCCGCAGCCCAGACAGCGACTTCGTGCGCACCGCCGTAGCTACGGCCACCGACGCCGCCCGGAGCCCCGCCCCTGGTGCCAAAACAAGCAACTTTGCAGTCGCTGCTGGTCCAGAAGCGACTGCAGCCACCTCCGGCGGCGTCGTCATCGTCGGCCGCGGCACTGGCGGCGGCGGCGGCGGCGACGTTGGCGCCGCCGCCCTAGCCGCAGCGCTGGACGCCGCCGGCAGCCCGTGTCTCCGCTGGCTGGAGGTGCGGTGCAGCTCGGGCTGGGCAGCGCAGCTGGCGGACGCCCTACTGGCAGCGGCGGGGCCGCGGCTGCGGCAGTGCGGACTGTCGGTCAAGTGGCCGTACGACGTGCCATACGATGGTCTGTCGTACTGTACGGCGTTGCAGAGCCTGGGCGTGCGCAGCGTGGGCGTGCGCTGCCGGGGCGGCGAGCCCACCTGGCTGAGGGGCGTCCCGCCGGGGCTGCGCGTTGACGCGGGTGGGTCGAGTGGGGCCGGGGTTTGGGTGCGGGTGCGGGCTGCGGACTGGACCAGGCTGTGTGCCGAGCGGGCGTTACGGTCCTCGCAAGCCATGACCACACCACACCGCCACCTTGCTTGATGACGCCGCGCCCACGTCCTTCCTCCACACAACGGCCCAGTGCCAGATGAACCTCAGGCCGCCCTCCACCGCAGTCCGCCGCCCTCCACCGCCGCCCATCACGTAAACCTTCCTCCTGCCTTGCCGTCGTTGCAAACCCGCTCCACAGCCCCCGGCGCAGCCCCCCCGGCCGTCGTCGTACTCTCCCAGCTGACTCAGCTGCGCTCCCTGGAGCTCCACGGTCTCGGCTGGGTGCCGCAGCTGGGCGTCTGGAACCCCGTGGGTCAGGTGGGTCGTCGGGTCGGTGGGTCGGCCAGGCTGCTCTGCAACGTTGGGCCCAACATCACGCCAGGTGGACGACCACGCGACGTGGCCCCCTTCCCCCTCCCCGTCCCCCTTTCCCCCTCCCCGTCCCCCTCCCCCCTCCCCCCTTCCCCTTTCCCCCTCCTCCTTCCCCCCTCCCCGTCCCCCCTCCTCCTTCCCCCCTCCCCGTCCCCCCTCCTCCTTCCCCCCTCCCCGTCCCCCCTCCTCCTTCCCACCTCCCCGTCCCCCCTCCTCCTTCCCACCTCCCCGTCCCCCCTCCTCCTTCCCACCTCCCCGTCCCCCCTCCTCCTTCCCACCTCCCCGTCCCCCCTCCTCCTTCCCACCTCCGCGCCCCCCCTCCTCCTTCCCACCTCCCCGTCCCCCCTCCTCCTTCCCACCTCCGCGCCCCCCCCCTCCTCCTTCCCACCTCCCCCTCTGCCCGCCCTCCTCCCCTTCTGCCCGCGCTCCTCCCCTTCTGCCCGCGCTCCTCCTCCCCCCCCTCTACCGCCCAAGCGCAGCTGTCCTCCCTGTCCGCCCTGACGGCGCTCACCCGCCTATCGCTCGGCCTGGCGTTCGTACTGAATGACTCAGACTCACCCGCGACGGAGGCCGCCGCCGACGATCCCTACGGCCCCCGAGGCCGGGGGCCGTTGATGTTGAACCCGTCGGACGAGGATTGGGACATGGGGCAGCTGCTCGGGGGCCTTACGGGGCTGCAGGAGCTGGAGCTGCGACACATGAGGGTGGGGTGTGCGCGGGGGGGAGGGGGGGTACAAGGAAGACCCGTGTACGAAAGCAAAACTGTTTCGGACAGGCGTTTGGAGATGCATGCTGGTGAACTTGGTTTAGGAAACTAAAAGTCAAAGGTCTTATGTCGACCTTAGGCGGTAATGTCTATTTCGGCTGCGGCTCCTAGGCTAACGGAAACAACGACCCGGCGCGGCGTAGGGAAGTGGACTTTGCGAAGCCGGGGTTATTTCGGGCGCAAGCGGGAGAACTTTGATGACGTGGCTGGCGATGGGATGCCAAACGTGGGGACGCCCCGACCCGCCCGAATACCGACCGGGAGCTTGAAGACGAAGTGGCTGGAAAAAGCAGTTAGCTACCGGACCGGGACAGCCAGCGTCCGTGGTAGGCAGTACTGGTGGATGGGTGGGTGGGGGGGTTCTTTATGGTCTCGGAGCCGTGGCAGCCCTCACCGCCTCCGCCTTCTCCTGCCCAGTGGAGAAGGCTCCTCGTCCGCCCTCACAGCTCGTGGCCCCCCTAGCACGCCGTCGCCGGGCCGCGTCGACAGATTTCCCGATACGGTAGTCAACCCAAATCCTCCGGCGTGCACACCCAAACGGCATGCATAAAAACTACTCGACGGCTAGTCGCTGTCCTCCCGTCTCCTATGTCGTGTAACCGGGTCTTCTCGGGCCCCCCCTCCTATGTCGTGCAACCGGGTTTTCTCTCCCGTCTCCACCCTCCCAGGTGCCAGCTGAGAACCTGCCAGCCATAGCCGCACTGACGGCCCTCACCAGGTTGCAGGTGGGTCGATGGGGGGCAGATAGCGGGTCGATGGGGGGCAGATAGCGGGTCGAGGGGGGGCAGAGAGCGGGTCGAGGGGGGGCAGAGAGTGGGCCGGTGAACGGACAAGGGAGGACAGGTGGTGGGCTGAATGGTGTGGCGGTGGGGAGGGGAGGGGGAGGGACGTGGGGCGCGTGTAGGGGGGGGGCCGGACGGGCGACAGAAAACCCGGCGAGTTCAAGCGGGGTAGGGCGGGGGCTTCGGCTGCCGCCCCCCAGAGGATGCGTCGGCGGCTAGGAGATCCACGAGGTAACGTCCAGCCACGTGCCGATCTGTCGTACCACCCCGACCTGGTCCCCGCAGGTGGGCAGCTTCACCTTGACACCGCTGGCGGGTAGTGTGGCGCGAGCAGGGGGCGGCGGCGGCGATGAGGTGTGGCGGCGGGAGCTGCTGGCGGAGGGGGAGCCGGTGCAGAGCGAGATGAGGCCGCGGACACCGCTGCCGCCTGGACTGAGGGAGCTGGTGGTGAGTTGGGCCTTATCACTGGGCCTTATCACTGGGCCGTATCATTGGGCCTTATCGCTGGGCCTTATCACTGGGCCAGTCGCATCAGTCGCATCGTGGCATAGCTCGCCCCGTAGTGGATCCTAACTAGGACACCCTGATCCCCACCCCATCCCTCGAATACTACTCTCCCTGGAACGTTTCCTCCATCTACCTGTAGGTTTGCTTTTCTGTTTGCGAGTCATGTCGTACCAACGGGCTTCATTTCTAACCCCTAAACCCCCCCTGGATGTCCAGCTTGAGCGGCTACCGCCGATGCAGCTTCTGGCGGATGTCGCCGAGCACCCCGGGGGACCGAGGCTGGTGCTGCAGAGCAGCAGGGGGAAGCCCTACCGGTCCCGAGAGCTGTTGCTGCCCATCACGCGCCAGGAGCGGTTTGGCAACGGGGTTTCCTTTTTTGGCCAGCCTTCACCGCCGTGGATGGCGGAGGCGACGGCGGCGGCGGCCCGGCTGCTGGCGCGTGACGTGCTGGCCGGCCTGTGCTGCCGCCGCCGCCGCAGGCGCGGCGGCGGCGGCGGCAGAGGCCCATCACTGCTGGTAGGCATGCGGGAGCTAAGTTCGCGCGCGTGCCGTGCGACAGAGATGCTGAGCGGGCCCTTCGAAGTGTCCGAGGCGCAGTGGAATGCGGAGAGGAAGGGGCCGTGGCGGTGTTGCAGCGAGGTGAACCGCAGTGGGGGCGGCAGCAGCGACAGCAGCAGCGGCTGTTGCAGTGACGACGACAGCGAAGGCGATTACGAGCGCGGCGGCAGCGATGGAGAGGGTTCCGGCGACGGTCGCCGCGGCGCCGGCCGCGGCCGGATCAGGCGGTTGACGCTGGTGCTCGTGGGAGTGGAGGACGACGGCGGCAGCTTGGGGGGGGAACATTCTCCCTGGCTGGAGCAGCTGACACCTCTGGACGAATTCGTGAGTACGGACGGGAACTGCTGCGTTTGCGTGTTGGGTGCTCCCGAACGACAACCCCACTTGGTAATGAAACACACCGGAACTCACGTCTGTTCGTTTCGCCGCCTTCCCGAGAAGTACGGTGTACGACTTTGCCTTTGGGGTTTCGGGGCATACGAAACCACGAAAGTGCGAGGGTCCTCGGATTCCCCCCCCCCCTACCCTCACGGCTTGGGAATCCGCTTAATACGCACGACTCTGGCCGTGTCCAACGTTTTCGCCACCCCCCCCCCCACCTGGCCACCCCGCCCTACCTGGCCGCCACCTAACCACATAGGTGTATAAGGTGTCGTTTGAGAACATTATGCTGTGCGGGGATGACATGCGGGGGCTGCGAAGGGCGCTTCCGAACCTCAAGGTGGGTCCTGGGGGGGAAGGGTGTTTTTTGAGGGGGCCGAGCAGTGAGTGGCGGGGGTTTGGGGGGTGCAAGGAAAACCCGGGTACGGGGGGGTGGCGGGAGGTGGCTAGAGAGTACTGCAATGGCCGCAGTAGCAGGTGTAGGTCGGGTTAGACCTCAGGAGCTGAACCTCAGGAGCACTGGTACCTCGCCCCGAAACCCGTGTTGCTTCGATGTCCATCCGTGACGAATTCTAGGCGCGTCGAAGCCGCGCCTACCTCCCGCTCTCACCCCTCACACTTCCTGCCTTTTCTCCCTAAACCACCCGCCTCCTCCCTTCCCCCCAACATACTCCCCCTAGCCACCCGCCTCCTCCCTTCCCCCCAACATACTCCCCCTAGCCACCCGCCTCCTCCCTTCCCCCCAACATACTCCCCCTAACGCGAGCGTAGGCAGTGGTTCCCGGGCCTGCGTGCGGGTTTCATGTCGACAGCATTCTAGAGGTGCATGAGGAGTGGCCGGTGCTGTCGGAGTTCCTGAACAGCAGCGACTTCACAAACGGCTCAGACGATGGTACGGACGACAGCGGCGGCGGTGGCGGCGGCGGTGGCAGCGCCGGCGGCGACGGCGGCGGCGATACTGACGAGGGCATACTGATGGACATGATGGAAGACGCGGCGGCGGAGCAGAGGGCAGTACGACATGCGAGGACGAGTGACTCCGATGGCGGTGGAAGCTACGACGGCGGAAGCGAGGGCGGAAGAGACATGTTGGGTGCAGCTGCGGAGGTGGAGGAGGTGGAGGTGGAGGAGGAGATGCAGGAGATGGAGGCGGTGCTAGCGGAGGGCGAGGACGGGGGGACAGGCGAGCCAGGAGACCCGGGCGGGTCGGGTTCGGAGTCGGGGGAGCTTATGGGTGAGGCGGAGGGCGGGGATGTGAAGTTTGAAGCAGGGGATGTGGAGGCTGTTCAGGGGCGCACTGGTGCAGGTAGCGGAAGTAGTGATGGGGCCGGGAAGGGCGGCGGCGATGTGAGCTCGTTCTTCGTTTCATCTGGGCCGGGTGCGGGAAGCCAGGCCAGCGGGGGAAGCGCGCAGTAGCCAGCAGTGCGGAGTGCGGGGGGGCAGCCAGGGGGGTGCGGGCGCGGCACGCCGCGGCAGCATGAGGATGGGGAGGCTCATGGCAGCGGAGTCAGCCGCAGCGGAATCGGTCATTGTAGCGTATGCTAGTTACCGCAATCCAGCGGAGTCGATTACCGGTACTTTCGCGTACTGCCAGTTATCACAGCGGAGCCGGTCACTCGTCGCGCTCAGGCCGCAATGCCAGGTGTAACCACCGCCACTCGCGTCGCCGGGGCCAACCACCTTAACCATATTACCCACTACTGGCCTTAACCATATTTTACCCACTACCGGTATGCTGCACTGCCCCCCTCGTGAGCCGCGAGATGTCGTCTTGGCCCCACCGCCCGCCCGGCGGGACAGCTATCTGGGCTGGCGGCGTCTGCAGCTGCCGGGTAAACACGCACGCCAAAGGTGCACTTGTTGGGACCACTGCCGCCGCCACGGGGCGCATCCGCATCTCGTATCACCTAACGCCTTGGTGCGACAACGGTCGTCTCGCGCACCCCGCTGGCAGTTTCCCTGGAGCCGTCTGGGCGCGCCAACAGGCCCTCCCCCGCGCCCCCACTCGCCTCGGGCGCACTCGCTTCGGGCCCGCCGGCCGGCGGCGCACGGCCCATGACGTGCGGTTCGTACACCTGGTCGTACGCGTTCCAAACGAACTTGACCACCCCGCCCTCCGCCCCAACCACCGTACGGAGCACCTCATGATCGCGCACGACCTGTACCACAAAGTCCCCGATTCTGCGGGGCCCCGCTTCCGCCACCACCGCCGCCGCCTCCGCGGCTGCCGCTCCGTCCGCTTCCCCCCCTCCTGCGGCCGTCCCGTCAGTGGAGGTTGTGGCCGGCCTCCCACCGTGGGAACCTGGCCCCCCCTCCGCCGCGGATCCCTGCCTGCCTACGGCCTCCCCAGCGCCGCCAGCAGTACCGCCACTGGCGGACGCTTCCGCCACCGTCGCCGCCGCCGCCGCAGCCACCGCTGACGCCTCCAGCACCGCCGCCGCCGTCTGATCCGTCACGGGCGCCACCTGCACCCACACATCTCGCGCCGAAACCACCTCCCCGAGATCCAGATCCGCCACCATGAAGTGGTGCACGGTGGGCCCCGGCCCGGCTTGAGGGGCCCCCGCCGCCGCCGCCGCCACCGCCACCACTGCCGTCGACGCGGCAGCGGCGGCGGCGGCGGCCGCCGCCTTGGCCGCCACTCGCGCGCGCTTTCCGGACCCGTAGCTTTTGGGCGAGGCAGGCGGCGACTTGGAGGGCGGGGAGGCGGCGGCGGCGGTGGACGCGGCCGTGACCCGTGGGACGGTGGCGGCGTTTAGGTAGACGGTGCCGGTGGTGGGGTCGAGGGCCACCATGCGACGTAGCCGGTGGCCGGTGCCTTTGCTGGTGCCGGGGTGGAGGGAGTGGTGCATGTGGCCGAAGGTGACGAGGGATACGCGGCGGCAGGAGCTGTGGATGGCGGCGAGGGCGGCCTGCAGTGGGGTTTCAGCCGGGTTCCAGGGTTAGAGCCCCGGGGGGAGGGAAGTGTCGGTCAGGGTGGTTGCACTTGGTTGTATGGGGTGGGAATCTCAGGGGAGTTTGCATGTTGACAAACGGGAGGGAAGGACGGGGAAGGGAGGGGGAGGCGTGTGCAGCATGAGGCAGCACCCATCACCAACCACCACCAACCACCACCACCGATATGCCCCCGCCCCCTGCCTCACCTGCAGGTCCGGGTCGCCGTGATCGCCTGCCTTGCTCTCCCAGTCAACTCCGCAGATGTCAAAGGCGCGGCTGCCCAGACCCGTGGGTCCGTTGTGACCCATGACGATCAGCGCGTGCTCGCTCGGCACGGTCTCGGCGACCTGTTTGGGCCGAGGGAGACGGGGAGCGAGGGGCGGGTGAGGAAGGTGCTTAGGGGTGTGTCGTTATGTGTTTTATTGACATCCAGCCCACCACGCATTGAATGGCAACATAGGGGCCCCAATGCAGTGGCTGCGATGTGAAGACAGCTTTCTGGTAACGCCTGTAAAGCTCAGAGGGCTCCTTCTTATCCGCCCCATCCAAACCTGTACTATGCGCTGCGCGCTCTCGTCCATGCTCGTCACGCCGTACAGCCCCTCCATGAAGGTGCGGATGCTGGTGAAACTTTTGCCGCCCTGCGGCCAGATCAGCGGGGCAGGTTTCGTCAGCGGCGGGCCAGCTTTTATGAGGCGTTGGCGTGCATGGACGAGCATGGACGAGCAGGCAGACCACGGCAAGGCCATGTCCTACCCACCTTTGAGAACGGCCGCGCGCCCATCACCGTGTAACCCTGCTCGTCCAACGGCATGGTGCCGTACCCCACGTGGCAGGGCCCAAGCGCCGCCAGCTGCTTCCGTACTCCGTCCTGCTCCGCCGCCACGCCCTCCCCGCGCGTCATCGCGGCCAGCAGATCCGCGGCGCTGAGCGACTGCTGTACGGCGCCGCGGCGGGCCGCGGTTCCGGAGCGGCCTGTCATCGTGTACTGCACGCACGACGTCGAACGGCAGGGGGTTATGTGGTAAAGCCGAGCTGCGGCGGGGCGAGGCGCTTCTGCTCAGGCTTTAGGGTCACTGACTTCAGGGGTTTTGAGTTTAGGGTTTTAGGGTTCAGGGTTTCACGTTTTTAGGATTTTAGGTTTCAGGACGTCGTCTGCGCCTATCAATCACCTCAGGTAAGGCCCTCGTCCGCCCAGCACCCAGGCGCCCATGCCTGTCTGTCCCAACAGCCCAGCGCGCTGCACCAACCGCCAACCGCCCGGCCAACCACCCGCGCAGCGCCCCGACCCACCCACGCGTCGTGGTTGCCCAGGATGACGGCCTTGGGCAGTGGCAGTTGGGCGATCTGTGGTGGTGAAGCGGGGAGGCAGGGGACGAGAGCCGGAGAAGGAGGGGAGCCGGGACTTTGATTCGCGGGCAAAGACTACAATATATGTGTACGACGCATACTTTCCCTTCGGACGGCAGTCCGCATCACTGCGCACCCACCTACCCACCCACCTGCCGTACAAGCTCCACGTTTTCATTGCCGAAATCCCCCACTAACAAGGTGAGGTCGGGAGACAGCAGCCGCAGCGCCGCCTCCTCCCGGTCCCCCCGCCAGGAGCCGTGAACGTCACCGACGATGGCTACCTGGCTCCAGGGAGGAGTGTTCCAGGGTGAAGGGGGTTTCGGGGCGTTGAAGGGTGAGGGCAATGTGGGCTTGTCCGCCAGGTGCCCAGGTCGTCACGGCACCAGCGGCCGCGTATCACGAGCCTCCAGGCGCAGTGCATGGCCTCCCTGCCGCCCTTCACACAGGTTCACACACACACAGCGGCGCCGCTGAGACTCATCCGCACGTCGGCCTGCGCAACCCGAAGCGCAAAGCCACGTGTCGTACGCGCGTGCTGCCTCACCCGCAGTCGGCCAGGGGGTTGCGGCGCGTGGGCGGGAGCCTCCGGCGTCGCGGCTATGTCCGTCGAGGTCCGTAATCCCAGTGCCGCCATAGCCCAGGCCACGAGTCGGCGGGGCGCAGAACGAGGTTTCGGAGCTGCGAGGAGCGACGGGGGAGTCGTGCGGGTGCAGGAGCGGGGCAGGGCAGCGGCCGACAGGAGGTGTCAAAATACGACGGTGGTGCGGGGGAGTGGTTTGGGCGCCTCAAAAGAGTCCACGGGCAGAGACGTCCGCACGATATGTGTGGGCAACCCGGTGGGGTGTGGGGGGGAGCACCGCATTGCGCTGTGGAATGATTGTGTGTGGGTGGTCGTGGAGGTGGTTTGGTTGCACGTGACGTCGGTAGGACGAGCTACGCGCAATGGCCGCATGTGTGATCGCACTTGACCTAGCCAACCCGCAAGGCGTGCCGCATAGTCCGTCATAACTCGTGCGTACCAATGCATGTTCGCACGCATCTGGCCAACAGCATCATCTACCAGCCGCAGAGCGAAGGCATGAACACGTTTACCTGAAGGACCCGAGGCTGTGGGATTAGATTGTCGTCCATTGGGCGCATGAGATGGTTGTGGTGGCATGGAACGCCCGAGCAGGATGCCCCGAACAGACTGCATGCTGCGTGGCTTGCAGACGAGCGAGAAACGGGCGCTGGCGCTGTATCTACAATACGACAGTCGCAGTAAAGCTTGATTTTGTGATTTTATTCAAACATACAATAGGGTTTTACCGCCACTGGGCGGCTGGGCCGAAATTGCCTGTGTGTCCGTCGTCACGCAGCTGCAAGCCTCAAGCATGTCTCGTTGCTATAATTCCAACCCGAAATTAACTCATAATAATTATATTACTCTATGCCTGATTGTCTCAGCGGCTTGCCGTGCGTCCGCATTTTGTGCGTCCGAGCATCCCCATACCAGTTCAACTAGGCTCGCGCCTTACAAAATCCTGAGGGGTTTCCCATTCGCGGCAGTAAGGAGTCATGCTTGGACTCTCATCATGAATTGTGATCACTGCAGCACCCTGTGCAGCAGCCTTTTGGGTGCGGTTCAGAATAGGGGCGGGGCGGGAAAGGCTGGCCAGGCACTCGATCCGGCGTCGTGGACATTCCTATCCCATAGCTTGCAGGACAAGGTGGGTGCCCAGCTGCCATGCTAGGAGGACGCGACAGGACTGCGCTGCCACCGCAATTAAAAATGCGTGCTTCCCAAAACCCATGTTGACCCGTACTCGAGTGCCCACCGGCTAGCACCGCACAGCTTCGCTTAGAACGCCGCCACCCTCCTTTGGTCTTCCGGACCTTTGTGGTCAGTGGTTTCTTCCTAAGGAACCATTCCAACCCCTACTGCCAGGGCCCTGGCTGGACAGATGCGGGCCCGGGCATGCGCGTACTGTTACAGGCGCCATACGGCGATGCACGAAAGATACGCTAGTAAAATTGCCGTACTGTATTGTGCTAGGGAAGAACATAGACAACAATGGAACTGTATTGTGCTAGGCAAAAAACTATAGACAACAATGCCTAAAGCGCCGCCGTCGCGGCTGTCACGTCCCATAGCGGGCATAGCAAACTGCGGCCACCAGGACAACACACGAATGCAGTGCGAGGGACAAGGAGCCCAAACGGGGGGCGGCGGGGATGTTGGTGGGTGACGCCAGCGCCCCGCGGGTACTGTATGTCGTACATCCATACACAGGGGAGATGTCTACCCGCCATTCCCATTAAAACAAACGCGTAGGACAGCGCGACATGTCCATCCCCTCCTCCTGCAGCCCTACTGCCTCGCGCCTGCTTCCTCCCCTTTGTCCACCGCCATCCGCCCCTCTCCTACCCCACGACCCTCCCTCATTCACGAGCCGTCTACTGCGGGTGGTACGAGTGGGCCTTACCCATCCGGACAACTCTTTCTACTCCGCATATAAGGTCAGCAGGGTCATCAGGTCGACGGGTCAGACGGGTCAGACGGGTCAGACGGGTCAGCGGGTCGACGGGTCAGACGGGTCACAGCTGCAGTACGGCTCCAGGCCGGCTGCGCTCCATGAGGCGGAAGGCCAGCTCGGCCAGGTCCACCTGGCGGTTGGGAGTTTTGAGGGTTGGGAGTTGGGGGTTGGGAGTTGGGGTTATAGGCGTCGGTTATGTGGCGGTGCGTGTGGGGCGGAGATGGGCGGGAGTCGCAGTAGGCACCGGAAGGAGCGGCAGGGGCACCGAGGAGGGCCGGACGCAAACCGAGGAGGGGCGGGTGGTGGGGCGGGGTAGTGGGGTGGCTGTGAGCTGCTCGGTGGTGGAGGAGGTGGAGGCGGAACCGGAGCGACGAGCAGCGGAGTGACACCTCCCGGGGTGTCGAGGGGGGAAACTACACAATTGCATTGCAACCCTGGCCCTAGTCGCCTGCGGTACGACATGTCCAACAAACCGCCTGCGTACAACTGCGTGTTGTGTACGACATCGCAACGCCTCATTGCATGGGTGGCACGTGGCAGCTTGCATGCTCCCGAGTACGGGAGGTGGACATGTCGCACCTCGGCGGGCGACACCGCCCGGACGCGAGGCAGCGGCGGCGGCGCCCTTCTGTCGTACTGCAGCTCCCACTCGAGCTGCTCATCGCTGAAGTGTGGGACAGGCTGTACGGCACCAGCGTCAGACGGCGCCGCCGATGCGGCGGGCCCCGCCGCCGCCGCACGAACCGCGCTGCAGCTGGCGCCGCCGCCGGTGACGCCTACCGGCGGCGGCGGAGGCGCCGGTTGCAGCGGCGGTGGCGGCGGCATCGGGTCGGGCAGGGCCCTTCCCAGGCGCTCCGCCGCGAGGCGTACCGCCTGGGGCCAGGAGAGGGTCGGCGGCGGCAGGGAGGGCTCCGGCGGCAGGACTCGCCTGGGCAGGTGGGGAGGTTGCGAGGAGGACCCGTGGCAGGTGGGGAGGTTGCGAGGAGGACCCGTGGCAGGCGGGGAGGTTTCGAGGAAGACCCGTGGTGCCGTGGATGCCCGAAACAAAACCGTGTAGAACAGGCGTTTTGAACAGGCGGGGAGGTGGGGGGATGTGTCAGTGCGCTGACGCCACTGGCTAGGCTCCACACTCCTCCAATGTGCAGGCGGTGCTGCCACCACCACGTGTGCCCCCGCAGGTAGGCAGGTGGCGGCGAAACAGGAACGGCTGCCGGGCATGGTATGGCGCAGGGGTGCCTCCTCTGGTCCCCCTCCCCCACGATTGAAATGCTGGCGATCACAATGTGAGCGCAGTGGTAGAGTCAGCGGTTGAGCCTGTGAGAGGGGGCAGCTTTGGCGGCGGTTGCAACACCATACCGGTACAGTCGGCCAGGGGGAGCAGCGTGCCAGCGCACTGGCCCGGGCGCGCTGCCGCCACCGCCGCAGAGGGGACCACGTGCCACGGAAATAAAGATGGTGCCGCCGTATCTACGCGCTGTCGTACCTGTAGGCCGACACGTGACCCGGTCCCTCCGCGCGCCATTCCATCTCCGAGTGAGGCGCCCCCTCGGGCAGCGGCCTGTGTGTGTGTGTGTGCCGAATGTGGGTCGGCGTTGATTAGGTGGCTCGTTTTAGTAGTTTATGGTTGTGACTGCAGCTTGTTAATGAAACCGCGCACCTTCCCCTCCTTCGCTTGCGGCCCCGCCCGACGTTGGCCCCCGTCACTTTGAACCCTGCTGTCGAAAATACCGGTACCTTCCCCCTGTCGCAGCACCACCCAAATCTCCCCCTGCCGTTTCCTATTCAGTGCCGACCCACGGGTTTTCCTCGCACGTTCCCCGCCCCAGCCCGGACCACATCCCCCCTGCCGCAGCCCGACCCACATCCTCCCTGCCGCAGCCCGACCCACATCCCGCCGCCTCTACTCACGACCCCTGCCCACCTCCCCTACCCACCCGCAACCTCATACGCACCTGCCCTGCTCGTCGCAGTCCGAATCCGAATGAGGCACGTCCCTCGGATCCATGGCGCCAGAAGCCAGCAGCGCATCCCTGCCCAGGCACTCCTGCACCAGTACGACAGTGTGTCGTAGGAAGAGGAAATTTGTGACCCACGTACGTTAACTGACGGTGCCATCGGAAAAGGGGGCGCTAAGTGGTGTATACCGTTTAGGGAAGACTTCGCGCCCCCCCCTCACACACACCCGGCAGTGCGCGGGCATCCACCCCAGGGACCCTTGTCCTGGACCCCATGGCTAGTGAGGACACCCGCCCTTCGGCGGACTGTAACAAAATAACTAACGAACGAACTAACGAACGAACCCACCGGTAGGTCCAGCTGAACGGCCGGGTTGCGGCCGCGCAGGCGTTCCACGTCAGCGGTCTGTTCCTCGCTCCAGTACCGGAGCACCTGGGGCCGTACGTAGGACACGTGGGTGAAGTGGGGTGAAGTGGGGTGAAGTGGGGTGAAGCGGGTGGGTTAGAGTTAAGAGGTATGGAGCCCAGGGACCGACACAGGAGGGAAGACGGAAGCGCTACTCGCCGGTGGCTACCTGGAGAAGGGCCATGGGCGGGGAGGGGGAGCGTGCGCGGGTTTCGACGGTCAGTTACCGGAAGGTTCTGGTCGTACGGACATGCGATACGCACCTTGTGCTCTTCTTTGAAAGTCGAGAGCCAGGGGGGCGGGACCGCGATGCGCAGGGCCATAAGGCCCGGACCGACCCGCGGGCCGGTGCGGTTATTCATGTACGTGTATCGGTGAGGCGGCGGCGGCGGCGGGCGGCCAGCCAGGCGCGCCGTCTCATTAGCGGCGCGGTGCAGGATTTCAGTCGCATTGTACGACTTTATTGGGTAGCCGTACGGATCGGCATCGCCGCTGCCGTCGGTGGCGGCGACAGTTGAAGGCGCGCCAGGCGGCGGCGGCGGCGGCATTGGCGGCAGCGCCTCCGTCTCGCCCGCGGCAGCTGCAGCAGCGGTGGCGGCGTCAATGCCAGCTTCAGCCAGCAGCCCCGCGGCGGAGGCGGCCACGTCGGCTGCTGCCGCCTGAGGGCGGTGAACGAGCGACGGGCGGTTAGGGTTAGTTAGTTCCTAGACAGCATGACTCATCTGCAACTAACTGCCGGTAGTCGCCGTACATCCGAGCTGCTCGGGACCGGCCCGACTGGACACAGGCCGCAATTGCGAGTACGACATCCGCCAGCAGCCCCTAACCGCTGCGAGCATGAGCAAGCGAGGAAGACCGAGGTGTGACGTCCGGGTGCCCCTCGCACCGCTCTGTGTTTTGCACACAAGGACATGCATTCATGCCCTGTAATGCCCCAGCACGAACCAGCACACGCAGCAGCAGCAGCAGCAGCAGCAGCAGAGACACCTGTTGTGCCTCACACTACCGGATCGGAGTCGCGTACCTCATCTTTGCTTCCTCGCCTCATACCGCTGCCAAACATGCGGACAGCATTCTTTCCTTCCAAAAACCCAACTCCCCGCCCGCCCACACATCCCACAGCGCCTCCCCCCCCAATTGCCCTGCCCTACCATATCGCCTGCAGCCACAAAGTGTAGGAACTCCGGCGGTGGTGGAGCCCACAGCCGCTCAGCGGCGGTGCCCGGCGGCGGTGGCGACGGGGGCGGCTTCATAGCCCAGGCGGCGGTGGGGAAATACCTGCGGCGCTTGTGCTCGGGGGACTGAACCCCGGGGGAGCCCAGTGGAGGGGCCGCTGCCGCCGTAACCGTGGTGGCCGCCGCGGCTCTGGCGGTCTGTTTGCGCTGCTGGCGCGAGTCAGCGGAGCTGAGACAAGCAGCCCCGGCCGCTGCAGCCTCCGGCAGCGCCGCCCCTCCCACGCAACCCTTGGAGCGACGGATCTCCTACGTCGGTTGGGTGGGGAAGGGGGGGGGGGGTTTGGGGGTTGACGAGTGGGCGGGGTCGACGGTGCAGGGAAGAAGCCCGAGATGTACGGCATGTCGTCATCAGCGGCCGGGGCGTGTGGCACACGCTGTCGGGCGGGAGAGAGAGAGAGGGTGAGAGATTGCGGTGTACCCCGCTCCCCAGAGAGGGCATGCACTGGATCTCGACCTCCAAATGCTGGTTTTGGATCTCACCTGGATCTCCCGGGGCTCCAGCTTCTCCCCGCGAAGCACCCGCTGCAGGCGGTCCAGGACGCCAGCGTGCTGTTTGGGGTCCGGGTGGGGCCAGGCGGGGACCAGATGGGGCCAGGCGGGGACCAGATGGGGCCAGGCGGGGACCAGATGGGGCCAGGCGGGGACCAGATGGGGGCAGGCGGGGGCAGGCGGGGGCAGGCGGGGGCCAGGCGGAGGTCAGCGGGGACCAGGGGGGAAATCAGGATGTGGTATGCGGGTGATGGACTCGCGCCCCCGCACCCACATGTGTACCTGGCGGCGCAGCTGGGGGGTGATCGTCTTATCCCACAGCTCCTCATCGTCCGGGAACTGGTACCAGGGAGACTGGAGCAGCCGGGGGCCCTCGACTGGGTCCCACCTGGGGGGGGGAAGGGACAGGAGGGAGGGGGGATTCGAGGGTTTGGCGGCCAGTGGCGGGTTCGGAACGTGGGAGGCAGTGGCGGGTCGGGGGGGTTCGAGGGAAACCCGTGGATGTCCGAAAAAAATCGTTTAAAACGGGGGGGGGGGGTGCGAGAGGGAGCAGCAACGGCACGATGAGCCCCGGCACCGGCCTTGCTACAGGCGTGCGTCACGAGCACGCTACTGTGGCGTCATGCGCTCCCGCTGCGCCGCCAGCCGCCGAGATGACGTAGAAGTCTCTGGGGCAGTTGGGCCCTATGCAACTCCCTGCCTCGCTGCTCACCATTCGCGCCAGTTGCCCTCCAGGAGCCGCACATTTGGTTGTACCGGTTGGCCGGTCCTAACGCTGCCGGTTCCGCTGCCGCCAGCGCCGGTTCCGCTGCCGCCAGCGCCGCTGCCGCCGGCGCCGGTTCCGCTGCCGCCGGCGTCACTGCCAGCGCCGCCGCCCGCCGCCGCGGCCGCTGGCCCCACTGGCGGCATGTCGCGCATCAGCAGTGCACGGTCCTCCGCTACACTCGCTCGTGGGTGTTGCGCAGTAGCAGTGGCAGTAGCAGTGGCAGTAGCAGTGGCAGTGGCAGCAGCAGTAGCAATCATGGTAGCAGTAGCAGCGGCAGCAGCAGTGGCAATCATGGTAGCAGTAGCAGCGGCAGCAGCAGTGGCAATCACAGTAGCAGTAGCAGTGGCAGCAGCAGTGCGGGATGGGGCGGGTCGGACGGGCGTCGGGAGGGGGCTGGGGTTCAGAGGGATCCCCCCCCCACCGCGGTGCTGCCCGCCTGCTGGCCGGAGAACATTCTCAAGTGCCTGCCACATACACACGATCACCGCCACCACGTGTTGGTGTGCCGCACCGGGCGAGTCTCACTCCCGGCCACACGCACTCACGTGCTGCCGTACACCAACCCCCCAACAAACCCACACCAACGCACCCACCATCCTGTGCCAGCCCCAGGTACTCCGCCACCAGGGAGTCCATCCGCCCCAGGCTCGGCGGCAGGAGTGGTGCGGATCCAACATCAGCAGAACCTCCTGTCGCGGCTGCTACCTCCGGTCCGGCAGCTGTGGCACCGCCGCCACGCTGCCACGCCGCCGAGGCCCCCACCGCCTCCTCCCCCTCGGGCACAGCAGCAAGGCTGAGATCTCCCAGCATGTCCAGTACGGACTCCTGTCGGCCAGTACGACAACCATGCCAGTTAGTACGTACGACAGCTGCGAGCACACAGACATGCTTTCACTTTGCGCACGCGTATGACGCATGGGTTATTATTGTGTATTGGTGTGCGTATGCGTGCAGTACGAGGTGTGCATGCAGGCGGTGGTACGTTTTCTGGTGCCCGCGGGCGCACCTAACCTGGCCCCGGCAGGTGTGGGTGCGCGTGCGGGTGCGGGTGCTTCTAGGGGTTTCCTGGTTCATGAAAGCCACGCAGGGCAGTACTGGGTACCTCCAGTACTGCGTTCCTTTCACACCAGGAGCCGGATTCCCCCCTTCCGCCCAGCCCCCCAACCCCCCGCCCCCCATCCCGTTGCGTAAAACGGTTTTTATACACGGCCCGCCCCCCACTCCCCCAGGTGTCCGAAGGCTATGCACCAGCTACACTTCCCATGTCGAGTTACCGGTTCTTTTCTGTAACCCCCAACCCCCCCACCACCACCCCAACCCCCCAGCCACCTGCAGCATGAGGCTCTCCTCCGGACCCACCAGCTCCCGCATCCACTCCTGAAGGAGGCAGGCACGTGCCGTACAGAACGTATCCGCAAACAGTACACTGGGCCTTATGTACGGCGGTGGGGAATAAAAGAATGGGAGGTAGGTAGGATAGGGGCGGCGTGCGTGCGGACACGAAAGCCCTGCGGTGTACAGCCGGTGTACGTGTTCCGTTACCACTACTGCCCCGTGAATACCGGTACTGCCAGGAAGGTGAATGGACGGAGGCGGTGGAGGTGGCATTGCGTGAGTGGCGACGCGCGGCACCCCCTGGACTAAGCGACCGCCAGCCTTGCGCGCACGCTTGCTGCTGACACGTCGTCACGGCTGCGCTGGCTCGGTGAGTGCGCGCCAGCTAAGCGCAGCAGGGCAAACGCTGTGCTGCTGGGTGGCCCGACGGGAGCAGCAGCAGCAGCAGCAGCAGCAGCAGCAGCAGCAGCAGCAGCAGCAGCAGCAGCAGCAGCAGCAGCAGCAGTGGCGTCTTCCTCCTCAACGTCGGCGCCACGACCCGCCCGTCTTTATGCAAACCGGCCACTAGACACGTACACACCTACCTATCTAGGCGTCCTACACTTCAGCTAAGTTGTCTAAAACCCGCATGCCCAGTTAGCAGGGGATGTATCCAGGCCCGCCCCAGCGACCTGGCAGGGCACGACGACGACGTGGACCAGTGCGCGAGCTTTCTAAGCGACAGCGCGACCGCAACCCAGCTACTGTCGGCTTCCGTCTGTCACTGTCAGTGTACTCGAAGGAGCTCCAACCACCTCACCCGCAGCGCGTCATGGCGAGCCCGCCTGGCCGCCAGCTCGTCCACCTCTGCCTCTTGTTCTTCACTCTCCGGCTTCTCAGGTCCCTCTTGTTCTGCACCCTCCGGCTCCTCAGGTCGCTCCTGACCTTCGTCGGCAGCGTCGTTCGGAGCACCTGCGGTGGCGAGCAGCGGCACTCGGCCGCTGCCACTCGCATCAGCAGCTGAAGCCAAGCCTGGGGGTAGGTCGGTAGGTTGGGGCGACGGGGCATGGAGGGGGCGGGGGGTGGCATAAAGAGGGGCCGTGGCATAAAGACCGGTGACACGACATGGGTATAGTAGTGGGGCGGAGGGGGCGGGCACGGAGGGGGCGGGGGGTTCGAGGAAGACCCGTGGATGCGAGAATAACCGTTTAGGACAGACGTTTTGAGATGCATGCTGGGAACTGGGTTGGGGATACGAAGGGGGGGGACCGTGCCACCCGCCATGCGCAGTGACGCTGCGCGGCGGTAGCGACAACGTGCTAATCGGACCAGCGATGAGCGGCGCAGTGGGTAAGGCGGCCCTGCGCCTGCCGGCCCCTGCTGCGTGCAGCGCCACCCCCTTCCCAGTGGTGGCGGTTGTTTTACTCATTTTCCTTTCATACACGGCCCTTCCTTGCAATCCAGAGGTGGCGCTGGCGGTGGCGGAGGTGCCACTGCGGCGGCATGATGACCGCGGCATGCAAATGTACGACGACGCCAAACAAAACGACGCAAAATGGGTACGGCACAGCACTGACGATTACGCGCCCTTGACGCCGCCGGGGGGAGCTCCTGGTAGAAGAAGTCCAGGCCCTCCTCGTCGGTGCTGAAGCCGGGCGACCCTGACAGCAGTCCTGGGGCGGCAAGTGAAGCAACGAGGGGGCCGGCAGAGGGTTTGGGCGTAGGTTCAGCCGCTGCAGCGCTCATTGACCAAGGAATGATACTACGTCATCCTACCTCCTGGCGGTGTGTTTTAAATATGCTGAGCTGAGCCGCGAAGGAGACTTAGCGCGAGGAGACCAAGGAATCCGGAGGCAGTGCGGGTCGCCAATAGTTACCGAAGGAAGCCCAGAGTGGGTCCACGAGAAGCCATAATTCCCAGTATGTAGCCGGCAGCCGCGCAGCGCTCCGATAGCCAGAAAAACGGGAGCGGGCAGCTGAGCTCCAGTAGTGGCGGTGTGTGTGCGTTTTCCACTTTCACTTTCCAGCTTCAACGCCCTCAGCGCGTGCACTGGATAGCGCCCCCGCCCCCTCCGGTGCCCTTACCCTCCTCGCAGTCGTAGCCGCCATCATCATCGTCGTACCCGCTGCTCTCGCTGCCGTACTCACTCCCGCCGCTGCTGCTCTCGCTGCCACTCATCGGCTCGCCGTCGCCCTGCGTGACGCCGCCGCCGCCGCCGCCGCTGCGACTCGCCGCTACACCTGCGCCGTCGCCCCCGTCCCCGCCATCATCGCGGAAGCTCTGCCGCCTCCTCAGCCCCTCCGGAGGCTGCGCACCCGCTGTCGCGCCATCGACCCACACACCTCCCTCCAAACCCCCGGTAACGCTTCCACCCCGCCCGGGATGCTCAGCAGCTGGCGTGCCATATGCAGCGCCTTGGGAAGCAGGCGGAACGGCCGACCCACGGGTCGCGGTTGCCGCGGAACCGCCAGCTGCGCTCGTCGCAGCTGCCGGCAGCTGGACCGTTCTGCCCTCGGAGCCCCCGGCAGTGCGATCCTCAGCGCTACCGGTAGGGAGGGGGGGGGCCGCCGCTGCCGCACCGGTGGCGGGGGCGTCGCTGATGACGACACCGGGGAGCGCCGTGTCGTCCAACGAAGTGGTCTTCGTGGCCGTAGCTGCGGCAAACGGGGGGTCTGGGACTGTTGCGAGGGGCGCTGCTGCGAGGGGCGCGCCAGGGCTGGCTTCAGCGACGTTGGGATCCATGCGACCAGTCGGTCTGGACGCAGTGCTCGCCCGGGAGCGGGGTAGGGGTGGGGCGGCGGCGCCGCCGCTGCTACCGGCAACACCGGCGGCGGCCGCGGCGGCGCCGGAGGGTGGCGGCGGGCCGTTGGGGAAGTTGAGCTTGGCACGTCTGCGCATGTGAACGGCGGTGGTGGGTTATGCGGCGGCGGCGGCGGCGGTTGGCCGCTTCATTTAAGCGGCCGCCTACCGCCACGGCGACAGGTGGTGGGAACTTACGCGCCGTGAAGCTTGAGGGCGGCATCATCATAGGCCAGAGCCGCCGCCTCCTCATTAACGAAATACCCCAGGCTAACGTTTTTGCCGTCTCTAACTATTTGCGAATTCCATTTGCGAGTTCCCTTATGCCATGTGACGCCGCGGAAGGCGGATGAGCCGCTGGAGAAGCGCTCGCCCTGCGCGCGGAAGGAGGCCAGCAGCTCCTCTAACGACATCGCGTCCAGCTCCACACGCCGTGCCGCCGACAGCTCAAAGTTGAGGACCGCCGCGGCGCCGTCGCGCTTGTAAGCCATGCTGCGGACGTGTGAGGAGCATAGAGCGGGCGGGACGTGTCGCTCGGTGCCGAACAAATCGACAGCCGGGTAGATGCAAAAGGCGTCTTGTGGCCCGCGGGGCCAGGCTCACAGGTCATATTGCCGGGCCGCCTCCTCCTCGCTCGTTGTACCGTTGCCGTTACAAAGTTTTTTAGCGATCCAAATTTGGGAAACCCATTTATTGCGACCTTTACAAAACGACACCCCGCGGAATGACGATGTTTGCGCCATGCTCGAAGGCAGGCGCTCAGGCTGATGTTTTTGCTTCTGGGAGCCTTAAGTCGGGTTGTATGGTTGTGATACCAGATGGAGTGGTTTGGACACTTGGGCAGTAGCGACGTGTAAACTGGGCCAAGGGACCGAACTCGTGAGGCATTGGGGGCCGAATGCGCGCGAGAGAACTAAATTCCGTATGCATGGCCAACCGGTGGCGTCGCACCCATCGAAGCAGGTGGACGGGCTTCCACCCTCATAGTTCTCACTGTGATTAAAGTAAACAGTATTGTAACTTGTAGCAGGCGCTGACGCCAAGTACGATACCGACAAGCGTGGGCTTCTAAATACCTGATACGAAATCTTTCAATCGGGCAGCGTCTACCGATTTACACACCCGTAGCTTGCAGCCAAGGATGACCCGGCAGCCACCAAAGCTAAAACCCCACAGCTGCGGCTCCGACCCAGGGGTCTCCGGCCTCGCGGCGCTGCCCCAGACGGTCTGGAAGTAATGTTGCACCCAGACGAACATTATCACTACATTATCACTACCCTAACGCCTCAACAACGTACAGGGCGATTGCATCTCGCGTCGCACTATCGTGTCGCGATGGGAGGGCCACCGAGTGTACAGCAGTGTCGTATTTGGCAATCATCGACGCACCCACCCTCCTCATGCAGGCTGAAGCTCCCGTGCTCCCATGCTGGCGCTGCGCCACACTGTTGGGTGGACCCCAAAGCCGATCTCGCTAGATCACATTTGGTCTGCGTCGGTTGGATCAGCCGCATCATTCCCGCTAAGCCGGCTAGTGCCGCCTGAGCTCAAGTCTCGAAGCGCATGCCGGCGACACGGTACGATTCAGCGTCGTGCCGTCGTGCAGTGCGGCACAGCCAGCGCCTCAGCCGCCAAAGAGCAATACCAACACAGAGTCGGCTTGTGACGTGACCGGCTTGAACCTGAAGCGCCCTGCTACCGGCAGGGAGCGGCTGACAGATCAACTGACCCGTGGGTCAGTGCGGCTGAACGAGGCTGAAAGCAATGGGTCAGTGCGGCTGAAAGCACTCACTTACTCTCTCACTTACTGCTGAACCCCGCCCATATCGCGGCTCTGTAAGCAAGGGACCGCAAATACGGGGCTGCCGTGTGTCATCGCTTTCTGTCCACTCACCACCGGAACCATGATGTGGTGCTAGGCGTAGGAGCGGCGCCTGAACAGGCTAGGCAGGTAGGCGTGCACTAGGCACTAGGTAAGCACTAGGTAGGCGTGCTTTCTCAACACAATCTGCATTTAGCTGGCTTGACGGGAGAACCCGAAACGGAGAGGCCGATCCGCGCGGGTGCATCATGCATAGCCCAGGCGGGTAAATCATGGCCCAGGCGGGTAAAGTACCGTCGTCGCTTGCTGTCCAATAATGCCCGCGATGGGAATTGGGTACCGGCTGCTTGAGACGGCTTGACCTTGGCTGTAAAGCTGGTCGCATGGGCCTCCCCCGGGGTGCGGACTTCCTAGGTGCGCGTATGTGACTCAACAAGGCAGGGCGATGTGATAATGCCAATGCAGTACGAGTAATCCGTGGCCAAGCGCGTCAGAGCTTTGGGTTGTGGGGCAGCAAGGTCCGCAATGTGCAGCAGCGGGATGCGCTGCGTGAGGTCACAGGAACAAAGGAGCTCCTCTGCTTCGAGATCACTGACTGGTTGGGACGTGAGTGGGCATGGCCATTAGCCGTTTGGTTGCGGATGCCATTGCGGTTGCCTGGTTCCCAACTTCCATGCGTAGCACGACAGTCTACAAACGCGCCGGATGAGGGTATGCTGTTGCTCGTGTCGCCCAGTACCGTTCAACGGGATCAGTTCCGAGATACGGGCAACCTGCTTGTTGATATGGCTCTGCAAGACCCGACTGCCGGGTTGGGCACCATGCCCTGGCCCAAGCGAACACGCTACCTAGGGCTGCATTATGGGGCTGATACCCCTTTCGAATCATGTACCAACGAGCTTTATGCGGTGGGGAGACGTGCTGTTTATGCGTTAATTAATAAATTACGAAGACAAGGCCTAAGGCGGGGTTCACATTTGTAAGGGGAAATTATTTGAGATGAAAAATTGAATGAGAAGAAAATTCCAAACGCGTTCACATTACCTTTTTGATGAAATTTTAATTCGGAAACGCGTTCACATATGAGATACATATTCTTCTTGGAGAGAGAAAATATGAC
This sequence comes from Yamagishiella unicocca, assembly GCA_003116995.1. Taxonomy (NCBI): domain Eukaryota; kingdom Viridiplantae; phylum Chlorophyta; class Chlorophyceae; order Chlamydomonadales; family Volvocaceae; genus Yamagishiella; species Yamagishiella unicocca. The sequence continues at coordinate 565,196 of BDSL01000052.1, forward strand.
GGCAGTAATAGCTTGGTTGTTCTACGGTTTCTTTGATACCAGGCTTGCACAAGACTGTATAGAAGCTGCAAGGATTGTGCACTGACGATAGTGCACGGTTGAGGGAACCTCTGGCGAAGCTCCGCGATGAAGCGTGCGTCTGTGGAGGTAGACGCGGCAGACGACGAGGTACCGATTTCATTTGGCCAACTTAACGAGGTATATATGTACTGACAACAACTTATTGCAATGAATAGGAGGATGATGAGAACACAAGGCGCCGGCGCTTAAGCAGCATTCTGCCACGGCATGGTCTGCCTCCGAGCGCTGCGCCCACATTGGGTAGGTACTTAACATGCCCACCTTCCAACGGTAAAGCTCATCACATACCATGTGTATTGGGTTCTCGTAGTTCATGACACTGAACCCCTGCACTGAACCGACCTTACCATGAAAAACCGCAGGGAAAACGGTTTCAAGGTCTACCTCTTCGCGTCGATGCACGTCAAAGCCTGTTTACGTGGCCCCATCGCCGGGTGTTGGATTTGGCTACGGCGTTGGTGTACGCAGGGTGGACCCCTCACCAGCTGTCAACGTACCCGTGTTCTCTGAACGGAGCGCGTAAGTAAGCAACCGTGTATTGTGGGATGGCCGTGATCCTAGCAAAAACACTCACGAATGTATCCATGTTCTCCAAAGCAGTGGGTTGGTGGCGACCAGCTTCGATGCGTACGGTATCTCTACTGACCCAGCTCATGAAGATGAAGCCCTACTCCAAATTGCTGACCTGCTGGAGTTCAAGACTAAGGACCAGAGCTCCATTGAGTGGAGTGATGAGAACCTCCGGAAGATGAACGTGGCAGAGGCCCTTGTTGACCGTATGGAATGCTGCCCGGGTCGTTACTGCTCGGGTCAGATCACCATCGTGGGCGGGAAGGGGCAACCCTTGTCTGTCAAGTGCCGGAGCGTGATCTGTTCGGAGGACAACCCCAACTCAGTCATGTGCACGGTGCAGGATTGGGGTAGAGAGGCATTGAAGGCGGCACGGAGCATCAACACGGACGAGGAGGCGCAGTAGAACGTTGGGGATAGCAAGCGTGAATGATGGTGTAGGTGTGCATGGGTCAATGCAGGAGGGGTCACGTGCGTCGACGCGTGAGTACGACGCAGATATGAAGCGGCTACCATAATTGTAACGAGGCCATCTTATCTGACCCATATCCATGAACTATAGCAACTGGTACCCACTTTCCTAATTGCTGAATGAACATAGTATTCCTGGCAGTACTCTCTGTGTTAGTAGAAGAACACACGAAGATGCTCCAACGACTCCTTGGGGCTGCCGCTGCCCTCCTTGTTGTTTATATGACACAAACATCAATGAACATCCTGAATGACCCGTCGCATGGCGCCGAATCGTCACCTGGTGGGCGCGGCCGCCGCACCTTATGGAGCAGCCGCGCGGACACTGAGGGACACAGCAATGGTCTTTACGAGCGAGATCTACATGGCACTTGGAATGATCGGCTCACGCGGGCTATTGACCGTAATGACACAAACGCGGAGCCATGGGTCGACGCTCAATATCGTCGGTACTTTCGAATGGACCGGCAAACATTCAATCGCTTCATTGGTGCCTATGGACATTTATTCCCTGGAGATGGTAGCATTAGCACGTTCCGTCCTGCAGTCCCTTCCGAAAAGCGTGTCTGTGTTTTACTCAACTGGTTGGCTACGGGAGACAGTTACGGGCAGATTGGAGCTGTGTTCGATATCTCACGTGCAGAAGTTTGCAAAATAGTTCACGACGGTGTCGAGGTGCTTCGCAGGACAATGGTTATTGAGGAGATTCGCTTTCCCAGCACGAGTGTGGATCTCATGGAGGCGTGCCGTGGGTTTTATGGCTTGTGTTCATTGCCTGGTGCGTGCGCCGCCCTTGACGGCACGTTTGTGAAAATTATGAAGCCGGGCAAGGACAAGTGCCAATACCCGGACTCTTACCACTGCTACAAGAAGTATTCCGCTATCATCCTGCTGGCGGCGGTGGACTCCTCCGGACTGTTCTTGTATACGTCTTCAGGTGCCCATGGGTCAGCAGGAGACGCGTCTACATGGAATCACTGTGATCTCAAGGCCAAGATTGACGAGGGGAACCTACTAGTCATGGAGAAGAGTGATGTACGCAGGTTGCAAAAGTGGGCTGGGTTTCCCCTCACACGGCCGTACATTGTGGCTGACACGGCCTTCGCGATAAGCCCTACCTTGATGAAGTGTTACGATGTTGCGAATCCAACTGCAGAGGAGTTCAACTTCAACTACTCCGTCATCCGTACCCGTCGTGTCGTTGAGTGTGCCTTTGGTCGTTTGAAGGCGCGTTGGCAAATTCTTAAGGACAGTAAGTTGAACGACCCCAAGTTTGTGGCGGAGATTTCCCAGGTCTGCTGTGCGCTGCACAATTTTATCGAGCGTGGGTCCGAACGTTTGGACACTAAGTTATTCATACCCCCTACTGATGTGCCCGACTTCGTGCCTTCGTCAACATGTCGCGTGCACCATAAGAAGGATAACGACAAGGGGGCTTTAACAATCAGGGACAGCATAGCGAAGAAGGTGATGGGTTTGTTGAAACTGGAACCAGCTCACATCGAAGCTGGTTACCAGGACCGCATCGCACACGGGCCGGTGGCCCAGATGTACGACAACGCTGTGTAAGGTTACGGACATCGATTATTGGTATCTTCCTTTCGCTCTCTTTTACAGAAGATCCTCACTTCCAGCCGCGCCGCCCAGCCCTGTCCGTCGGAAACAAAGACGCCCTGATCACCACTCCCCCTTACGGGAATTTGTCTGCCGTACACGCCCAACAGCCCCCTCGCTTTAAGCCGCTCCGCCCAGCTCGTCAGAAACATAGCTGCCCGGATCCCCGCTCCCCCTTACGGGGATTTGGCTATCGGACCCGCCCATCGGCCCCTCGCTTCCAGCCGCGCCGCCCTGACCGCCGGGAACAAAGCTGCCCGGATCCCCGCTCCCCCTTATGGGGATTTGGCTATCAGACCCGCCCATCGGCCCCTCGCTTCCAGCCGCGCCGCCCTGACCGCCGGGAACAAAGCCGCCCGGATCCCCGCTCCACCTTGCGGGCATGTGGCTGCCGTACCCGCCCATCGGCCCCTCGCTTCCAGCCGCGCCGCCCTGACCGCCGGAAACAAAGCTGCCCGGATCCCCGCTCCACCTATCGGGCATGTGGCTGCCGTACCCGCCCATCGGCCCCTGGCTTCCAGCCGCGCCGCCCTGACCGCCCTGACCGCCGGGAACAAAGCCGCCCGGATCCCCGCTCCACCTAGCGTGCATGTGGCTGCCGTACCCGCCCATCGGCCCCTGGCTTCCAGCCGCGCCGCCCTGACCGCCCTGACCGCCGGGAACAAAGCCGCCCGGATCCCCGCTCCACCTAGCGTGCATGTGGCCGCCGTACCCGCCCATCGGCCCCTGGCTTCCAGCCGCGCCGCCCATGCCCGGCAACCCACTGCCCATCATGCCCAGCGGCCCGCCACCGACCATGCCCATCATACCTCCACACTGCATGCCGCCGGACATCGCTAGCATCTTCATCTGCATCATCTGCATCTGCATTTCCATAAGCTTCCCCACTGTGTTCTGTAGGTACGCCGTCGATGCTGTGGCGGCTTGACCCAGCTTCTCGATGCCTGCCATCATTGAGCGCGTCATCTCCAAGTTCTGCTCGCCTAGCGCCCGTGCGGCCACAACTGCAGCAGACTGGCTCCGCGGAACAACACGGTAGCTTGTGCCCTCACCTAACCGCTGCGTCCGGGGCGGCCCCATATCCGCGTCATCCTTGAGGCTTGAGTTCTGAATTGGGAAGAAGAAGCTTGGGTGCCGCCGGAAAACCGGCATCATCTGAGGCAGGTACGGGTGGCGCTTCAACACGGCCTGCAATGCAAGGAAACGGAGGTACAGATTGCAAATGACAATTGGATATGGTGTACACGTTACTGACCACCCTCACCTCCCTCCCCTCACTCCCCTCCCCTTTCCTCCCCTCCCCTCCCCTCCTGTGTCATGCGGTGAGCCCTGCCAACTTGCCTGGTAGTGGGCTTCATCATCCGGGTTGAAGTTAGCGCCACTTCGCTCTTCAGAGAACTCCGACGCCACCTTGCTACTGGCTACAGCCGAACCGCTGACTTGCGTACCGAACTGCTCCGGAAGTGCAGCTTCCTGCAGCCCCTGCGACTGATATGCTGCGAAGGCGACCGCCGGTGCGTCAGCTACCTCCGGCGGCGTTGGCTGGGTAAGCTGCTGCTGTGGGAGCACTCCTGACGGCTGCTGCTGCTGTGCCTGCGGCAGTGACGGCTGCACCGGAATCCGCCTAATTCCAGGGAGCCTGTATGTGTTGAACTGGGGACGTACGCCGGGAGCCTTAGGTGGTAGCCGCGGTACGGCAGCCGCGGTAACCCCAACCGCGACCCCTGCTCCCTGGGCCGCGGTTGGGGTCGCCGCGGCTGCCGTAGCTTGGGGTACAGGCACTGATGGGGCTGCCCTCCCCGCGGAGCCGCGGCCCCTGCCTCTGCCGCGGCCGCGGCCCCTGTTACTTGGGACGTCTGTCGCAGAGGCCTCCTCCTTCTTCTTCTTCCTCTCGCGCCATTGTCGCTGGTACAGACGCTGGGCTTCCTTGCGCTCTTCATGCGTCAAGTTTAGAGTCGGCCGACCACGGCCCCTGCTGCCTTTGCTGGCGTCGGAAGCGTATGAGGCAGCGCCTGAAGCGCCGTCGTCATCGTCACTGCGGGCGTCATCGTCGTAATATGCAGTGTCGCCGCCGTAAGTTCGCCCGTCACTCCCGCCTCCTTCAGGCTGACCTCCCTCGCCCTCCCGCGCCTCCTCATTCATGCCGCCATAAGCCTCCCCGCTGTCAGATGCATATGACCTCTGGCGGCGTGCCCTCTTCAGGTTGTTGGGCAGCATGCCGTTGCGGATGGCATCCACCTGGGTTTCTATTGCGTCCCTGATATCCAACGCGCTACGTTGGACAAGGGAGTCGTCTTCATTGTCGTCATGTTCGGTCTGATAGACAGGGTCCGGCCCGTAGTCCTCTTCGCTGTACTCGGCCTCTTCGACGCCGCTCATCCTCTATAGATTACGCAATCACGCCCGGTCACGTCTAGGGAATACAGGACATCATGATTGAGATGATTGGGAAGGTTTGCGGCGGGTAAGATGGCTTGTATGGACTAATGTATTTGGAGCCTGGTCGGCTATAGGGAATACAATTTACAATCTCAAGTGAATTTTATTTTCACTCTCAGCTCTATTCCTATTTTTCAATGACACCTGTCATTGAAAATTCCCGGAGAAAATTGTAGGAGAAAATTGCCGTTTTTGTCAATTCTATGAGATGAAAAATAATTTTCCCTCTCACAAAAGTGCCGTACCCGAATTTCCCCTTACAAATGTGAACCCCGCCTAATGCTGCCAAAAATAGGTATTAAGAGCTTCGCGACCTATGTGAGGTCAGTGCTCTCCTACGGTGCTCAAATCTGGGCGCCAGAGTACATCTTACAGGTCACACGATCTAATAGTGGTGCTAACCAGAGCCTACGGTCTTGCTACTTTGAGCGGGCCCTTGAGGACAGGATGGTTAAGCTGCAGAGAGATTTTCTCCGGCAGGTAGCAGGAGTGGCTACGGCCCCAAATAGGTTGCTGTTTAAGGAGCTAGGTCAAGCTCCGCTACATGTGCACTGGTCTGAATTGGTGTTTCGCTATTGGAATAAACTAGTGAGAAGTAAGGGGTCTATTTACCACCATGTTTTCAGGGAGGAGATCAGGCTTGCCCTAACGTCAGCGCAATACCATAATCACTGCTGGGGCGTCAAAATGCTTCGCCTGCTGAGTAATCTGGGATATAGTTTTGGCACTGAAATTGTGTTAGGTGGAACAGACGGTCTGGTGGACTTCATTTCGCAACACGAGCTTAATGTGAGTTCTCTCATGGAGACCATTACAAGTCGTTTTGATGATGATTGGTCCAATGATAGGCTTAATAGTGACCCACGGTTGTTTGCATCTGATGGTTTACAACCTGGAGTCAAAATGTGTAGGCATGCGTGCTGGATGGGTAAGGAGAAACATCTGAAGGGGTATATCCCACGGAAGCTGCAAACATCACTTATGCGCTTCAGGTTATGTGTCTGGGACATTGAAGTTAATCGCCCAGGAGGTAGGGACCGAGCAGATAGATGGTGCAGGGTCTGCATGGATAGGAGTGCCGTTGAGGATGAGAAGCACGTTTTGTTGGAATGCCCGGAATACGCTGCTGAACGGGAAGAGCTTTGGGCACTTGGTGTTTCCCCTAGCTCAGAAATGGCCGAAGTCATGGGCGTTGAGGACCAACGAGCTCTGGCACGAGTCGTACATGGGATAAGGTTTCGCAGGTTAAATAAACTGGGAAGACTTGCGTAATGTTTTGCCTATTTAGTTTAGTGTTGTTTACTGGATAAGAACTAGGCGCGCTTTTTTAGCGGTTCATGAGCCTCTCGGCTCGTCTGAACCACACAAGCCTCAGCTTGTAACAACAACAACAACAACAACAACCGTTCAACGTCGGGTACGGTTCTCGGCATAGCTTTGTTATCTGCCTCAGAGCCGAGGCATCCGATAAAACGAATTAGACAGTTGGACAGCTGGACCTAGAGAATCCTTTAACATTTGGGTTTTACCTATACTAGTACTGTAAATCGCAGCACCAATGTTTTAGTTGTGATCAAAGTTACTTGATGAGCATCGAAGGCGCTGTCGAACGACGTCCACAGCCTCCACCTCTCCTTAGCGTTTACTATTATTGCTGGAATGGCTGAGCTGAATTACAGTGGCAATGGCGACCGCGGAGGCACTGTGGACTATGCCGTGCAGCAGGCTCCGTTCCAGCGGAACAGGTGTGCACTCGCATGTAACCCAGTACGCGAACAGGCGCTGTTGCGATATTGTGGATAACTTCACCTCATCCCTCCGCGGTTGCACGGGGGGCACCAACATAAAGCGTACCTAGCTGCAATAGAGCGGCAATTTGCGGCTCTGCAGTGTACCTGGAGGAATGAGGAACGCAATGACGATAGAGCAGACAGCTAGCGCTGGTCTCGTTTGCATACGCCAGCCCTGCGCCCCTCGGTCTGTCCGTCGAAGCGAGGGGCTCGTCCAGCCCCGTCCAGTAAAGCGACCCATATCGGTGCCATCCGCGCCCCTCGTCTCCCTTGCCCTCACGTACCAACTTCCTCCCTCTCCCATCACTTGCCCTAAGCCTCTGCGTATCCCACACTGATATCTCCCTCTCCTCCCCCCGACCACGGGTCTTCCTCGAATCCCCCCGACCTGCGTTCATTCGCTCATCCCCGGCGCTCGGCTGGTCCCGCCCTTCCGCCCTCACCCCAACACCTCAGCACACCAAACGCGTCGCAGTCCGAATAGCCTGATGGGACACCCGCCGCTCGCCCCAACCCGGCACCCAGACCCGAATGCCAACCCCGCTCACCTCGCTCCGTCCCGGCCTTCAAAACCACGTGTGCTCCCAACACTACCGGTAAATAGCGCGGTATCTGCGCACGCTGCCGTAACGCAGCCTTGATATGGGACGAGCCCCCACCCGTGCAGCTTGCACCTCCCCACCGCCACCCCATCCCCCTATTCGCCCGTTAGTTTCTGCACCCCGCCTCCTATATTATGTAACCGGGTCTTCTCGCTGCCTCCGCCCCCGGCCGCGCATCCACGGGTCTTCCTCGAAACCCCCGGCCCACACCACCCCCCGGCCACGCCACCCCCCGGGCCCGGTCCCAGACTTGAAGTGGAGCGGTGGGAGCGGATTGCCGCTGAGAACGCCGTCATGGCCCGCAAGCTGAAGGACATCCGGAGGGAGCCCCCCTCCACCTTCCATGCTCCCAAGGGCTACAAGTCGGTCCAGGGGGGGCAGCGGCTGAAGCAGGAGCGGGCAGGTGCGGCGCGGCTGTGCCTGTGATGATTGCCGGTGCCGTCGCTGGTGGTAGTAGCCGCGATGTGAGTGGTGGTGTTGGCGGAAACCGTTGCTGCTGCTGCTGCTGCTGCTGCTGCTGCTGCTGCTGCTGCTGCTGCTGGCGCAATGTGCTTGGTGGGATGTCCTGATGCGTCGTGTGCTGCGGTGGCTCCGGCTGCACCCAGCGGCCTGTGGTGTGGCCGATGCAGAGTCACTAGGGCGCGTGGTGCTACCGGTAATAGGGCACATTCAAAGACCTTCAAATTATCTTGACACAGTAAAATTACAACATTTAAGATCAGATAATACTCGGGCGTATTCCTTCAAATAGCTGCTGCTGGCGCCGCCAGGACGTTTCCCGCTTGCGGCTCTGCCGAATGTCCAGATTGGGTATTTGCTGACATCTGCGGCTGCCCTTCCCCCGTCCCCTCCCCCATTCCCTCCCCGCCCCCCTCCCCCTCCCCGCCCACCCTCCCCCTCCTGCGCAGGCAAGCCCCAGAACGGTATGGCGGAGACGCAGCATTACGTGCCACCCGCCCCCTGGCCGCCCACGGAGCCAGCACATCAGGTGAGGGCCGGCGGGGGGGAAGAAGACGGGGGAGGGGAGGGAGGAATTGCTGCCGCCCCGCACAGCACACACTTTCAACGAACCAAACAAGAGGGTTGCTATCCCCTTGCGAGCACTCTCTGTACCGCCGTCTCATCCCGTCCCGCGGCATATGTGCGCGCGCGTGTCCGCAGGTCGTACAGCAGTCCAAGGCCCAGCGTGAGCTCTCAACCGCCAACGGCCACGTGGCTTCCAAGCTGCGGGAGGCGTACCGCCACCACGGCGACTCGCTGATTGAGAAGCACAAGCTGGGCCGCGGCTTCGACTGTAACGACCGCTGGGCGCAACGTACGGCACTGTACGACGCGGGGTCGTCGGCGGCTGCGGTCGGCGGTGGCGGCAACGTGCTTGATCTGGAACAAGTGGGTTGTCGGGGCGGGGTGAGGGAGGGGTAGGGTGGCGCTTCCTTGGGGTCATCGAAAGGGCGGCAGCGAAGATCTGGCTTCCTAGGCATTCCCAGATCACCGCATCTGTGACGGTGCTGCAGCGGCATCCATATTCCGCTTGATTCCCGCCTCTCTCGGATTCGCTCCGTTACTTCTGTGACATCCGTCTAATAGCCAGCCAGCCAGCGCAGCCACCTGCAGCCAGCAGCCGTAAGCCCCAGCCCCAACAACAGCCACGAGTGCACGACCCTCCGTAACATCCCCTAAATGACACCGACTCGGCTAGCACCCCTTCCATACACCAATCCTTCACCATCTTTCTAGGCTTCGTCATCCTTTCTCGTCCTCCCTGTTTGTAACTCCGCAGTGCCCGTTCCCCCTGGCGCCATCGGTGCCAGCTCACACCCCTCTTCGCCTCGTGCGCCCATCCCTGATTCCCCGGCCCCATGCCACCCGGCCCCCCTCCCCCGCTCCCTCCCCCGCTCCCTCCCCCGCTCCCTCCCTCGCCCCCTCCCTCCGAACAGGCCAGCGTGCCCAAGTCCCTTGGTGTAGCTATGTGCGGTGGCTGCGGCGCCAGGTGCTTCTACGCTGCGGACGGGGTGCGGCTGATGCGGTGTCGAGCCTGCAAGGCGGCGTGGTACTGCTCAGAGGCGTGCGCCAAGTTGGACTATTTGTCGCACAAGGTGGGGCCGTTGTGAGGAAAACAAGTTGGGGGCGGGGGGGCGTACAGAAGATAATTGCACGGATTGGGGGGTTACAGGAAAGAACCGTTTACTCGACATGGGGAGTGTAGCTGGTGCGTAGCCCCGGTTTGGGGGGCAGCCCCCGGTGGGGGCGGGACTGACGAGGAGGAGGGTTGTGATGGCGGTGGCGGTGGTACGAGGGTTGTCCCGCGGATGGCTGCTCCATCGCACCACAGCTCGTGACGCGGCGGGGCGAGCTCCGACCAGTGATCCCCCTCCCGCAGCATGACCCCCCAAGTGCCAGTCTCCCCTCCCCTGCTGCCGCAGTCGCCATCACCACCCCGCGCCATTGCCTGCCTCTGCCGTGGCCCCTCCCCCTCTCCTCCCCACCCCTCGTGGCCCCTCCCCCTCTCCTCCCCACCCAGGCGATATGCAAGTACACCACCACCGGGCACTGGGCGCCGGGGGGGCTGCGGCCCGCCGAGGACTGCTGGGTCAGCAACGCGGCGATGGCGGAGGTGCGCAACGACCTGCGGCGCCGCGCAGCGGCGGCCCTCGCACAGCGCGGCGCACCGTCCGCATCGGCATCCGCATCGGCGTCGGCGTCGTCCAGCCCTAGACGCAGGCAGCAGCAGCAGCAGCAGGCACACCTGCAGCGGCGACCGGCGCCGCGGCCCTCCAGCGCTTCCAGCGCTTCCCCGAAGCGGCGATCGCTGGCGGGGGGCGTCACGGGGATTGCTGACTTGGGTGAGGAGGCGCTGGGGGGCGAGGTGGAGGTGCTGTTTTCCCTGGAGTCAAAGTACCGGGAGCTGAGGGGGCGGGAGGTGGCGGCGGAGAGGGAGTTGTCGGAGGTGGAGTTCCGGGCCAACAACGGGCTGGACGGGCCACGGCCCTGCATGTACGTCATGAAGCGCTTCGCGGCGCCGCCGTCGGCGGGGGCGGGGCCAGGCGGGCGGCCGGCGTCGGCTGGGCCGGGGATGCGCGGTGGGGGGGGCGGGGTTGGGGGGGAGGGGCATGGAGGGCGGAAGCCGGCCTGGCAGGACACGGCGAGTTATTTGTAGGGCGCTTGGTACCGTTGCCGGTTGGGTAGGTGCGGTTGTGTGGGGGGTGCAAAAAGACGGTTGTGCGGTGTGTGCGGTGGGGGGGGGGTACGGCTAGACAACAGCTTTTCGGCCGTTGCTTACGATTACCGGTGGTGCGGTAATAACATTCCTGATTCCAACAGTGTATAGAAGCTGTGCATATTTTCGAAAGGGGGGGTTGGGGCGCAGGGCTATTGATCGGCGGAGGACGCAATACCTCGAAAACGCTTGATTACAATAATACGTGCGCGCTGTAAGCGTGCGCCTTCTTCCCCATTTTAGAAGAGACCCGCACCCCTCACCGCACGCAGCTAGTGCTCAGTCCAGCCATCGAAATACCGTGTAGGCTCGCAGCCGAACCCCGGATACCCCTCTCATACGAGCCCTGGAGGCCCCAAGCCCACCCATCTTGATCGCCATATCGCTGAAGATGCACACCCGCCCGCCAAGAAGCTTGACAACACAGATCGGCGCACCGTACGGCAGGTGCTCTACCGGCCTAATGTACGATATGCGCGGCGCATGCAGTCCGCCGACAGAGTGTCTTACGCATATACCGTAGTCACTGTCCACACACCCGACCACCGGATTTCCCCTCAGCACCCACCGACGTCACCGCGCCACGCAAGCAATGAGCCCTCACGCGCGGTGAGCCCGTACCGAGCGGCGGCGCAGCGCTTCCTCCCTACTGGCCCCCTCCCCCGCCCCCCACGCACCCGACAAGCCCCTCCAGACAGACGCTTCGCCCATCAGTGACGCCTGCCCCGCTGCTGGCGCCCAACGGCCCAAAGCGTACACTGCGGCTAGGCAAACCACCCCGCTCCCCGCTAGCATGACTATGCTGGCGGCGAGGCTGACCCCCATGTCCCTGAACCCACATCGGCGATCACACGCTCGGCCTGCCCCGGGGGCGGGAGCACCAGCCAGCCATAACCCCGGGCCCTAATCATGCACGTCCAACCTGTCTCGCAGCAGCTTCTCATCGCCCCTGTGCCGCGTCTCGATCGCTTCCACACCCAACCACTCGCCTCGCTCTCGCTCCACGACCGACCACTCCTTCTCGCACTCGCTCTGTCTGCTCTGACGTCGGACCAGCAGGTGTGGACAGCCACCACCGAGGACGCGACCTCCAGCCCCGCCACTCCTTCTCGCATGCACTCGCTCTGCAGTGATCTCCCTCTTACCAGCCGTGGAGGCAGCCGCCACCCGCGCAACGCTCCTCTGAACGCTCCTCATTGGCGCCCGGCCCCGCCCGCCACACTCGCGCGCAGTCACCGTTATCACCGGGCAGGAACCCCGCCCCTCTCTCGCCGCTGAGCGCGGAAGCGAATCATGGTACAGGTAGTGGGGCACGCACACTTGTCATACACCGCGGCGCAACGCCGCCCAGACGCTCGGCCCTGCTGGCGCCGCCCAGCTTGCTGGAGTGGCTCTTGACGCAGGTGCGGGCGCCTCAAGACGGAGGGCACGCGCAGCGCGGAGTCCTGATTCTACCGCGCAGCGCCGTAAAACGGCGTCCTCCGTACAAGAGCGCGCAAGGAGAGTTACGGCGGTGCACGTAAAGAGAGTCATAGCAGTGAAACGGCTCGAAGCCATGTCGGCTAGCATCACCAAGATACTGAGGTGCAAGTGCAAGTTCAGTGCTCAGTCCACACAGCAGCTCTTCTTCGACAGCCTCGCCAGCGCTACCCTCGCCCAGCAACATGATACGGCGCCCCTAACCGCCAGGGGCCGGCTTACACATGCCAAATCCACTGACTCTCATGCAGCGCAACTCCCGGAGCCTTGGCCGCCAGCGGCGGTGCGGCTACCGATGGCCGTGGCCGAGGCCCTGCTCCGCGTCCGTCCTGCGCAGGACAAGGGACACGATATGGCACGCACATGTTGGCCGAGTCCACGGTCGGATTCCCAGCCCAATGGGGCAGCCCTCGTAGCCCAATGGGGCAGCCAGGGGCCGACCGCATGAAGCGAACGTCCTTCGATTTCCACCAGTGCGACGGTCGTCCAGCAAAACCCTCCTCATCTCCACGCCTGTCGATGCCCAATGGGCTCCCACCCACGGTCGCCTTCCCATGCCCAAGCACTTACGCTTGATGGCCGTTGGTGCCGTTGGTGCCGCCCGCCGCCGCCTCGCCCCCTTCGCTGCTGGCCGGCGGGGCGCTGCTGCTGCTGCCGCCTATGAGCCGCGCCAGGAAGCCGACCGAGGGGATGCCCCGCAGGTGGCGCATCAGCTTGTTGCGCGGCGGCTCCGCCATGTGGCTCATGCGCCACCAGCCGTGGCCGGCGGCGTGGTCCAGGTCCTTGCGCGTGATGATACCGACCTACATGCCGGAGCGCACAGAGCCACGGAGGGGGGTGCGGGGAGCACAGCGCGCATAGGCAGTCGGCACAAGACACCACCGCCCCGCCCCGCCACCTCCAATCAACCTCTGAAGCTCGGTCTGTTGATATCCGTGGGAACATGGCTAGTCGCGCATCAAGTTTCGCGAACGCAAAGCAGCGTACGCCGTTTAGGGCAGAAGAGCTGGGAGCTAGCAGGATGGGGGCATGTCCCGCGGCAGGGGCCATCCAGAATGCATTCATGCACCAGTGAACCAGTGACAGCAGGCCCCGGGCCCCCGACGAGGCTCCGTGACTCACCACGTGGTTGTGCGCGTCCACGACGAGCAGGTGCCGCAGCCCCAGGTTGATGAACACCTGGTGCGCCCGGGCAGCGGAGCAGTCCTTCCGGATGGTCAGCGGCGACCTGCGGCAGGTGAGAGAGACCAAGAGGGGCCGGGAAAAGGTGGGCGTCGACTCACGGGAGGAGAGCTTGAACCGCGAGGAGAGGGCTGCGGGGCGTCCTTGCCTACAACCGTCATTTCACTGCCTGACCAGTCACCCCGACCGCAACCCTGCCGCGATCTTAACGGCAGCCCCTTCCCTGGACGCGTTGCCCACCGGGACGGGGAGCTTGCCCAGCGTCCCAACCCACTCCGGCCCCCCTGCAAACACCAGGCGCCCCTCCTCCTCGACCCCGCTTCCCTCAAGCAATAGCTTCGGTTCGGCCACCTTGCCTTGGACTGCTATCCACACGAGTTCATTCGTCGGGGCCCCCTCCCCGGCTTGAGCCCATGCCTCGTACCCACCTGTTCATGTACGGCCGTAGGTCCATGTAGAGGTTGGTGAGGTCTAGCGTGGTGGATCCCGCGTGCATGCCGTCCAGCTTGAGCTCATCCAGGGGCTGGGCGGTGGCGCTGATGTAGCGCGCGTGGGTGAAGTAGCGGCGGAAGAAGGTGCGCATCTCCGTCTGCACAACACGACCCGACGTAACGGCACGGCGGGCGCATGGACGTCAGCAGGAGTATCCCCAGGAACGCAAAACACGTGTAGTGGTAACAGTTGCCAGGTTGGCATGGAACACACAGCACGCGCCGGCGAGACCCCTAGAAGGGGGTTTGAGGTGATGCGGTGCCGCTGACTGCTCCCGGGGCTCTGAGGCGCCCCGTTTCGGGAGGGCGGGCGTTTCGTTCAGAGAAAGACACAGTATGTAAAGCATTACTATGGCCTCGAGCCTTCCCCTGTAGCCCTATTTCCTGGTGAAGCGCGAGGCGTCTAGCAGGTGAGACTTCGTCGTGTCAGTGCTGTGTCCTGTGCGTCTGGTAAGGCGTCAGCTGAGGCACAGCAGTACCTAAGACTGAGGTTCAATGCCTCAAGACACCCCGCCTTGCTTTTGGTCTCAGCTTCCCAAGCATGTCTTCCCCTCCCCTCCACGCCGCTCCACGACCCTCGAAACGTCTTTCCTAAACCGTTTTCCCCTCGCATCCTCGGGTCTCCCCCTCCCCTCCCCTCCCCGCCGCAGTAGCGCACCTCCATGTCCAGCTCCTGCTGTTCGCTGTAGTCGCGGCCGATGGGGCGGCCGGTGGCGTCGCAGAAGTGGCGCCGCTGCAGCAGCACCAGCAGCTGGGAGCGCAGGATAAGGCCCTCCAGGCGGCCGTTGATCGGTCCAGGCTTGGTGGGGGCGGCGCCGTTTATATCTGGGAGTGTGCGGACGGATGGGTGATTGGAGTGATGGGTGCGAGCGGGTCCGGGGGCATTGGATGAAAGACGTAGATGCAGCGAGGCCTTCAATGTGACAATCAGGTATAGAGATAAAGGAACGAAAACGGCGGGAGAGAGGGATTGGGCACGTTGTTGTCGTTGGGCGCGCAAGGGGGCCCCCGTCGGCGCCAACTACATTAACATAGGGCTGTAATGGCGAGGACATCGCGCAAGAGCGGAAAGGAGAGAGAGCACCCCGCCGCCTACATGCCTGACACATAGACAAAAGCAACGGCCCGTGTTAGGCCGTGCCATGTTGGGCTGTGACTTGCCAACGTCTCCAACGTCTCAGCCGGCAACCGTTCTTCGTGTTATCTGCTACCCCGTGGTGGATCGCCAAACGGTGTCGACAGCCCGGCCGTGCGTCATCCCATAATGAGTGATGCGTCACCGTATAATGAGTGACGGAAACCCACCAACCTTTCGTTTCCCGTTGGCAGGGGGTGGACCCCCTTCAACCCCTGCCAACAACACCCGGCGGACCTCCCTACCTGGGGCGCTGCTGCTGTGTCCCAAGTCCATCAATGATTTGGTGATGTCCATAATCGTGCCATCCTCGTCCGAGTTTTCATCCGCAAAGACGGGGAAGCCGTTGTGCGTGGTGGTGCGCATCACTTGCAGGATGCGCGACACAGGCTCAACGGTCCTGCAGATGTCAGGTGCCCGGGCCGGCGCAGGGTGTGAGGCCTTCCTTACGAGGTCTAAGCGGGAAGGACTTGCCGGTGGGGGCCCAGGGTCGAGCACCCATGAGCCCACCATTCATACCCACCGCCAGCCGACCTCACCCTGCGCGGCTTGCTGTGCCCAACAGCATCTCAGCTCGCTTGCCCCCGTCCTGCGCCGCACCTGAAGCCGTACACTCCAGTAGCCATGATCGCCTCCGCCGTGAGCGTGAAGAGGCGGTGCGGCGGCTCGTCGCGCAGCATGTACACGTTGCCGATGCGCTCCAGCTCAGACTCGTAGACACCGTCGTGGTGGATGTGGTGCGCCACCCAGTTGGCAATCACCACCGACAGAATCACACCAAACAGGTAATCGATACCGCGGGTGCCCTCAACCACCAACACCACCAGCGAGATGGCGGAGCGGAAGACGCCGGCCAGCACGCCAGTAGCTGCACAGTCGCGGCGGCGGCAGTCAAGGGCTCAGCGCGACGCGGGAGAGGCCTGGCACTGGCGGGGGTGGGATCGACGGCGCATGCGTCGTACGGGTGCCAGGCTGGATGGGAGGCAGACGGTGTTCGCTGCGGGTTCACGGCACGCCGGCACAATCACGTCGGACAGCTGGGCCCCTGCCGTGCAGGTGCTGCCCCCTCTTGTTGGAGCCTATCTAAGGGTAGTGCACTTGGGTAGTGCACTTCAACAGCCCCTGCCGACCCAAAATGTAGCACAGCGACAGGCACAGAAGCACCGAACCGTAGCAACCCCGTTCCATTAGCATCCCCGGCGCACAACGAGTCCGAACGCCTCCCCGCCGCATTGAGCCAGAAAGGCGACTCTTCCCCAGCCGCCCTCCCCCCTCTTCCCAGTCCACCAATACCCGACCACTAGCATGTCACAGCTCACCCGCCAAGATGGCGTACAGGCCGGGCATGATGTTCCACTTGGGCAGCCACAGCCGCAGGATCAGGCCCCAGAAGCAGCCCCACGAGGCTCCCAGCTGCGAGATCAAGACCATTCGGCGAGTAGTGGGCATCGCAATAACGGAAGTCCCCATGTCCGGTACCGGGCAAGGATCAGTTAGGGACATCCTGGTACCAGCGGTGTAATGGTGCCTTTCGACACCGTTGTCCAAGACTGGCGTATACGAGTCAACGACGTGTTCCCCTGTGCTATCCCTGAGAACCGCAAATCCCCAACCATTCTTCGCTGCAGGCCCACCCCAAAACTGGGGACGCGGGATTTTATAGCATACACACCAGGATAGATGGCATGAAAAGGCCGCCGGGAATGGCCAGGCCAGCGCCGATGGACATAAGGCCTAGGTAGACAGTGGCGAACAGAGCCAGGCAGCCGACACTGAAAGGCGGCATGTATTTGCTCATGTCGCCGTCGTCTACCGTGTCCTCGTGGCCCACAGAGAACAGCTTAATAATGGTGTGGTGCTGTGACGAGAGAAACATGGTCGCCACGTCGTTGTACTGGCCCTCCTCGCAGTTGAACCTGGCATGAAGAAGCGCAAGTGCACAGTTGGCAGAGATTTAGGTGCTGACAAGGCAAGCAAGCAGATTTCATCAGCCATGGCTGAAGGCTACCCACAAGGCGGAACACCTTCCACAAATCCGCCTTGCTGAATGAACTACGGAAAATAGACGCGTCACGATAGTGTAGCCCCGTTCAGCCAGGCAGGCCGTGCGAGCTCCCAGCATCGGTAGGACGCACCTCAAGCCGTAACCCTCCTCCTCCCAACCCTCCGGGAACGGCTTGCACGTGCCGGCCGCCCAGCCAAAGAAGTGGCCCACCAGCGACACCAGGAACACCAGGCCGACGACCTCCAGGATGCGGAGCAAGTGGCGCGTCTTGACTGCGCGAACCTGCAGGCGAGCGGCCACCGCCGAACAGTAGCAGCAGCTTTGAGCTGATCCCCGAGGCAGATGTTTGCGTTCCAATGCAGGTATTGCGCCCAGAGGCGCACATTCGCCACCCAAATGGCAACAACGCGTCCAACGACTCGTCCGCACTGTGATCCATCGCCGGTGCCCAAAGCCATGGTGCAGGTGCATGCCGCGAGAGGATCACGGCCATATCAGCGCGTCGTACAAGGACCTTTCCACTTGCAAGGACCGTTCTGCTCATTCACCCTGCTATGACCCATGCCCTTTGTATGCTAGCCATGCAGAGCCGGCCACGCCGATCATCGTGTTCCGATCGTCCACAGCCTCCGCACCTTCCACAGCCACATGCGCAAGCTGTTGAAGGCGGCGCCCAGCAGTCCGGCCATGCCCGAATTGACGGCCAGGAAAGGCAGCTGCACGATCCAGTCCGTGTTGTCCATTTGCCTTAGGCCCGAAAAGGCAATCATGCCGTGCTGCGCGCTGTTGACAGGGAACCACGCACGGCACACGATGGTTTCCGAAGTTAACCCCAACCCTTGAATAACAGCCGTTTTTCGGCCGATACAATGGTGAGTCATTGCCGCAGGTACCGAAACACGTACCGCACATGCACGTGTACTCGGCAAGGACGGTTCATCATCACGATTGCCGCTCAGCTAGGCTCAGCCCAAGCCCACCCCCTGGGTAGATAACACTAACACTTGCCTGCGGTTGAGAAGCTGGATTGTAAACGTGGACAGAGTGGCGGCAATGAAGCAGCGCCAAGCTGTCTTCCGAGACCAGAAACTGCACGCCTCCTCCATAGAGAACAGCACGCCACCGATAGGCGCACCGAAAGCCGCTGAGATACCCGCAGAGACGCCGGCAGACACGAATTCGCGGTGATCCGAGTCGCTGACAATCTCGTCAAGGATTTTCATTTTCTCCTTAATGTTGAACTCCCTTTTTCTCCCCAGGCAGTTGGTAAAGATACTGAAGACGCCTCCGTCCAGGCACTCTGCCGGAAAAGCACACATGCGCAGAGTAGGTGGCGCGTCGGTGCAGGTGCTAAGGAATACACACGGCGCGGTGCAAGGGTTTTGGCACGGAAGCACGAACTTACTGCATTCCATGTAGGTAAATACTGAAGCCACGCACGCGCCGATGTGCACCATTGGACCCTCAGGACCCATGGGCAGGCCGGCGCTCACGGCGCAGACGGTTCCTACGAACTTGCTGATGAGCGTGTTAAAGCGCAGAAGGTTAGGCACGTGGTTCCCGTTGAGGTAGGCCATGACAAGAGTGACACCGGCTCCGGCGGATGCGGGAGCCCAGTATTGTACCTGCCAGGGTTGCCGCGCAAGCAACGTCAGCGGTTTACTCCACCGGCTGTCGTTCACCCAATTGCAAACCCACCAGCGCCGTCGCCACCGTCACCAGGCAGCTGCCAATTAACCAAAACAGCAAGAATGATACGAATGTCCTTGCAGGCGCGTCCTTCTCATGGGAGTTACTCAGGAGGTCGAGTTTCCACTCCGTGATTGCGCCGACTGCCTTCGTCATGGCGACCGCGAAGCACCCGGTAATAATGCCCGTGAGCGTCGTAACAAACATTTTTGCAAGAGTATGACCCGTGTACCTACGTGCGGGGTTAGTTGTGTATGCGTTAGCTGCTCGACCATGACCCTCGTGCAAGAATTGATTCCGCCCCCCCTTACCCATAAAGCTTCTTCTTGCCCTCCTTGCGAGACTTCATCCGGTCATAGAATAGCTTGTTTTGAATGGGCTCGTAGTCGAGAGATTCAGACACACGACCTGTCGCCGCGGTCTTTGAGCCGAGAACCTTTGAGAGGAACGAACTGGCGGAGTCATAGTTCGGTTTGGGCGGAGCCAGGGCAGGTGCAAACGTCACGCTTCGCCCCAGCATAGGAGTCTCGTCCTCCCCATGTGGCTGCGCCATGGTAAAGGCTGCCGCCACGCGGCGGAGCTAAGGTCCTTCTTTGATGTGGTCAGCTCGCGCCTATTCGACCAGTAGACCAGGAATCAGTACTAGAGAACGCTATGCATTTATAAACATTTGCCTTAGGACAATCCAGGATAGCGACTGGCAAATGGCAAAAGACGAAGCTCATACAACTGGGCCCAACGCATGGAAGGAAAGTGCCAAATCACACGCCGCGCATCGTATGGGCAGCAATTATCAAGATATTATGCATTTTCGTTTGCTTTTTTATAGAGCTATTTTCCACTGAACGCATACATTATTCACACAAACCTACCCCCCGGTCACTGCCGCTCCCTGCTTCCATAACGAGGGAACGCAGTTCCTGACAGCATACTTGATTTCATTCTTTGTCTGACCTACTGTTTGTTTAATTACGCTGCACTGCCAAATGTTACTTGAGGTGGTGCTGCAGCTTCTTGGCAATCAAAACTCCCACTCTGTTTTGGCGAGGGTTTGCAGTCAGGTCCCGAAACAGGAATGAGTACGATGTATTTAACGTAGCCCTTTCAAGTCACCACCTGAATTGTTGAACCACGGGTCCAAGCTTGTCCATGCAAATGTGTACAGGCGTCCACAGCGCCGTGTGCGCTGCGTTATTGCATGATTTGGAAGGTCAAGCGCTCTGCAGGGGTAGACTTTGCTTCCTGACATGGCCCTTCCCTTGCTGTGTTACTAGGCAGGACCCGAGGCCCGGACAGTTTGCTACTTTTGCTACTGGCCGTGACAGGATGCCCACAGCAGGAGTCAACCCATCCACATCTTCTTCGATGCAGGCTACTGTTAGGGCATCGAGCAAACACTCCGCAATTAAACATATGCCCAGTAATCCGTAATGTCCCTTCATAACTGCACGGGCATCATTAATGCTTCTTGCCCCTTGACCTCGGTTTGTGGGGATTATGGGAAGGGCTTCGGGGCCTTACTCCTGTAACGCAATACAATTAATGCTTCTAAATCGCCATCCGATGGACGTGATGGGTGGGAGGCATGTGCAGCCGTCGTCAAGGTCCATGATTTGCGTCTAGAAAGATCTAGGAGGATGTCACGAGCATGGGGGGACCGTCGATGTGGAGACCGATTGAGGAAAGTGATGTTGATTGAGGGTATGGTACGCCATGCCCCAACAAGGGGACACTCTTCTCTAAACACCTATGGAGGAATCAGGAGGAATTGCTGCCTGGTCAGGCAACAACAGAGCCGGTGGGCGGGCTGGATGAGCGCCGCCTTTGCGGGTGCGTATGCGGGTGGATACGCACGGCACCTCACGAACCTCTGACACTACCTGTGCCGAATTCTTTCCCATATCAATTTGCCAGCAGTTGCCCGTTTTTTGTGGGCGTACTGGCTGCAAATTCCGAGGCATTTGCGTACGCAGGTACAGGACGGAACGCGAGCCTGAGCAGCGAGCACGTGATTACATTTACAAAGTCTGCCGCACCTCGCAAGGCGCTTGACGCTCATTCGAAACGCACGTCCTCCCACTGTCGCTACCTTCTGCCGTGGAGAGGCACTCCTCGGGCAGTGAGCTGGCAGTATGGGACAGAGCGCGCGCACTTTCGGGACAACCTGGATGCCAAGCCGACCGCTAGTCCCCCTCCGCCTCCAGAGACCACGCAGTGGCACAACCCTTCCACTTACCTTATAACAGCTGGACGCTGCCTGGTTGGAAAAAGGGCTGTATGATGGCCCGCCCTGTGACTACTGCCAAACACCAGACGACAGTGCTGACGCCGCACAGCTGCTGTTACATGGGCTGGCTGCGAGAGCCTGCTTTCTGTCTGTCACACTGAGCGCGCGCTTCCGGACTAAGAAAGGCTTCAATTGCGCTGCGCATGCCACTGACACTGCACCGCGGCCTGACAACAAATTCGAGTGCACTCTGAGCATTCCAGCGCACTAGCTGCGCTTACGCTGTGACCCAGCTGCATCCACCAACACTGCGTCCATGCACCTCCCGCTCCGCAATCTGATTCGGGATTCGGGTGCTTGCTCATACACAACAGCCGGCCTGCCCACCGCCCTTGCTCAATGGCACTTCCCGCTGGCCTCCAGACGACGGTCTGCTCTCAACCCCTGGCGGCTGCACGGCCTGACAGCTGGCGACCGCTGATGCCACTGCATCGCTGCAGCACGTGCTTTGCTGCACTGCGCGTTGCTTAGAAAGCACGAAAATGCCGCTGCGCTTGGCTGCCCTCTTGGCCAGCACCAGCACGTCTACCTGCGCACTTCACGGCGGTCGTCGGGCCGGCCATAGGGCGCGGCACGGGCCGGGCCGGCGGGGTAGCGGGCACGCTCCGGGCCACCCGCGCCCCCGCGGTACCGATCGTCGCCAGGAGGGTAGTCGGCAGGGTAGCGGCTGTCGTACGCCCCCTGGTAGCGGCTGTCGTACCGATGCTCGTAGCCGCCGCCGCCACCACCACCACCGCCGCCGGCGCCACCGCCGTACTGAGGCGCCGTGTAAGGGTCCCGCGCATAGGGGTCCCGGTAGTACGGGTCCCGCTCGTAACCACTCCTGGACGACGTTACAGGGGCCGCGTGGGTTGATGTGAGTTGCAATCTGGTGGTGACTGGTGTGCACGGAAACACTTGACAGTAACGCACAGGGGACCGTTGCACATAAGGTTCCGGCCCCACAACAGACAGCAGACACCAGTGTGATGACATATGGTGTTCGAAAGTTTTCCCCACGCACTATGGAAGGTTTAAGGAAACAACAGGAGGTTCGCAGGACCAGATTTGTGGCAGTGTTGGCGCGTTCCTCAAGTGATCCAATACGCAGGGTTGCTGGAGAAGGTGGATTAAGCCTGTGCCTCACCGCAGATTTTCCACACAGCACACCCTGCTCACCCGCCATAGCCCCCGTATCCACCACGGTCACCATAGCCTGCACGCCCGTAGTCGTACTGGCGAGGGTCCCCGTAGCTGCTGCCGCTGCCGCCATAACGGTCATATCCACCGCGTTCGTAGGCCCCACCGCCGCCGTAGCGGTCGTACCCGGCGCGGCTGTCGTTCCTACGCTCATAACCACCGCGATCGTAGCGGCCGCCGCCCTCTCGGCCCCCACCGCCGCGAGTCAGCGCGGACGCTGGCGTTCCGGGCTTAATCTGGTCCTGTGGGATGGCTTCCTTGACAGAGATGGGCCTGCCATCCACGTCCTTGTTGTGCAGGTCGCGGATTGCATCCAGCATGCTTTCGCGGTCCTTGAACGTAACGAAGCCAAAGCCACGGGGCTTCTGTGTCATCTTGTCTAGCTGGATGACAACATTTTCAGGGCTGTATTTCTCGAACACTGCGCGCCGGTGCATTGCAGGGACGGGCCAGTCAGCGCTCGAACTCCTCCGACCTCAGCGCTCAGTGAAGACTCCCTTTATTAAAGGATCATACTTACACTCTCGCAAACCAGC
Organism: Yamagishiella unicocca; assembly: GCA_003116995.1. Lineage (NCBI taxonomy): Eukaryota > Viridiplantae > Chlorophyta > Chlorophyceae > Chlamydomonadales > Volvocaceae > Yamagishiella > Yamagishiella unicocca. Next base: position 587,963 of record BDSL01000052.1, read on the forward strand.
CTCATCCATGCGGTACGAGATGCCGCCCACAAAGACTTTGTGGGGACTCTCCAGAGCCTTGGCATCCCCATCGTCAGTCATTCTTGTATCCCCTCGCTCTCTGTCGTCCATTAACAGTTAACAAACAGGTTGCGACGCTTTTATGTTTGGAGCGTGCCGTTTCCTCCCTTTGTTGCTTGGCACCTCTAGACGACCGTACGCTGGTACGACGACGGGCTAACTACGCGGAACCCACTGTCCTTTCCTTATTAGCATCACCAACATATTTCCCAGTGACCCCTGTCCGAATCTGGGCACAAGGACAGAGACTGATGTCTTCAAGGAAAACCGCTCGTCTGTTGCCGCTCGTTTTACGCGCAACCTCCCAGCCGGCGCCTGCCCAAGTTCGTGAAATCCAGACTGGTCTTCAAGCCTTCGGCGCTAGCGGTCATCGACCTTGCTTTTTCACCAGGTGCCAGTTTCCCCTCAGGACTTTCGGGTCAAATTCGGACGCGGCAGCGAAGGATGGCGCTGAGGGAGAGCTTCAACAGAAAATAAAAGAGGTGTGCTTGCAGTGATGTCTCTATCACTCGGGCTTGCCTGGCCTGGAATTCAACCCTTGTTTTGGGTCTGGTCTCCACGCGCAGCTGGTACCAGTCCTCCAATTGCAACAGGACCTGAAACATGAGGCGAAGCTCAATGACAGCATATCAAACAAAAGGCTGGTGCAGATGATCATGGCCAGGTGTGTGAAGTCGATACAGCTATGGATATACCCCAGATGGATTTCACTGTTAACTTGGCGCCGTGCATGGCCATCAGCGTGCTGACTAAGCGTACATGTGGGTCAAATGGGCACAGGCACGCAGCCCGCGACGAAACGGAAGCTGAGGAGGTCAGCAATATGCTGCAGCGCGTGGGGGTCACGATTCGCACCAAGGATGCGGTCTACCTCAAACCCGAAGAGATATATGCAACCTATGCTCCGGTGCGTCGAAAGGGGCGATGGGTGTACCTCGCTGAGCCTTGCGCAAACTTTCAGATTTGTATGGGCTGTGGCAGAGAGTGTTTTGATCCACTGTCCTGCAGGACTTTACCGGAGTCTCTGACCTGACGGAAAAGCTGAAGGACGTTGAAAGGAAGCTTGCGGAACACGGCTCGATTCACGCGGCGGCGGAACGGATCACCGCACGGTTGTTGTATGCTGGCTGGTTCATTCTGGTAGCGCAGATCGTGGTGTTCTACTACCTCACCTTTGAGGAGCTATCCTGGGACGTGATGGAGCCCATCGCGTACATGTTGTCATTATTTTACGCGCTCGTGGCGTACACGTATTTCCTTGGCACCAAAGGCCACGTGCTGGACCTGAAGCCGTTCAAGGAATCGTTCACGGTGCTTTACAAGGTACGGCGTACAGCAGGTTATGGTTCGTCCGTCTGCGACCGAAGTCAGTATATATGTTTGGATGGGCGCCTACCTATTGGATCAGAAATTGTGTAATACCTGTTTGCGGTCAGGACTTAAGGATGCGCACATCCTCTCCTTCGGTGTCAGTTGCTTGGGTTTGCAAGCTGTCAACCACTTCCCCCATTTTTGTTTTCAGGGTTGGAAGTTAAACCCCCACGCGGGGAAGACCGAGCTCGACGACGAAAGCTACCGCGCGCTGGTCAAGGTGAGTCCACAAACCTGGTTTGCTGATGAAACTGAACACATTCGAAGTACGAATGTGCTGTGTACTTGGTGGCTTTATGACCAGATTGCCGCACAAATCCATGTTGGCCCTGTTGATGACTCCACGTTTGCCTAGGTATTGCGTTGTACGGGTGCGCCCTTGCTATACTTGCGCTTCGCAGTTGCGAGACAACTACGAGAAGCGAATCAAGCAACTTAAGAAGCTCCACGGATCCTAATCATCTTTACGGACTTAGCATTGCAATCCAAGGATTTTACGTCAGCCAATCTTTGCGACATAGCTTTACTCCGCATGTTTCTTCCGGTCGGGGATGAGCGCTCATGGTTGGGCGTGGAGGGTAATGCCCTCAGGGTATAGACGAGTGCTGTATATACGCAACTGTGTTGGGCATCTAGTCGGATTGATTTGTTCAACATGAAAGCACGACCCCTGACTGCGCATGACGTGTTATTGGTTGACAAGTTTACATGCTCGAGTTTCCCTGTATATGTTATGAAGGACGTCATAAAGGCGCGCCCTGATTCGGGCTGCTGCCCGTGTGCGCGATCGGTCGATGTGATCCACCTGTCGCGAGGATTTAGTAACACGCCCTGCCGTACCAATGCAATCATTCGCCTTGGCAGCTAGGATTCATCCGTCCGAACATGGATATCCTCCTCAAAAGGCATTGTGCACCTTTTACAGGCATCACAAATCCGTGCCATGTAAGAAATGTGCCAGGCGATTTTTCCTTCGAGTGCATTAAGGCCATCATGCAATAACTCAGATACCAACTCAAGCTACAGAGTGCGATAGTGGGCGGTGGAGTTGTAGAGGGTTCACCATGGATGCACACGCGTTGCAGGTGGGCTTTCGGCTGTCGCCAGGTACTTGTTAAGGGAATTACGTTTGTTGAAGGCATATGTAAACTGTCGGCAATCGCAGGAGATAGGCTTGCAAGTCGCCGCAGCCCGAAAGGCGCTCGAGGCGCAACGACTACTCCGGGAAAGCAACCTTAGCGCTGTGCGCCCCAGTACGTTTGCTTCTTGGCACGCACGTAGCATTGTCTCGGTTCGTGTATTAAACGGGCATTTGTTGGGCAGGTGAGGATGACCTGAAGCAGCTGGACAGCAGCATCAAGCGCAACTCTACCCTGACGAAAAAGCTCCGCCAGCTAACCGAAGACAATAAGCAAACAATCCTCGATGACATCCGAAAAACAAACCAAAGCAAGGTGGGTCGTAGCGGAGGCTGCAGGGGGCCGCGAAGGGTTAACGGGCTGGGCCGAAGGGCCGTGAGCCCTGGGCAGTATGGGAGGCGACTTCAATGCAGCATGGGGCGCCGGCAGGGAGGGGGCCCCTTAGGGGCCCATCTGGACCCCTTGGGGGGTGCCGCATGCTCCTAACCAGCATGCTCCTGTCCCCCCTTCCTCCCCTATCACTTTCCTATTGTCACTTTCCTGTTGTAAAACGTTCGTGATTTGTTTTCATGGATGCCTGATAGAAGGTTGGACACGTCGGTCCTCCCTCCCTCCCTCCCTCCCTGTCCCCTGCCCCAGTACGTGAGCGAGGCAGTGGCCGCCATAGCTGAGGCCCCCCTGCGCAACACCGACGTACCAGCGGCGGTGGCCGTGTGCAGCCTACTCCACCAGCGGTATGCGGACTTCGGCGGACAGATGGCAGCGGGGCTCTCCAAGGTAGGGCGGCGTAAAGACTCAGCCACACGACACGGGAAGTGTAGCAGGCGCATAGTCTTGGGAGCGGCGGGCCGATCGAGTCGCCCCAGAGGGCACTGCTGGCGGCTTCGATCGGCACTGAGGCCACCGCTTCCACGGCCGCTCGTCTGCTCGTCCAGTACCGTAATGTTTGCTTGCGCTGCTGTGGCCCCCGATGACGTGGCAGGCGTTCCCCAAGCCCGGCGGCGGGGTCGGAGCCGGTGACAGCGCGGCCGGGGGCCCCGGAGCAGCTGCCGACCGGGACGGCGCCAAGCGGCGGCGGGCGGCGCTGCGTCTGCTCGGGGAGCTGCTGGCAGCTGGGGTGTTCAGCGGCACGGGGCCGCTCCTGGCCATACTGAAGGACCTGGTGAGTGCGCCGCCGCCTATCCCTCCCCCTGCGGTTTGCTACTGCCGCTACTCCGACTACTGCCGCTACTCCGGCTACTGCCGCTACTCCGGCTACTGCCGCCGCGAGCATCACTATTATGGAAGGACGGCTGCAGCGCACTGGCGGCTGCTGGCATGGTCGCCTCAAGCACCACCAGGGCAGGCTGCAAACCTCCAAACCTCCAGGCAGCACACACACACACACACCGCCCTCCCGCCCCGCCCCCGCCATCCCGCATCCCCTCACCTCCCGCGGCCCCTTCCTCCGCGCCCTCTCGCTCTCACACGCACACCCCCACTCCCTGGCCCCAGGCGCTCCCCGACTACCGGCGGGACCGCGACATCGCCGTCACCAGCATCACGCTGCTGGCCACCTTCGGCCGCACCGCCAGGGAGATGCTGCTGGGGCAGCAGCCGGCGGCGCTGCTGGCGGCCTCGGCAGCGGTGCCTCCGGAGCTGATGGACCAGGTGGGCGGCCGGGAGCGGGAAAGGGGAAGCAGCTGGGATGGCTGCGTGGCTGGCGGTGTGGGCGGGGAAGGGGCTCAGACTTCAGTGGATGTATGGGCGGTATGGGCGGGGAAGGGGTTCAGACTTCAGTGGATGTATGGGCAGTATGGGCGGGGAAGGGGCTCAGACTTCAGTGGATGTATGGGCGGTATGGGCGGGGAAGGGGCTCAGGCTTCAGTGGATGTATGGGCGGTATGGGCGGGGGAGCAAGGCGGGGCCTGTGGTGGCGGCTGGGCTGACGGGCTTGAGGACGGAGTCCGTGGTGGTGTGCTGCAGGCGGGGGCGGGCGAGCTGCCGGAGGACGTGGCGGCTGCGCTGGCGGGGCTGCGGGAGGAGCAGGAGGCACTGCAGGCTGAGCTGAGCACCAGGTGAGCGGCGAGAGGGGTGGGAGGCTATGAGGGGCTTATGAGGCCCTCCGCTTCGTCTGTGGCCGCCACAACCTCACCCGCACCCACGTCCACAACGTCCACAACACCACCCACGTCCACAACACCACCCACGTCCACAACACCACCCACGTCCACAACACCACCCACGTCCACACCGGCACCCGCACCCATGTCAACAACCTCACCCACACCCACGTCCACACAACCTCACCCGCACCCACCTCCACATCCACACCTGACCCGCCTCCGCACCCGCGCCCGCACCCACCGGGGGGGAGTGCCAGGTTCCAGCTGCCCGAGAACGACGCGGCGCTTGTGTCCAAGGTGCTGGACCGCGCTCTGGACACCGCGGTGGCGGCCCTGTCTGACGACCACCGGCAGCTGCGGGAGGTGGAGGCGGAGAACTCGGCGCTGGTCAACACGCGGGGGGACCTGCCGGCGGAGGCGGCGGCGGAGTACGAGCGGAGGAGGAAGGTCGGAAGCCGGGGGGGCGGGCAGGGGGCCGCGGGGGCAGGGGTGCGGTGTGGCGGGGGGAGGGAGGGGGTGTGGGGTATGGGGTGCAGCCAGTGCAACGTGGCGGGTTGCGCGCGCTTTGCCGCTCCGCCTCCTCCTCCCTGTGTCGACCCACGCGTTTTTCCTCAACCCCCCTCCGCTACGTGCTGTCCGACGGGTTTCTTCGCCCCAGGCACTGCCCCACCCCACCCCACCCTACCCCAACGAAGTTCTCCAGCATGCACCTCGAGACGCCTGTTCTAAACGGTTTTCCTCGCGTACACGGGTCTTCCTCGCCCCACCCCACCCCACCCCGCCTCCACGTACCAGAACCGACCTCGGTGCCGTGTTCCTTCCATGATGATGCGTCTGCAAGCAGCCCGCCCCACTCCCTTAGGAGTAAATTATGGATATCGTAGTAAAGCTACGTACCTCTGACCGATCACCTCTCGTCCCATCCCGCCGTATGTGTCGTACAGGCATACGAGGCCCTCCACCGCGCAGTGGCGTCCCTGGCTGAGGGCCTGGGGCGGGAGATGCCGGCGCTGGCGGAGGACGCCTTCACGCGGCTGGGAACAGGAGACAGCGCGGGGACGGTGGGTGATGGGGCTCCCCCGGGGGGAGGGGGCGTGGGGGCGTGGAGCGCTGATCTGGGCTGCACCCCCTGGGCTGTGCACCGTCTGGAGGACTCGGCGGGCTGGGAGGGGAGGGTGGTGGTGGGCGTGGGTAGGTGGGCGAGTACTTCCCCCCTCAATGCGCAAAGCGTTCAGCGCCTGTCGCACCTCAGCGACCTCCTCGCCAAACCCCCGGCCCCCTCACCCCTGCAGGCCACCAAGGACGCCTCCGCCTCTGCTCCCGGTGACGCTGCCGAGCCCGCCTTCGAGGACCCCGACACTCGCGCCTTCTACGAGTCGCTGCCTGAGGTGCGCGTGCTGGTGCCCTCCGTGCTGCTGTTCGGGGACTCTAAGGACCCCCGGGCCGCCAAGCCGGAGGCGGAGCAGCAGCAGCAGCAGGCGGGGGACAAGGCGGAGGGCGGCGAGGCGGCGGAGGCGGAGCCATGCGGCGGGAGCGACGACGGCGCCGGGTCGGCATCCCGGGAGCAGGTGGGGGGGAGGGGCGGGGAGGAGGGGCGGGGAGGGCGGGGTGAGTGAGTGGGCGGGGTGAGTGAGTGGGTGGGGTGAGTGGGCGGGGTCCAGTGAGGTTGGGGTGCCGGTCCAATGAGGGCAGGGCGGGCGGGTGGGGACCGGTGGGTGCAGGGTGGGGATGGGCGGAATGGGTCCACTTGTGGATGGACGGATGGACCGAGGCGCTGCCGCAGACGGGACGGGGTTGCGTTTGTGGTATGGGGCTTGTGGGGCCTAACTGGTGCTCACCCACATCGCCGTCCGAACCTCAACCCCCTGACACACACCGCTTTTTCCCCTGCACCTTGCGGTGTGCGGCTGGGCCCCATGTGCCCTGTCTCACCCGCAGGAGGGTGGCGAGGCGGTACCGGAGAAGCCCTTCGCAGCGCCGGCCGACGGCAGCGCAGACGGCGACGCAGACGCCGCCGCCGCAGCGGCAGCGACGGACGTCGACGGCTCCGCCGCAGCGGCAGGAGCGGGTGAGGACGCCAGCGGCGGCCCCGCTGGCGGCGGCGGTGACGGGGGCGCGCTGGATCTGATTCTGTCCCGCCTGGCCAACTGCGTGAGCCGGGACCTGGCGGACGAGCTGGCCATCAACTTCTGTTATATCAACAGCAAGGGAAACAGAAGGTGGGCGGGGGGCCCTTGCGTTTTACAGGGTTGCAGTAGCGGAGGAGCGAGGACGGACGGACGGGGGAAAGGAAGCAGGAGCGGGCGGTGAGGAGACACGTGTCGAGGGAGAGGGGAGAGGGCGGCGTGAGTACCGTAGCCGGCAATGTCCAACGTGGGTCGACCTGGGGTTGCGCTTCCTTCCCACCACCTGACAGTCCTGAAACCGCTGCATCGAACCTCCATGTTGTTCCCGGCCGATTCCTCCCCCCTTGCCCTGCCGACCCACGGGTCGTCCTCTCATACACCCCCCCTCCCCCTCGGCCCCCAGGCGGCTGGTCCGGGCGCTGGTCGACGTGCCCCGCTCCTCGCTGCAGCTGGTGCCCTTCTTCGCGCGGATCGTGGCGGTGTTGGCGCAGGTCTTCCCGGACGTGCCGCAGGGTGGGTTTCGAAGAAGACCCGTGGATGCCGCAGGGTGGGGCGGGGCCGGGGGGTCTGGTGCCGGGCCCGAAAGGGCACGAAACGAGCAATTAGGAAGGGCACATCGGGAGGAGGCGATGGGGCGAAGCTGCTAAACGTAGCACCCGCCCGCGCTGTGCCCCAACCCTACGCCCCCCATCCGTTTACCGGTTACCCCCGCCTCCCTGCCCCGGCCCCCTGCCCCGCCCCCCTGCCCCGCCTCCCCCCTCCGCCCCCCACGGGTTTCCCTCGAACCCTGCCCCGCCCCCCTGCCCCGCAGGCGTCATCTCGCAGCTGGAGTCCGCCTTCTCCACCCTGCTCCGCCGCAAGGACCCCACCCTCACCGCCGCCTCCCTGGAGCCCCGGGTGCGCACCGCCCGCTACCTGGCGGAGCTGGCCAAGTTCAGGCTGCTGGCCCCCGGGGCCTTCTTCTCGGCGCTGAAGCAGGTGTGTGTGAGGGTGTGTGAGGGTATGTGCGTGTGTGTGTATGTTTGCGTCGGGCTTTAGAGAGGTGTGTTTGGTTCAGGAGGGTGTGTTGGGGCAATGGCGAGAAGACCCGATTACACGACGTAGGAAACGGGCGCGGAAACTAACCGGCCGCGTTGGGGGAACGGTATGCAGCCTCGGTTGGATGAGCGGTTGGGCTGGCTGGTGAGGGGCAGTAGCCGAGATGGGAAGGTGTGAGTCCTGGCGCCCTGGGTTGGTTGGCTCGCCGCGAGTCCATACGACCCGGCTGCTCCCTGCTCCCCCTGCTATTACTTATTACTTCTATCCAGCCTCGGACCACTCGTTTCCTCCCTGCCCCCGCCCCCTGCCCCCTGCCCCGGCAGCTGCTGGACGACTTCACCGGCCACAACATCGACTCGGCGTGTGCGCTGGTGGAGAGCGCGGGTCGCTTCATGTACCGCTGCCCGGAGACCCGCAGCCGCATGGAGAACATGATGGAGGTGGGTGGCTCCCGCGCCTGGCCCGGCGCCCGTTCCTCTCCCGCCCAGTCATGCCCCGCCCGTGTCCCGCCTTCGCGGCTTGCGGTGCCACCCCACCTCCTCCTGGCCTTTTGCCGGTCGTCCACGTCACGCGCCCCACGTCAGTCGCGCCTCACTATTTTCCGCTACACCGTCCCGTGCCAAGCTCCCAACCACCCGGTTGCTGCTTCTCCCCATGCCCCCCAGTCCCCCCGTGGATTCGCGGATTCTCTCATAAAACCCCCACCCCCACCCCCAGGTGATGATGCGGCTCAAAAACGCCCGCAACCTGGACCAGCGGCAGGGGGCGCTGGTGGAGTCGGCGTACTTCGCAGTCAAGCCGCCCATCAAGGACAGCCTGCGCAGGTGGGGGGGGGCGAGTGGGCCCCCGGGGGGGTGTAGCGAGGAAACCCGTATTGGGATGAGCATTGGCACCGCGGTGCAACAAGAGGAGACGCAGGGCGAAGGCGGAGATGTTGCTGAGGCCGGGGTAGCGCGGGGTGGTGGAGGGTAGCGAAACGGTCGACGTCCGAAGTGCCTGTGGACTGGCAGGAGGGAGCAGGAGGGTCGGCGCAACCGGAGCACCAGCCCAAGCTCATGGCCACCGCCACCACACCCACCGCCTTTCGCCGGCGTCCGCTGTCTAACACCCGCCAGCGACACCCCCCCTCTCTCTTCGGACATCCACGGGTTTCCCTCGAACCCTCTCTCCCCACCTCCTCCGCTGACCCGAACCTCCCCTGACCTGCCCGGCCCCCCCCCTCTCAAGACCAACACCAACACCAACACAAACGCGCCCGCCCGCCCGCACCCAGGCGCAAGCGCTCCCCCCTCCATGAGTACATCCGCCACCTGATCTTCGAGGTGCTCGCGGAGGCCACCATACCCCTGGTGCTGCGCAAGCTGCTCAAGTTGCCGTGGGCGCAGTACGAAAAGTACGTGGTCAAGTGTCTGCTCAAGGTGCGAGCGGCGGGCCCTGGGGGAGGGCGGCGGGTGGGGGTGTTGCATGGAGGTGGGCGGGGGTGTTAAATGGAGGTGGGTTGGACCTGGCGGCGCGGGTGAGGGGCTGTGACCTGGGCCGAGGGGGGAAGCTACTGGGGCTGATGATGGGTCGCAAATGTCGCACCTCGCTTGCAACCCCTGGCGCTGTCTGCATTTTATGTGGACCCCGGCCCAGTCCCGCCCCCCTGCATATCCCGGCCCCTGCCTACCCCGCCCCACTTAAACACCCGAGCTTCCCCCCCCCGATTCGCGGATTCCTTTACAATCCCCCGAGTACTTTCAATGATCCCCTGCGCCTTTGCGGGGAATGCCCCGAAGGGGTAGCTTAACAGAGTTTCCTATCACCCTCCAGGTTGTTCGAGGCCGCTACTCCAACATCCCTCTGGTGTCCTGCCTGGCCGCCGGTCTGGCCCAGTACCACGACAGCTGCGGGGTGGCGCTGGTGGACTGTGTGCTGGAGGACATTCGGAGCGGGCTGGAGACGCCCGGGGCAGGTGGGTTGGGGGGGCGGGGAGGGTGACACCCGCGCCGTACGGTACGACATGGCCAAATGAACTTGCGGGCTTTGTTCGGGGGGGCAGGAAGCGCGGCTGGGATTTGCTTGCAGGCCAGCACCACAGCACCACCGTGCCATACACTCCGCGCGCACCCGTTCGCCCCGCCCGCCCGGCCTGGCCTGGCATGCCCGGCCTGGCAGGCATGTACCAGAAGCGCATGGCTGACGTGCGGCTGCTGGGCGAGCTGTACAACTACATGCTGTGCAACTCCACCCCCGTGTTCGAGACCCTCTACCTGCTGCTCACGTTCGGCCACGAGGCGCCTGAGCTGGCGGAGCGGCTGGACCCCCCGGACGACTTCTTCCGAGTGCGCCTGGTACGACACATGGAAGATCCCGGATCCACCTGATCGTCCCTGTCTACATACCACCCAAACCCCGCCGCCCCGTCTCCCGCCGCCGCCTTTTCGGCCTCCGTCTTTTCCTCACCCAAGTTCCCCGCATGCATCTCGAGACGTCTGTTCTAAACGGTTTTCCTCGCATCCACGGGTCTTCCTCGACCCCCCCGGCGTCAGCGGTTTTTCGTATCCCCCCCTGCTGGTGCGCAGGTGTGCGCGCTGCTGGATGCGTGCGGTCAGTACTTCGGCGAGGGGGCGGCCAGGGCCCGGCTGGACCGCTTCCTCACCTTTTTCCAGGCAGGTCCAGGGAGGGAGCGCGGGAGAGCGCGGCGCCGCAATGAGCTGCGTTCGCCTGCGAGCTGAGGCCTCCGGCCTCAACCTCCGCGCCTCGCCTCGTCCCGCCGCGGCCCGCTTTGCTCCCGCGAAGCCCCTTCGTGTCGCAAGCTCCGGAACCGTCTTCCGGTTTCGTTGCACGCCGACACGCGGCTCCAACCTGCCCGTGCCCTCGTGCGCCGCCTTGTTCCTCATGATTGCTGCGTCAAGCCATGCCATACCCTGCTCGCCGCATCCCGACAGGCCTACATTCTCTCCAAGGCGGCTCTGCCACTGGATGTGGAGTTCGACCTGCAGGTAGGCGCGTTGGGAGGAGACTGCGGGGAGCGGGGACCGGGCGGGGGGGGGGAGGGGTCAGGGTGAGAAGGAGGAGGAGAAGGAATACCCTGACAGCAGTAAAGCCGTCGTAAAGCCCCGGCATGAGGGAGCGAGCGTGCGCGTTGGAAGCACCACCGACAGCGGCACAGGCGCCAGTGGCCGCCGTCCACCTCCGCGGCGCCACACCCACACCGCAGAAGCCACGTGCCCCCTGAACCGCTTGCCCCCCTCCCACCCGCCCGCCCGTCCCGCCACTTCAGGATGTGCTGCACGTGCTGCGGCCGACGCTCCGGCGGTACGACACGTACGACGAGGCCTTGGCTGCCGTACAGGACATCATCGCGAAGGAGGTGGCGCAGTTCGGCGGCCCCCTGGGCACCATTGGGGAGGAGGAGGGGGACGAGGACGAGCGGAGAGGTGGGCGCTGGGCGGGCCGGACAGCCGTGGGGGGGCTATAGGGTTTTGCCCCTCCCTTAGGCGGCGAGGACGAGGGGCCGACCAGGGTACCAGTCGGCGTCGAGGTATATATCCCACTATGGACGAAACCCAGGTTTGCGATGCGCTGCCCCGGCCTGTGTTACCCGGCTTGCCTTACTCCGTGCCCACCGAATCGTATCCGCAAAGGTGCTGGTGGCCGCGAGGGCGGCGGCGGCGCTGGCGCCGCGGGCGCCGGCGAGGGCGCCAGCGACACCGACGACGCGGCGGCGTTGCAGGGGGACGCCCGCAGCCTGGACGAAATGAGCGGCCGCAGCTCCGGTGATGAACGGTGCGGCCCCGCAGGCGGGGGCGGGGGCGGTGGCGAGGAGAGGGGGGTGCAGTTGGGTGCCAGCAGGGGCGGGGCCGGCAATGGCGGTGCGGGCTTCGTTTGCCGCCGTACTGTTTGCTGTGTTTTGTTTTCCCGTCTTGGAGTGAAGGGGTAGGCAGGCAACGCTTATCACATGGTCAAGCTGCCAGCCTCGGCACGAGCCATGACGGCATTCCTCCGGCTCCCCCGTCCGGCTCTCAGGGACGAGCTGGATGAGGACTTTGAGCGCGAGTGGCAGGCGCTGATGGGCGAGACGCAGAGCCGGCTGGGAGGGCTGTCGGTGGCTGTGCAGGTGAGTGAACCTGACGGGAAGAGGGGTTCCGAGCGCCCAGGTCTTTGGGACTGCGCCATTGTTTAGGTGGCTTGTGTCCGGAAGCGGCCTCTTGGGGTACGACCACAGGACAGCGAGTCAGGAGCACACGAAGCCGATGCCGCCAACCTCATTTCTCCTCCGGTTGCTGCTGTCTCTGCCGCTGCCGTGCAGAGGCCTGCGGCGCCGGCGGGCATGGCGGGCGGCGGCGGGGCCGCTGCCGGAGGGGGCTCTGAGGTGGATGGCAGCGCTGGCGCCGCTGCCGGCGGTGGCGGCGGTGGCGGCGGCGGTGGTAGCGTCACCCTGCGCATGCTGGTGAAGCGGGGCGGCAAGGATGACCGGTCGCGGGAGCTACAGGTGGGGCGGGGGTGGGGGGGGCGCGTTGACGGTGGTTAAGGCCTGGCCTGGTCTGGGGCACAGATTTGGCTGGACGGGTGGGGTGGGGGGCGTGTATGAGCCGGCGCACACACCCCGTTGCGGAGTGTACCGAGGGAGAACCCGTCTGGCTCCGCCTTCCGTGTCCATCTATCAAATCCTACCGGATCCTGCACGCTTACTCATGTGTGTGTGTATGTGATGTGTATTTTGCGCACCCCGTGACGTGAGGAGTGGTAAATGCACACGACATGGGCTCTGAGGCGCACTCACCTGCTGCACGCAGGTGCCACTGAGCTCGGCGGTGGCGCTGGCTGTACGGCAGCGTGAAGAGGAGGAGGCGCGTGAGAGGGAAGAGATGAAGCGGCTGGTGCTGGCGGCGAACAGGTGAGGCTTGGAGCATGGCCTGCCATGTCAGGGGGGAGGGGTTCAGAGGCCATGTCAGGGGGGTTCGAGTGGATGTCCGAAAAACCCGTTTGCCATGTCAGGGGGGAGGGGCTCACAGGCCATGTCAGGGGGGAGGGGTTCAGAGGCCATGTCCGGCGATGACGTGGCTCGGACAGGGCTATTCCCTCCTCCGCCGCGAACCTATAAGCACGAACGCAACCCAATGCTGCCGCACCGCTTGTACGGCGACCTGGACCCTCCGCAGGCAGCAACAGGAGGAGCAGGCCGCCATCGCCAGCCTCCAACAGCAACAGCAGAGCGGCAAGGGCGCCAAGGGCGCCAAGCGCTACGGCAAGTACACGGGCCAGCTGGACATGTCAGTGCTCGACGACTTTGGCCCCCCGTACGACGCGACGTACGACAGAGCCAGCGGTATGGCGCCGGTGGCGCAGCAGCCGGCTGGTGGCGGTGGGAGGGCCGGGGGGCGAGGCGGCGGCGGAGGGCGAGGGGGTTACGGGCGGGGCCGCGGGCGAGATGGCGGGTAGTTGCTGAAGCTGGTCGGGTAGTGTCACTTAGTAGTGGGGGGTAGCCTGCTTGCGGCAGGACGACGGCATAGGGTGAAGCACGGGACCTGCGGCTGTCGAGGACAGGCGCTAGACGTCGGCGGGCGGCGGCTTGTGGGGCGGGGGACATGAGGGGCTGTCGATTTGGAAGTCGATGTTGGGATGAATGACGAAAGCGAATGAATGTGTTTATGCGGTAATTTTCAACTTCTTTCAGGTGGTTGTTTCGATTCCATGCCGCGCATTGGCTTTGCTTCGCTGCACAGCGGCTAAGGGCCCAAAGGGCCGGACGTTGGCGATCGTAGCAAGCCCCAGAAGACTGGCGAGCTGGGTCGGCTGTTTACGACGGGAGGAAGCGGGTCCACCCAATGGTGATGTTGGGGGTGGGGCGTCGCTGCTGGTGCCGCTGCTGCACGCGACAGCTGCAACCCGGGGCATTGAGCCCCTTGGAGGACAGGTTCTGCTGCGGTGGGGGTCGGGCAGGAGGACTCTTGGGTTGCACGAATATTTTGCATGCAAGCCGTGCTGACATCGCATTGCTTGCCTTGGGGACTGCGGGACTGGCTCCCAGCGGGCCTTGAGCGAGACGACGGAGGAGGAGCGCCTACATCGGACTTAAGCGATACATCGGACGCGAAACGGGCTGAGCGCCTGGAGTCAAAGGGATGGTATGGTCCACGGGTCGGACCGGAGGGAGCCCGGGGATCTCGCGGAAAACGTCTGCGTACTCGCTAAGGAGCGACGCGACAGCTGGATCCTGCGTCTCAGCTGGCACAGCAGCAGCGTTAAGATGAACTGTAGGACGGACAAGCAACGCGTGGGCACCCTTACGGAGCCATCGCATAGCCTCCTTACGACCGCAGCTCGTGACAGTGGGGCGCGCAGAGGAGCCCGAAGCGACGGAAACAGAGGCAGCAAGCAAAGCAGCAGCGGCGAAATTCACGCACGGCGCAGCATCCGCAGCGGGTGGCCCCCCCTGAGCCGGCGACGCGAGCCAAGATACGCGACACGACGACCCACGGGCAGAGCGCAGCAACAACGAACGTGCAGCATAGTCCATAACAGCAAGGTTTTTAAAAGTAGCACAACCCAAAATGTACGAAGCGCCATCAGTCAGCTCGGCAAGCACGTACGGGGTGACAGTAAGGCGAAGGGAGCCCACAGAAAGGCGAAGCGTAATCTGGCCCAAGATAGCCTGCTTACCGCGAGGTGAACGTGCGACCAGGGGCACGGCCGAATAGGCAAACCAAGGCGGTGGACGACGGGAGCACAGATGAAGTCGTGGCTGGCACCCGAGTCGAGAAGCACAGTAAGGGCGAGGTTGACAGCAGTGACAGGGATCACAGGCAACGAACCACCTGTCGAAAGGGAAGAAGCAACTGCCAAAGAAGAGGCGAAGGGCTCCGCGGGAGGAGCGGTACAGGGCAGTGCGACGTCGTACCAAAGCTCGGCAGTGTAAGGCAGGCCAGGCAGGGTAACGGCACGACCATCAACAGACAAGCTAACAGGGACGTACCGGCAGCAAAGCGGCGAAGACAACGTATACCTGAGAGGAGAGCAGCGCTGCGCGCGGCGACGTGAGCCGGAACCAAGAGGGCCAAGGCGGAGTCAGGGCGGCGACACGGTAGTGGGACAGCAAAGCACGTAAGTGGGAAGCACAGAAGGGAACCGCCAAAACTGTATGACCACCGACATCGACGGAGGAGAAGGGACGACACAGGACGACAGCGGGGCGCGAATAAGTTACGCGACGAATCGAAGCCAGCGCAAACCGCCACGGCATCGAAGGTAAACTGCCGACCCACGGAAGTCTCCAACTCAGTCAGGATAGTCGGAAGCAGGGCCCGAATAGGGCGGCGAGCAGTCAACTGCGGCGGCGGAGATAACAACTCAGGCGAGGAACCCCCCGACAGCACCTGAGCAACCCCCTATTTCTGCTTGGCCAGGGCCTCGGCGGCCTTGCGCGCGTTGTATGCAGCCTGCCCAGCGATCGCAGCCGGGCTAAGTTTGTCGCACTGCGCATACCCGTGTGCAGTGGAGCCGCAGGAGAAACACTGGTGTGCGGCTATCATATCGCGGACCTGACCCAGGGGCAGCGCGTGACCATCCTTATCGTCACAAATTCAGACGCAAATGCGGGGTACAAAGCTTAGTCGGCCAATTTGCGACTCGGAAGGCGCGAGATGCTTGTCTTTGTTCAGAGTCGGGGAGCGCAGCAAGCAGGAGTGGCTGAGCGCACTTCCAAATGTGGCCAAGCAAGGGCGCCAAAGTTGTAACGGCCGTTTTGCGACTCGGAACGTATGCATTTTTGTGTTTTTTTGGTCCGAGTCGGGAAGCGCAGCGAACTGCACAGGAAGTAGGCGCTCCTCCTCCGTCGTAGCGAGGCCCCAGGCTGAGGCTTAGGACTGCAAGTCTGTAAGCGAGAGCCTGGAGGGAACCTAAGGATGCTTACAGGCTCTCGCTTCATGCAACATCGTGCAACCTCCGTAGTTAGCTCAGGAGCCCCCGGGGTTCACAACCGACAGTCTCCCGAAACGCCATCTCCTCGCAGAACCACGTGATGAGCACTATCGCAACTCCGGTGACCTGCCACCCACAACCCCAAATTAAGCAAACGCCCACAACAACCGAACCCCACCGCCACCACTGCCACCACCACCACCGGCGCCTTCCTGCAAGCGAACTCACCCACTTCGCAACTCCACCTACGCTCCCCCGCTGCTGGCGCCGAGCCGGCCCAAGTGGAGCGCCGCGTACCCCCTCCGCGAGTCCGCAGGCCGCAGCGCGCCGCGGCCCCATCCCTCCGCGCCCTGCCCTTGCGGCTGCCCTTGCGACTGTGCTGCCGCGTCGTCCGCCTCCGCCGCGTCAGGACCACCGCCACCGCCCCAGCTTGGCTGGTGCGTGCCCGTTGAGTGACGACGACCTGGCACCAGGCTGGGGTCGCCCTGGGTGCCCGGTGCAGCAAAATGCGGAGTGGTGGTGGTGGTGGCGAGGGGGCCACAGTGACCAACGCCGGCGTAGCTGGTGGTGGGTGCCGGCACGCCAGCGGGGTTGGCGGAGGAAAGGCTGGCGTTGCGAGGCGGGCGTGATGTTGGCGTCAAGTCGATTGCCAGCTCCGAAGCCAGGCTACGCGTGAAGACGGAGAAGGCAGCGGGCGGTGGCGGCGGCGGCGGTGGTGGTGACGGCGGTGCCGCCATTTGCACGGCTGTAGCCGCCGCATGCGGCGGCTCGTGTGGTACGGCAAGCTCCTGCAGCAGCGCTGGCGATTCCTCGCTCGTCGTACCTTCCGTCGTCACCACCACCGGCACCGCTGGCGCCACCGTCCCTGGCGCTGCTGCGGCCCGCGGCGGCGGCGAGCTGTACCTGCCTGGTCGACTGGTCGTGATCGACTTGTCAGACGAGGACAGCGGCCGCGTTGGCGACCCAAGCAGCGGGTCGTACGCTGTGCCGTACGACGACACCTGCGGCCGCAGCGCCGTTGGGTTCAATCCCGCTGCTTGTGCGGGGCGTGCTAGAGGTGCCGCGAGCGCAGTCCCCGAGCCCGATGAGTTCGATCCATTGCCACCTTCAGTCCAGGAGCCGCGCAGGCGCGGCGTGGCGTTGGCGGCTGCAGAGGGTTGCAGCGGAAACAGCCCCACGCCCTGCGGCCCCACGCCGGCCGGATCAGCTCCGCTCGCGCTGCCGCCAGCACGGGCCATGGGCACGCCCAGGAAGTCGTTTCGCGCCAGGCTGATGCTGCTACTGCTGCTGCTCCTGACGCTGTCGCTGCGACTGCCGCCGATGCTGCCGCTGTAGCTGCCTGTCGCGCGCGGCGGGGGTGCATCTCGAGAGGGCGCCGACGAGGGCTGCCGCTGCTGGGGGTTTCTGGGGTCCACTAGCTCCCGCAGCCGCTCCTGCAGCCTGTCGCGCTCCAGCTCCCAGCGGTCCCCGTCCGGCCCCTGGGTCGCCGGAATCGGCGGCCAAGACAGCGTGGGCTGCTGCGGTTGCGGTGGCAGCGAGGACGGCTGCAAAGGCAGGGAAGACTTTTGCATCAGCGCCTGCGCCTGCTGGGGCTGCTGGGACGCGGACACAGGAACCATGAGCATGGGCAGCAGCAGGGGCGGGCGAGGCTGGGGTTCGGGGCTCGGGGTCTGGGATGGCGCCAGGCCGGCGGGTGACTGGTGGCCCGAGTGATGCGGGGGGGGCACCCATTCCTCGGCTCCACGTGGCGCCACAAGGTCAGCTAGGCTCAGCCGCTGCTGCCGCGGCTCTTGCAGCGGCGGCGACGACGGCTGCTGCGACGGCGGCGGTGAAGTGGGATGGGGCTGTGGTGAAGGCTGCGTCAGCGGTGGCGGCGGTGATGAGGACCAAAGAGCCCGCGCAAGCTCAGCCCTGGCGGCGGCTACCGCTGCCGCACCGCTTGGCGCCGCCGCTGCCACCGCGGTCCCTTGCGCTCCGCCGGCCGAGGCGTGTGGCACTGGGAAACCTCGGAACGAGGACACCTCCTCGGCCTCCCTGCGCGCGATGTGCGGCGCTGGATGTCCCCAGGACTGAGGCTGAGGCCTTGGCTGTGAAGGCTGGTCCTGCAGCTTGACTGCTGATGTTGGTGCCCCAGCGCCGGCGGTGGTGGTGTCTGCCTGCGTCGCACCAGGGGTGATAACCCAGGACCCACCGCCTGAACTGACTGGTGAGGCGGCCTCGGACGTGGACGCGCGCTCCTCAGTGGCTGTGGCGGAGGCGAAGCTGCTCGCTACTCCATCCGCGTCAGACGCATTTGGCTCATGCCAGGGAGCGAGGATCAAGGGCCGGCGGGCAGTGTCAGGTGCTACCAGCCCTCCGCGCGGGTGCTGGACCTCGTCTTGCACCTCGTCGGCGCCTTCACTTGCGCTTCGGTCGCGGCCGCCCAGGGCTCTTGCCTGGGCCCAGGGGTCCGGAGGACCAGGGTCCGCCATCGCCCGCCGTGCCTCCGTGATCCGGTTCCAAGTCGCTTCCAGCTGCCGTCGGTGCTGCGTCAGCGCCGTATCCACATCCGCCTGCTGCCCCGGCCCCGCGCCTGACGCCACGACGCTCTCCAGCTGCGCCACCAGCTCCAGCGTCCCGCCCATCACCGTGACCAGCTGCTCCAAGGCCGCCGCCGCGGCCGGGCTGCGCATGACACCATCATACACGCCGCCGCCGCCGCCACTGCCGCCGCTGCCGCCTCTTCTGGCGTTAGCTTGATCGCGGTTGCCGATGCTGTAGGGCTGGCTGTCGCTGTCGTGCCCTATGGGTAGCAGCATTTGGTCGAGGGCTCGATTGATGGCGGGCAGGCGCTGGCAGTGCTGGCTGACCTCCGCGAGCAGTGCCTGGAGCGATGGGAATGGGCAGGTGTCGCAGAGCAGCAAGCGCACGGTCACTAAGCTAGAGGGCGGGGAACAATAACGTCATTATGAGCTGCGTGAGCTGGATGTGCGGTAAGTCAGCGCTACTTCAGACCCAGTGACAGCGGCCACCTCGCGGCGCTGACTACGTCCGCCCTCCTCACCTGAAGCTGCGCACTCGGCGTGTCGCTTGACTGATGTGGTTCCTCTAGTTCTTGTCCATGTTGTTGCAGCTGGTGGTGCTGCTGCTGGGGGTGATAATGATTGAGGGGCTGCGCTGACGTGGGGGATGAAAGGTTCTGGGCGGAAGGCTGCGGGGCTGCGAGGGGCTGCGGCGATTGGTCCAGGAGGAGCGGCACACCCAGCTGCGCCGCTGAGTTGACCTTGGTGGCAGTGGACGTGGGCGTGGCAAGGGGTTCCGTGGACCCACGGGTCACTAGCGAGACATACGGCGTGGCGGCGGCGGCCGGGGAGGCTTCAGCTGCCTGCAGACTGGAGGGCGTGCTGGCCTTAACGTCTGCAAGGACAGTGGCGGCGATGGCCCGGTCGGATCCGACGCCGTCGCTCCCGCCATCGGCTGCAGCTGTCCCGCCAGTGGAGGCCGCAGACGAGGCCGCTTCCGAAACCGTGCGACTGCTCCAGTCGTCATGTGAGTGCCGCCTGACGGATGCGGCGTCTCGTAAGGCAGTCGACACACCAGCCGGTGGCCTTGCCCCGCCGTTGGAGACCGCGGGCGACGTCGCCGACGACATGGCGCGGCTGCTCACCTCGCTTGTCGCCGCATGCTCGTTGCTACCTACAGAACGCTCTCCTGCCCGCCCCGCCTCTTCCCGCTCGCCTTCACCTCCGAATTGTCTACCACTACCGCCTCCTCCTGAACCCCGGCCGCCAGCGCTGGCAGATCTGCCACCGCCGCCAGTGCCCAGCACTGTCGCTGCCTGCTGCAACTCGCACACTCGTGCCTGGCAGGCCCTCAGCTGGCCGCGCAGCCGGTCCGACTCCTCCTGCTCCTCTAGCAGCTGCTGCTCGTGCAGGCGGGCGGCGGAGCGAGCTGCCTCCAAACGCCGTTCCACAGCCTGGGCCAGGTGTTACGAGCGGGGAAGAGGGGGTTTTGTGTGATGATGATTGCATAATTGCATACAAAGTACAAGCAAGGGTGCACTATGGGCGCAACTGGGCGCGTTGGTTGCACCGATGACAGTCAGAACACGTGACTCGTGAAAGTGCTACGCAAAGGCGACAAGCCATTACGTTTGCAATGGGTATCGTACGGTGTTTACGAAGCGTTGGAGTGATGCAAGTGTTCTCAAAATCTCCTGCCCCCCTGCCCCCCGCGCCCCCACGCTGCCCTGTACCCGCCATGTCGCGCCATTCCACCCTACCAGCAACTCCAGCCGCAGCTCCTCCGAACGGCTGTTGGCCGTCTGCAGCTCCCCCGCCACCGCGCGTGCCGCCCCCTGCGCCTCCCCCAGCGCCTCTCGCGCCTCATCCACCTGCAGCCGCAGCTGCCCCACTGCCGCCCTCTCCGCCTGCGCCACGCCGTCCGCAGCCAGAGCGCGCGCCTCGGCCTGCCGCAGCCCCTCATGAGCCGTCGCAAGTTCTGCCTCCAATGAGCGCACCACCTCTGCCTCCCTCGCCACAGCATCCCGGTGCGCTTGCGCCTCCGTCAGCAGCCGCGACGCGTCCGCCTCCGCCGCCTCCGCCGCGGCCTTCTGCTGCGTCCTCGCCTCCACCAGCAGGCGCGCCGCCTCGTCCTGGTACGCCTCCGCCGCCTCCACCATCGCATTCCGCTGCACCTGCGCCTCGGCCAACAGCCGCACCGCCTCCGCCTCTGCCGCTTCGGCGGCCTCTGCCCGCTGCTCCGCCTCCCGCAGCGCCTGCCGCGCCTCTTGCAGCTGCTCCTCGGCGTCAAGCAGCACGGCCCTCGTGCCCTCCAGCTCCTCCTCCATCTGCCTCAGCTCTTCCTCCTGGTGCCTCAGCTGCTCCTCCTGCCGCCCGAGCTGTGCCTGCAGCACCTGCGCCCGCTGGGTGGCGTCCAGCAGCTGCTCCGCAGCTTCCCGCGCCGCCGCCTCGTGGGCCTCCTGCAGCTCCTGCAGCGTCGCCTCGTGCAGTAGCTGCTGGTCTCGGAGCTGAAGTGCATCGTGCTCTCGCTCCTGCTGCAGCCGGTCCTCCAGCTCGGATCGGCGCTGCAGGCGCACGCCAGGCAAGGGTATGGAAGTCTCGTGAGCGTCACGGGTGTGGATTGGGGGCTATCGCATTGAAGTCAACCGCGGGAGGAGGATGCGACAGCGGAGTATGGTTCCAATGGCATTGCTCCTGACCAAGTTGAGCTGAGATATGATTTTGCCTGTCTGCCCCGGGCCCTTGGGCATTGGCCTCGGGCTTGCGTATCACCAGCCCCGACCGCGACCCAAAGGTTCCACCAGCTCCCGTAGCTGCCACGCGCCCACCTTGGCCACCTCCTTGTCCCGTTCGTCTACCGCGCTGAGGGCCCGCTCTGCCGCGGCCACGGCAGCTGCCTGCGCTGCGTCCCGCTGGGCCTCAGCGACGCGCACTGCCTGCGCCACCACCGCCTGCACGCGCGCCTCCAAGTCCACCTTTGCCTTCTGCTCTTCTTCCAGCGCGCGCTGCTCCTCCTCAAGCTGCACCCGCAGCGCCGCGCAGTCGGTTTCGGAGCACTTCTTTTCGGCCTGGTGCGGAGGGAGCGATGAGATTTTGCCGTGATATTATTGTCAGCGACAGGGCGTGACACCCTTGGCTCAGCAGGCAAGGATGTTGTCGACGTATCGCCGTTGAAAGGACAGGTAGGGCTACGTTGAGGGTGGGGCGGCGTCGACCGGTGCACCTCCAGACGGACGGCCCCCACCTCTTGCCACGCCAGCTCGTCTTACCCTACATTACCCATCTGCCGGGGTCCCAAGCGCCCGCTTCCGCTACCGGGGAATTCCACCTTCCCACTGCCGCCAAATGCCCATAATGCGCAACCTCCCCGTCTACGCAAGTCGCACGCACCTGCAGCACCGCCGCCTTGGCCTTCAGTTGCTCCGTCTCGTCAGTCAGCTGCCGCACCTGCTCCTCGTAGCGCCGCCGCACTGCCGCCACCTCCTGCGAGCCTGCACATGTCCCGATGGAACCACAGTGGGCAACCCATGGGCATCAGGAAGCAAAACACGACAGGTCGCGATCGATTCTCTTGACTTCATTAGTTGAACGGGGCCCTACGCGCACGACGCCTTGGTTTTAGCTGAGGACGTAAGGCCATAGGTTTACAGCAGGACGGGGCTTAGGGAAGGGAACAACGCCCTGCAAGGCGAGTACACCTTGTGCTCACAGTTCTCTCGCAGCTTGGCCAGCTCCAGCCCCGCGCCCCGGCTGCGCGCCGCCAGATGGCCCGTCGCTTGGAGCTGCGCGGCCGTCAGGGAGTGCAGCAGCTGTCGGCACTCGGCCGCCTCGCGCCTTAGGCCAGCGACCGAGCGCCGGGTGGCCTGCAGTGGGGTGAGACCGGCGCGGGTGCGGTCAGGGCCACGCCGCCCAGCTACGGTGCACTACTAGTTGTGTATCGCGGGTGCGGTCAGGGCCACGCCGCCCAGCTACGGTGCACTACTAGTTGTGTATCGCGGGTGCGGTCAGGGCCACGCCGCCCAGCTACGGTGCACTACTAGTTGTGTATCGCGGGTGCGGTCAGGGCCACGCCGCCCAGCTACGGTGCACTACTAGTTGTGTATCGCGGGTGCGGTCAGGGCCACGCCGCTCAGCTGCGACTGCACTGTGGTTGTGTAGACCGCGGGTGTGAGGCAATACCGATATGGTCGGGTTGGCGAGGGGCTAATCACCACACTTGGCAAGGGGCTCAAGCACCAGAGCCGGAGGCATCATCCCGCTCGCCGCACCTGTATGTGGTCATGCTCGCGAATCGTCCACATGCCCAGGGCTCGCTCCGTCGCTGTCAGCACCTTAGCGACGTAAGGGGTTGAGGCATCAATGGAAGGAAAGCAGTGTGGAAAATTCCGCACGAACGAGGCCGCATATGTTCCGAAAATGAGGCCGCTATCCGGCTGCGGCGGTGAAAAAACTCTGCGTGTGCGGCATTAGGGAAGCCCAGCAGCATCACATATCAGCGGCACGTGCCCCGATCCGCAGCTTCCTCATGCCATACCGTGTGGGCGAGGTTGGGCAGGTCCGCCAGGTCGACCTCCTGGCGCAGGTCGTCCATGAACTGCCGGACCTGCAGGCCGTAGCCGCGCAGCTGCCGCCGCAGGGCCTGAGCCTCCAGGTGAAGGGACTGCTGCCGGCTCCGGGAGTCCACCACCTGTGCCGACAGCTGGGCGGCCTGCCAGCGGACGACATGAAGAAAGGGGCGGGGACGGGGTCGGGGGCAAGGATTTCTCGCCCTGCGCGTCGTACACGTCGGCACAACGCAAAGCGGGTGACACCCGACAGCTCAGGGGTCTGCAGGGGCATCGCTCCAAGCACCCCACCTGCGCCATGGCCACCTCCGCAGTGCCCCGGGCTGCCGCCATCTCCGTCGCGTGGGCCTCCACCTGCTGTATGAGCTGCGCCTGCATCCCGTTCACTGCCGCCACCGCATCGGAGACCTCCTGCCGCGTTACCGCCAGCTGCGCGGCCATAGCCGCCGTCGCTGCCTACGTGACAAAAAGTGCGGGAAATGGCTTTGTATGGCTCGCAGAGATGGTACTGATCCTCAATGGCAAACCCCTGTGAAGTTACGCAGGACGTACGCACGGACACGCTTTGGTTTCGGTGCCTGTGATTATGGCTTCTTGCTGCATCGCGTACGCAGCGCCGGTTACTGGTCAATCGTGGATAGCTTACTCCCGATTGCCGTGCCTGGTGTTGCTCCAGTTCCTTGAGCTGTGAAGGATTTTGTAGACCGGCCGCCGGCCGCTCCGCACCCGCCTCCTCGCCGCCAACGTTGCGCGCCAGGTGCTGCGCCTCCGCTTCCACTTCAAGGCGGGCGATGTGTTGGCGGTGGCGGGAGGCGCGCGCCAGGGCTTCGCCCAATTCATCCTACGCGGTGCAGCAGCGATAAAGGGAGGCCAGGCTCAGGTACTGGCGCTATGTGGAGCACGCACAAAGAAATGTACAACAAAACAGGCGGTGTGTACGAAGGCTACATGTCTGCTGACGACCGCCCCTGTCGCGACCTGCGCGGTTGCTGAGGCTGCACGCTGATGGAAAAAGGGGGATGGAAAAGGGGGGTGGAGCGTTGTCGTAGCGGGTGCATTTCACCGTCACCCAACCCCACCCACTCTCCCTGCGCTCACCGCCAGGTCCTGGTCCTGCTGCCGCGGTGCGCCCGCCAGCAGCAGCTGGGCGCGCGAGGCGGCGCCGTGCAGCAGCAGGATCACCGCATCAGCGCGGCGGGCAGCCTCCAGGCACTGCGCCTCGCGGGACCTCGAACTCCGAACTTCCAGTGCCAGCTGCTGCACCCGAAGGCGCAGCGCGCCCGCCGCACCGCTGCCCAGAAGGCGGCCGCCGCCGCTGGCGGCGCCGCCGCCGTTGCCGTCATAATCACTGCGGCCGCCGGCGGAGGTGGCACCCTGGCCGCGTCGTATACCACAACTGCCGTCGCCGCTCCTGTCACTGTCTCGGCGAGGGCGGCTGCTGGGTGTCCGGCCGCCGCGTCGCTGGCCCTGCGGCCTGTCGCGAGGGCTGCCGCCATCGCTGCAGCTTGTGCTGTAGTGGGCGTTGCGCCGCCGGGAAGCGCCATAAGTGCCCGCTGGGTAGCATGCATCACCGTCACTGTACCCAAGCGGGTCTACGTCCGCCTCCAGGATGTCATCCGGCGCGAACGTCTGCCGGCAACGGCGAGCACCACTACGGCGCAGTTGCTGGTCGTGATCAAGGTCCAGGTCAAGATCCGACCCGAACTCCAGTTCGGCTTCCGTAGCCCATTCACGGTGTCGACGGTCTCGCTTTTGGGATCCGCCCAGACTGCGGCTGCGGTCGCGGCTGCTGCGCGGTCGCTGGTGACTGTTGTGCTGCTCTTGCTGCTCCTGCTGCTGCCTGGCCCGCCGCCGCTCAACCTCCCGCTCCCGCTGGGCACCATCCTCGGCCTTCCGGCGGCACACCAGCACCTCCGCCCGCGCCGCATGCAGTCGTCGCCGCAACTCGCGCACCTCGCCGTCCACCTCGAACTTTGTGTCGGCGCTGGCCGAGGAAACGATGGGTTGGTGCTGCAACTGCTTGTACTGTGGCAACAGCGCTGCGGCGAGCTGGTCTCGGAGCCCTCCCAGCATCGCAGGTACGGCCGCGGCGTTCTGGCCCGCAGTCGCCGCCGCAGCAGCCGCTGTTGCGGCAGCTGCCGCTGCAAATGCGGCAGCTGTTGAGGAGAACGCACAGGAGCCATGCAGCGGCGACTGGGAAGGTGCTGCGCCGGCTGGCGTGCTAGGTGAGGGAAGCCAGGTCCTCGGGTAAGCGGCACCGGTGCCCGATGCGGTGTTGCCACTGCCCGAAGTGGCTGCCACTGCAGCAGCCGCTACTGCCTCGATGGTGTGCGACGGCAGACCCAGCTGCCCCAAGACCCCGAACACGCCCTGCAGATGGTCGGAGCGGCTACGCGCCGCCTCTGCCTGCCTCCGGGCCTCCTGCAGCTGCCGCTCTAGCTCCTGCACCGCAGAGCGCCTCTCCTCCCCGTGCCTCTCCGCCTCCACCAGGCGCACCCGCAGCGCCGCCTCCGCCTCCATAGCGACCTTCACCGCCGCCTCCAGCTCCTTCACGCGCGACCGCGCTGCGGCCTCACCAGCCTCCACCTTTTCCTCCAGCCGGTGACGCTGCTCCTCCGCATGCGCCTGCTGCAGCGCTAGCCGCTGCCGGAACTCGGCTTCCGCCTCCTCGCGCGTGCGCTTGAGCGCCGCCTCTGCTGCGGAACGCTCCGCTGCCAGTGCGGCGCCAGCGCGGGCCTCCACCGCCGCTACTGCCGCCTGCTGGTTGGAGGCAAGATGGGATGCGTAGCCCTGCAGCGCCCGCTCCACTCGGCCGGGGACGCTCGCCCGGATGGCCTCCAGCTCCTCCTGGAGCCGGGTGACCTGTCATGCGTGTGTGAAGGCAAGTTGTCCCAGGTGGTGGAAACGAATGCGGGGCATGGGCAAGTGCGGGTTGTTATGTCGTTTTTATGTCTCCCAAGCATGCTATTCATGGCTAGGGAAACGCAACCGATGGAGAAAATGCCTGGGGATGGGTATGGCTGGGCAGAAGCAGCACACCTGCTGCTCGCGGTGCGACTGCGCCCGTTCCAGCGCCCGGGCGTGCTTCTTCTCCTGCTTATCCATGCGCTGCTGCACCTTGACCACCATCTCCTGTTTGGCATAGAGGGCATTGGCAAATAAGGCGGCCGCCGGGCGAAGTCTTCAGCATCGCCTAACTCTGGGCACAAGCCTAAGACCGGAAACGCACCTGAATCAGCCCATTCCGCAGCTAGGGCGAACCTGTGTCCACCTACGCACCTGAAGCTCGCTGGCGGTGGCCACCAGCTTTTCACGCTCCAGTGATACGTGCTCCAGGGAGCAACGGAGCGATATGACCTGTGGACCATACCGCGACCCATGGGTCGGCCCAGTGGCTCGAATGAAATGTTTCAAAAAGGATTTCCTCACCATGGCAGCAAGGAATCCTGTATGCACGTCTAAAATGCCGAGCGTTTGTACATTGTTAGCCTAACATGAACCGTTTCCAAGAGTGTAATGCGGATGTATGTCCTTGCACGTGCTGCTGCAGCGCCGCTTGGGTATCGAGGCACAGTACCGCACGCCGCATCCCTCAGACGTGCGGCCCCAGCCCACCTCACTGCTGCGGCTCTCAAGCAAAGCCGTGACACGGTCGATCTCCCGGCGGGTGTTTTCCAGCTGCGCCTCCATCTCGCCGCTGATTGTCTCCGTTGCGACGTTGGCGGCGCTCTGGAGCTCAAGGAGCTGGTGCTGTGCGTTTTGCTGCACCTGCAGGGCCGTGAGCCAAGCGGAACACCATTGTGCATAGCATGTTCCTGGGCTGCTGCCCTCCGGCAGAGATCACCACCCCAACCTGGCGCAACCTGACGAGGATTGCCAGGTTACACGTTTAGGGACTCTTTGGCTATGCGAGTCTGCTCAAATGCGCTTTCCCAGCTGTCGAACTGGCACGCGGTGGCCGTGCGCACCCTTTGCACGATGCCCGTCATGTGCTGGCGTTGCTCCTCCTGTGCCTGCCGCACGGCTTGCTCCACCAGCTCCTGCTGTCGCTTGGGCGCCTCCTCCAGCTGCGCTTCAGCAGCAGCCAGGCGCGCGGCCGTGTCGGAGGCCACCTGCGCGCGAAGCCGAATGACAGCGGGACGGGGTCGGGATAGCGAAGAATCACGTGTCACGACACACGAGAGGGAAAAACCGAAAGAGGAGGGGGTCGCGTAGAAACGGGAGGGTATCGTAGGAGGGCTGTGGCAAGAGAGGAGCATCCAGGAGCCTATCGGTTTATTGGCACGCGAGACACATGGCGGCCACTGCGTTCGAACGTCGCTCCCTGCCCTACCTGTGTGACTCTCCGTGACGCATCGCGCGCGTCTTCTAAAGCCTGCTGCAGCAACTCGATCTGCGGCACAGGAGTTGGCGAGGTAAGAGGAGGCAGTTCGGACCAGGACGGGGCTGTGGGTATGGACAGGTGAAGCGCCCGCTGACCTTGTCATATGCATAAGCTGCGATATTCATTGTGTCATCGCACCTCTTGATCGCGCGCCTGCACCTGGACGGTGGTCTCCCGCTGCGCCGATGCTGCTGCGCCCTGGGCAGCCGCCAGCGCGCCCTGGAAGGGAAGGCGTGCAGCCAAGGGAAGGTAGTCAAACAGCGGGGGAGGATCTCGTCTGCAGTGCAGCTCGAAGACCAGCAAGATGCAGTCCTCGCCGACAGCATAGGCGTGCGGCATTGCGCCATACGTGAGAGCGCTAGTTATATTTGTTGGCTACCTGGACGGAGTGCAGTGTGGTGTCCCGGTCCTTCAGGGCCGACTGCAGGTCTTGTAGCTGCCGTTCCAGCGCCTGTGCGGTGTATGGTGCGAAGAGTCGGTGTGGGGGGGGAACTGGAGTCAGCAACCTTTCCTGTCAAGAGCATCGAGTTTGCGTGGCGGTGTGCGTATGCTGGGGCTATGTCAGCAACGAATGCTCGTCCTGGGGCTATGGACGTCCGCCGCATGCCTCGCGTTCTGCAGACCGAAGTGCTATGTCTGTTCGGCAACAAGAACTGGCGTGAGGCAGTGACGGAAAGACATTATTGGTTGACATTTCTTGGTGAATCGCATGCCGATTACGCTGGCGCCCAATGCGGGTCCCCCAAGGACGGGCTTCCAACCGCAATCACAGACCTGCAGTTGCGCCTCCCGCGCGCTCACAGCCGCTGCACCCTCGCCACGCTTGACATCTGAGTCAGCCAGTTGTGCCCGCAGCTCCCGCGCTTCGCCTGCCTTGCAGGCCAGCGCCTCCTGCGTGCGCAAGGGTCGCAACGCAGTGCTCGTCAGTGGAGCTTGGCCATGTACCTGCCTGGCTTGGATGATACGGATGCTACGTATGCATGCCTGTATTGAGACGATGGACGACGGCGGCAGCAACAGGAAGGGCTGCCCGTCCGTGCACGTAGATCCACATCTTCATCAAGGTGGCGAGAGGAGAGGGAAGGTGTGGAAGCCGACGGATACTCTGATGCCCCTGCGTGCTGATGCCGTGGCAGCGCGACGTCTTGAGCTCATGGCCCTTCCCCACCAAAAACGCACCTCCGCCTCTGCAAGCTGCTTCGCGTGCCGTCCGCGTGCCTCTTCGAGCTCGGTTGCGTGCTGTCGGCGCGTCTCCTCAAGTTCTATTGCGTGCTGCCTGCGCGCCTCCTCGAGCTCCATTGCGTGCTGCCTACGTGACTCCTCAACTTCCACTGCGTGCTGCCGACGTATCGCACTGAGCGCAACCGTGTGTGCCTCCGCCTCCAGCTTCGCCTGCTGCCTGATATTCTGCACCTCAACCTCCGCCGCCTCCGCCACCGCCTTCGCCTGCGCCCTGGCCTTCTGCCCCTCCGCCTCCGCCGCATCGGTCACCGCCTGTGCCTGAGCCCTGGCCTTCTGCACCTGTACCTCCGCCGCTTCTATAGCAACTTGGATTTGGGCCTTGGCCTGCTGGGCCGCTGCCGCCTCCGCAGCTTTCACCTGAGACTTAGCCTCTTGCACTGCTGCTTCGGCCGCCTCGGCCGCAGCCTGCGCCTGCGACTTGGCGCGCTGCACGAGCGTATTTGCAGCCTCGGCCGCCGCCAGCGCCTGTGTCCTGGCCCTCTGCATGGCAGCCTCGTGCTCAGAGTTTGCGGCGGCCTGCAGCTGCTTGTGTTCCTCCCAAGCGGCGGCGACCTAGGCACATGTAGGCAGGCACGCACGGCAAAAGGCGTGGAATTTGCCTGAAACGGCAGGCTGGCCCGTGTGCGCCCGGTAAGGCATATGGCGTCAGGCGGCAAGGTACGGAACGAAGTCTTTCCACGCGTACAATCACCTTTTCTTCCCCCTCAGCCTTCAGCGCACGGTGCTGCTCCAAAGCCGCCGCCTCCCACCGCTCGCGATCCTCATGGAACGCGGCCAGGTAGGCCATTTTCTGAGACTGCTCATCCGCCCGAGCAGCCTACAGGCAGCCAGGGTACAACCGGAAGGGCACATGGGGTGACATGGTATCTACGGAGGAGCGACAAGGCAAAATATTGCCAAAACCTGGGGTGCCGATGTCGCGTTGGCTGGAAGCTGCGTGGCCCCCAGTGATGATTGCACATTGGCTCGGCGTTTGGCCCCGCATGGTTTGGCTCCTCTACGCATAGCGCAAGCTTCCTGTCATGGCCGACTGGCAAGCTTCTCAAACACGATACCCTGGTGTTACTCCGCGCTCCTCCACTCAAGCTCGTGGCTCCCTCACACACAGCAGTAAACAGTTGCCAACTCCGCGATGCTACCCAACACACCGCAACCGTCTTCTAATGCGCCGCACCTCCAGTTTCTGGCGTTCCTCCACGAACTGCGCCTCTCGCCGCTGCCTTTCCGTCGCGAACTCGTTTAGCATCCCCGCCTGCTGCTGCTCCATAGCACGCGCATGTGCCTGACCACGGCGAGGAAGGGGAGTAGGAACGTGCCGGGGCGCTTGGGATTGAGGGCAACCTGATTCGCAGGCAGCCCGATTGCAAGAAGGCCAACGGTGTAATGGACCGCAGCCTCAGAGATACCAACCGGATCATGGAGCGTAGTACGCGTCCCTGCAGAATGGAAGTGTGGGCAACCACCGCGGACAGCTTTTCGCGCGCCAGTACGTGGATACGCTTCTCATGGCGACAGCATTATGCCTTTAACGGCAAGCTGCTGAGACATCCCGACATTGGGCGACCATAGCCAGAGCAAGCAAGTCGAGGCAAACACGCTCGGCAGCGGCCAACCTGCGCAATTGACAGCTGGCCCTGCAAGGACTCCGCGAGCTCACGGGCCTCCCGAAGCTTCTGGACCGCCATCATCTTCTCTGCCTGACGAAGAGACATAGGCAGGGAGCGTGGACATCTGGTCAAGTAAGCGATGCAGCTAGCGCAGCGGGGCTGCGTCAGAAGTAGCACGAGTGCGACAGGTGGCTCAGCGGGTAGCTCTCCGCTGTCGTCGTGAGGCGGGAGACGTGGTGAGTGATGTGACAAGACAAGCTGCGTGAGCTTTATCTTGAGGGACAATCGTGGTGGCAACGCGCTGCAATGCAACAGCCGGTCCTCAAATTTAGTTATGCTCGGATCCTCCAAATTACGTGATACACTTTTGCGCACCAGGCACCGCGAACGAAGAAGCTGATGTTTAGACAAGTGTATTTACGGATTTGCTCTCTCCACCGCAACCACTTCGCCCAGACAGAGGTGAAGGAGGACAGAGCCACGCCGCGTACCTGCGTTGCCGCCAGGAGGGCCACGCTGTCGCCTGCCAGCTCAACCTGAGTGTTCAACGGGCAATTGAGCATGGCATTCAAGTTTTTTCCTTTTCGACCAACAAAGTCTCGGTGTATGGCGTGTGCCAACGATGCCAACCATTTGCCGCACAGCGGCAGCCCCTTCCTGACGTTATCCCACTGCGGGTAACTGCACTTCGTAGGGACAACTGGGTAATGGCATGGCCACCCCTACCCCTATCCATGGTATCCCCGACCCAAATTCCCGCCCCGTCTTCGCTGCACCTGGCCCTGCAGCGCTGCGACCTGCGCTCCCAGCACGCCAGTGCGCCGCCCCTCAGACATGAGCCGATCACGCAACGTGTCGATTTCCTTGACGTATGCCTAGCCAAGGAGCAAGGGCGGCAATGCAGGCTGGGTCAGGCCGGCCTAGCGGCCAACTGCCCTGTGCGCAGTACGCTGTCGTATTGGGGTTCCAAAACAAGCGGCAGGTAGCGCATATGTAACGGCTCAGCCAATTATTTCAGGCAGTACGTTGTGCGATTCTGGCGCTTTGCATCGCCATTGTGAAGTGAAAAGGGTAGAAGCCACGGGGCCGCTCCGCATAACGCGACAGGCGCGTGAAGCCGGAACCCTAAGCTTCGCTCTTTGCCGTAGAGTCTGCTCACAACCCGTCAATGGAAGTAGTCGGCAAGGCCAGAGGTCGGCCCGGCGATGCGACCTCTGTGGCAATGTGCCCTACCCTGCGGCAGACGCACCCTGCGGCAACTTTCACGACTGATTCCAACCCAAACTCCGCACCTGCAGCAGCTGCTTCGTCTTCCTGTATTTGCTGCGCAGCTCCGTGGGCGAGGTGCCGGAGCTTCCACCGGAGGGCGCGGTGCCGCCGCCTGCCCCAGATGGAGTTTGCGATGGCGATGGTAAGGGTACAGGCGCCATATACCCAGCAGCTCCGACTTGCGGCTGTGGAGGCAGCGACGCTGCGCCACCACCACCGCCTGCGCCGGCCGGGTACCTCTCGCAGTGTCCTGTACCGCCGGCCGTCGCCCGCCGCACTGGCTGCGGCCGTGGCGGCGGGGGGTTTGGAGGCGATGAGCGCTGCCCCGTCGAGCGCTGCCCCAACGGCGCTGGTTGGCTTGGGCCTGACTGCTGCGGGCACATGGAGCGGAACATCCCTGCCGCCGCCTCAGGCGGAGAGTTGGCCTGCTCTGACCCAAAAGCTTGCACCGCCATCGGTTCGGCGGCAGCAGCATTGCCGGCCGCGTTGGGAGCTGGTGATGTCGGCCAGCCCAGCCCCGCAACTGGCGTGTACATTGCACCATGCTGCGGCGTGGTGCTGTACGGCACGGCATCGTAGGTTGTGGCGCTGTACGGCGTATAGTTGTGCGGTGTGTTGTGCGGTGGTGTGGCGTCCATTGCATCCTCGCCCGCCTGGTTCCATTGCTGACGCTGGTGCTGGTCTGAGACGCTGCTGGCGTGGGGCCCGAGGACTTGCGCGGTCTGACCTGATGGGTTCGGCATGGGCGTGTGCCCGAACGCACCTGCCGAAGTTGCCCAGGCCGGCCGGGAGCGCATGATGGGTGTGGAGTACGAATATGGCGCTACACCTTGTACCCCAGACGGTGACGATGGGCCCACAGATGCTGGACACGCTGTCGGGATCTGCATGCGCGTCGGCGACCAGACGGCTGACTGGGGCAGGTTCGCACTGGACGTGCTCTTCCCAGATGGGGTCGCGCTTTCGGTCAGGTGGTCGTCATGCCCCGGTGCGTACAGATCCGCGATCATGGGGCGTGACGTGGTCATGACTGTGCCATCCGGGTACAGGTCGACTCGCTGATGGCTCATGGCCGGCCCCGAAACGGTGATTTTATGTGACCCGAAATTCAGGCCCGTTTCCATCGTGGTGGAAGTAGTATGCGTGGATTGCGGGGTGGTCACGATGGGCTCCGCAACGGCGACGGGTGAATTGGCCGACGCGGAGCCGTGAGCGGCGCCCTCATGTGGACGGGTGTCGCCATCTTCGCCAGGACGCTTGCGCCATTCCTGGTATTGTCCTGGCTCTGGGAACTGCGCGGAAAACTGGTCTCCAGGTGGAGGATGCGACGTCGCCGCCGGCGCCAGGAGCTGAACGTATTCCAGGCCTGCTGACTGCTTGTTCTCAGATGGTGAAGTTGCAGGCGAATGGTTGACAAAGGAGGAGAATAACAACCGCTGTTGGTCCTGGAACGTGCTGGTGGCATCCATGGATTCTCCTTTGTTTTCAGCCCAGGAGCTTGACCATGTGACGTCAGCTTTCGATTTAAGCGCTAAGAGGCTCTGTGACGAAAACGGTGAACCGTGCTGAGGGCCAACGGAGCCATCGCTTGCGGAATTGTTGCTCGCCGCTGGCGAGCCCCCGAGGACCCACGCCTTTGTACCCTCAGTCTCCATCGGAAGCAAATGGAAACTATTTTCTTGGGTATGAAGTCATGGAAGGATCTTGAAGGTTAGGAGGACACAGCTGTCCATGAATTTAAAATCATTTCTTTTGGTAAAAGCATTTTTCCGCTTATATTAGTGCAGCGCATACGGTCAGCTCTAATCTATACAACTTTAAACCGAGCTTGAGTGTGGTGAGCTGCTTGCCTGCTTCCACAATTCGTGGTACGATAGACCGGCCGACAGGTAACGGATTCTGAAGTAAGGGGAGAATAAGTGTTGACGGCCTCCTCCATGGTACTGGATTCTGACCCCGAATCAGCGTTGTTGTCGTCCAGGTCGAAGCAAGGGACCGTGCCTTTGCTTGCGCCGGCTATCTTCAATGTCTTCGGCGCGGTTTTCCCGGCTGATTGCGGTTTCGAGCTAGTCGATAATCCGTACTTAGTTCCTTGACATTAGCGAATAGCTTGATACCGCAATCAGCCAGGAAAACCGCGCCGAAGACACTGAAGATAGCCGGCGCAAGCAAAGGCACGGTCCCTCGCTTCGACCTGGACGACAACAACGCTGATTCGGGGTCAGAATCCAGTACCATGGAGGAGGCCGTCAACACTTTGAAGGCGGATATAATGTCTGACATCTCGGGGTTATTTGCGAGCATGAAGCAGATGCTGGACGAACGGCTCGAGAAATTCAGCGACAGTTTGAAGCGAGAGGGTCAGCGGCTAGACGCGGAGATCCACGCCGTTCACCAAGGGTCCAGCAGGGCGGTCGGTGAAACTACTACCGATGGCCAGGAGGCGCTCGTCGTAAAGGTCAACAATCTGTGCGTGTTGGTCCAGGAGCTGACCTCAAGGATTGACAAGATGCAGAGGGCCTGGTCAGGGCTCCAGCAAAAGGGTCCGGCCGCAGCGCAGCAGCGCCCCAGGCGAGCTACGCAGGCGTACGAGGCGGGGCGAACGGTACCCCTCGTGGAGATGGAGTCCCTGATCCTAAGCAACATTGGCCGCAACATCACTCGGAACCAACGAGGCGCGACACAACAATGACTTGCTGCGTGCCCTGTACCAGTATGTCCTGGCCCCTGTGCGGTGCCCTGCCGTACTGCCCGTGCACTCGAACAATACATCCATCTATGTGTCAGTCATTACAGTGGAGCCGGCCTGACTCAAGGGTAACGTTCGTTAGATCGCGTCCAAAGCTCGGCATGAGGCAAACGGCGTGTACCCAATATTAGAAAAACAAGACGGTGCATACATCGCCATGCCTGGATGCCTAAATCGTCATTATTTGCCTTTCGGAAAAAGAAATGCACGTCAACATGACCGGACTGCCTACAGCGCTGGGGAGGACCCGACCGCATGACCCCCCCGCATCGGCCTGCCACTGCCTGCCAGCACTCGCTGCACTCGCAGACGCCTCCGCGGCGGTGCCCGTGGACGAGGAAGAATACAGGGGTTTGTCCCATTGGCATTCGCAGCAAATTCAGTTGCGGACTGTTGAGTATGCCCTGAGGCTCGGCTACATAAGCGGTACAAAAGTACACGCATAACTCCGCCTTTCGTACATGCACGACGCACCAAAGTGCGGGCCTAGAACAGTCGTATCTTCATCCTCCACCCTAGCAGCTGCTGCTGCCGTCAAGCGCTGTAAGCAAGTTCTCGTCAGCCAGGGTCAGCCTCGGCACGCACTCGGCACACACAACGATAGCTGCTGGCTTCACGCCACCCACTAGTGGGAGCGCCATGTTCGTGTTCGGCCTATTGAACCTGGCCCCCAAAATTTGCAGGAGCTTTCCTACGCACTGTCAGCTCACATCATCACCACCGCCATTACCATCCCCGTTGCCATCGAGCATGTTTCTACCCAAACAACGCACGCTCGGCACTGGGTCCAGCATTACAGGCCAGACGACCGCACCGTTCATCCATGTCGTACGGCTCACGTGTATCGAGAGTCATGCATGTCGTACGGTTCGCGCGATTAGTCATCGATATCGTACGCGGTCTCCTTGAGGCAGGACAGGTTCTATTGCGACTGCCAGCAGGCAGATAGCTGACCTGCGCCTGATCTGCAGGACGGCGTGGTAGGCCGCGTCCACCTCTCAAGGCGTAGGAGACCCCCCATGATCGCCTGGCACAGCATCGTTCCACCCAGGTTCGCTGAAGCCGTCAGACTCGGGCACGGACATCTGCGACATGTACTGCCCGCACTGGTATGTGTCTTGGAAGAAGAGGCAGCCGCTGCCGATCCCTGCTGCAGCTGTTGGCGACGCCTCGTATAGCATAACATACCCGGTGTTCTCAGGGGTGCAGTCGACACCCAAGAGCGACTCCATGTAGAAGCGGCCGATGAGCTTCACGTCCGTCTCGATGTAGTGGCTGTCCTCAACGCTCATGAAAGTGGCGCACACCTGGATAGTCAGCAGGTCGCAATCTCCCGCATGGAAGGGCACCAGCAGTGTCAAACCGGCTGCTTCCGAAGCGCTCGCCAGGTCATCGACTATGGCATCTTGATAGAGTTTACAGATATCCGGTTGAATGACAAACGGGGGGTTCGGCTGGGGAAACGGCACATCCAGGATAGAGATAGTGAAGCACACTGCGCAATGAGCGGAGTTAAGAAAGGGAGGGAGGGGAGGGAGGGGCAGATACTTAGACGGATCATTTTAGTCAACCGATTTTGCCGAGTATAGACCGGACCTATGGCGCCAACTGGATTCCAACCGTGCTCAGGTGGGCTGTGACGTTTCCGCTGACTTCATTACAAGCGCCTTATGGCTTCGTTCGACGTCTGGGAGTCAACAAAGGCTTGCTAGGCACGCGCACAACGTAGGGTTGATGAGCACCACCACCGCCGCCACATCCCTTCATATCGTGCCCTACATAATAGGCCCTTGTTGACTTGAACACGCTGGGAATGGCTCCCTACTTATCCTTGGCCAAGGTGTGCATGGCGGCTGTTTGAGTGGGGTTTACACATTGCATTGCAGGTATGTTCCCCTCTTTAGAATCCTACAGGACTACATGGTGCTATATACGTGGGACCAACTTACTGGGGCAGGGATGGATCATTGAAGGTGGGGGCCTGGGAGATGGTGGGGGCCTGGGAGATTGCAGTGGCGGAGGGCTGGAGGATTTCGGTGGCGGGCTAAAGGATGTCGGTGGTGGGGAGGGAGGAGGCGTCGGTGGGGGGCTGAAGGACTTCGGGGGGGGGAGGCTGGGCGATCCAGGTGGGCGGTTAGGCGGCAGGTGGGGGAATCGTGGTGGCGGGTGACTGGGCGACAAGGGCGATTGCACGCTGGGCGGTGGTGATTTGAGCACTGGCGAGCTGGGGGGCGGCGATTCGAGCACTGGCGAGCTGGGGGGAGGCGATTCGAGCACTGGCGAGTTGGGGGGCGGAGATTCGAGCGCTGGCGTCGGGGGTGGTGAGCGGGTCAGTGAGCGGGGGGGAGGGGGGCTGGAGGGGGGCGGCCTGGGAGGGGGCGGCGGTGGGGTGGGAGGCCGTGGGCTGGGCGGCGGCGGGCTAGGTGGCGGTGGGCTGGGCGGCGGCGGGCTGGGGGGCAATGGGCTGGGCGGCGGTGGGCTGGGGGGAATCGGGCTGGGCGGCGGTGGGCTGGGAGATCTGTGAGGTGGTGGGGGATTGGGAGGTGGATGGCTGGGCGGGGGCGGGCTGGGCGGCGGAGGATTGGGCGGCGGCGGTGGGGGAGATTTTGGCGGTGATTCTGGGCTGAGCGGGGGTGGAGTGGGAGGTGGTGGGCTGGGTGGCGGTGGGCTCGGCGGAGGAGGGCTTGGTGGCGGCTGGCTCGGCGGCGGCGAGGTTGATGGCGGCGGGCTCGGCGGCGGAGGAGATGGTGGCGGTGGGCTGGGCGGCGGTGAGGTTGGTGGCGGTGGGCTGGGCGGCGGTGAGGTTGGTGGCGGTGGGCTGGGCGGCGGTGAGGTTGGTGGCGGTGGGCTGGGCGGAGGGGGACTGGGTGGGGGGGGCCTGGGCGGAGGCGGACTGGGTGGCGGTGGGCTGGGCGAGCTTGGTGGCGGGCTCGGATACACGTTCTTGGAGCAAGTCGGGCAGTACGTCGTCTGCACCGACTCCGTGAAGGCGTATCTGCGCGGCGTGACGCGAGCGGGGAGTAAAGCACCGCGCCAAGATCTGGTGCTGGTGGTTTGCCACCCACCATCGCCCCAGCCCCACCAGGGCGCAGTGCTGCGGTGGTCGCAATCCCTTTCCCGGCCAGTGCTGTGTAAATGCTGGAGGCGCAGCTTGCATCGCCCTATGCGTGGCAGAGCCAACCCTCAAGGCGCATGATCAGGTCAGCGTCACCCAGCACCATCGGCATCCTAGACGAGGCGCCCAAGCTTACGTGCACGTGCCGTTGGGCCCGCCGCAAAGCTGTCCGAGGGAGGAGCACGGCGCCACTGCCGTGATGCAGATCCTGGTTCCGGGGAACGCGGAGGAATTCTGCGCCAGGTCGTACAGCCTCAGATCGTACCCAAACCCTGCGCAGATGTTCCCATGGC
Source organism: Yamagishiella unicocca (assembly GCA_003116995.1). Taxonomy (NCBI): domain Eukaryota; kingdom Viridiplantae; phylum Chlorophyta; class Chlorophyceae; order Chlamydomonadales; family Volvocaceae; genus Yamagishiella; species Yamagishiella unicocca. The sequence continues at coordinate 625,432 of BDSL01000052.1, forward strand.
GCCAGGCGGACAGTGTGTCAGTGCGCGCCCTAAGAGACGATCTGGGAGGCTCGGTGGGGATGTCTGGTCGCGCGCATTTGTGGGCCCGATGGCTGTACAGTTTACCGTACGATTCATCACATCGCATCTCCTTCCCCAAGGTGGATTGGTGGTCACATGGCGTCCGGCGCGCCTGCCCGGTGTGCACATCCATGCAGGGTGACGCGCCCTGCTCCTGCATCAATGTTTCTCCCCCCCATCCCCCCTGAACCACTGCGCGAGGCAACACGTGTAACGCGACACGCGACACGGGGTGTGGCGCGCCGCTCTGGGCTACGCAACGCTGAAGCACACTTCTTGCGCGCCAGGCGTCGGCAGTGTGGGTTGCAAACAGTAGTGTCGACGCGGCTCCGGAGCCATTACGACAGCCATGCGGTCCCCTGCAGGGCCCTTCCCTCCTGGCTTGGCAGTCTCGCGTCTCCCGGAGACCTGAAATACGAGGCCAGCTACCCAGGGAACCTAGCGGACGTAGGAGACCTAGGCTCAGCTCAGAGCAGCAAAGCGCACCGGTGCCGTTGAAGTGCGCGTACGAGTTCCAAGAGGGGTAGCGCTCCTTGCCGATAGTAACACGCGCGATGTTCTGCTTCTGGCACTCGGGCTCTGCAGGCCAGGTATTGCGCAACAGAAGAAAGGACGACATCATCATCGGTGATGAAAGTGGGGCCGGGGGTTACCAAAGCGGCTGCACACCCAAAACATTGCGAGGGGAGCGTTCCAGCGCGCCAGTTGCGGCGCTGGCACGCTCCGGAGCCTTGGCTGACACGCTCCGGAGCCTTGGCTGGCACGCTCCGGAGCCTTGGCTGGCACGCTCCGGAACCTTAGCTGGCACGCTCCGGAACCTTAGCTGGCACGCTCCGGAACCTTAGCTGGCACGCTCCGGAACCTTAGCTGGCACGCTCCGGAACCTTAGCTGGCACGCTCCGGAACCTTAGCTGGCTTTGCTCCTCCCTGATTCTGCCCCGCCGGTGCACTTGAGCATGCAGAGCAGAACTGTTGTAGTGCACATTGCAGTGGGTTCGGGACCAAAAGACAGAACCATCGGGCACATAACCTGACATTGAAGGAGATAAAAGAGATAGAAACCCAACCAAAATGCTGTACTACACAGAATACGGCAGGTGGTGGTGACTCACTGATGTGGAACGACAGCTTCTCAACTGACGCCATCATCCCACGGCAGCACGGCCGGCTCGTGTTGCAGGGCGCGTAGCCGACGTCAAAGCAAAAGCGAGTCGTGTTGTCATCCACCTGTATGCGACGGAGGAGTGTGCTTGGCGTTGGAGATGCCATCCGCCCTGAAATGGATCCATAGGATCCAACAGGATCCATCTAATGTGGAGATCGCCGGTGCGAGCACGACGATGCCGCGCGACTAGAACAACCGCTGGATGGCCGATGCCTCGCACCTGGACTTGGCTGGTCAGGCTGAGCGTGTATGGCGAGCACTCACAGTCGTACGTCGAGCAGCTGCTGAAGGGGAACAGCTCCGGACTGATCGAAGCGGCCGAGGTTTGACCTGCTGGGGGTGGGCACCGCGATGTTGCGCAGTGTGGTCAGTTTGGTCCTCGAGCGCCGGGCATGCGCTTGAAACCACGGCCGTTCCCAACTGCATACGTTCTCACAACCCCCCCGATCTATTATTGTAAACCCCCCGTCCCTGAAACGGCATCATTACGTACGCCCACTCGCATGTTGGTGCGGTCAAGGGGGACACCTGAGAACGTGGCTTAGCTGCAGCCGTACGCGTGGCGCCAATGGAGTCTGTCCGCCCTTTCCTAGGTTTCCAAAACTGCTACCAATGCACAAGGTAGCCAGGGCACCATACTGGTGGTCGCCACTCGCTAGCAGCCCTCTACCTCACAAGCCCCACCTACCCAGGCCGGCGACCAGCGCTACGAGCGCCACTAGTGCCACCTTTTGGGCGGACATCGATGCCAGCTTGGGTTACTGAAGGCGCAATCCACGTGGGAGTTGCAAGACAAATGGGAGATTAACCGAATGGCGACAGGTTCGACACCTTTGAAATCTACCAGGCCTGTCCCACTTAGCCCCCAGCAACTGCAAGACTTTCATTTCCAAAATGCATCTGTGCTGTTTCAAGGGCGGGCCCGAAGTCCGCAAGTAGTTGCCATCGAGGCCTGTCCGTCGTCAGACTGTATCATTCGGATCAAACGCTGAAAAGTAATACATGGAATTGTTGTGAAAGGGCCTACCGTGCTGATGTACAGTCCCGAATGAACCACAAGCTGGTTCGGAGTGTAGATGCTGGCTGTCGACGAGGTGCGCTAGCCGAGTGGAGGCCCTCTCCCCAAGCTTTGGCCCGTCACGTCAGTATCAATAATCGCAGCTGATGTTGTGAAGAGATGGAGGCTAGTCACGGACGACATTCAGTGGTACACCGCATCGCAATACAGCTGATCAGCGATTTGCACCGATACCTGAATCGGAAATTACCTAAGTGCACTCCTCGTGCTACTTAAGGAAAAACTGCAAGCTACTTAGCCTGCTAGTAGTATCGCGCTCTTACGGCACTCAACACAGCCGAATCGCAGGTTAATAGTTGAGCCTCCAAGAATTTATCTCTTAACAAGCTATAACTTGCGCATACCTGAATTGAACAGTAACATATGACGTCGCCACGACCGGCAGTCGCTCGCCCGCCACCAAGTACTTGATTTCGTTTTGCTCGCGCTTTGCACTAAAATATTCGATTTTTACGGCAAACTTATAGTCAAGTTGTAGAAGTGGGTTTCAATCGGTAGCCATGCTGATCTGGCGAGACCAAGCCGCAAAGGCTGGCGGGCGCGAACTACCGCTCGTCCCCGACGAGAATCGACGGCATTTGAAAGTAACCATTACAGCAACTTCTACTGTTTAGGAGGCAAAAAAGGCTGGTATTTAATTTTAGTACGCGAAGGAGCCCAACCTCGGCCATGCAAAGCCGCTGGACCCCTGAGTTTGCCCGATTAGGGCAATCAACGTTCCAGAACAGCGCCTGGGAACGAATGCTCTGTCGTTATGTACCAGGTTTGATTGGATATACACTAGGAGGCAAGGACAGGAACTTGAGTGGCTTGCGGTGCCGACTACTCGTTTGGAAATTCTTGATGCACATATCCCAGCCTGCCGCAACTTACAATGTAAACTAACATTCCTATAAATGGATTTACAAGTATCAGCGGCGGCAGCAGAGAGGCATAGTTCCTGACATACAGGACACACACCTTCCGCAGGCTGGCGCCAGGAGGTGGTAAACCCAACATCAAAATCCAGCAAGTACTCGATTCATATACATCTTCATGTAAAAAGGATCAATTCATTGCGTAATCCAGCCAGAAAGTCACTTTGCCATATGTATGCATCTGGCCAACACGTTCGTTACAGTTATGCCATAGAACTATGAGTGATGGATGTTGTCTATGTACAAATACATGGCGTCGAGCGTGATACAGTTGCGTGGTGTAGATGCGGGCCGACCTGTTTCTGGCACGCCACAGTTCGCGGCGCCGATAGGCGCCCGCAGCGCCCGCCTGCCCGATTTGCGCGTCCCGACTAATCCTCAGTAATCAGCGTCAATTGCGGTAATGTAGATCTGCGCCCGTGATGATATACCAGAAAAAGGCTGTTGCAGCCAACTGATTTTTCGCTTGCCTTCAACACGAGGGGACTGGATGACTAACTTGACTCGTGCAGAGGGCTGTAAAGTCAAAGTCAAGGTCACGCGTTTAACTAGGTTTCGGGGCAGCCCTCCTGGCGGTTGATCCCCGGCACCGCCCGCGACTTTGCGGTGCGCTGCTTGCCACGGACCGCGCTTCCTTTTTATGATCAAACGCGCTTTCCGCTGCGTAGTGTCAAAGGGTGGGTGCTGCCCTGCGTGAAGGCATGGGCGGGGAAGAACCCCCCTGTTTCAAATAGACACGTAAGCGAGGTGGACGCGTTAACAGTACTGCAAAACGGCTACGATTCGGGTGGTGGCAAAACGCTGTTTCTGCAAATTTGCTCCGAAATGCTCCGACGTCCTGCGGGGATTGCGCTCTGCGCGAGGAACGGCGACGAATTGCTCTCAGCACACGATACTAGCGCATGCAAGGTACACCGACAACAGACTTGTACGGCAGGCCGCAGCGATGTGTACCATTGCTGAGAGCCTGCCTTTAGGTAGGATGAGCCCATAGCTGGGTAGGTCCAGCAATGAGCAATCATCATTTTTATATACGACGCTCGCCGTCTCGCATTGCCAGCATCGGGAAGCACCTCGCTACGAGTCGCACACTGCTAAAGGCCCAGTTCACCGCCAGCTGTACGACTCGTACGAACGGCGCGCACGATGACGTTTTCAGTTGCAAAGAGGCGGTCTGCATTATGCAAAACATGGAACGTTACATGCTTGCTCACAACCGAGGCCCGCCCAATGGGACTGAGGCCAAATATCCTGTCCTCGCAAAGTCATAACGAATCACGCCAATAAAAAATTAGTAGTGGGGCCATGGCCCCCAAACGTACGGCACGTGTCATACCCAGCCACGAGCCCCCGTCCCCGCCGTGCAGCCGTAGCCCCCGATACCGCATGAACCCTGCGTGTCGATGGTCGGGCAGCCAGCAATCGCGCACTGACCACAGCCCGCGCTCAGCTGATGCGTCACTCGCCGTCCATACGTAATCGGCGGCGAACGGCGCTACAGACGCCAACGGCGCGTAAAGGAAGGTTGTGCTCTTTTTCAGGCTCGCTGCAGAGGGACATGAACAAATGCCACAACCCGTCCTTACGCTGGCAGCGTACGACCTGACCACAAGCAGTGCGCAGCCGGGGATTAAGTCGTCGGCTCGTCGCGTTCACTATGCAATCCTCGCTCCTAGCAGGCCAGCACTACCTAGCTGCCTAACCGGGCACAACCCACGAGCAGTGCGATGGCACGGCCCGGGCGCATAACCCTCCAGCGCCCCCCCCCGCCCCCGACGACGGCCCTGCGCCAACTATCCTGTCCTGTCCCCTCGCGTAAACGGTTTCTATGCCATGCCACCCCTCCCCGGGTTTTCCTTGCAACCCCGCCCCCGGGTCTCTTCGCAACCCCGGCCCCGCTGAGGACTGGACCCGCGCACAGGCACAACCGAAGCGTTATAAACGCCGTACACTCATCAAACTGTAAGCAAACCGCTGCCTCGAACCGTCCCGCCCCTGGAGCGACCTGACAGGATCCCCTTCGCCTTCGCCACAACAGCGTCACGGCCGCTCCAAGCCAGGGCAGGGTAGACGCCCAAGAACGCTGCGCGCTGGGGGAACTACGACAGTGGACCCATCTGCAGCTTGCAGGGGGCCGGCGCACCTGCGGTTGCAGCGAGCATCATACGCGCCGGCTTTTGCGTGTATTGGCACGCCGTACGGTCATCGTCATTGTCGCCGCCGTGGGGCGTCCAACCTTAGAGATCGCCCCCCCCCGCGCCACCCCGCCATGGGCGCAGTCAAGGGTAATGCGTACGGGCGCCACCCATGTGCGCACGCGGTCTCCCAGGAGTGATGCGCCAAACCTTGCGAGCACTCACTAGACGCCGTCGTGCGTGCACCCAACACACACCGCCACACACTCCGCACTCACACCCCTCCATACTCGAGCGTAAACGCACACACGATTTGCGCGACCTGTTTGCAACTACAGCCGCGAGTGGGCACGCCCTGCCCGCCCCCACCCCAACAATAGCATGCGCGCACGACCCGGTGTCCGAAGGCTATGCACCCACTACATTTCCCCAGTCGCGTTACTGGTTCTTTTATTGTAACCCCTCCCCCCCGCAGTGGCGCCGTCAAACGCGGACTGGGCCAGTCATGCCCCCTTGAAGCCACCACACCCATGCCTCCGAAACCCACCCCCACCACCTAGCATGCAGTATCTTTATTTAAAAGGTGTATCGGAAGCGTAGAAGTTCAGTGCAGTTGATTTCGGCAGGACGCGCACGACACTAATGTACCGCTTGGGTACGCCGCAGGGCAGGGCGGCAGCATGTTGGCAGCACCGGCGGCAGCCTGCGACAGTCCCACTGGACAGTCGCAGGCGTGCTCCCTAACTGGAGGGCGAGCTCAGCATGACGCGCAGGCAACACTTATATCAGGGATAAGATACTGCCGCCACACATGCCCCCCTGGAGGACACATAGCTGCGGGCCCAATCCGACCGGCAGCTTGGGTCCTATATCCCTGTACACAAGCCCTGAAGTCCTAACCCAGTACGAACCACCCGAAACATGAGCATTAGCAGCGCCTCCGAAACCCTAAACCCACATGGAAGGCTTACACGCGACGACCCCTGCGTCCCATCACCCCCCACACACACGTGGGCACGTCAAGCCCCCACCCGGCCCCCTGCCACGCTTCGAGCCCCGGTTCGAGCTTTATTGTTCCGCCGGGCTCGCCGCGACGTTGTTGCGCGGCAGCAGTGTTGAGGTGGTGGCGCCCTCGTCCTGCTCGTAGGCGCCCATGCGGCGCGCGGACGCCTCAAACTGCTCCACGGCGTCCAGAGTGTACGACACCGCGAAGAGCTTGCTGGCCACCGAGGGCGAGATGGTGAACGTGTCGCAGCCCTGCTCGGCGGCGGCACAGCGCGGGAGGAGGAGCGACCCAGCAGGGGTGTGTGGGCGTTAAGTTAGTGCTATCACATCAGGGGAAGAATATATTCGTCTTTATCGTGCGGAACTTTCACACCACGTGCAGCAGCCAGGATAACGAAACAGTTATGAAGTTATGAAGTAGGAAAGGAGGGCAAGGAGGGAAGGGCAAAAGGAGCCCCTCCGATGAGGTGCCGTGTGGCTGGGACCTACGCACACAAGCGCCTTGTCGCCGAGACAGCGCCCGACTCCGGCCCTCCCCTCTGCATTCCGACACGGTAGCTCCCACCGCAAGCTGGCGGGGGCCTCTCCCCGCTCAGCTCTGCCGGCAGCAACCTCCGCCGCCCCACCGACTCCCCAGACCAGCACACCTCAGCCGCAAGGCTCGCCATCGCCGAGGTGTCCCTCACTGACGCCACCAGCAGCCGAGTCCGGGCCTTCTGCGCCACAAGGATACGCTGCATCTCCACCACCTCCTTGTAACCCTGGGAAGACCCCACAGAGCAGGCGGGGGGGGGGGGTTGATAAGAGAATCCGCGGGTGGCCACATAAATGGTGAGATTGCCTTGGGTTGACCCAGATTGGGGGAGCATGTTGGGATGAAGCAGCCCTCTTCTATCGGTCAGGCGCGAGGATTGGCGCACCGGACAGGCGCAGGCGACCTATGGGTCTGGCCCAGGCGGCTGACGGGGCCGCTCTCTGACCAGACGATGAGAGGATGCCACCTCTGCATCCGTTGTGCCAACCGCAACCCAACCTCGGCCCTGATCCCTTCACCCGCTGATCCACGCGCTCTGCCCGGCCGCCATACCAGGTTGTTGCCGTACGCGTCGTTCATCCGTCCGAGGTACGGCGCGGCGTATTCCGCGCCGATAGATTGCGCCAGAAGCACCTGAGAAGCCGAGTACATGCCTGCGGAGCAGACAGACGGACGGCGCGACCCAGAAGGCTCAAGGCGACCTTCCGCAGCTGTGCATGAGCGCATCACGCGCGGGTGTACGACGGCACTACAGGTGTACGGCACTGCTTGGAATACTCCCAACGCCTTTCGGTCAAAAAGTTCCCCTTCGGATGAGGGATGCCGGGGTGTATCAAATATCATTAAGCTACGAGTTTCCTAATCAAGAACCTAGCTTAACTACCCCTAACGAGTACTTGCGATGAGACCCATGCAGAACTAGTAGCTTGCGGTGTTAAACTACTTCTTGGTAGTTTGCGGCTGTGTTTGTGTCTCTTTCGCGTCTCCTTAAGTGTCCGGCGATGTGTCCGGTGGTGCTGCCTTTTGGTCTGAAGTCCACTGTAACAACTACCATTACGACTATCTCTCCTAGTTATAACTACGACGTAGCTCCCCCCTTTCAAGAAACTTGTAGCTTAACGTACTTGAGCTACTTTCATCTCCCTCGCAGGTCTAATCGCACTCTGAGCTGGTGCTGTTACTTGTTCATGTTTGGGCTTTCCTTTCCGCAGCTTCCCGCACAGGGAACGATCGAAGCTACTCGCGAGAGGCAGGAGAGGAAAACCTCGGAGTGCAGAAGCGGGGGGCTCGAACGCGGCCGGTGGCTGGCGAAGGTGACACAGGCATGCGCTGGCCGGCACCGGGGTCCCACCCCCATGCCCTCCCGGCACCGTTTCACGACGAGCAGCCTATGTGCATCAGCCGCAATCAATAGCCCACGACCCCAAAGGCTGGGCTTGCTGGAAATTGCCGATGATCTGCCGGACGGCCAGCCAGTCGTGCAGTACGCCCAACCCAGCGCCCAGCCAGCCAGGCAGCCAGGCAGTCCTCGTGCCACCGCTCCCACCCACCCGTCATCGTCACGCGGACCGAGCTCTCCCGCAACAGCGCAGCAGCCTGGAAGCCCTCCAGGGTGCACGGCAGCTTCACCTGTACGACGGCACGAGCATGTACGGCAAAGTGGTTGCCGTGTCGTGGTGCATGATGCGGCGGGGTATGGAGTGGGGTCGGCGCGCAGCGGGCAACCAATCAGCTGACCAGTCGCAGCCTCCCCTGGAGCAGCCGTGGCACGACCCTGTGCGCCCCAGCTGGGGCCCCTGGAGCCCCAGCCGGCCCCCCTGGAGCAGCCCCAGCCGGGCCCCCTGGAGCAACCCCAGCCGTGCCTCCCTAGGGCGCCTCACCACCACGAGGTCCGGGTTCATGCCGAAGATGTCAAGCGCCACCGACACCATGCTCTGGGCGCTGTCGCCCCACGCCTGGAACTGCATCTCCTGCACGCCCATGTCCGCTCCGATGCGGCACAACCGTGACAAGTTTGACAGCGTGCAGCGCTGGCCTGCGGTTCGTTGGTGGTTGGCGGTTTGGTATCCGTTTTGATTGGCGTTTACGTCGGATGCGTTGGTTGTATCGAGATGTCGAGGCATGTCGAGGCATGTCGGGTATTTGGGTGGCCAGGATGCGGAGAAGTCGGAATGACGGGTGGCGTGTTCAACTCAGCCGCGAGGGCTGCTGCGGGGTCGCAGATCATGGGTCGATGATGTGGACGACTGTCCTTGTGACCCAATGGGGGGTGTGGCAATTAAATGTGAGCACTCCCTGAGAAGCTCCCGCCGATGCGCCTTACCCCATCAACACCGAAATTACCGCACAGATGCTACGTAAAGCCCTTGTCTACCGAACTTTACTCCAGCAAGCTTACCATCTCTTTCCAAGATGCAGGGGTTAGTCGTGATTCCTGACGAGGTGAGGAAAGACAGCGCCCACGGAGCCGATCAGCCGGAACCATACCCGAAATCATACGCAAGCGCATGGTGTAAGTTTAGGATGAAGGAAACACCCACCATAAAATAAGTTTGTGGAAAGCCAGAGCTCCCACTGAGTGACACTGGCGCTGTCGATGAAGAGGCGCAGGCTAGTAAACGGCTCGGGCTTCTTAAGGGGATCCCTCCGCATCTTAGGATCTAGCATTGACATAGAGTTCAATGAACGAACAAACTTGCAACGCTGAGTGGGTATTGTTCTGTGACCGACATTTTTTGCGAGACCCTGAAGAGCGTGGCTTCGCATTTGTAATGACTTGGCCAAACAGCAGCGCGTTAGATTGGAACAATATGATCAAAGTAATTAACTCGCGCTGACTGTTGTGCCGCGCGTAGGACGACGTTTTTACGCGGTTTGTAAGGTGCAAAGATAGCGGTATGAAGGAGAAGTTCCGATGACTTCCAGTGCACTCACGCGTACGCGGAGGTCCTTTGATAAGGTTTACTGGAAAGCACGTGCATTGCAGTACACCTGTTCGCCGGCTGAATTGGCGACACCGTCAGGCACAGTCAGTGACAGCATATTGCTGGAATTTACCCATCTAGGCATTGTCTTAGATGGCAGCAAGGCATTGCAAAACCATGGAGGTAGGGGACATTCCGCGTATCGACCCGTTGCCGCAAACCCCACTGGCAGGCCCAGCAACATAGGGTATTCCAAGGTATGCCAGCGACTCTGATTCGCACGCCTGACGCAATGCATGTGCGATGTTGCAAGCACCAAAGTTGCTTGTCAGGCAGGCAGGGGAAGTACTATCGTGACTCAATACACGCCCCCACCCCCAAACGGTCCGCTGCAGTGCCTGTGATCCACCCGAGTCCGCACGGTTTTCCCACCTCGGAACCAACAGACCGAGTATATTATCAGAAGCGAGCACGCAAGTATCGTAGTTCATCGGACCCGTCCTAGGTTTGGGGGTTTTGCGTCGCGGCGTACGACACGTACGAGATGCAGGTAGACATTGCAAGGAAACCTTTCAGCATTTGATACTTTAACATAGTCCTAGATGCGGAATCCTTAGGTAGCATTGCCGTGACTGGACAAGCGAAAAACATGTGTTTGCTTAAACGGCAGTCATTCCAATTGCCACGGTTCCCTGACAACTTGCCGGCACTATGAGTACAAGAAGGCCCCCAATAGCTCCCAAACCTGGTCAGCAACTCCTTGGGCCAGTGGAGGGACAACAAATTGTCCTGGAGAGCCATACTCCTTCCCCTCGTAAAAGCAGCGTATCTGATTATGGCAGCTCTCTGGGCGCAGCACGGCCTCGTTCGCCTAGGTAGGCCGCGTTTCTTGCCGTCCGCACATGCACACCATGAATGCGGAACACACGACAATTCGCAATCGATGGACGCGTTCTATTTTCTATATTGGTAAACCGATAAGCCACTGCATTTGATATTGTATGTTCCTGGAAGGTTTGTAGTTTAGTGTGCTGTTGGGAATGCGTAATGTGCAAGCAACGCCGCCTCGCCGGACGTCCCCTGCACAGGCCTGCGGATGTATACAATGCAGCAATGGCCGAGCTTATCGAAGGAGACGGCCGTGGTCTTACGAAGGTGTGTAAGCCAGCCGACCGGCTTTGGGACTCCTTCCCTCTCCCGGCGCGGCAAGTCGTCGTGCCAGAGCCTGAGTAGCGCGCGCGACAACCCATCCCCTCGCCCACCCACCTATTCATAAAATAGTGTATTTTCGTCCCCACCCCCAGCTCCCAACCGACCAACTCTCCCACGCTGCACGCAACGAAGCGACGCTTCACCTGCTTGGCTGCGGCTTTGCGCCCTGAGCCGTTTAGCGGCTGTCGAGGTCGATCGGCAGCGCTGCCTTAACCTCTCCCACCCTGCCCCCCCACGGCACCCCTTGCCACCTCGCGTCCAACTCCGACCACTCCCCCGCCCTGCAACGCCGACCTAAACCCGCTCCCCTTCCCGCCCCGCTGCCTGCCACACCGGCTCCCAGATCAAGGTTGCGGGCGCCAGCCCCGCCTCCTCCCCCATCCGCCGCCGGCCCGTCAACACCATGTCCTCCGTCACCTCCCTCAATCCACTCTCCCCACGCAACGCCTCCATCCTCGACCACACGGGCGGCTTCAAGGCAATGACCATGAGCAGCGTCACCGGGGCCCCGCAGTCGGTGATTGGCACAGCCAGTGCACGTGTCCTATCGGCGCTGGAGGATCACCGGACAGCGAGCCCGCTGGATAGGCTTTCCAGCAGTGAGCCATGGGGGCGGCAGCTTGCGGGATTCACGCGGGCGGGAGGTTGAGGCAATGAAAGCGAGCGCACAGGGGCAAGGGCGGAAAGGAGGAGGGTGGTGGGGCAGGAGGGAGAGGAGGTGAAGGGTACGGCAATGGAGGGGCAGAAGGGGTTGTAAGCCCGGGGCGACTGGGCGATGCATGGATGAATGGGGGAGGCCAAGGATGTGAGGTGGAGGGCAAGGCGCTGCCGCCCGGTCCGACCAGACCCGCAACCAGGTGACCGCCGCCCTCCCTCCCTCCCGCCCCCGCTGCATACCTTCCGTGCTTCAGCGGCTCCTCTTCCCGGCGCGCAACCCCGCAAGGCCACCTCAGCGCCTGACTCTCAGGCGTCGCAGGCCCAGATGCGCTCCGCTGTCAACCCCTGGCGCTCCGGGATCCACGACACTCTGGCCCCCCT